>JAOXJM010000002.1:21991553-22008909 GCA_026413425.1 Tringa solitaria
TATTCCTGAAGTACTGATTTTTTCTTTCTTTCTTCTCAAACAGTATGAAAATCAGGCTCTTCTTTTCGGAAAGTGGGGTACCTCAGGCCTTGTTGGTCGCCACAAGTTTTCTGATGTCACGGGAAAAATCAAACTGAAAAGAGAGTACTTTCTACCCCCAAAAGGCTGGGAGTGGGAAGGAGAATGGATGGTTGATCCTGAAAGAAGGTCAGTTTTTTAATTTTATACATGCAGGAGTAGAGGAATTCAATCTCAGGTTGCAGAGTAAAAGCTCCTCTCTGTTTTCTTAGCCGAGACAAAGATTTTAAGATTAACTGTGTAGGACAGCAAAAGCCAGCCAATAGTGAAAGCTCGTTAATACCACTGAAATTGACATTACCTTTTTTAAAAAGTCAAATAAAACATAAAACAGGAAGAACGCATCCGTTTCCCAGGAACCAGCTTGGGGTTTAGAAGTGCTGGGAGGTGCTGACGGGTGCATTGCTTATATCCTCTGTGTCTCAGTGCCTCATCTTTAAAAAAGGGATAGTAGTAGTTTCCTGTTCCTAGAAAGCTACTGTGAGGATCACTCGTGTCTGCGTGAGGTTCTGGGATCCTGCTGTCCTGGCGCCAGACAAGACTGTTAGACAGCTGTGTCTTCAATAAAAAACAGTGCAGGAAAAATAACTGCTATTAGCTGATCCACTTGAAAATCTTATCAGTTTATAGGTACGAATGGATGCATAGGTACAAATAGTTTTTATTTCAATGAATAATCAGACATGAAGAAAAGCAATAACAGACATGGAGATATTTTCTCAGAAAATGGAAAAAACCCTTACTGTTAAACTGCATAAGCATGGTTATGCCTTGCATCTGCTTTTATTGCAAAACGATCTGCGTGGCTTCATGTGACCAGCAGATGGCATTTTAGAACGTACTTCAGTGCTGTCTGAAGCACAGTTACTCACAAGCGGAAATCAAGGCTATTTTGTCTGATTTAACGTTCTCTTTATTTCTTTTACTTGCAAGTTAGAAACTGATCACTTGCCTTGTCAACAGGACAAGAGGGCACAAAATGAAGTACAACGCCAGATGTTAGTGCACAGCTGGATATATGAACATCAGGGGTACCTCTAGCTGTTGTGTGCAGTCTGGGGTTTGCTGCACTTAAATATATGATGTTTTCTCTTTTTTCAAGAGGAAGTGTTGAAGCAGATCCTGACTCACACAGCAGTTAAACACTCCTACTTGTCACTCGTTCTTAGGAGTAATGGGCCTCCTGTTGCTTACTGCTGCTGGAGCTGCGTCAGCTTTGGGAAGACATTCTAAGGAAATAAGTAGCCCTCATACAGATGAGGGCTGTGCTGTACTCTGTTAATACAGAGAACTTCCCAAAGTGGACAATCCAGAATTCCAGCACCTGTGCACAGTCTTGTACATAGTTTCTCCATACTTTCTGTAGCTAACTAAAATATATTTGCTTTGGTATGATGTTTGCTTTGGACTTGCAGCTTGTTGACTGAAGCTGATGCTGGTCATACAGAGTTTACTGATGAAGTGTATGAAAATGAGAGTCGCTATCCTGGAGGGGAGTGGAAGGCAGCGGAAGAAGGTTACACAGATGTGGTGAGACATATATTTTTCACTGAATAAGTAAAGGCTTAAAAGAAGGAGTTCTAGGGTTTGCTACACAGTGTATTTCATCCATTAATGCACAGAACTGTTATGTTTTCCCTACATAAAAGAATGGAGAAAAAGCTCCACCGCCACGTGAGTTCACGTGTCCGTTTGGATGGATGTGGGAAGATGATGCCTGGAAATCTGATTTAAATCGAGCAGTGGATGAGCATGGTAAGATTTACTGTTCATCTGCTGATGATTAGGATGATCTGCCATAGTCTATACTGTAGGAGGATGCATGTCAAGGCTGTAACAACATCAGGGAAATATTTGGATGGCAGTTGCTTAAGGAATCAGATAAAATGGCATTGAGAAAGCGTTCACTGTTTGCATCTGTTTCTATTTCCATTTTAATCACTGTTCCATCAAACTCACTGTTCTCATTGAGCCTTTCTTGGATCGAAAGGGCCCGTATATGTAATGAATGCATTTAGAAGCACCTGTGCCTACTAGAGAGAGAATCACATAATCTAAGAAACTGCGCATGGGTCTTAACTGCAGCAGAGATGACAATTTTGAGCCAAAAGCTTTGACAAATTAAAAAAATGAAGGTGACTGCAAACAGTAATCTACTAACATGAGAGGTCCCAGTTGGGAAAACCGTATATATAAACTGTGAGCTTGGAAATCAAACCCTTCCTTGTTTGAAATAAGTTTCCAGAACCTTTTTCCCAAGTCCAGTGTTAATGCAGTCCAGGGGTTAGGGTCAGGCCTGTAAAATGTGGATTAGTAGCAGTAATTGGGCTTGTTTTAGAGAAGTCAGAAGCTTAAGCTGAGAACATTAGGCCTCTGTAATTGCAGCAGGAATATGTGGCAAAGGCAGTTTTTTTACCAAAGGCTGGTAATTTAGCTGGGAGCCACTAGCCAGGGGACAAGCCAGCAGGCAATGCCATGCAGTGCCACACAAAGGGTGAGATTCCTGCTTTGTGTGGGGAGAGAGCTGTGCAGGACTGAACAGTATGAAGTCCTAACAGTATGAAACTGGTTATTAGGCAATTCTGAAATTCAAAAGGCTTCAGACTCTTTCTGTGAAGAATGTGATGCTGCTTGACAGAGTTTTTCAGGCTGGGGTACTACTCACCTGACCAGGTGATCTTCGCTGGGGCTTGCTTGTGTTTCTGGGAATACACCAACTCATCAATTCTGCTTTAGGATGGGAGTATGGAATTACTATTCCTCCGGACTCAAAGCCCAAGTCATGGGTTGCTGCAGAGAAAATGTACCACACGCACCGACGGCGGAGGCTGGTGCGGAAGCGTAAGAGGGATGCGGCTCAAGCGGGAGCAGCAGGAAGGGTGAGAGAGGAGAAGGGCATTCGGAGGCTTGCACATTGTCACAGCTTGAGGCTTCGGTTTTTGTAAATCCACATGAGATTACTCATTTTCTGATCTTGTATGTTTTCATCATATTCCTTTTCTTTGTCTTTTTTAAATTGGTATTTCCAGCTGTGGTTTGGGAGGGGGTTACTGTGCCTGCCAGAGGAAGTGCCAGGTTTTTTTACGTTCATACAACACACTGGATAACAAGGATTTATGCCTTCCAGGCAATGTCGTCATATGAAGATCAGGAAGGATGGGAATACGCTTCCTTGATCGGCTGGAAATTTCACTGGAAACAACGCAGTTCTGATACTTTCCGTCGAAGACGATGGAGACGAAAAATGGCTCCCTCAGAGACACACGGTGCGGCAGCGATCTTCAAACTTGAAGGTGCTCTGGTAAGGGACAGTTTATCAAAAGTCTTTAAAAGTTCAATCTGTTAATTTACAGTAAGTAAGCAATTAAGTATATCGGCTATTTTAGTCCCTGAATTCTTAGATTGATATATAACTGAGGAACTAATACAGTTTATATCATTTAAATTGTTCAAAGTCTGAAAGGGACCATTAAAGTTGGAGCCGAGACTCTTGCATAACCTGCTTATTACTTTATTTTTCAAATTCTTTTTATTAGTACATTACATGAGATTTAGAGCAAAAGGCCAAACTACTAGATGAGCCTTCTGCAATCAAGTGAAAAGACAGCTCAGGCTTCTCATGTACATGATTTACATGTATTGGCATCAGCACAAGAAACCACAGGCACTGGAAGAGCTGCCCCGGGTTAGTGTTGTGTGTCTGAACAGCCAACCAGAAGGAGGAGAGCCAAGTACTGGAGAAGGCAGAACGTCATACGTCACAAATAGATCATCAGAGTGTAATTAGTCCTTAAGTTTTCAGGTTAACGCAGCTTCATAGAGAAGCTCTATTTACCCAAATACAAACTGGAGGAAATAGTGTGGGAAAAACAAATATGTTTTTCTGAAATAATGACTCTCAGCCTGTATAGCATTAACTAAAGTTTGCTTTTTTTCTTGATTTGTTTCTTTTTTTGCATCAAATGTTGACCCATGATTCATTGATAGCATTTTCTTTCTCTACTTAATTTGGTTCCATAGAGTTTAAAAATCCCTGTTTCAGTTTCTCTTTTGATGGTAGTTCCTGGGCTATTGTCTGGGTGAGGGCTCAGAGCCATTCTCTGCGACGGCGCGGGGCAGCGGCTGGCAGCCCCCCCCCAACTAAGGGCCAATGGGCAGCTCCTGGGTCTCTAGAAGTAAGACTTTCTGGAGGGTAAGATGAAATTACTGGATCTAATTTCTCCACAGCTTCAATGGCAACAAGAAATGACCTTCAGACATGAGTAAACATTTTTTAAAGTACATTTACTCCGGAAAGTAAATGTCTCCTTGTCAGGGAAAGAGACAGAAACCCATGTACCCCCCCCCCCCCAGTCCACTGCTTTCAGGTTCTCTCTCTGTTCACAAATATGCAGTAATTTTTTGTTCTGTCAGGGAGCGGACACGAGTGTCGATGAGGGCGAAGGGAAGAGTTCAGACAAAACCAAGGACTCAGCTACAACCGTGTTTGGTGCCAACACACCACTTGTCTCCTGCTACTTTGACAGTAGGTTCTTTAACAATTCCTGTCTTAGAAACCACAGCTGTTTCTGCCTGGCCTCAAACAGAATTGTAATCCTTTGTGCTTTACATCTAGGTTTATACACCTTCTGTTCAATTACCGTCTGATCCTTGACAGGGCCCTATTTTAGGTACTAAAAGAGGAATTACAGTTAGTCCTTTTGCTATTTCAGTCTACTGTCAAGCAGACATTTTTAGAATCTGTATGGAACAGGAATTCTAAAGCTAATTATTGCAGCATCTGAATTTTAGGCTGTCCTAAATGATGCATTAGGGTCCCTCCATAGCAGCGCAGGGAGCTCGGCTGGCAGAGGAGGTGCACGGCCAGCTCAGTTTGGGCTGGTTTGGCTCAGGTGAGAGCTCAGTGCAGGCTCAGACTAACACCTGGCCCAGGGGAAGCAATGAGACCATGGAGCTGAGGTGTCAGCGTGAACAAAATTGTAACTTTGCCAACCTGGACTGGCTAAAATGCCCTGGAATCCCCTCAGTGGGATTCCCCAAAGCAGGGACCCAGACATAGGAGCCACCAGTGTTTGTTAAGAGGAACAGAGGCTTCTCCTCTCCACTCCCAAGACTCCCTTCTGAGGGTCTCTGACTGGAACCCTTGTCTTTATTTGGACTCCACAGGACTTTTATCTCCTTGCTGGGAAAGGGTGCCTAAATCTTAACTCTTGTCTTTCGGAAGCTGAGGTAGATTGTTGCTGTTTCTTTTAATTAATGACCACAACAGGGGGAAAGCACCAGAGTTCAGAGTTCCAGCTCATTGAGGCTACGAGTGGCTCAGATTTCCCAAGGGCTGACGTTGTCTAAAGAAAAGCCGTAGTCACTTACCGACGTGCTGTCTTGGGTTTGGGCCTCCTGCACATCTTCCTTTTAAGCTATTCTACCTTGCCTGCAGGGATTTTTGATTTTTTTTTTTTTAATCTTTTAGCCAGAGACACAGAGTTGTAATTGGAGTAATTTTCTAGAGCTAATAGCTAAAAATGTGAAACTCCCAGGTCCCCGCAAGTGCTGCGGTGAATACTTAAATTAAGCACAGGAATGCCTATGTCTTGACTCACTTCGGAGGAACTACATTATCCACCATTTCAAACAAGAGTTTTGAATAGAAAGCTCTTGAGATGACCATATGGGGAAAAAAGCCCAAATAATATTAGTGGGTCTCTCTCATTTCTGCATTAAGTTGTGTTGGAACAAACATTCTCAGGTGCTGGCTCGCTGGTATTAGCACACTTCTCACTAGAAAAGCAGAAATGTTACTGCAGCTTGTGCTTGAGTTAAAACGTGTAAGGCATTTTTGTAAACCCAAAATAACTGTAACAGAAAAGAAGCTTGTATAATGCTGCTGAACTTTTTGTATTTATTTGATACAGGAGTATACACTTACCACCTGCGCTGTTACGTCTACCAGGCAAGAAATCTCATGGCTTTAGACAAAGACAGTTTTTCAGGTACAGAAAAATTCTGCTAATCCTGGGTGGAGAAAATCTTCTGCAACAAAGGTGTAACTTGATTTAGCCCTAGAATATCTGAAATCCCCAAGTTCTGTGTGTAGGTCCCAGCTACTGAAACTTTGCCTTGAGGGGGGTCTCAGCTCCATTACGTGTGACCCAGACGTGGTTATCTTGGCCCCAGAGGCTGCCAAAAGAGAAGTGTCTTAATGTGCAGCTCCTGCTGCTGCCAAGGAATTCCCAGTGAGGGAACGGGAATTCAAGTAAGGTTGGAGTTTCCCAGGCCTGATCCCTCCCCTGCCCTTGGCCTCCCCTCCTCCCAGGGCCTGCCCGCAGTCCTGCGCTGGCCCAAGAGCAGGGACGAGGGAGGCTGGAGGGCTCTTAGGCACCAACAGCCTCTCCGAGTTCAGTGTCTCGTAGTAATTGATGCTGAGAGGAACCCGTAGAGCACTACTCTCTGCCTTACCCATAAGCCTGGGCTTTGTTTGTTTATAGTGTCCCTGTTGCCTGATATTCCCAGGTCTTGGGTATTCCAGCAGCGTTGTAGCCGTTCAGTGTCTTTGTATTCAGGCTAATTCAATAGTCAAGTTATCAGGTATTTAATTGCTGCTAATTAGAATTAAAATTCTACTGGGAAGTCAGAGAACAAATTGAAATTAGATTCTGTAAGAGTATGACTTTACACTTCCTTTAAATAAGTTCAGCCAAAGATAAAGATGAAATGGGCAGCTTAGAATTTTATTTCCTCATCGATCTCCATTTGCATCCTTCTTTCTCTCCCTGTTTTCATTAATAATTGAGTAAGTGTAATGCATCGGTTAATTTGTTACAGAAGCTATAGAGCTTAGATATTTTAGTGCTGCTTCCTGAAAGAAGGGGGGTTTGTACAGCTGCCTGTGTGTATTTGATCTTATTTCAATATGCAGCACTTAAATACGAAGAACCAATAATAAATGCCTTTAATTTGCATATGTAGAATTCAAGATGGGTGCCTCAGATGCAGTCTCACATAGCCCAGCATATCTACAGTTTATTTTCTTCTAATACTAGTTTGCAGAGTTAGCCAAATTTTGTAACAGCTTGATCATGCGACTGACCTCCAGGTAACCTTCAAAATAGCCTCTAGTCCTTAGGAATTGCCATTTGTAGGGGAAATGCTAATGACCCTCATCAAAGTACCTTCCTCCCAGCTCTTGATGAGTTAAAGACCTGTCAAACCCTGGGCCTGGACCACTCCAGTCCCGTTTCACAAGAAGAGATTGCTGTAAATAAGCATGTTTGAACCCAAAGCTTGATCTGCGCAATGCCGCCTGGGAGAACTGGTTGTTTGGCACCTGGTCAGGGCTCTGGAATGGTTTCTCTGTGTCATTTATGAGGCTCTACGCTTGTGTGTCAATGGGGACAATAAAAAAAAAAGCTTCTACAGAAGTACTTAAGAGGAGATCAGTATAGCCAGTGTTGCTTTTTTGTTTGCAGGTTCTCTTTCTGATTTACAAGTTGTTTTACCATTTTCATTTATTACTCTGTTAATCAAGACTTGTATAAAGGAAGCCATTTAGGAATCAAATGGAATTTGCTGTCTTTAATGTAAATTATGTGTATGTGTGCACTTTTGTTTTATATAGAATGGCTTATGGAACTGGTAATGGCAGAAGAAAAATAACACACTGTATTTGATCAGAATTGTGCTTGTGTGCCTTATGGCTCGGTGGGGTCCTGTTTGTAACTTCTGCTTCTGGTCTCTGTGTGGTGTTCCAGATCCCTACGCTCACGTCTCTTTCCTCCACCAAAGCAAAACGACTGAGATCATTCATTCAACTCTAAATCCTACCTGGGACCAAACTCTCATATTTAATGAAATTGACATCTACGGGGACCCTCAGACTGTATCCCAAAACCCTCCTAATGTTGTCATTGAACTCTTTGACAGTGACCAAGTGGTAGGTGAATGCTTTTTACCCTGATTAGTTTTTATTTATTGATATTAATTGCGAATTACATTACTGGCTCGGATTGCCATTTTGGGCTGCAGGGTAAAGATGAATTCCTTGGGAGAAGTGTTTGTTCCCCCATGGTCAAGTTAGTGCCAGAAGAGGACATCACACCAAAGCTGCTCTGGTACCCTGTGACAAACAACGGCAAAGCTGCTGGGGACATTCTGTTTGCTGCAGAGCTTATCTTGAGGGACAAGGTATCTGTTTCTTACACACATATATTTTTGTGTGTGTATATGATATAATGTGACATACTATATAGCCTTTCTCAGTGAGTCACAGTGTGAAGAATTGTCTCAATACTTATTTAAGGAAGATGAGAGAAACTAATACTTGTGTGTGTGTCTTACCAGGGTGGCACCAACCTTCCAATTCTTCCCTCACAACGAGCACCAAAGCTCTACATGGTTCCTCAGGGAATCAGACCCGTTGTTCAGCTCACTGCAGTTGAGGTACAGTTTGCTCTTAAACGAAGGGAACACATGTACAGTCCCCTCAGCCTCTAGAGCAGGGCTGTGTATTTGCTGGTGCGTGTTTCATTATTTGCGGGGGATTATTGTCTTTAAGTAGTTTCATTTTTTCCATCAGCTTTCCTAGAACAACCACCTTGAAATATTTTGGCTGTCATATATTATTATTGAAAAGATTTCATTTCTTCATTCCTACTTTTTGAGTATCATCTGAAGCATATTGGTATCTCTCCCACTTTTGCTTGTGTTGGATTTTATTTTACAGATTCTGGCTTGGGGGTTGCGAAACATGAAAAACTACCAACTGGCCCCTGTTATGTCTCCGAGTCTCATTGTGGAATGCGGGGGTGAAATGGTGGAATCTGTGGTGATCAAAAACCTCAAAAAGACACCAAATTTTCCATCTTCTGTTCTCTTCATGAAAGTTGTACGTTGCAAAAAACTCTATGCCAGCTATCAATACCAAAATTGGTTCTCCCCCACTTGTAAAGGGCAAGGATTTGTTATGAGAGAATGAACAGAAAAAGCTGCACATCCTTTTTTGATTTAAGAAATCTGCTGAGCCTGAAAATTCCAATACAGATCATGTAAACGTCTATAAAATGTTGATAAATTATAAAATATTATATGCACAATCTAGTGCAATATATATATATTTATTTGAAAAGGCATTGATTTACCTGTAGATGTGCAGCTGCTTTCCCACTGCTGGGATGGGAATTGTGCATGAGTCAAGAAAAATCAAGATTTGAGGCAATTAAAATTATTCTTATTGACGTTTATTGAACCGTAGTACAAGGTTAGAAATTTTCATTCACCGTATGGCCATAGAACATAGTAGTTCTATCTACCAGTAATTTAACATAGTGGTAGTTAAATAAATGAAATAACAGCTCTAACTTAGCCGGGGGGTTGGGGGGTGTTTATTCTTCATTTTCCTTCTGTTCGCTTTCTAACCAACCTCTAACCTTTTGTTTTCAGCTTTTGCCAAAAGAGGAGTTATACAGCCCCTCTCTCGTGATTAAAGTCATTGACCACAGACCGTTTGGGCGGAAGCCCATCGTGGGACAGTGCACTATCGATCTCCTGGAAAGCTTTCGCTGTGACCCCTACACTACCGCAGAAGACATCGCCCCCCAGATGAAAGGTAAGTGGATGGGGAATGGAAATTTCTACTTCCTTACGAGATGCCAGAATGGCCTGTCTTTGGTGTTAACTCAGTCATCTTCTTGTGGGCACTTACTTGGAGACAACATTAGCTGAAAGAAAAACAAAGTCTAGCTCAGGGTGTCGACTGGTGCACTCCTCTGTGGGGTGCAAGAGGGGACAGTGCAAAGGCAGGGCTGTGCTCTGCTCTGGGTCCCTGACAGCCCCCGTTCGTATCGGCTTGGCCTTCACCTGCGGGGAGAGCACCCTGCAGTGAGCCAGCAAAACTCTCTGAATACAATGCTGATGTTTTCCTCTGTTTTTTCCAACTTTCACTCTTTTTAGCTCTAAATATCTGAGAAATGCTTGCACACCCTGCACAAAAATATACTGTGTATTTTTAGCAAAAAATGGCAATTATTGCTTTCTTTAGAGGATCAAACATACAGCCAATGAATTATTTTACATCTTCTGTAAGTGTTTGGATTTCCAATCTGATGGAAATGTTTGGTAAGATATTTTTCCGAGGCCGCACTGCCTTAATGCAGTCTTTGGTTTGCAGTGAGCCTGCTCTCGGCTGCGCCGCGCCAGGAGACGGTGATCGAGATGGAGGACACGCAGCCCCTGCTCGCAGCTCAGGTAACCTTTGGCACTCGGTGCTGGACTTTCTCCTTCAGAGCCGTGACTGCTCAGGCACTCTCTGGACAGACCTGCAGCCTCCTGGGAAGCCAGGCGGAGCAAAGTTACTTGGTGACAGGAAAGCAAAGGAAGTATGTTAATCATTTTTGTGCGGGCTGGAGTTCCCCAGTAGGCTAAGAACGAGCCCCTTTGCGCAGTGTGACAGACCATCCCCCGGGTGTCCCCTGGTGCATGGAGGGGCAGCGGGTGTGTGCTCTGTGCACAGTCAAAGGGTGACACGGACCTTCACTGAGTCCCTGTCACAGCCTGGCCCCTCGCGCTGTGACACCATCCACAGCTCATCCCACCCAAACAGGTTTTCTGCAAAAACACTTCTTTTCTTTCCTTTCTTTTCCTCTTCTGCCTTGTGAATCTCTTGACTGCTCTGAATTTTTCAGGACCACCTCAATACAACTTTACTTTCCAGGTAAACAATAATTCACCTTCCAGAATTTTACCCTTGGCTTGAAACATGAGTGAAGACAAATTCCAGACAGTTACACTTTCAAGGAAAATTTTTCAATTATTTTTACAACTGTAAAATGTTCCCCTTACCTAGAAGATCTTTTCATAAATTTTTGGTGGCCTGTTTTTTAAAGGAAGCACAAAAGTTAGACCCTTTAATATAGTAATTTTGCAGGCTCTTAATCCACAACTTTGATTTTTCAAAAAGGCAGAACTTTTTATTTTCTTACAGAGGTCCCAAAGTAAATACTGAATTTAACCTTTCAAACTCTCCCTGCTGTCTGAGTGTGTTATCGGCGGCAGTTCTTCTTCATCTCTTCTTCTGTATTTAATGTAATGATATTCAGGCTCTCACAGACCATCCTCTTCTATTTACTTTCATCGCACAAGTAAATTGTGCTGAATATTTCATTTAGAAGATATCAAACTTTTATCTGAATTACACCTTCTGTTCCAACAGAAACACTTTATAGCTGGTACAGAAAATTTTTATTTCCTTTAAAAATGTTAAGAAAATAGATTAAAAAAAACCAACCTGGCACTTTGAACCAGCTGGCAAAACTGATTGATTGCCTTTGTGTATTTGGTATCAACTATAAGAGGGGAAAGTTGAAATGCTATGGAAGGTGAAACACAATGTCAAGTTTGACATCACCCAAAAGAAATGTATTATAACATCAGGTCCAGTGACAGCGTCCATAGGAGAGGGAGATTACATTCACAACTATTTAAAGTGAAATAAGTACAACTGGAAAGTGTAAGTGAAATGCAGACAGCACCCTGAGGACACAAAGTGCCAGAATTTCATCAATTCCGTTGCAATTTGCAGTGTTTGAGCAGTCTGTCAGCAGCAGTCAGCAGAATGGCCTCTCCCACCGCAGTGCACGTAGGTACCCTGGGGGCAGGGGGCTGCGCCGCTCTCGGCACTCACTGCGGAGAGGGATTTTGGAGGAGATGGTGCTTGTGTAGGATTAGGGTACCCGTCTTCTGAAACTCTTACGAGATGGGTACCGTACATAAGAAATATTCAAAAACATTTTTGTGTGTCAGCTTATTTGGACTCTATGTACTAAAGCACAAAAATCAGCAGGAATTATTTAACCACATTATTAATATTTAAACTTTGTTTAAAAGTCCACTTCCTGGAGAATAAAATAAATCCACAGTAAATATAATTCTAACTTTTCTAGGGATCCACTATGTCTTTTGATTTTCTTTCCATAATTTCTGGATGTTCAGAAAGCTAATAGTTCAGTGCTGGTGTCTTGCAAACGTGTAACAATGTACGGTGAAGTCACCGGGCACGCTACAAACCAACAGTAACCATTACACGTGAATATTTCACTCCAAAATCTCAAATTTCTCGTGTGGTGTTTTACTCTGGGTTTTGGCATTCTGTGAGCACATCCTGCTTACCAGTGGTAGTAATGATTATAGTTCAGATATTGAAGATGCACCATTTGCTTGGGGAATTTTTAAAGAAGGTCTTAAGGTTTTGATTATTTTTCTTAATCTCTTCTTCCTTAAGCTACAAAGTGCATTATTTGAAGCGACATTTGAAGGTATATCAAGGGGAAAACAAGCAAAAACCAAACACCCTCTTACCAATTTAAACTCTTCCAAGAATATGTTTTGATGAAAAATTCAGAGTTCTCCACAGTATGTTTTGTGAAAAGGCTCTAACTGGAGAGTTTGAGCTATGACTGCATGGTTACACAAGCCACCCTTCATGCTGTCAGCGTTACAAACATTGTGTTTAAACAAAGTCAGATTTAAATATGGCAAAGGATTCACAGTCACCTCATGAATTCTGCCTGTAAGTTTTGCCAATCACTAATGATACAGTTTCTGAGAGTAAATCACTCCAATGGCCTGTAGAAAGTCTGAACCACTGACGCTGGACTTCTGACTGGGGGTTAAAGAGCTCTGAGAGACAGCAGACCCCAACGTCCCGGCGAGGCAATTGCCTACACAACAGAAACGGGAGATCAGCAGGATATACCAGAGCCATGTCCTGACCTACTGATGCCTTGGGCTTCTACTCATCAAATGTTTTCCACATTTCCTCTGCTTTGCACAAAAGCTGGTGGGTTATGCCTTTAAATTAAAACACCGGGTTTGAATCACACTTGCTGATCAGAGCTTCCAAGTGGGGTGCGTGGGGCTTGCGCTTAACGGCCTCTGGGCGTAATTACGGCATCCGTCATGTAACTGGTGAAGCATTTTGGATTGTGCAGGTTGTTATTGCACTTATACCCATAAATCTATAACACACAAACTGGTTGATACTGTAATTTACAATTCTTCTTATTTTTTTCATACTCCTGAAAATCCCCAGCCCGTGAACAACTGAAAAACTGTAGTACAAGGAAAGGCTGTTAAGCATTAGCAAATTGTTTTATAAAGAAGTAAATGTTCAAAAAAATGCAAAAAAAAAAAACCACACCAACTTGACTTTCATGTATGTGACTTCTGTTTGGAAAAGAATCTCTGGAATAGATTTGGATTTGTAAGTGTTTTTAAAAACCCTTTTTCACGTGAAATAAATGAGCTGCAGCGCACTCTGCACCCGCAGATGAAGGTGGGGAGCGGTGCTACTGTGGGAACCAGTAAATGGAATCCAGACTGTAACGCTGCAGTGGTGCCACAAGAAAACCAAATTTCTCTCAGGTTGGCTTGTTACGTGAAGAACAAAGCACAGGGTGATAATGTCCTGAAAACTTGCTTTTTAATATTTTTTTATATGTATGTATTTACACTCCAGTTTAATAGACATACTGACAGCTAGAAAAAAAAAAAGTCAAACACATGGTGTCTGAATATATTTTAACAGTATTTATAAATTATTGATGTTAGGAACTTACTTTAGGTTTCTGTATAGAGAATGTATATAAACTTTTAAAGCCTTTTTAACTGTATAAAATGCTACAGATCCTATCTTTACCCTTGTTTTTATTTTGCTCTTTTTTATGACTTGATCCTCACGAGCAGCTGACAGAAAAGGTAATGTACACTACTTTTAAAGACCTACACATTGCTTTTTTGTAAATAAGCTGAAAAATCAGTGTATCAGACTGCCTTCTCAATGAGCGTATCAAGTGTATGGATAAGAACAATAATCTCTGAAAATATCTGACACAGAAGCTGTGATCAGTTTGTACTGACTGTTTGCTGTGTATTTTAGTTCACTGGTTCTCCCGTACAGTGTGGCAGAAAAGAGGCTTTATCTCCCAATAACAGATTTTTTTATTTGCTTTTCTTTAAGGAGGAAGAAATTGTTGATTGGTGGAGCAAATTTTATGCTTCAGTAGGAGAACATGAAAAATGCGGACAGTATATTAAAAAAGGATATGACACTTTAAAGGTATTGTTCAGGATAAAGTAAATTAATGTATCTCAATGTTTATAGGCCTAAAACCCAGTCAGAGCTGGGGCCTTTGTTTTTTTAAATGTTCTTCAAAATTTAACTGCCCATGATTTCCTGTTAATTCATGTAGTGAAATTGAGGTTTTTAAGCAAAGATATCTTTGTTTCTTTCCTAACTAACTCCATTAACTAAGTGATGTATTCAGAGTCTAATCCAACCTTCAGGCCAGTGGGCTTTAACTCGGGGTTTCTCTGGGTGCCAGGCACCTCCTACATCAACTCCCACATTGACAAAGTGCGACCCGCGGGGCTCAGCCCTTGGACCTGCTGCTGGTTACAGCCTGAAGCCACTCCCCTTTCTCATCTCATACACCTAACGAAGACAGTAAAGATAAGCTTCTGAAAATCTACTCATTTTTAACAGGGCCTAAATGAAGTCTGACAGCATGTTCTTCAGACATTGCATTTGCTTCCACTCGATGTAAAAATAAAAGTAGTTGGGAATGCTTTGGTTCCTTAAGACATTCCATCAAACACACAACAGCCTTGGCAGTGCCACAGTGCTGCGGCTGATGTGTGTGATAAGTTCTGAACTGCGCTTTTTCCTTTTTCTTTTCTTTTTTTTAAGGTGTATGACTGTGAATTGGAAAAAGTACCTGAGTTTAATAGCTTAACAGACTTCTGTGACACATTTAAACTATACAGAGGCAAATCCGAGGACAGCGATGATCCGTCAGTGGTTGGGGAATTCAAGGTAAATTTCAAATAACGGGCAACAAAGAGATGCTGGATGCAGGGGTGTGTGTATAAACCCACTGCTGGATGCAGGGGTGTGTGTATAAACCCACTGCTGGATGCAGGGGTGTGCACAAGCCACACCAGCAGTTCTCAGGTAAGTTACCTGCAAGCATTTGTGTTTAAAGACATGATATTGGGCAGGAGATGCCGGTAGCTGCTTAGGTGCAGGCTCTGCTCTTTAAGGCAGGAACAGCTAAACATCACTGACACTGAACGTGAGACATGTTAATTGAAAACAATCTTGTTGGTGCTTAAGAGACCTTCCCTGGCACCTGCGGAACAGAACCTGCCCAGAACCTCTTCAACAGGGCTGAAGTTTCACCTGCAGATGTTCTGAAGGAATCACATTTTTAGAATGAATTTGAAAAAGGTATTCTGTACTATTTCTGTGACTCAGTGACTTTTAAAGATTAAAATAGTATTAACATTGGATGTAAAAAACAAAACCAAACCAAAACAACCCCAAACCCCAAACTTTAAATGATGGGTTTGGAGAGGGAACCAGCTATGAGGTGTTACACGTTCTCAGCTGCAGCCAACTGAGTGCCTGGGTTGCAGTGCAAGAGCTGCGCTGATTCACGCCGCTCGGGACGTGCCTTTGCAGTCAGCCCTTGCTGACGTACAGCACAAGAGCTCTAAGTGACGGGATCAGGCTGGAACTGTGCTCTTCCAATCCATAACAAATAAGAAACCCCAAACCTAGCAGAGTGACTCGTCTACATTTGGCTTGCCTGAGTGTTTCCGTTCTTTTCAGGGCTCCTTTAAGATCTATGCGTTACCCGACGACCCCACTCTCCCAGCCCCCCCCCGCCAGTTCCGGGAGCTGCCGGACAGCGGGCCCCAGGAGTGCATTGTGCGGATTTACATCGTTCGAGCTTTGCAGCTTCAACCCCAGGACAATAACGGGCTGGTGAGACCTCTTGCTTTTGGCATGTGTGTGAGCTAACTCTGCTGTAGTATACTTTAAATAAAATCAGCCTTGATAACTATTTCTTAATATCTTTTTCTTATTTTGAATAGTGTGATCCTTATATAAAAATATCCCTAAGTAAAAAAGTAATTGAAGACAGAGATAACTATGTCCCTAATACTCTCAACCCAATTTTTGGCAGGTAAGAAATTTTTTTCTGTTTCCAATTTATTGTATTTTAGAATGTTTCCTATTTTTTAAGGTAAACTTTTATTTGAAATATCCAGTGCTCATATTCATAGTTCTACACAGACAGTTAATTGTGAGAAGAGTTGCAGAAGGCATTTCCCTTTGAAACCACTGGAGAAGACGGGTGTTTGCCGGTCTGTAGCTTCTCTGTAGCTCAGACTCAGACACTGGCTGTGTCTTCAAACTGCTGTGTGTTATGCATACAAGAATAACAAAGTATACTTCGAGAATATAGAGGAAGTTTTAATTCTGAAAAACTACTTGGCTGTCTCGATGAGTAATCAGCTTCACATGTATTCCCAGCACGCTGGCCTTTCCTTCAAAGGTTAATAAGATCTTTGAAATACATTAATAGAAAAAGGCTAATTAGGAATGGAGAGGTTGCATCGTCTTTATAATTGTTTAAAGTCTGGGTCTGTTTTGGTGTCCAGCGTTAGAGGAGGACTTTGATGAGTCAGAGGGTTAGGAGCGGAGGAGGAGAAGGATTCTAGAGGATTGGGAAAGCACACTTCCCAATGACGTGCTACGGGATTTTGCATGTTCAGATTAAGCAAAGAAATGGGCAGCAAAGGTACAAAATACCGTCACCATTCCAAGTTTTTCCAGAATGATTCTGGAAGTCAAAGTTAAAAAGTTAGCCTAGAAATAAAGCGAACAAACAAAAGGAGGAAGAGAATCATTAACCATGGCACACTTTACCTCAAGGGTAACGGATTCAGCAGCTGCAGAAACCATGAGGCTGCGTATCTTGAAAGTAAATTCAGAGAATTCATTTCGGAAAGCTGAAGTCTGTTTTGTGTAGGACAGCTGGATGACAGAGTAATCCCTTCCAGTCAGAGAAGCTAAACGTTTGGACCATATTTTTTAAGGCTCCAACTGTGCTTGTACTGTGGTAAAAAAAAAATCAAACATTTCTGATCATACAGAAACTGGATTGAAGAACCATCCCCTTTCCAGAGCGGCTGCAGAGCCACACCAGTTCCTTTCTCAGTCCCAATCTGAGCTGCTGCCCGGGAAACATCTAAGTAATACCTTGTGCAGAAAGGGGGGCTGTAATATCCAGAGGAGTACAAATGTAATTATTAATAAGTGCAAATAGAAATTGCAGCATGAGTGGTAACTACTGCTAGATTTATCAGCTTTGGAAGCATCCCTTGTATATTTTGTAAAGCCTATTACTCAAAAACAAACTAAAAAGTGGGGGTTTTAAGG
>JAOXJM010000002.1:22009009-22048587 GCA_026413425.1 Tringa solitaria
TATTACTCAAAAACAAACTAAAAAGTGAGGGTTTTAAGGTTGGGGGGGTAAGTTTAAAAATAAAAAGTATTGCTCAAAAGAGCAATAGCATTAACTGGACATTTTTATGTTTAGAATGTATGAACTCAGCTGCTTCTTGCCTCAAGAAAAGGATCTGAAAATTTCCGTCTATGACTATGACACATTGACTCGTGATGAAAAAGTGGGTGAGACCATCATTGACCTTGAGAACAGATTCCTTTCCCGTTACGGCTCCCACTGTGGCATCCCCCAGCAGTACTGCGTGTAGGTCCTTCGTTCTACTGAAAATTGTGTTCTGTAAGCTCTAGAACCCTGTCTCTGTACAAAATCTGGGCTTCCTTCAATTACATGGTTAAAAACCAACGCCATGGCTTCTCCTGGGCACTCTGCAGCTCTGCTCACTGCAGCTAAATTCCGAGTTAAGCTCCAGAGTCCTCAGAAGAGCCCTGACTAAAAAACATGACATCAAACATTTTAATATTCTCTTTATATGATAATGTGTGTTATTTCTGTCCAGGTAATACACACTTAACAGCATTTTCTGACCCACTCACAGAAATAAATATGAAGGCATCTGTTAGCATAAATTATTTTGACCTGTAAAGAAAAAAAATCTCTGTCTTGCAAGGTAATTGAGCTGGTACAAAATCGTGTCACTGACAAAGTGGAGTGGCCTCAATGTGGGCAGTTACAGTGCTGCCCTTTTGCAGTTGGTTTAACGAATACATTTTACATGACGTGTAAATGCCCCGAGTGGTGAATAATTTTAGGATGTGTTTCTGTTGTTTTCCTAAAAGTTCAGGTGTGAATACCTGGCGTGATCAGCTAAAACCAACCCAGTTACTGCAAAATGTAGCCAGGTTTAAAGGCTACGCTCCTCCTGTCCTCTCAGAGAATGGCAGAAAGATTAACTACGGGGGACGAGACTACACTCTGGAGGAAGCTGGTGAGCTTGTTCACTTATTTTATATTTCAGTCTTAATTTCAGACCGATACGAAACTTTTCAGTTATTTATGGAAAGTTAGAAAAATAATTTGATTTTTTTAAATGTTGAGTGCAATTTTCTGCTTAAATATCTGGGTTTAATTTTTTTTAATAGTTCAAATTCTGTTTTATGAGCCCCTGTTCTTTTTCCATTTCTTCTCTTTGAGACGCCAACAGAATTTTGCACCAGCATCTTGGTCCAGGTGAGGAGCGGCTGGCCCTCCATATCCTCAGAACCCAGGGCCTGGTTCCCGAACATGTGGAGACAAGGACCTTATACAGCACCTTCCAGCCCAACATCTCCCAGGTACCTCTGGTTTCTGGGACGCAGCACCGCAGAGTTCTGCAGCTCTGCTCTGCTCAACACGCAGTTAGAGTGTGTTGTCAACAGAGTGGGATCACTCAGGGGAAGAGGCTACAGATTAATATTGCTTGGCTGAGAAACTAAAGCAGGTTAGTCTAGAAACAACAAAATGCAGTTAGGTTTTGCCATTAAGACCCCGAAATGACACCTTAAACACTGACAGAGTGGAAATTGGGAAAGATTTATTCATTACTTTGTTACTGAAATAAAGGGGAATGTGTGTTTATTACCTCACAAACAGCAAAGGAGACAGCCTGGCTCGAGAGTTACAGCCAGCAAACGAGACCAAGCGTGTCATTTCTCTACCTGGATCTCTCTGTTAGGGAGGAACAAAGGCCAACATTTGTTTTCTGCATTTACTAACTCACCAGTGATGGGATTTTTAAGAAAGTTTCTGCAGCAACCAGAAAACTTACCTGCAAAAGCAGAGAGGCCTGCCTTTGAATGAGGTATCGAATCTGCAGTAGTGGCCTGCAGGGAGCCACGTGTGTGACGCTGCACTTAATGTCACCCGTGAGAGAACAGAAACTTGGACCGACAGAATGAGAACTGAAGCGTATGTAACGTGAGGGATTGGGATGCTCCTACCTAAAGTCTGTACAAACTCTGACACTGGTAACACGAGAATTAGTACTAAGCATGTCAATAAGCACTTCCACGGGATTACCAGGACAAACCTGGATGCAACAATCCCTCATCCGTCTTCTCCACTGCTACAGGGAAAGCTCCAGATGTGGGTTGATGTTTTCCCCAAGAGCTTAGGACCTCCAGGCCCTCCCTTCAACATCACTCCCCGGAAGGCCAAGAAGTGAGTACCCGCAGGTAGGACACGCCGTCCAGCAGCCCCAGCAAAGCGTTCAATTCTCTTTCCCAAACGTCCTCTCTCTTAGGTATATCTTGCGGGTGATTGTCTGGAACACCAAAGATGTCCTTCTGGATGAAAAGAGCATCACAGGGGAAGAAATGAGTGACATTTACGTAAAGGGGTAGGAGCACTTTGTCATGTAACACAAGTGAGTGACGTTAGAATGTCCTGGGAACGCCTGGAGCCTGGGTCCCAGCGATGGTTTGGTTCCGCTCTCTGCAGTGACAGATCCCTGTAGTTCATCTCCTGAGAGGAGAAGCAACTGAAAAGATAGTGAGGTAGCTTTGGTGCTGCATAACCTGGATTCTTTTTACGTTTTCTAGTCTTAATGTAAAAAATGAAATAGAAACCAGAGAAATATACTACTAGGCTATTGATCTAATTTCTCCTAAAAGGGCAATAAAAAACCCCAGCCAGTAACTCGCCCCTGATACGGTGCTGGTCTTAGCAGGTCAGAAATTCTGTTCAGATGTTCCTATTTACAGTGCCAAACTGGAAGAGAAAGGGTGTGAAAGACCCTCCAGCCCTCTGTGAGCAGTTCTTAGGGCTTCTTTACAGCCACTTAGTGCCGTGGCTACAGCACACACGAGCCCCAGCATAACCCCACTGCAAAGACCAGACACTTCTCTCTGTTTTCAGATGGATGCCTGGCAATGAAGAAAATAAGCAGAAAACCGACGTTCACTACCGATCGTTGGATGGGGAAGGGAACTTCAACTGGAGATTTGTTTTTCCTTTTGACTATCTCCCAGCAGAGCAACTCTGTGTAGTTTCTAAAAAGGTAAGTATTTCTAAAGATTTTTCTATTTAGAATACAGATTGTAATTAGTCTGCTAATTTTGTACCTTGCATACTGAGAGAATGAGCTGGGCTCAGCTCTGCATGCTCTTCCCAAACTGCTGTTGTGAGCAGATTCAGTTCTGCCTTTGAGCCGGGAACAAGCCAGGAACTCTGGCAGCAAGAGCAGTCTCCTCTTAGCAGGGGCAATATTGGATCCTTAACACTTCCACCAACCCCGGAATTCACAAGTACTAACAGACCGCAGCTTTGAATTTTGCTAAATAATTTTAAAAAGGTGCTTGGGTTTGGTTTTTTTTTTTTATTTTTTAGGAACATTTTTGGAGTCTTGACAAGACAGAATTCAGAATCCCACCCAAACTGATCATTCAAATATGGGATAATGACAAGTTCTCCTTGGATGACTATCTGGGTAAGACTTCTAAGAAAAGAATTATTTTTGTCTCAATGTAAGAGATAAAAAAAAAGAACAATTTTAAACTATGGCATCAGGATTGTGTTTACAATTGAGCCACTGAGCGTGCGGACACTCCTGCTTTCCCACACAAGTATAGGGCTCCTTGTGAATGAACGAGTGAATGTTCGCTCAGTAAAGGCCTTCTGGCAGGTAAACCAAGGTACTTCCATCCACAAAGTGCACCAAATGATACGGTGCCTGAACGTTTACTTTGTTTCTTTCTTTAAGTAAAATTACTAACCACAGGGTGTGTCTGTTGTTTTTCCTGTATCCCGTGTTCAGAGAGAGGAAAGGCTGCTGTAGAACCACTGTCCTGGAGGGTTGCTTATGTTATGCAGAGTTTGGGTTTTTTTATCCATGTTCCAGGCTTTGTGGAACTTGATTTACATAAAACCATCATTCCTGCGAAGACTCCAGAGAAGTGCACTATAGCCATGATCCCGGAATTCCAAGCAGACAGCTCCCAGAAGGCTCCCAGGACTGCCTCTCTCTTTGAGCAGAAAGCCATGAAAGGATGGTGGCCGTGCTACGTAGAAAAGGATGGCTCCCGTATTTTAGCGGTATGACTAGTACTTTTTCAAAATGTACTTAAAACGTCCTGACCTTGCTTTTCGAATGATAAAGACAGACTGTCAAGAATCCCTCCTTGGCTGTTAGCTTTCAGTGGACAGACAGAGGAAGAGTAAACAGAAAATTCCATGCACGAGGTCAGGAATTTTGCTCCATCAATAATTTTTCGTTTCAAAGTATGAGTTTAATACCTAAATGTGTTTATTTTGTTTTTAGCTCTGTTTAACTTGAAGGACTTGAAGGCGCCAGGTTCAGTCATGTTATCTTGCCAAAGCAGCCAAGAGTTATTGCGTGGATGAATTTATCATGTTATTGCTTAGGAGAAACATGAAACATCCTCCATGCATTAAAGGCTACAGAAAAAAGTTTAAATCCAAAGCATTTTTGTACACAGCAAGTACAATTTGTATACTGAGCCCCCAGACTGGCTTCATGAGTATGAGGGCAATGAGAAGACCTAAAGCATCTTAACCTGTTCTGTGAAGAATATAAATGCGTATTTATCACTTGCTAGAATAATAAGCCTTTCAAGTGCGTCTGTTTCTTCTAATGTTTTTTGCCTTTAAACTTTATTCCTGGAATTTATTAAATGAGGAAACATTCAGAAACATCTCTCAGCCACAGCAATATAACCAATGAGATGCTTAGACATTCGGAAAAGGTGCAGTCCTTGGTTTGTTCTTGAGAGAAGAATTGCAGGGTTTTTTTGCTCTTGAAAGAAGACAACTGTTTTTCTTTTGCTAAATTGGAAAAAAGCAATGGGTAGCTTAAAACAGAACTACAAATTAATTAGCAGAACCATTTTATGTCGTTGTCTGATACTGTATTATGACTGTGTCATAGTGCAGAAGTCTGTTTTAGAGGAACTGCAACCCAGACAGCAGTAGGTGGTGAGCTGCTGCCAGGCTGCGCTGTGTACGTACCGAACAAGTGCCATTAGTGCTGTCTCACTAAGATGCTTGTCTCCTGCCACGTGTTTTCTGAAGGGTAAAGTTGAAATGACGTTGGAAGTTGTCAATGAAAAAGAAGCTGAGGAAAGGCCAGCTGGCAAAGGAAGAGATGAACCCAACATGAACCCCAAACTAGACCTACCAAAGTAAGCTCTTTTTCTCTCACGAGCTTGAGAAGTAGAAACCCTCTTGCTACTGCGATGTCCTTGACAAAATCCGCAGGCAGTAAAGGATACATTAGACAGCAATTATCCTTACATTTATAAAAGCCAATCTTGTTCCCTTCCGCAAGCACTAGGATAAATTGCAAGGTGGGTTCGGCATCAATGGCACACGGACCGTTTACTGAAACTGCTGTCTTACATTGCAAAACTATGTGTGTGTTCTTCAGCCTCCAGAGCAGAGTGTTTTCACGGGTTACACTCTCACGCTTAAGTTTCCCGTTTTTATAGTATGAGTAATATTTGTTTCTTTCAAAATGCAGCCGTCCAGATACTTCCTTCCTTTGGTTTACAAACCCCTGCAAGACAATGAGATTTATTGTGTGGCGCAGGTTTAAATGGCTCTTCATCGGCCTTCTCGTCCTGCTGGTTTTACTCCTCTTTGCAGCAGTCCTCCTCTACTCGCTGCCGGTAAGGACTCCTCCCCGGTCCTGCTTAAAGCCATCACCCCTGCTCCTATGGCAACAGACCTCCTGAAGAGATAGGGATTACAGACTTGTGGCTATAAACGACTTCAACTGATCCTTATTGAGAAAAAAATAAAATTTGTGTTAGAATTAACCTATTAACTAAAGATGGAGGAAATGAATGCGTTAGAAGTGTTAATAACCTACACGATTAAAAATAGTTAATAGATGGTCTAAAGTCTGGATTTCA
The DNA here is from genome assembly GCA_026413425.1 of Tringa solitaria. Taxonomy (NCBI): domain Eukaryota; kingdom Metazoa; phylum Chordata; class Aves; order Charadriiformes; family Scolopacidae; genus Tringa; species Tringa solitaria. The sequence goes on from JAOXJM010000002.1 coordinate 22,014,898, forward strand.
GTCTACTTTCATCTGAAATATCTTACTCATTTTTACTGTATTTGAACTGATATTATCACTGAATACATTCTGATCTATTTTAATATGTTCAGTGTAGTTTTGTAAAAGACATTTAAGTATTTTGTGTACAGCTTTTTACCTCTAGTGTTTCTTCCTTTCTCCCCCAACAGAACTATTTGTCAATGAAGATCGTGAAACCAATTTAAAGAGTTTTTTACCTCATCTTTTTAACTAGTAATGGGGCTTGGCCTCAGGCTGTGGACCAAATTCAGCAAACTCTCCAGCCTTCTCATCTGCTACTATTTGGAACTGTAAAATGGATAAGGAAGAATTTGATCGAGGTTAGCCAAGGGTCACAGGGTCATGACAGGTGTTTTTAAAAAGCAAAGGATAAACCCCCTCATGGACATTTTTTTACTTCAGTAGTATCTACACCTGGTAAAATTCTGACTTCCTTGGTTTTAAATTTGATTTTTCATAAAAATCACTCAGACGGCTGCCTGCTATTGCTCTCTCTGTTTTCTTAATGGATACTTCCTTGTGAGAATTCCTTTCTGTTGGGCACACTTTGAAACTTTGCGTTTTAACTTAATGCAAAACAAGCACTACGTCTCATTATGTACAGCAAAGAAACCTCACCGTGCAGTCCAAGAAGGGTCAGACATTCTTCCTAGAAAAGTTTTCAGCATCGTGCTGCTTAAAATTCTTAATTACTGCACTGAAGATTTGACAACAACTGCATGCACATAGAAATAAATAATATGCTGTTTACTTAGTATAATTTACAAATGTTTAAATAAAACGTCCGTAAGTAAAATGCAAGTTTCTAGTTCTCTTTATGTATTGCAAAACTACAAAGCATTAGGTATTTACAACGTCTCCCAGAGGATGCAGTGCCACCATTCTGGAGTTTAAGGTATTCTACCCTTATCTCTACAGTGAAGAATAAGGAGATTCTTTTGCACAAAGTTCTAATGAGTTTCTTCATTAATTAGGAAATCAATAAAGAAATGAAATTTGTTGAATAGTTTCACTATACTTGAATCAAAGCGTAAGAGGACCCGTGTCTGAAATCTGATCTGCGCCCGGGAAGCGTTTCCTTCTGCCCGAGTCCTCTCCCTAGGCCCAGTAAAACATAACCTGCTCTAAAAATCAAGTTATAGGCTGGGGTTCCACCTGCCTCCTGGAGGGCAAAGCAGAAGCACATCTCTGAACATTCTCTGGTGCTTGAAATGCAGAACCTGAAACTGGCATTTTGTACGATTGCCATACTCTTGCCTGGATAAAGCTGTCTTTAAAAGATGCCAAAAACAACTGCAAGAATAAATTAGTCTTGAACAATCTCTGTAATTGTATTTAGTGGCACACTTAACGCTTTCTTATAACACAGCATTGTAAAATAACTATGCACCTGTCAGGCAAAATAAGTAAATGATACTGACTTAATTCTGGTGAAACTAGAATAAAGGTATTACATGAAGTAATTTCCAGGCTGTGAAGTCCTGTTGGCTAGAGCAGAGCAAGCAGCAGTCATCCTGTCAAAAAGCCTTCATTTTTTAGGTAAGAAACTCTTAAGCATCTCGACCTACGAATGAGAGCTCAGAGCTGGGAGTAATCACCATCCTGATAGCTCGTCCCTTCACTGATGACAAAACAGCGCTGAAGGAATAACTGGCAATTTGTAGGAGCTGATGTGTGATTGTCCATTATTAAAATGGGTCTCAATCAATGCCATAATCTGACACACAGTAAAAATCATAGCAGCCTTATTCTCATTGTAAAACAAGAAAGTGTGCTGCTTGTAAGGGCTGCAATTAAGAAGAATTTACCTTGAAAGAGCATTCCCCAGCACTGGAGCTGGGATCTGAGCGAGCTGCTCACCCAGCACTGGAAGAGCAGCAGGAACTGCCCTTCGGAGCTGAGCCCACCCTCTTCCCACTGCCGTTTTGTCCAAGCACACACAGGCGTCAGCGTTTCACTACAATTAGGCAACACTATTAAAAACAGACCTGAAAAGCCCAAGAAGCCGTTCTGTCTCCCAGCCCGCTCCAGTACCAAAGAAAACACATGCTCACAAGACAGACAGTGTGAGCATTAATATTTCCATATGATACCAGTCAAATCCGTAATCCCCGGTGTAGCTGCTGTGTGTGACTCCAACATACATGGCTACATACATACATACACCTTACATACAGTGGCTTTTTGCCTTGTTCAAACAGTTGGCAAAGCTTTAGCCCTGTGCAGGGAACAGCTTCATGCTGCTCTTGGGCACTGACTGGCCAGGACCGCTGACACTGCCCCAGGAAAAGGGCAGAGTGTGGATGTGCCTGACACCACTCTTCCTTAAAACAGGACATTACTTACCCCAGGAGTTCCTCCTCCTCTGCGTTTGCCTTCCCTAACCTGGAGAGCTGATGTATTTTGGCCTGGGGGCCGACAGGGCCAGTTCAGCTGCACTCCAGTCCCTGCATCCCCAGTACAGACCTGTGCTTCGCAGAAGAGATTATCTGGGTCTGAAATGACTGTTCTGGGAAAAGGAAACGTTTGAAGAGTTATCTTCTCTGTGCCTGCGTGCCATACAACTGAGCTGCTGGCTAAGACAGGCAGGGAAAGGCCAAAGTTAAACAGCAAATGCTTTTAACAAACAGTGGCTCACTAGCAGCAGTACGCCAGAGTCCTCCTGTCTTCGATACCAGGGAGGCTCAGGCCAGAGCAGCGGCACGCTCCCACACTGCCAGGTACCCACCAGCACAGGGCTTCCAGCAGTGCCTGGCTGTAGTCACCCCAAGCCCTGGGCTGTAGGGAGGCTAGTGGCTACTGTCATGTGCTTGACAACTAGACAGACTGTTCAAGAAAGAATCATCACGCAGCTCAAGAAGAAAAATCTGCACCTAAAGCAGCTCAGTGTAAAATAAAGAGGCAGTAAACTCACTATCTGCGAGCGTTCTTGCATTTCTTTGAACAACCACAAGATGCCATCCCAAGTCTCATGTGTTCCCAGAGTCCTTCCAGTATCTCCGTGTTACCCTGTTCTGAACACATCCTGCACACAGGGACGAAGGAGGTGCAGTTCACAGGGAAGGGACAACACCGTCCCATCGAGCCCGTTGCTCCCGTGCGTACTCGTGAAGCGCAGCTGCCAGCGCCTGCGGGCCCTGCTGCCGATACACACGCAGAAGGAGACTCCAGGCTGGTCCTCGCCGGCGCTAGCGCTGCCGTATAGGTGGGGCTTCCACTCCGTATAGGTGGGCTTTCCACTCCGTGGCACTAGATGACCGAGTCACTATTTCGCACCGGGAAGGCAGTACCATGGGGGGGTTGGCAGCATTCAGTGCCGATCGACTTGTGTCGGTGCAGACTCAGCTGGTAAATCACACCCAGCTTTTCACACAGCGCTTCCCAGAGGGGTGCGTGTCATTTGTGCAGATAGGGACCTGAATTAGAAACATGATTCTTGAGAGAAAGAAAATGACAAAGTTCTTTAAAAATTAATATACAGAAAAGAAAGGGGAATACACATTATGTCTGTCGAGGCTGATCATGCTCTGACCACAAAGCTACCCTCTGAAAAAGTTTGTCTCCTTTGTAACCTTTGCTGTGGCTAAGAGATGAAATCCACTGGCAAGTGCAACATGAGGAACACAGCATGGAAAAATCATACCTCCCTGAAGCCACCAAAAACCTCTGAATGCATTGCAATTGCTTATGAAAGCCTCCAAGGCAGCTCTGTTCCCTTCCAGGTGTCAGGACTAGCACCAAAAAGCACCGGGACATTCAGAACACAGCAGGAGCTACAGGCACCCCGGATGGAGCACAGGGACCACCTGCATTTAAATATTCGGACAACATCACAGAACACACCAGCTCTTACACTACACCTCTCCCCACGCTCGCTGGCAGGAATCCACTCCCAGATAGCACTCTGCCACTGGGAGCAGGACTATACACTCACACCTGTGAGAGATGCCCTTCCTTGCAGAATTCCCACATTTTCTAGCCTTGAGTGTACACTCCTTACTGCTCAGGTTATCAGATAAAATACCAGGAAGAAGTGATCTCTAAAGATAGAAATCAAGGGTTAGGGCCTTGAGAAGAATATCTTAAGCTGATGTAGTCATCAAACAAAATATTGTCAGAGTGAGTCAGCAGCAAGTTCCTTTGCCCCAAGACTCTATTTCAGGACTGCAGGCAGACCCGGGGAAACAAGAATATATCAACTGCACAAGAATGAGAATTTATTTGTCCACAGGAGGACAAATAAAATAGGAAAAATAAAATAAAGTAACAAAAAAGTACTTTGCCATCAGTCCACATATGTACCAAAATGGGGGTGGGCACTGCAAACATGACAACTTATCAGTCGAGATAAAGAATCCTTTAAGAAGCCCAACACTTACTCTAAATGTAAAAGACAGATATTAGCATATGCTAAAAGAATGAAAGGTCTGGTGAGCAGCAAAAAGTTAGACATCACTGTCTTAGAGAAAAGCATCAGGCTTCTGCAGCAAAACTCCGTATTTCTTAACACACCTTTCCCTGATTTCAAGGGGAGAAACTTTGCAGAAGTATTTTGTATCTGCATCTGCTGTGCTTTTACTCCCGCAGACACAAAGCCTCTGTTTCAATTAACATAGTTAACAAATGTTTTGCTCGCGTAGCTATCTGGCTGAGAACTGACAGCACAGTTAATTAGCACCTTCACTCCAGCCTTCTGCCCTTACTTCTGGACACTGGCCCTCCAAAGGCCACCTGCGGCCTGGGCACCTCCGGGACTCCAGCGAAGAGCTCCTACCCGGGTCCCTGACACTCCCGGCCGGCACAGGAGATTCATTTCAGAGGGCTTTTGTCAAAGCTAAAAAGTTCCCGTTGCGAAGTAGGAGGCCGCCAATTAAGCTTTTAAAACTAATCCCACCCACATCAGGTCAGCCAAGCCCAAAATATACACATGCTACCACACAATCCATCAGCCCTCATGCAAAAGCCTGCACTGCATATGCACTATGTATGTATGCCTGCTACTGGTCAAATATTAATACAGGGGGAAAAAAAAAAAAAGACTGAGACAAGTATTTATGCAAGAAAGAAAGGAACCGGAACACCTGGTGAGATCTTAATCTGGTGTTGCCATACAGGGGCTCTGTTATCAGGGACCTACTCCAGGTTTTGGTTCTGTTTCTTGACTTAAAAAATCCTGAAATAAAAGGGGGTGGTCCCACTGTGCTGTGAGCTTAAACACAAAAAAGTAGGCAGGTAGAAGCAATCAGCTCTGAGAAAGGATTTACTTTTACTTCAATTGTATATGTGCATATATTTTAATTAAAAATAAGATGCCTCCACTCATCTTGCTCCCATCCATGCTGTGCCAATTTAAACACTGCCAATGAATCTGAATAGTCAAACAAACCTCTGTCCCTCCCCAAACATCCACCATTCACATTAAATAAACCACATAACAATGGAGAGAAAATAGACCTGAAAAGAGCTTATTTCCAGACATAAAGGTCTAACCTGAGGATAGCTATTTTCATGCAAATCTGAGTTCTTCTTGCTCATATACATGGACCAAGAATTATCTGTTCACTTAACACTCTAAGCTTCTCTTATGCGATTAACAGGGAGGAGCAAATTAAAGAAAAATGGAATGGAAATCCCCCAAAGCAATGAAAGGGAGCCCTACCTCTCCTGCTCCCAAACTAGCAAAAGACCCTGAAAACAAACTTGTGCACTCGGGGCAATAAGAAGGGAAGGAACTAAGTTGGAACCCCACATCCTCCTTGCAGCAAAAGCCAGGCCAGCCTGCGGGACCACGGGAGCGTTCTGCTGTCAGCACGGGTCCTGCCAGCTGAGCTGCGCCCCGTCCCTCCTGGAGCCTCCGTCCAGCCACCCACCAGCCTCTCCTTTGCAATGCTCAGCAGTGCAGATGCTGGTGCACCTCAGGAACACCTTCTCACGGCGATTGTTCGGCGTGTGGCCACCTGCTCTGTCTGTATTACACCTGGCCATTGCTGCATGGCACTACTGACTCAAAAGCTGAGTCCATGCACTCCAACCCCCTGGTCCCTGGGCAGGGACACCTCCCACCACGCCAGGTTGCTCCAAGCCCCATCCAACCTGGCCTTGAACCCCTCCAGGGATGGGGCAGCCACAGCTTCTCTGGGCAACTTGGGCCAGGGTCTCACCACACTCATCGTAAAAAAGTTTCTTCCTTATATCCACTCTAAATCTCTTTTTAATCTCTTTCAGTTTAAAACCATTACTCCTTGTCACACCAGGCCCTGCTAAAAAGTTTGTCTCCGCCTTTCCTGTAGCCCCCTTAAAGTACTGAAAAGCCAGAATAAGGTCTCTCTGGAGCATTCTCTTCTCCAGGCTGAACCCCCCCAACTCACAGCAGAGGGGCTCCAGCCCTCGCAGCATCTCTGTGGCCTCCTCTGGATCTGATCCAAAGGGTCCAAAGGACTGTTTCTCAAAAATCTTCTTTTCCAAAAATCTGCATTACTCATCCTTGACTACTGAACAAGAAAGATGACAGCATGCCAAGTTTCTCACAAAGGTTGCACCCCTTCGACACAGGTGCACCAAGCAGGACCCTATCTCCTCTTTACTCATACAAACCAGATCTGCCCACACAGCGTCCGTGTACCTACTTAGCTACCACTTCTGCTGTGGTACTGCATCACCTGCGATTAATAATACCCAAGGGTCAAAAATACCCCCCCCCAAACCTAAAATTTTGCTTACATTTCTTAGTTCCCTCAGGTAAGTACATCTCTCTGGAAGATTTACATCTGACAAAAATTAGTATTTTTAACCAATGTCGGAGGAAAATGGTATGTCTCAAAGGAAACTCAATTCTACAGAAATTTCACTGCAGCAAATATACTACTAAAATGTTTCTGAGGTACAAATATGTCAACCCAGTTCTTTCAGAAACTGCAAACAAATAATTAGCCCTTCTGAACTCCAGAGTCTGTAGGCTGTAGTTAATGTGATGTTATTAATGCATTTATAAACACCAGGCTCCAAAGCCAGCACTGAGATATTCCATCATAATTTAGATCTCTCGTTAACTTCACCACCCTGACCAACATGCTGTCACTGGCAGAGCCTTTGACAGTTTACATTACCTGCAGACATGAGTTCGTGTCAATTCAATTAAGAAAGATTAATTCCAGAACTGACAATGCATAAATATTTTTAAATTACACCTGGCCTTGTTGGCAGTGCTTACTCCAAGACTTTAGAAGAGAGAACACGTCTTTAGCCTCCTGGGCAGAAAGGGAAACTAGAAAGAAGGTGAAAGAAAGAATGTATTATGAATTCTGTATTCCATCATACTGTACGAGTCTATCTTTTTTAATCCCCTCCGCCCTCCCCTCCCAATCATTAAACAAGCTTATCTCTCACTGTCTGTTACAGAATGAAAGGAAACAGGAAAGATTCGATCCAAACAGCCACTGCCAGAAAATTGTCAGTGACATCTTTATGATGATCATTTGCTGACTGGTTTAGGTCTAATTTGTGTACGTTATTGCTTTGGAAAGCATTCAGATACCATGGTGATAGACACCGTATGAGAATGTAGACAGATAACATTTGACATTTATCTCCATGAGCAAAGACCTGGGTAACTCCCCACTGATTGCACTTCTGATGAGTTAAGATAAATGTCACATCAGACTAAGACATCTCGTATTCTAGTGAAACACTCTTACTCTTGGCTCTGGGGTGTAAAAATATCTAGCTTCAGTGCATGTGAACAGGCTTAACTAGGTAAGCACCAACCACGGGGTGATAAAATGACTTGCTCGCTGTCATCAAACAAGTCAGGAGCCAGAGGAGCCAGACTTAATAAATTCTGGTCCAAGGTTTAATCATCTAGAAAAAACTTCCTCTGAGATTTCAATGTAACACTTACATAGCCGTTGACAGAAAAGAGCATTTTAAGAAACAAAAAACCTGCTGTAGCCAAATCAGTGCCAGACCCATATAAATAAACTCTGTTGAGAAAAGAGTGCAGTCCCACAAGTACCACTTGTGCCCTGCTTTCGGGAGCAGAGCCGTACCTCTGTGCTAAGAGGTGCTGAACTCTGCAGAGGCACCAGCTGCAGTGACACAAGCACTGGCTGATGCTCAAGAGGGCAGAGGTCCTTGCTGTGACAGGAGGGGGAGTCTCTACTAAAACATAAACTGGGAGTGCAAGAGGGAGCGTTCAGCCAGCAATGGGAAAGGCAGGCAGAGGTACCACGCTCCTGCCGTTTTTAAGCCGACAGCTCGTCCCATGGACTGCTTCTCCTGTCCTCCTGCCTCCTGTGAGCTTGATATTAGCGTTAAACAGGACAAAAGAACTCATGGAATCCAGAACCACCTGGCATAAGCATTCAAGCTTCTGATGCTTACACAGGACTTTTTTAATTTTTGTTTGCGCTGGACTCTGTTATCCCATCCACAGAAGGCACCCACCCCTGGATTTCCTGCTTGTGATGAACAGACACTTGGCCTTTTGAGCACCAAACTTCATTAATCTTAGCAAACCGGAAAGAACTAAACCTGAATGCAATTTCTTTGGAGGTCATTCATTAGAGCAAGATTTAATGCATTTGTATTCTTAATTCCAGAAGCACACTAAAGAAACCTGAACTTACTGAAGTTTTATGAAAATAAGTTTGAAAGCAAAAGCAACTACACCAATAGATAGTGCCAAGTCTTTAGAAATATGTAGCTATATTAGGGAAGAAAAACAGAATTAAAAACATCATTGTGATCCTAGGAACTGCTGTCATTCCATAGAAATGATGTTTCTGTGTGCCATGGGACAAGACAATCCCAAACTGTGGTGAAGCCACGCAGGACAAAGCTTCAGCTGCATGGAAGTTACTAGTCCAGGGAGGCTACTACGGGACAAGAGGTGACATTTCCTGGCAGATTTTTTACTTCAGCCACCTATTAAACAATTTCATATTCTTTCATCTAATCTCCTGGTTTAACAGAACAATTACTTCACAATCAGCACTAAATGATGTTGAATTTCAAATGCCTCTAATAACTGATTTGTAAACCAAGTGTTGCTATTTTCTCCAATCTCAGCTTTGGAGGAGACGTACTTCAGATTGAATAAAATTTTGATGACACTCATTGATTAAATCTTTCAGCTTATTTTTTAGTGTGGGTGCTTTTGATTTGGTTTGGGGTTTTTTTGTCTGATTTTGTTTCTTAACTAGAGGACTTTATTATTTTTTTTTTAAAGCCTTTTTTTTCAAACCAACCTCTTCCAGTGGAAGAACAATAACCTTGGGGTCCAATGGAAAGCTGTTGAGGCTTTTTAGGGGGAAGTAAAAAAAATCTATTAGAAAATCTGTATTAAAATAACAAATTTTATTTTTATGTGAGAAGACGTTATCTATTCTCACCCTCTCTTCCTTCCTAACACAAGAATTCTTAGCCAGCTGACTGCTCAGCTATGCTGTCTTTCCCCAAATATTGCCTTTGCTGGAGGAGAGCCAGCATTTTCACTTGGTGTCTCAGAAAGTGAGGGGGGCTCACACTGGGATTTCTGTCAAGGATCAACATCAAGGCAAAACTCTCACCTTTAGTTAGCTGAAAACCTGCTGTTCTGAGCTTTGCGCCAGAAGTCTTGACTCATCTCAAATGTGTCCTACTGCTGGTAATACAGAATAGCTGAGAAGATTTTAAATTAAAGAAGCGATTTAAGAAGTATGTTGTTTTCTTTAAAGGACTTCTGAGTTCCAAACCCTTTTGCATGCAATTTCCACTCGCACCCCTCCCTCCACTGCATCTGTTTTTTCATACAGAAAGTGACCAAACTAAAAAATTAAAAAACCTCACACCAAATAAAAACAAAAGACAATATAAGTGCAGTAGCAGAAAATTATGTCAAAGCCTTTGGATTTAAGCCAGTTCACAGATCTTGAACTTAGAGCTGAAGTACGACTGTCCCAGCCTAGCTCTTTGGTTCATTCAGTAATTGTTCTGAAAGTATTAATGCTCATTTAGTTAACAGTTTGATAATTTTCAGAATAGCATGATTTTTATGATGTGGCGACAATAAAAAAAGAAGGGTTTCTTTTTTTTTGAGACTCCACTCAGTGAGACTATAAAATAAACCACGAGTAACAACTGAAGAACACTGCAGTGGCTGTTAGCTTGGGTCCAGCTATCAGTGTTTCTTGATATACTGCATTATTTTTTAAATTAGATTAGCTATAGAGACAAATGACAGCTAAAACAACAAGAACAGAATGACTTATCTCATGTTCTCCTGTTCTGCAAATAATCAGCCCTGTTAAAATGTTTGAATTGCAAAAGCTAGTGTCTGCATCCCTCTTGAGCTTCTTGGTAATCATAGCAGAGACAGAAGTCCACCGCGCTTTCCTTAGTAGAGTCCGCAACATCCTGACACTGGGAGCAACTGGCTGTGTTTGTGTTTGGGGACACACATGTGCAGGTCACACTGTTACTGTCCTTGCAACCAAGTGAAAGATGATACTGACTGCAATATTCTGGGGCAGGCAAGCACAGAGCAGACTCACAGGAGTAAAGGCAGCCCGGTTCCCTTTCTTGCTTCAGACCTGTCTTTGGTGACCACAAAGGAGATGCCCAGTGGCACAGCGACATCACTACAGACTAATCAGCATTTTTCACACGTGCTAGAGAGAGATTCCCCAGAGACCTGGGACAACCAAACAGTTTGAAGAAGAACACAAACTCATTATGTTTTACAGCTGAAAGAAATGTTTGTACGCAAGTGTGAAAACAGAATAAAGCCAAAAGGAAATGGAAACACTCATAAAAGTTGCATGATAGATTAAGAAAGGGTTACACAAGAGACAACAAAGCATGTGTGTGCAATTAGAGAAAGTATCTAGTAGCTATAGAAAGCAGCTAGAAAATAGAGTAGCTACATAAAGCAGCAGAATGGACAAATCAAAATAATAGAAAAAAGGCAAGCAGAAATAAATAAAAATGTCCTTTCTCCCTTCGTATTCCATTTGTTTAACTTGTAAGATCTTTAGGCGCAGTGCTACCTTCTTCTGTGTTTCTAACACCTATAGCACAAACTTTCAGACACTACAGAAATAAATCAATACTTCAAGAGAATCACAGTGTACCATGTGGCAGATGGTGCAGCATCAGAACAAAGCAAGCGCTGAAAGGCTATTACATTTGAGGTATCCTATATTTCGGTTTTGGTCATGGAGGGATGGTTTTGTTCTGACTGTCTTTGAAAAAGAATATAATCTACATGACTACACAAGCAGCCTCTGCATTGGGCAACTGAAGACCTCCCTGGGAGATGTTTAGACCCCTCTATGTTTTCCTGAGTCAATCTAATATGACCACAGGGAAATCTAAGTTCCTTAAAAGAGAGGCCATGAATGACATCAAGCAGCATCCTTCACTGCTAGCTTTGAAACCAGCTATTTAAATTCTGTATAGGCTTTTCCTAATATTAGGGTTTCATCAATTTTTTTTTCCTATTTACTATGAACAAATGTCTGTGGATAACTTTTTTCATTTACCAGTTTTTTAAGGCTCAAAATATCAAAAAGTCCCTTATTCTGTCCCGTGCATTTTAAACTAGTTTCTTGTGTGCATGAGCCATATCTAGACAGCATCTTCCAAACACAGATGATCTCTGTCATTTTTTTGAAAGTCTGTTCTAGGCTACATTAAGGTAAACAGGTTTGGCGTTTTGTTAAGAATAAGGAGAAAAGTAAGTCTACTTTGTTCCTTGCACTTTTCAGTTTTGCATAATTTTCTTTTCAAACTGCAGACATTTTGTGAGTTTCTAAAACGTGCCAGAGCAAGAGTCACACACCAATAGATGCATTAAGATATCATGCTGGTTAAATAACACCAGAAGACCTGGCCTAAAGTAAAATAGGCAGGAAATTATAAGTTACATCTGACACTTCATCTTTAACTCAAACCACTGAAAAAAGGTTAAAATGACAAAAATTATTTTATCTATGAAATTAATCTGAGAGACTGAGAAGTGAGACAGAAAGTGGCAGACTGTCAGTTGTGCCATCGCACAATCACCTAAAGAGTTTGCTGTCACCTGGGCAGAGGAGAGAGCACTCAGGACAATCTGGATGCTGTACGGAATGGGAACCGGGGTTCAGGAAGTTGCACTGCTCCCTTCGGCTCTGAAGGTACAACAGGCACAACAATATTCCTCATCTCTTACATCATTACAAGGCATTTATAGGGGGAAATATATCGATCCCACTGGACAATTCTATTCATTCTTCTACTCAGAGCTCCACAGAGTGCACATCCTTCCTTCCCTTTCTTGGAAAGGCATGGCTCCATTTTAGGAGCAGATGAATTGATTTCAAATGAATTTATAAATCTTTTCCAATTGAAAAACATTGTCCTAATCAATCTCTTCAGTAATTTCTCAGTCTGGTGTATTTCAGTGTTGTTGAAAGGCAACTCCAAAAACTGCTAAGTTTCACCTGTTCGTAGAGAAGCAAAAATAACAAATAGAAAATAAAAGAAAATTGGCAGACCTGAGACCTGCTCTGTCTACAGCAGCACAAGAGAGATTCTGAAATTAGCTGCACCTCTCAAACACCACCAAGTCATCCTTGGATTCAGTGCACTAGAGATTTGGAAAGCAGTGATGACCAATGAGCTTGTGCTCATAATATCAAAATATCAATAAGAATATCAAAAAGGTTAGGTAATTATCTGATCACCCCAGTACCAAGACAGATGCTCACTTACCAAAAGCATCTGAGCAACCTGGGTCCCTGTCTTAACAGTAAGATTGCTTACACACTTCCAGCCGAGCAACAGCCAAAAAAGAAACCACTCTCCCCAGTGGAAATCTGATACACTTTGCTGACTCAATTCATAATCAGGTGACAAGAGGATGTAATAAACCGCAAGATATTGCCTTGAACCGTAAAAGCTTCATTAAGTGGAAGTGCTACCCTAACAGTTAATGGACCATGAAGAAATATCCAAAAGGTTATGGGTGAGCTCAGCTTTCTCCTTCAGTGGAAGACAGAGATCACTAAGTCTTCATCTGCCTTTGCTCTTTTTCTCTTCTGTAGGAGTTCCTCGCCCAGAAATCAAGATTACAGACACATGGATGACATTAAGCAGCTGCAGTGGATGCAATGGACATATTTCTTTGGGGATGAACAGGGAGGCATGGGGCTCAAATTGAGAGCATCCTCCTTTTACTTTGGTGGCCAGAGGAGCTTGATCACTGCTGGGTATGGTCAGTGCTGAATGGTGTCACCTCGAACAGTGCCAAGAATCATGATGTGTCACTGCTGAAACCCAGAGAACTCAGCATACCTGAGAAGCAGAGCGTGCCACCCTGGGCCAGAAACACATCTGCGCAAAAAGTAGATCATTTGGACTTACTTTCACCAAAAGCGGACGAAGATGACTTGAACAGATGACTGATGCGAGAGAAGACCGATAACCAAAGCTCTTAACAGAATTTGCACTAGGTGACATGAACGTTAGCTGGTCTCCTCCTGGCTTCTGTTCAGGAGGGGCAGGAGATAGACCTGGATAAAGATGACATGGAATTCTACTGAGTAGGGAAAAAGACACTGCATGCAACGCACACAGTATGAGTCAAGAAAATAAAACAAATTTAAGGAAGTATTTCTGAGAAATCTAAAGTTTTAGCTTTTCAATTACCTTCCCTCAAAATGGCATTTCAAAAGAAGTGCTTTTTGCTTTCCTAACAATCACAAATTTGACAGTTTAATCACTCATCTGTGGTGAGAAAACCTCTCAAAATCTGTGGATAAAGAAAATCAACAAATTTTATGCAGATTAATAATGAGAGTCAAACACAAATACTCCAACGGGTGAATAAGGCATGAGGAAAACTATGTACCAATGGAAGATAGTATCAGTTTATCTCAAAACAATATAACACATCCCCAGCCAGCACATTTCTAAGCATAGAACAGCTTTTCTTTTTGTTTTTTCCTCCCAGCAATTTCTTAAGACACTTCCATAACACATTTAAAAAGTCCAGAGATACATTCCCATTACCAGATTTTTAACATCCCTGCAAGTTAGGTCAGAATGCAAAAAAAAACATGGTCTGAACACAGTTACAATAGGAGGAAGAATTACAGTTTACTGAAAAAGTAGCACTAATATTGCTACCGCTTGATGCACATTGTATTTTATACTGTGACTCAAAGGTTTTTTGTCCCCAATCTGTGTAATTAAATGTATCATGGCAAACAGACATACATTCATAAAGAATCTCCTGTTTGTACATGATCATGAAATCTTAGGAACTCTGTATAGCACCCAGTAAATAGTAAAAGATCTTATCTCTAAGTCTCGTTATATGGGTCATGAATAATATCAGAAAGGATTGCTGTGTCTCAAAATTGGACAACAACAAACAAGGGAGCTACAGAAGAGGAATAACAAACACAATAGGCCAAAAGAGAGAAACATACATCCAAGGCACTATGTCACTGCCCTACTTCATTTATAAAAGAGCTGGCTAGTAATGAGCATTAATTTAGTTTACGTTTTATATTGGTATGACATTACTCTAGACATACATCTCCAGTCAAAACACAGTACTGGCACATTAGCTTACTTTTGTTAGTTCTACATCCAAAATAATTTCCAAATTAGCTAAAAAGCAAACCCATATAGGAAAGATATGAAACTCAAATAGGACACAAGGAAGAAAAATCTGTTTTAATCACATAGTTTACCCAAAAAGAAGTGTAAAATCAACACAAACAGGTCTATTTTCATCTTGACTCTCTGTAAATGTTTAATGTGAAAAAATGTGATAATTAATGTTTCTATACTCTTATGCTTAAGGAGTCATTACAATCAGCCTTTGTTTCCTCCAGAGTTGGCAGCACAGACCTGCTGCATTTGAGAAGGGAATGTTTTAGGGTCATTTAACATTATATCACTCTTGGTGATCCAAGAGCTGCTATAATTCTGCCAAAGAGTATAGAGGGTTTCCCAGTCAAGTTTCATCCTGATTTTGATTATTGTTTATCTCTAGTCCATGTCTGAATAGTTGTAGTAAAATAGAGGAAGTTTTACTCCTGAATTTGAGGTCAGCTTGTAATGAACCATGGTTTCAATCGCATGAACAGCTGCTTCTTTTATAAGCAAAAAGGGTTCACTTACAGTTCAGGGTAACACAGTAATAATTTAAGGAACAAGGAAGCTTCTATTCATTTCTTTATTTTTTATACGTTTTTGAAACATTTTGACATCTGAGTGCCTATAGTGGACTTGTCTGAAGAGAATATAATATTGACACTATTCTGCTTTACAAAAAAATGAACAAAGTGAATTTTAAAACCAGAAATACAGTAGACCTATCAATCATCATATAAAAGCCTTTTTCATTGAGAACTTCATTTCTCATAGCAAGAAAAACTATTATTGAATTTCTAAAACTTTTAAACTTTTTGATAAAGTTAAAAAGGACATAGTAAATCAGGTATGCTCTCTGAAAACAGAACTAAAAATATCTGGAAATGACAACAAACCAAAAGGGGAAAACATCCAAAAACCCAAGACATTACTAAAGTCAATGGTACATAAAATTTCTTACAATTAACCAAGAACTCAAAAGAAATAAAAGGAGTCAGTTGGTTGTTTTTATCCCCCCACCTAATTTGCAAATGTTCTTCTGGATGAGCAAGAATAATTTCTATGGATTACAGAACTAACTAAATGAAAGAAGATTAACAAGGAATTTTACATCTGTTCTCTTTTGCTCATTTGTCCAACTAAGACTTGTTAAAGTACCTGTAAGTTGAATGGTTTTAAGATATTAATTTAAATGCCTTTTGTCATTTCTCATTTCAAACACATTATGGCTTCCTATTTTGGCCCAAATCCATGTTGATGCTTTTTTGTCAATCACCCTGTTTGCTTCTGGCAGTGCAAGAGACCCAGGCTGTATTCCTGGCACAGCCATTAACTTGCCACATGATCCTCAGGAAATCTTAGTGGGCCAGATTTACTCATAGTGATTCTTCATCATCCAAGTAATCCCCATGGCAGCTCACTGAAGCTCACTCTTAATTAAGTTCATATTTTAGCACTGACCATCCTGTACTAAGGGCCTTACAATCAACCCCAGAACTCCTGTGAGCCAGCCCAGTTTCACTCTCCATACATAGAGAGGATACCCATCTCAGAAATTCTTTAAGACAAGAGTGCAATCTTCTCACTTTGTGTTTTATGGTTTTATGCACTTCGGTGATTGTATTAGGGTTTCTCCCTTGACCAGCAGATGAACTGATTTGTTGCTCATGACCACGTGCTAAGCATGAAGCTGGAGGTTTTCACTTTTCTTCCCCTGAAATAAATGAATATCCCTGTTTCCCACTACACATTCTTTGTGAAGGTAGCAAGACAGTATTCCAGATACTCAGTAACTGGAATAGAGTAGTAACTTAAATTTTAAGCCTAAAATTCAGACAGATTTCAAAGAAGAGTACCTATGAACATGAGTATAATGCAATTCAGGAATAAACAGGAATCCAAAAGCATTACAAAAGCAAAGAGTAATGAGATTGCCCCATGATCTTACAGAGATCCCACCTCAAATCAGTGCCACTCTCTGGATCAAAGCAATCATGTGCTGACACTGCTGGGCACGGAAACATACCCACTGTCATTGCTGGGGACTCTCAACACCTGTCTGTTTTTGTCTTCTCACTTCAAGGCAGGATTGTTCTGCTCCCTGGGCTCTGCCTGCTCTGTCAGTGGCTGTCACCCTCATTCTCTCTTAACCTGCTGTCAACACTGCTTTCTTGCCTCCAAATGACACACAGGGATCCTCTGCATCCCAGCAGTGTCTGTGTTCTTATGATAAAGTCCCAATGGGAAGTGCAGCACTGATTATAGGAAGGCAATAAACATGGAGCAAGGAATAGAAGCATAACTGACAACAGAAGTGTATCTGGCATTCAAATCCTCTCCAGAGGTCACCGATGATGGGAACAGGGCTGCTGGCCATCCGCCAGTACTACTTGATGCTTCAGAAGTCCAAAGTGTGAATGCATTTCAGATGTTGAGAATTACCAGGCACTATGTAATGTTTAAGATCCCCCAGCGTGCACCAGCATCACAGAAAGCTCACTGCTGGGCAGACACAGGATTAATCAACTGCCCCACTCACAACTGTCCTGAAGAGAACTTTATCAGTTCTCCTTCCTGACCTTATGCAAGACTTTCCCCTCTCTGCTCCTGCCACTGTGACTTCAATTTATCTTGGACTTCAAGCTAGTCCATACCTGTACAATTCTGCTCAGTGGACCTGCTCCTTATTTACAGCAACTGAAAAGGAAAAGAAAACCTTGTGGTTTTACTTTACCTGACTCATTACTCAGCCATACACACATTTTTCCAGTGTTATTTTATTAATACAGTAAGAGTCTTGATTTTCACTGCTCCATTTAAAAAAGATTTTACCTGCCAATACCAGCACACCCACTACCAGTGGGCTCTCCTACTTATAGGCATTAATTTAAAAGTATCCAATTGCTTTGCACTACAATTTAATTTCTTTTTATTTCTTTTCTTTCTTAACAAGTAGCCATCATCATGTACAAATGTCACCAGCAGCGATTTCACAGATTACTAAAGGCTCAGTAAAATTTAGTGGTGTTGTGTTGATCTCTTTGTGATGTATTTCAGAGTGGTGATGACAAGGCAAACCTAAATGCAAGTGTCTGAGTTTTATTTTACTAGGAGAAGTAGTCGTGCAACTGCCAACACAACTGAATGAAGACTATCACAAGGAATTCTAAAACCTAAACCAAATTCTAAATGGACCAGTGCCCTGAATTTAGAGATAAATGGTTTCTTCACCTCCTGGTAAATACTCAGCTGTTCCCAGGAGATCTAGCTGATGGAAGTAGAATTGCAGGAGGAAAGGAATAAGAATGTTAAGCATATGAAAGGGTACATGATTATTGGGCTGTGCCTTCAGTCCTCTCCCATGATTGAGCTGTTACTTGTCTGAGAACTCCAAGAGGCTCTGGCTCCTCTCTGAAGTGGCTGAGGTAGGGATGAGCTAATTCAGCATTTTATGTGACCTAATTCAGAAAATGTGCAGCTATTCCACTACAGTGTACACTGTTCTGCAAAGCTATTTTATTCATGTCTATGTATCTCTAAGGCTTTGGAACACTTGGAAACTTAACATTTCTGAAAGCTACTGCTCTCCACATGTCGTCCTTCCTCTCTAACACTTGCTGTAATTACCCTCGCTACCAGATGGAAAAGTAATGGATTGGTCAGGGTATGCTAACCTCAGATCCTCGGGGTACGTCAGAGAAGCACGGCAGGACACACTTGCCATCATGCATTCAATGGCACAACAAACACACACCAGCTTGATAAAAGCAATCTCTCCAGGTCTCCTGTTCTAGCAACAATTCTCACCAATTCTTGGAGCACACACTTTGGGCTACTGGATTAAGGCTCCACTTGGAGAAAAGCCTTATGGAATCCTGACGTTTCTAACTCGCACTGTTGCTTCTTTTCATACCCAGTTAGATTTGTTTCCATTATTCTTCTTCCTAGCCTTTCATTTTCCTATTTTTGATGCTTCCTAAAGTAAGGGTGACTTCCTGAGGCAGACGCACGACCAGCACAGCAATGCTGCTCATAACGCCCCTTCAGGTTTTTACTATGTGTTACAAATTCTCTTCCTTCCTATACCAAACGTATATTGTCAAGGTAGACACTCTACCTCACAGGTCTGTACGTATCCTTTTATTTAAAATTTAGCTTTGGAATTCTTATTTTGAACTTAAACAATATTTGCTTCCATACGCTTGCCCTGCTCAAACTACAGGGCATACAAATAATCTTTAAGTGCAAATAATGATTTATGTAACAGAAGGTTTTAACCTATTACTTTACCTATGAAAAGAGATTAAGAATTAAGAGATATTTTACTCTGTCAGCCTTAAACACACAAAAGTACTTAGTGCTGTCTCAATAAGGTACAGATCCTTTTTCTGAAGCTGAAACATTCTCAAAATGCTATCTAGTTATTTGAAGTTACTAATTGTTTCCAAAAGAAGGAATGCTCTGGGAAAAACAAAATCCCCTGCATCTTTAACAGCAAATTCTGTCCTTTTCTTAAATCCCGTGGAATGTATAATTCTCATTCCTACCTTACACACAGCAATGAATAGACTTTTTATATAAAAATAGATTCTTCCGGATTATAGAGATGTATTAAATGCTAATTTTAAGGTCATACATCACCTTTTTTGCACGGAGATCTCCGAAATTTATATTACCATATTAAAACTGATAATGTAATTTTAAACAAAACTTTAAAATTGTATAAGAATTTTGTACACTTGAGATCAGTATATAGGCTAGGTGATGGTGTTTTTCTGAAATATGCCCCATAAAATTTTGTCCCGTACTATGCAGAGCTCCCCAGACTTTATTAAAAGAGCTTTTGACGTTTTTTCCTACACCTCTGTCAGCCTTCTCTTTCTTTCACAAAGGGTAAACAGCAATGCTAAAATGTAAGGGTGAAAAGGAAACTTTGTGCATAATAAGAAAGAGTGTCAAGAGTGGCACTTCAGTATCATGCCAAATAGACTCCTCAGGATTTTTAAGAAATGAACGGCAAACTTACACCTACATACAAATGTGAGAAGGTTTCAATCACTTACAAAGACAGAGACTTAAAGAAATTATTGCAAAAGTCTCAACGCAGCGAGTGAAAAAATAACTGTTGTGCACAGGGTTTGCTTTCTTTGCTTTTTAACATTGGATATTTCCATCCTGGTTACAACAAGCAAATCCAATCACCACTTGCGTTAAAGCAAGGAAAGAGCAGCTCACTGAATTCCCAAGCTGAAATCCACAGGAGAGTGAACATGATCACAGCGGCCTAGATTGTGGTACCTTCAGTCACACCGGTTAGTACTATTAAAACTCAACTGGAAAACAAGAAAACAATCAATCAAACAAGACAAGGCAGCAAAACTTTCAAGAATTATAGAGGTCAGCTTTCTTGCCGGACAATGTGAGCACACAGTCCACTCTTGGCCCAGGATAAAGAGTTTTCAGTCAGAGGATGGTTCATCTCCGTGCCTCCACCGAAGAGGAGTTCCCCTTACACAGCTAAGGCTGCAGCTGACACATGTATGGATGTGCATCTGTGTAATGGAATGTGTCTCGACCATGGAAATCCCATCAGACTGTAAAGGTTTATGAATGAAATCCAGAGGCCCCACAGAATGCCAGCAGTGATGAGCCATTTTATAGACTGGGTAATAACTACAAGACTTCAAAAAAATTGGAATCTGTACCCAGAGACACGCTAATGTAAAACAGACTGTTCTTGAGCTGCACGCTTCCTAGAACCATCCTGAAACATTCTCTTGATAGAACCATTCTCCACAAGCTATGCTCATGGATCTGCACTGCTGTTTAGAAAATCAAATCAGCTCCAGATACAGCAGCAACTTTCAGCATGCCATTATGCAGCTATTACAGTTAAAAAAAGGAAAAAAAAAAAAAGGAAAACAAGTACTGGTATTGCTATACTTTGCCCTCCCAACCTGCCTAATCTCATAAAACTGTAAACTACGAGCAAAATATGACAGTTCTACTTCTGTGGATACACTCAAGTCATCCAGACCTAGCTTTCTGCCAACATATTTCAGTAACTATTGTGTAAATTCAAGTATTGTCCGGTCACTCTGATCTGTTTTAGAAATACAAAATTACTAAACCAGGACTCGCTACAACTTTCTTTAGGGTTGTCAAGTTACATAAGGAGGAACAGGGACACTTGATGTAACTAAATACTAGCTGAAATAAATGGCAAACTGCTTTGTTTAAACAGGTCAAATCCCATAGTCAGCATTCAGAAAAATTCAAAGTGAAGTTAATGGGATTCCTCCCTAGACAATTATAGCAAATTTGCCCCTGTGATAATGAAAATAAATTAATTCTGTGATTTGAAAGATCTGAAGGAGATTAGAACAACCAGGATATGTTTTTATATTTCCATCTTAATATATGGCTGATTGCATTATATTTAGAGGATGACTCTTCAAGGCTCTTTCTCAAAGTTACAGCAAAACATGACAACTCTCACCCCTGTTTCAGTCACTAGTCACGCTACTTTATTCTACATTATTTACTGGATCAGAATGATCATATCCTTCTTTTGACCCCAAACTTTGAAAAAATACCACAGACTGTTAAAATACAGTAAAAGCATCCATCTAATCTTTCTACTTGAGCAAAACAGTATGCTCTATCAGGAATGAAAAACTGGTTTCACTGAGGCTCACTTGACATAGGAATGAACCCACTGAGTATGGAAGGTAAAGACAAAGGGTGTTAAAATAGGAGTGAAATGTTGCAAGGAGCGTTTCCCCTTAATGAATTACTGGGAGATTTGTAGCAGGCCAGCCAGGGTAAGTCTTTCAGCATGTGTATCCAGAAGTGTCATGGACTTGCTGCACTATATCCTTGCTGCCCTTTCCATGAACTGGGCAGTTTCCTTTCACCAGTTTATTTTCACTTCTATTCTGGCAGCTGTCTACAGCAGTAGGCATTTATCTTAAATAATTTGCTACTTGTTGAAGAATTCATTGGGGGGGGGGGGGGGGAAGGGAAGAGGGAAATAGCCATTCTTGGTGCACCATGTCATAACTGATTAAAAAAAAAATTAATAAAGATAAAACAGATTTCCCGCAGATTTTTCCCCCACTTCTAATACATATAGGTGCCTTCCCCCTCCCCCAAGCAAAACACCACCAGAAGTTGCTGAATTTAACTTTCCAATTATAAGCAACTAAGTAGCAAAATTTGTGGAAGCTGCTTGCTTTTATTTAAATCTTCTAAAGCATTTTCCTTACAGAAAAACGCTCAGTGATGACTGCAGTAAAAAGTAAACCTACTAATAAAAAAGTGAGGGTTATCACTTTTCATTTCTTTTCTGCAGTATTAACCTCTTGTAATAATGAGGTAGAGCCTTTGATACAAACTACCTGTTCCTATGTTCAGCAACTAACATTAAGGGCAGTATTCCTGCAACAAAAGACAGGTCAGTGGAAATTCAAAAGGTAAGAGCAGCACTGAATGGGGATTTTTTGCTAAAATGCTCTGTGTCATGAGCAAAATGATCGTTTGCCTGGTTTGTGGAATACTGTGGAAAAAAGAAGAAATGTCATGTCAAACGCTGTTGGATATAAAAAGGGCTGTTGTGAGCAGGAAAAAAAATTAAAAGAAATAAAAAAGGAAACATTTCCATTTTCTCTACTGGCTACAGTTATGGGGGGCTGGCAAAGTACATTGCAAAGTAGACCTTATGAAGTGTTTGGTAATTTTTATTAAATAAGAGTAAAAGCAAAATGGGAAAGAGTGAAAGTAAAATTGCATTCTTGTGTTGCACACATGAAACCCAAGGGAGCAACTGGTATTCCAAGCACTGGTTGTTACAAATGATTTGCTGAAAGACCTGTAGCTATTAAATTTAATGCTTTTCTAGGCTTTATACAAATTCTATGCAGTCAGAAGTTCACTGCAGCAGGTGAAAAACCAGGCAAGCCTCCCTAGCCCTCATTTTCTCTCATTTGAATGCAACAGTTTACACCATTTGCATACTATAGTCCCACAATAAAGTGAGGAGAACCATAATTTGCTATTTAGAGTAGCTCATCTTTCCAGACTGAGTTAGCACTAAAACTAACCACTCAACAGTTGAGAAGCTACCAAAAAAAAAAAAAAAATCCATTGCTTACATAACACATTCCTTGTATTTACTAAATGCATACTGTTCCTGTTCCACTATGGCAGAAAAGTTTCAAAAGCAGAAAAACAACAGACAATGTTGGAAAACAAAATATTTTCTTTTCACCATAAAATCTGAGTAATAACTAATTGGCATTCTCTAAATGGAGATTAACAATGTTGAACCAGATGTTCTCTATTTCACAAGTGTCTATGAGTCAAAAAATACCCAAGATAGATATCCCTTGGAAAATCCCACCTCCAGAGTTCAAATTCAGGCTTAAACAAAACAAAACCAAACTGAACCAACACCCTCTCCCCCCTCACAAGCTCCAGCACATGCAACAGTTCCTCATGCTGTGTGTACCAGGATAAACATAAACAAACTGAGTTTAAAAAGTTATGTGTGCACATAATTATGTGAAGTCTGTTAGGAGTTATAGTGAGAACGTCAACTGTAATGCCAGGATTTACCCAACATTTCAGGAAAAAATTAACTTCAGGTATGTGAGTTGGTCTCCGTGTAGTTGTCCAATACTGAACTAAGAGCTTTGACTCCAGCTAAAATCAAAACCAGACAGATTTGCTCCAGTTCTAGTCTGTTAGGAGTTGGTTGAAATTTTCATGAGAATATGAATTTCCATGAGGATTGAATTTCAGAGAGCAGACAACTTATAAGAATTACTAACCTTGAAATACTTCCCTTGGAATCTTATGGCATGTGAATGCCATTTCATCTGTGCCCATTTTTTCAATGTAACCTTAAATTACACTGGACCTAAACCTATTTACTCAATATTTTTAGGTAAGCACCAGTGAGAGTGCCATCTGTATTTCCCCCTGTAGAGAGGCTTACAAAACTATTAAAATTTTAAATTCAAATTTAGCAAGCTGGTTAATATGCATGTGTGGCGGAAGGGTCTCAGATCTGCTATAGCTATGTTTACCTAGGAGAGAGAATCTGAAGGGAAGTGAACATCGGTACTGTGTTATAAATTCTGAAGATCATCAAAAACATTTGACATAGGAATCAGTCATCTCTGGTAGTTTGCTTAGCTGACCAAAAGCAGTCTGACATCATCACACAATGGATTTTCAGAGCTAGATGAGTTTTTGTATTTTAAGTATCCAGCAAAGACTACATAATGTATCATCGGGAGTGCCGTTATCATTGGTTTATGGTAATACAGATACGCAAGTCAAAGCGAAGATGAGAGATTTATCAGTATTCTAGGATTAAAAGTGAATTTAGCCCTCATCATATATGAGGTGACAAAGGAGGCATTAGCCAGGGGGCTGTATGCTATTCAAAAGACAATAGGAAATACAAAGTTGGAGCACAGGTACCTAGAAAATTAGTGCTGTCTCTTAGTCAAGTTTTGCTTTCTTCCAAACTCAGCCAGATGGCTGGATTGATAATGTAACAGTGGCCCTTGCCAAACCAACATGCCATTGTCAGCTTCATTCTATTCACAGCTGATTCAGCAAAAGCTAAGGCTATCCAATATTTTGCATTATAAAAGTCTCTTTTCAACTACCTATAATTTTGCAAGTCTCCAACCAATTAATCAGAATGTTCCCATTGCTCTTATGTGGCTGGGATGGTCTTCTGGAGAGCATCAGTGCAACTGTAGCACTGCTCCCTGAAATGAGAGTAACTTTGCCCCATCAATACATTCAGACAGCAATGTCTAGCAATATAATGCTTAAGAACAAGGACTTAACACTTGGCTGGGGAAACCATTATTTCATGCTTGTATAAGATCAATTTGGAGACTAGGATAAGGAGCCAGTGGATAGGGAAAGAAAAGAGAAAAAGGGTTGATCAGACGTCAGCAAAAAAGTTCACGTCAGCAGACTAATTACTTCTTCATTGAGCAAACAAGAAGCTACAGGTGCTGTCAGTCCAAAACTTGGGACAGAAGTTTCTGTGGGATCAACTTAATGATACCACATCTTGTGGAAATACACTGAAGTTGTTCACAGACAAGTAATTTTTGTATTCAGTTTTCTTTAAAAACCAATCAGCCAATAATAGCCAAAATCCTTTAAAGCATAAGCAACTTAATTCATTTTCCCTGATAAATCAAGTCTAAACACCTCAGATTGGAGTCCCAAACTTAGCAGAAATGCTTGCACCAACTTCCCTGCGTTTTTATGATCCTTAATAAAATGGGGGAGTGCCCCTATCATCTTGTGGAGCTGCTCTGAAAACAAAATGTCCTAGTTAATTAAGATCTCTGAAGCCCAAGCAATCCAGAAGGCAGGCTGGAGAAAACCCAGCATATATCACAGATAAAGAGGAGGGTTTGAACCTCCAATTATAAGCAGCAGTATTCTCAAATTAAAAGGAAGAGGCACCCAACTACAATTGCATACAGCCACAAAAGGAGTCAGTCTGTCCAAAACGTGTTAAATTATGGCCACAGTGAGGCCAAGCATTTCTAGATTTCTTCCCCTTCATGTTTTGCTTCCTGTATTAGTTGCTGATAAAAAACATTTTGCCACTACTTAGCTGGGCAGAGGAGACAAAGCCAAAACCCAAAAAGTTGTTACATGGTTTATTTACTTAAAGAAACATGTTTTCATTGTAATCTGGACAAGGCTCAATAACTACATTCTGGGAATGAAAGATTCAAACTCAGTGTTCTTGATTTGTATTTTTCCATAGAGCCAAGCCTTTCAGAGATGCTGCATGGTCTAGTGATGGTAAGAGGCAAAGACTGGGAGCCTTTAGGATACTGGGTCCTAGTCCAAATTCACAGCACTGACTCATAGTCTGGGACAAGTCACTTGACCTCCAATGCCTCCAACAGTCCAGCTGGAAAATGCAGAAAGAAAAGCAGCAACCCTGAATGAGAAACAGTTATTATGACTGAGATCAGCTCCTGGATAAATCAAACATCAAATAAAATGTGTTTTCCATATGGAAGCTGCTTTCCTAAAGTGGAATAAAATGTAAATGCCTGTCAATTATAATGATCTGAGAGGCAAGTGGTGAGAAAAGCAGTTCTGTGACAGACCATCAGGAAAGGCTCCACTAGGAATGAAGGACAGTTTTGGAGGTGCAGAGAAATGGGAGACAGAAGGCATCTGGCAGAAACAAAGGTGAAACCATGATTTGAGGAGGTCAGAGACAACAATGTGTCTGAGTCAGAAAAGGTCACTTATTCAATATTCCAGCTGTAAGATTAAAGAATGCAGAAGAAAGATTTTTCAGAGCAGAGATCACAGATGAAACATCATCTAAAAGGTAGACTGTTATTTGAAAGTGCCACTGACAGATATGATGAATCCATCCTCTCAGGCCAAACAATTTCTCATCAACTCTTGATTTTACATTTACCTTCTCTCTTGTACTTCTCTAAGCAGTCATCTCCATTTCCCTGAGTTTCCATCCTGCCCAGGAATCCATTTTTTTTTTCACTAAATGTCAATAGGCCAATTCTAACTTTAATAATACTGCACTTCTCTAAATATTGGATGATCTGAAGAATCGTGATCTTCCATGATTTTTCTAAAACCCTCACATCACAAGGGATGAGATAGTCCCTAGTAAACAGTGCAGCCAGGTCTTAAGACTTGCATGTTTTCCAGCAGATCCAAATGCTGTTCATCCAAAAAAAGATGTCTGATCTCTTTCTGCTACTCTGCTGCCATACAAACATCATTACGAGAGTCTAAGATTGAAAACTCTATGCTTTCTTTCCATACAGAAGATGAGTCTTGAGCCAGGTACTTCATCTATCCTGGACCATGCACTAGCCCACCAGAATTCAAGTAAGATTGCTTCAAGCACATGTGTGAGAAACTAACCAGCTCCTAAAGTAAAGGTAGAATAAAGATGATATTTCCTTTGTTCTGCCTCTCCCAAGTTGTGCTTTGGGCATGTTTTTATGACAGAAAGCCACTCCATTAAAATACAATGTTTTTGAAAAAAAAACCCAACAACTATTTACTAACAGAACAGCTTAAGTAGCAATGTCATTCCTTAGTGGCATTTTCACAGGGCTCATACGAAGGTAAACAGATGAGACTACTAGTAAAACAGATGAGTTTTAAAGAATTAATATCTTTTAGAACCACACAATATCTAAACCACATAGGAAACAAATACAGCATCATTTGAACTTCGAGTAGATACTGATCTCCACCATGCCCACAAACTTTCAGATCAACCAGCTGAGACCTCATGATTTTAGAGAAAACAAAGACTACGAAAAGGTCAGATGTCCTTGCGGTACAACGTAGGCTGAGCAGTCAGTCAGCGACAGCAGAGAACTGTGAGCAAGAGCTAGAGTCTGAGTGGCAGCCACCTACAGATTGCACGGGGAACTGTGTAAAGAAAGACATTGATTTCCTTGGACTGACTTAACAGAGCCAAAACAAATTATGAAAGTGTTGAATAAACAGCACTACTCAGTTCAAGCTGAAAACATGCCATCAGGAAGTGCACGAATGCAAATGACCAAAGAAGCAGCTCCGGCAGAGATTGGTAAAGCTTGTTCATAACATTAAAAAGCAAACACATAAACACATGCAGAACTCCAGTTTAAAGAACTTGCCGTATTAGAAACCTGCAGCAGTGGATACCCTGGCGATGCACCAGCATTGTCATTGCAGTGGATCAGTGAATTAGAGGATTCTCTGGAGTTGTTACTGGGGTGGGATAATCTCCTAGGGCACAGGACAAGCCAGCAGCAGCTATGGCATACCAAGGGGACACATGAACCAGCAAGCAGTGCCACTTCACTGTGTGGCATCAGGCTGGTCCTCACGGTACAGAAATGCACCCTGGCAGCTTCCTTCAATAGCACAACTTCCAAAAGACTGGGGCGAAAACTATCAACAGCACTGAGTCTTTTATGGGCTGTGAAGATGATACAATTTCATCTAGCCAGGAGAAAACTGAGGTAAAGAAAACACTTTTAGAAGTTATAGTAAAAGCAACTGAAAGAAGAATAGGGAAAAAGAGGACAGCAGCTGAGCAACTGGCTGAAGGCTAAAAGAGGCAGCACTGAAGATCTAGGCAACCTCCAGTCTCGCAGTCAGCAAACGATACAAAGAATTAGACTTGCTAACCACAACTTGGCCAGGTCCTCGATCTGATGAAGAGTAGGATATGAAACATGGAATGATGTTAATTTATGATTAGCCCTGCTGTCAGTGACTCCTTTTTACAGGAAAATGGGATTTGTTCTGTAAGCAGAAAGCAATGCTCTCTCTTAACAGTATCCTTAGCAGGATGTCAAAGAAAACACTTGAGAATCCCCATGCAGACAAAAATCAAGATAAATTTATTGTTGGAATTACTACAACTGAATTACAACTCTTTCTATTGTTTTCATCACCTGTTTCTTTGCCATTCACAAGTAAGCTGCTATGTATTTAAACACTCCTGTTACAGCAGTTGAAGACACCAACACTTAGGTGAGTCACTAGAAGAAACACCTCACTGCTTCTCTGGTCCAACGGCAAAACTGCAACTATTGCAGCTGCTGGGTTTTTACTAGTGCAAGGCTTGACCACACTGACTTAAGAGTTGGGACTGCAATTTACCACTTCTCTGTTCCCTTCTGGGAACACACCAATATCATTAAATTACTGCCAGACTTCTGAGCAGTCAGAGGATCAGGTTCTTACGCTTTTTGTGTTAACATTGTAAACACGTGCACTAGTGCACAAGCCCTTTCTCTCTGGTCTCAGAGCCAGTCTCAGCCTTTCTGCTGTTCATCCCTTACTTTAAGTGACTTCAGTTTAAACTCCATGTCAACCCCTGGAAGACTGGAGATTCTAGCAATTAACCAAATTAATTACACAATTATGAAATAAAAATGTAACGTTAATATTTACTTTTAAAGGACACTATTTGAAAAAGAAGTTCTACTGCATTGTAGCGATAAGATCAGGAAACACTGAATTAGTAATGGTTCAACCACTTTGGAAAAAATGTACAAATTTTCCACCATTGTCATCCAAAAATATTTTAAATGGTCTTATGACAAGTCTAAACAGAATGTTTCTGAAATCACCTTAATGATTTTTCAATCTTACTTACCTTGCAAGCAGGGCCAAAAGGCCAAAATACCACTGAAAATTCTCTTCCCCAAATATGTGCAAATGGACCAGTAAGAGGTTAATAACAGAAATAATTTTTTTCAGGTTTTCCAGTTAACATTTGAATTTTCAAGAAGCTTGGGAAAAACTGACACCATTTTATGTGCTTAAATCAAGAAAAATCAGAATTTCAACATTCTTGAAGGAGGCAATGTGCTTTCTTTCTATGCTGACACACTGCCTGTACATGAACATAAGTAACAAAATTCTTTACAAGTAACAAATGTAGCACATTTGTCCTATTTGTTACATAATTTGTTATAACAAACAACTAATTATAATAAATAATTAGAAAAGCCTAGAAATTCAGGCTTTCACAGGCAATACAATACCTACACCCGTCTTTCTCCCATCCTAGAGTTATTTCCATTCACTAAATAATCTGATTACTCCAATTAACAGCAGCCTGAATGGAAAAATGGGTTGCATTTATCACCAATATTATTCTATTTCAGTCAAAACAATACGAGAGATTAATACAGTCAAATTTATGAATTGATGAGCTAGAATTACAAATTATGAACTAAATGAGTTTGACCCTTTTTTATGTAGCTTCAATAATGAATCTCAATGCATATAAGTTTTGCTATTTGTAGCTACACGGAACTGAGATGACCCATAGAAAGAAACATCTAACAAAAAATGAGTCACACTTGGTTTTTAATTAATATTTTGATTTTTTCTACAATACATTAAATGCACTGTATAGCAATTACCATACATTTAGGAGAACTGAAGATAAAAACAGGAGATCTATTTAGAAGTTTTCACCTGTTAGGACCTGCCACAATGAATTAGACCTGGAATATCTACTTACGCAAGAAATAATTTATAAGAAGAGAAATACTGCTCTTCTATTGTCTCACTAAAGTTGATTAAAACAGACGATAAAATGAGAAGTACTGTATTGCATGAGTATTATTAGTGCTTCAGCCTGCTTTCAGTGGAATGTTCTTCAGTAAAACTTGTTTCCAAATGGAAGAAGAAATTAATGTTTAAAGCCACTGTTCAGAATAGCAGAAAAATAACCTATTCTTCCCAGCTCTTTACCTGGGACACCAGCCTCAATGACTGGAGGAAACGAAGGGCCACCTCCCATTAGTTAACTCTGTCTTCAGTTAGAACTTTACAAAGGACTCTGGTCTAAACTGTCCCTTGCAAAAACAAACAAGCCAAACAACAACTACCACCACCCCTGAAATACTCTTCAGCTCACAGGTTATTATACATATGCTGTAGCTCTGCACAGATTCATACGGAGCTCTTTGAGAAGCGACAGAATGCTCAATTGGCTCAAAGCCACCTCTGTGCCTCCTCTGATGCTCTGCTGCATAACAGTGTCCAAAGTCACTTCCTGACGACATTACAGAAGGCTGCCCAGAGCCTAAATGATGACGCAGCCTATAGCTTTCATCTTCAGTGACTCTCCTACCACCAGCCCATCTCCAAAAGTGATGGTCTCAGAAGACAGCCTTCCTCACCTAGACCTAGAATCCTGAAAGTCTGTTGTACTGCTCTGTGATTTTTACCCAGCATAAATGCATATGTATAAATTAGGCTATAACCAAACCTTCAGAGAAGACCGTAGTTCAAACTGCAGATCACTGATATGGTATATAACCATATATATATGGTATATAACTAACTGGCTTCAGGCCAGCACTAGTAGGAAGCTGCTGCCAATGAAATGCACTGCTTGTATTCTGGAAATTCTGCTTTTGCTTCTCCAGCTTCTTCCCACAGAAGCCTGAATGCAGGAAGAAAGCACACGCTGGCTGCATCCTGGCTGCCCCAGGAGTTAGTATCACCAGCTCCTGGGAGAGGTGCAGTTGGTTAAGATAACTGCAGCAGAACTGCCCAAGATAACGAACATCTGCAGCTATCAGACAAGACATGCAATGCACTCTTTCTTACAACCTGTATTTTTTCCATTTAGCAGATGCAAGCCTTCAGAAACAGGGAGGAGATGGGTAGTGATCCTAGTAACAATCACAGCTCACATCACAAGCTCGATCACAATCTCAACTACAACTATAGGCTTAGCAGGACAGATTTTGAACAGTTGCAGATGTCCACCAAATCTGACATTTCCTCATTCTCTTCTCTTTGTTGTTCACAAACAACACAATTGCTAATTTCTTCCCTATATCTGTTCTTTGCTGAGTAATGCAAGAATAGCAATGAATTATTTTAACAAAAAAACCCCCTTTAATTATTTTGTTTTCCTTAAATGATAAGTTCCAAGAGTATTTTAATTATATGATAAGCCCCCAAAACAAGGTCCCAGCCCTTACACAGCATAAAGTTCAAAAATTCAAACTTTTTCTAATATAAAAGTCAGAAAATATATGTGATACTAAAACCACATTTCAGGTAGTGTCATGTTGGGTTTGTTGTTTTTGTCTTGTAAACAGATGTAGCAATTTTGGGGAGCCCTGAACTATAATTTATTAACAGTCAAGGACAACAGCTTTAAATAGTTGTTTCTGATTGCAAATTTAAGTCTGAAAAAGAAATGCTGCTTCTTCCTGATAGATCAAGTCTCCAGACCTACTATGAGGAAGGAGAGAGTAGGCATAAGGAATTCTTTTTTTGTGGGAAAAAAGCTGAATTACAGCCTCTTCAGTTTCTGGTAAATTTCCACATTTAAAAAACAGTTTTGCACAAACAGTTTTTGCCTACACGTTTTTGTTATCTAATAAGTAGGTGAAAATTGCATTGACTGATTTGTCGTTCCTAGCAGTGTTGTACTTCAGATATGCTTGTAAAACCTGCTCAACTCAAGACAATCATCAGATAACATAGATTCAAACTTTAAACAAATACATAAAGCCATGACCCATTTGTTTTGATATTCTGCAATGTTCCAGACAGGGAGAAAAGCCATCACTGAAACCATGAGGCATACAAGACTTCACAATTTATTAAGAAGATTAGCTGGGTTTAGTTTGTGCAGTAATGATTAGTCACTGAATATGTGTTGGTTTGAAAGCCTAAAAGGTCAGGGATCAAGGAATTATTTGACTTAATTGTGCTCAGGTTTTTTTCCTGTCTTTTAAATAGTTAAAAGTTTCTTTAAGTCAAGCAGAACTTTGCAGATGTGGAACTCCAAGTATATTCCTCACAGAACAACAAATGCACCTTAAATATGGCATGTTTTTTCACTTTTGGATTATATTTGTAGAACTGCCTGCTGTGAAATGACAAAGTTCATGGTTCATCTGAACTTTTGAACTCGAGTGAGTATTTGACACAGCAAAACAATCTAAATGAACCTAACACAAAGTTTTCATAGTTTAAACCTAGCTTTCAGGCCTTTGTCTGGGGCAATTGGGTAGGAAAGTTCTTTATTGATGTTGTAAAAACTACCAGTTTAATAACAGGCAGAGAGAGTGGAGAGATCAGTGGAAAGAGCACCTTAGCATTTCTGAAATAGTGCTGGTTTGGTAGTTCATTGAACTTTACCTGACCCCATTATGAAGGCTTCCCCAGGACAAGTTGTAGCTGCATTTGTGACAAGACTGAAGCTTCCTATCTTATTTCAAATAGGCTCCAGGGCTGGGAGTTCACAGATAAAGTTAGTTTAAAAAAAAAAAAAAAGAACACCCTCTGCACACATGAATTCACTTGGCTCCCTGCACTGCTATTTCATTTTTATGTTCGGGCTGGATTCTCTTTATGATGAAGAAGTTGAAATCTTTTTTTTTTTTTCCAAAAGGAAAATGTTTGTCACCTGCATTCCTGACGTATACCAGGAAGAGTCCTTAAAAAAAAATAAATGGGAAAACACAGTGCATTTAAAATTCTTATGCTCATGTTCCTCACAGACCCTAAATCTCGGCCTGCTTACACACAAGTGCTATGATCCCTTTTTAACCTCACTAAAAATTCTACAGCACTCTCAGTTGACGCTTTATCAATTTTAGACCTATCAACCAACAAAATTTGGAAAAATATTTGCAGGCTTTTAAAATTACTTTTAAGATCGTGCAAGACGTCCTGCACTTCAAGTTCACAATCAGTTTTGCAAGTCACTAGCATACATGAATGACAAAGATTTCTGATCACATTAGAAGTGCTGACTGCCATACTACATAGGGTTCAAGTGAGCCTTACAATACCAACAGACGAGTGATAAAACCCTACAAGTGTTGACACCCCTGTAAATTCCCTGTGAAAATAATCATACCGCAGAAGAACCTGTATTTCACCAGCCTGTGAGACTGGAGTCACTCACTACTTACTTCCACCTGAAAGAGTGAAAAAGAGCAACCCAGAGATGACTAACAGAGAGCTGCTGTAATAATCACTAACAGCATTACAGTTCATGTCACCCCTTATGCGGCCTATTAATGAAGTTATATATGTTTTTATTCAGCTGAACTATGACAGGAAGGCAGATACGAGAACTAGAAGATTCCTAAAGCAACTTAAAGACGTTTGGTATTACTAACTTTCTTTTCCAACTATATCTTCCAAATTTACAATTTAAGACCAAAGCCTAATCATACAGCTCCATTTCTAACCCTTCCACTAGGTTTGCCAGCAAGTTTTACTTCCAAGATGTCTGCCGGCAAGTTTTACTTCCAAGATGTCTGCGCTTTTTCCTGTTCACCTGAGAGGACAGCATTCTGCAGAAACTACGAAAGGAAAGATCTACCTTCCTATAATCGAAGAAGAAAAGAAAAAAAAAAAAAAAGAAGAAAAAAAAAAGAAGAAAAAAAAATAATAAAAAAAAATAAGAAAAAAAAAGAAGAAAAAAAAATAATAAAAAAAAAGAATAAA
>JAOXJM010000002.1:22066623-22077886 GCA_026413425.1 Tringa solitaria
TGATCTCTATGGTCCCTTCCAACTCTAAAAATTCAGTGAAATTCAGTGAAAACCAAGAGGGGATTCAGTGTCATTGCTCAATGCACTTCTGGAAGATGCTCCTAGTAAACAGGAGCACAGAAAGAACCTATGTAGAACAAAACAGATGAAAATCTAGCACAGAAAATAAGCAGAGCTCTGGACTCAAGCAGCTGACACGAAAGAGCTGTTGGTGGAGGTTTGCCCACACCAGCATTTTGGGCACTGACTTGGCCCGTATGCACCAGCACAACAGGCAACCTCTTCTTCCTAGTGCCAGGACATGCTGATAACAACTTTGAACAGAGGAGGTTTAATGGTCAGGGACACCTGAACAATGTTTAAGACATGGTTTTAGTTCCATTGCTGCATTGTACACCAATGATAGTAAAACCCACCATCCCGTGATGAGTCTTCATAGCTCTTATGCTTTCCAAGGAAGAAAACCCACTTTCTGCAGGGGCAGGGAGAGATGCAGAGACATACTGAAGGTGACAAACAAAGAATCAGTACCCCCAGGAAGGCAGCTCAAGCCCCAGCTGAGCAGTCTGGGACCTACTCAGAATATGTGGAAACCTCTTTTCTCAGGGGTAAAAACTGGTGAGAAGGGCTCACAGTTTGTCAATGGGTAGTGCTGCACTCCAGGCCAAAGCTGTGCTATAATTGGCATCCAGCAGCCTCCGCATAAGGCCACATGGTTAGAAGAAATTGCTAAATTATTTGACTTGTAAACCTAGTTTGAAATGCTAACTGCAGAGTATTTGTCTGAGTGATAAACTCTTTAAAGAGAAACCTTTGATCTCCAGTCAAGTAAAGACCCTTAAAACTCCTGGAGTCTGGAGCTGCCAGCCCTAAAGACCTTTGTTTGCAGCCATCACTGGGAGAGGGGGAGGGAAAGAGCATTTTGCACAGTGATTGCCCAGAAGTTTGGCTTTGCTTGTAAAGCTGGAAGGTGAAAGGCCGTGCAGCTCCCTTTCCTCCCCCCAGCAAAAAAAGGCTGTTGGGCTTTATGGTGGAAGGCAGTCCTTAACTTTAAACCAATGACTTGGGTTTAGCACAGAAGATTGTAATCTGCAAAAAAAAAAGGTTTATAGACAGTGAATTTTCTTGTTCATGAAAAACATTTTTAAGATCAAATTTGAAGTGGCCTGTGGTGTCCTTGAGCACAACACACTGCAATACATGTTTGGTTTCTAGCACTGAAAGGGAATGGTTCAATCTGGGTGTTAGTTCTGGTGGAAACACTGAGTCACTTTGTCACCCAGTTCAGACCGAGGGGCCCAGAGCCTGCCCGGGTGCTCACCATCACCCTCAGCGTCACCCCAGGGAACACACAGCGCTGGTCCCCGCACCCCTGTCCCCAGCGCGAGGGACAGCCGGACCATACCCAACTCTCTTCTGTCACCGCACGGGCAGCCCCTTGGGGAGCAGGGTGACTAACCTTGTCTGCCTCCTGAGTTTACTCATGGATAACGTTATTAATTTCCAAAATTCCTCAAAACAATTCTACCAGGAGCTGGTAAGGCCTGAGTGTCACTCCTCCTGTCTCCTCCTGTGTCCTTTCATCACCACCACCCCCCCCTGGACAAAAGTTCACAGCTGACTAGCAGCGTCTGCGAACGGCAGATCTTTTACTGCGGGCTGTAGCCTCCGCTGAGCTCCCAAATGGGATGGTGTTGCTTGATGGGGTCATCTGTTTACTTAAAACAGGACTGGGATCAAAAGTTCATTTTCATAGACCATTAAAGGGCAGTTATATATTAACAACTTCAGCCACTGCTGAGCTGCTGGATGTGACTCGTGGGTGAATGACACCATATGCCAGCCACGCTCTTTCTCACAAGTTTTATCTCAGGTCCCCTCCCTACACCTCTCGGGGAATATGGAAACAGCCATCTTCCACACCAGTCTGGAAGGTGTACCTGTAGGCGCTCTCTGACACGTTATCCTCCCCTCAGAGGTCACTGGTGATTCACTACAGCTTATTTATCTCACCAGCCACTTGGATTTGTTTCAATGAATCGGTAACGCTCAATTTCTGACCAGCAGTTTTACTCATCTTCCACTTTTTTTGGTCACAAGGAAAACTCTGAGAGACTTACTGCTTGTGGAGCATTAAATACTAAAGTCAGCACTTGTGATCCAGGCAGAGGACAAGGGAGAGAGGGAAAAAAATAATGAGAAAGGGTGAAAATTTAAGTAATTTTCTAGTGGTCAGACAGCAGAACTGAGAAAGTGAGCAACAATTCACATCACTTCCATCAGGCAGCCCCCTGAGGAGTGGAAGAAATATGACAGTGAATGATTTTTGGTGTAAAAGCCTGAGCTATTTAGGCTTTTAAATTATTTGACAGTGTTTTTGCCAATTAACCATAAAAGCTCCAGTCCAATTGAGAACCAAGGCAAATTTCTAAAGGAAATACAAAGGCAGGCTTCCTTAACCAAACAGGGACACGGAGAGCATGCAGCTGACTGACACATCTGCTGAGGGCCCAGCATCTGGCTGTAAAAAAGGCATTTTCTCCTGAAAAAAGTGTAATTTCCTTTCCCTCTCTCCCATGGCATGTTTAAACGCTCAAGAAAGAGTAAGGACCCAGGTCACCAAACCCCAGCCTCCAGCACAAGCCACCTGGGGCACAGCCACCTCCAGGAAGACGAGGAGCTCTGTCTGCAGACAAGGAGCTTCAGCCCCATCCTTCCCACCCAGGACACGTCCTGCCCAGCTCACCAGCCCCGCTCCAAAAGCCAAAGCCACGGGTCTGTAATGACGCCTCCTAAGGCCTTTGCTCAACTCGATGGTGTTTCTCCCTCTGTAGTATGGTCTGTTGTGCCTACCCCATCAAATCCATTCGAAAATGTCAAGGAATGGTGTAACCAGTGCCAGGCTCTTCTTCAACTGGAAGAAAATCAGAAAACTGGGAAGGGGAAGCAGGAAACTCTCATGCCCTGGGCAGCATCAGCACCACTTAAGGGACTTCTGCTATGGTCTGTAGATCACACAAGTGTCTGGTGGCACCCATTAACTGCTTTCAGCATAACAATGGTTCTTTCTCATCTCTGCCCATCCTCCCTGTCCCAGTTAAATGAGCTATTTCCCAGACAAATAAAGACTGGAGAGACTGCCTTCACCAGGGGCAGGAGTCTGGGCAAGGGCATTCACATGGGAGTGATGGGAGCCTACTGAGAGGTGGGGAGACCCTGAGCACTGCTGTGGGAAATAAGGGAAAGGCAAAGCCTGGAACAGGGGAGAGAGGCGCAGGGGGCATGAGGGGACATAAAAGCACATGTACCCTCTGTCCAGGGATCTGCAGGAGGGAAAGGAAGTCACAGTGCAGGGGCAAAGGTGAGGGATCAGGGACAGGAGGATGGGAAAGGAGGAAGGTGACAGGGAGGTGGCCCCGGTGCCTGCACCAGCTCAGCCTGTGGGACAAGTGTTCAATAAAACCAGTGGCCAAAGGGCTTCTGCTCTCCCCACCGATGGCTCTCGTGGCATACCCACGGCCTCTGTCCAAAGAAGTTGAGCAGGTGGGAGGGCAGCCACACTGACCTTGTCCCAGGCTGGTGGCCTGACCCTGCTCCTGCCCCCTTCTTTGCTCTGGCTGCAAGGACAGCAAGTCTGATCCAGAAGCTTCTGAAATCCTCATGCTTCCTCCAGCTTTTGGGAAAAACAAGCAAACAAGGAGCAGCAGCCGGATGGGGCAGATGCCGTGCTTCAGAGGTGACAGGTCAAAATTCAGTTCCATGGTGTGTCTGTGTTTCTTTGCCCAGTGTAGGCAATGTGAGATAAAAAACATTTTACATATTTCTACCCAACTTTTATAGCTAGATGTATAACTACATACATTGGTATAGCATGGGTAAATATTTCTATATCTGACTGCAGGCTTCATGCTGTCAGATAAAGCTAGCAGTCATTTTTAAGGAATTCAGGAATACAAGACTGGTTAGTAATACCATTATTGTGTTTGTGCCACTTCTGCTGAAAGCAACTGTTCCAAAACCACACTAGCCACCGTGATACAGCAGAGCCCAGAAATAGGGCTTTGAGAAGCATGAAGTTCAATATACAAACAAAGAATAGCAAGAAAAAGACTTAATTTGTTAAAAGACATTGGGCCAAATCTTTCTCAAGATGTTAGTTATAAGAAATGAATTATCAAAATAATTTAAAGAAAACAACTTTGAGGCTGCATCCCTGTAAGCCAGCTCAAGTGTGATAGCTATAAAATAAAAAGCTTTGGGGCCACCATTACTGGTGTATCTGTAACTCAGCAGCGACCTCCTAAGCACCTTTGCCGTGGGACCCACCAGGGCACTGAACACCCTGTTGTCCCCTCTCAGAGTCTTGTTCACAGCCCAGCTCTCCTCGTCCCGGGGGTGAGAAACAAACCTCTCTGTAAAGCCTGAGGCTGCACCTTTCCCGAGACCAGGTCCTGAAGCTGTGAGCGGCGGGGCAGGAGGAGAGAACCCCCTCTGGCCCTGCATGGCCACTGGCTGGTCTGGCTGGGCTGCCCCGGGCCAGTCCTGCCAAGGAGACAGGCTTAGGGCTCACTTTGAACAGAGGGGGTTCCCTGGGAAGCAGCCACCAGGGAGAAACCTGTAGCGATGGCACCTCTTTAGCCAGCCGGAGGGCAGGGCGAGGAGACACGGTGGCCTCTGGGCACCTTCGGAGAAGGTCTCTGGTTCAGTGAGGCTGGCTGCGAGCTCTGCTCAGCTTTGTAGATGTGAGGTAACCCTGCGTCCTGCCCAGACCTTTCCCTCCTTCTGCCTTTCCTACACGCACCGCTGTCTCACATCCAAAGCACAGAGCAGGACCTTTGGCGGTGACAGGCAGCCTGACCTGACAGTGGCCTCGTGGGCCACTGCAACGAAAATCCTGTTTAAATAGAAGTTGTTCACTGCCATCACCGTACAGGAACCAGAAGACCAGCACATCACTCTGTTGTCCCAACCCAGGGAGGACAGAGAGCCTCGGGGAAGGCAGTGAGAACATACCTGGGAACCTTTTGATCCCAGCCCTCCTCAGACGTGACTGCTGAAGGGATGAAGCTGACCGGTGCTGCAATGGGGACGTGCCTGGCAGGCGCTGGCTCAGCTGTTCCTGGACACCTCCTTCCCAGCCCAGCCGCTCCTGAGCTCCTTACTCCAGCCCCGCTGGTGCTCTGCGGGCAGGACAGGAGGTCAGGACACCCACCCCTGCTCAGCCCTCCCGCGGGAAGGGATGCCCAGGGTGGGCAGGGGAGGAACTCCTGCAGGAGAGGGTTTCCACAGGTTCCTCCCTTTTCTCTTCCCAGAGCACTCTCTTCAACGTGCCCCTTCTTACCATTGCTGTGACTTTATTTTCCCCTTTATGCTGAAATACTTGCGCTGAATTTTGATATGACAAAACCAGGTGCAGCCCGTGGCATTTATTTATTTAGAAGCAAATGCAACATTTTGGTAGGTATTTTGGAGTTTCAGAGAAGAATGCTAGGTCAGCTGCTTCTCTCAATCCAGAATGACTTCTTATATTTTTATGTGGTCAATTAAAGGAGATACTTCCCCTGAATCCACAATTGTATTTTTTCTTTTAGATATTCCAGAAACTTTTGGTCTTACATTAATGTTAGCTCTTTATATAATTCATACAGTAGCCACAGGCACAAAAAAAAAAAAAAAAGTTAATTTCTTAACTGTAGCTTTCCTCTTTTTATGTTTGCAACTTCAATTAACTGTTCTAAATAACTGACAACATGGAATATAAAACATTCCTGCAACAATGTAGGTCTAACAGCAATTACGTTGATTTACTCTGGACCATGTTAAGTTCAGGGAGTAGGATAAAGAGACAAGAGTTTAAAACTTCTTTCACACTGATGTAATAAATTCAGTACATTGCTTTAAAGTTAGGGCAAAATAGCTGGTAACTGAAAGTCAAAAAAACCCTTGTTTTGTTTTCCACTGTGATAGAAAACAATAGATTATGGGAAAGTTCTTCAGAAGGTGATCAGAGGAAAAGTTCACCAGCATCTATCATGGACTGTGTCTCTGTGGCCTGCTGGGATAGGAGGGAGGGACATAAAGGTGTCAGCGGTTGAACTGATACGGTAAATCACAGTCGGGCTAGTAAAGCGCAATGGCAGCCTCGTGTAAATGCCTTCAGACTTCTATTTCTTCTCTGAGGTTGTACTCGGGACACGTCCCCTCTTTGTGACCTTATCTCTGGGGCAGTGGGTTGTGCACTGGTCTCTCCTCTTTAGTTTAGGAGCACTAATCCATTTGCAGGTTAATAAAAGGTGAAAAGAACAATCACCCAGGAGCCACCAAAATAAACAAGTAGTACCTTTGACTGCTCCAGGATTCTCAGTTTTCCGCATCAGCATACTCGGCCCGTCTCCTCTCTCTTCTTCTAAATACTCCGATAATAAGTACATCTGTAAACTGCTGATTTAAAAGAAAAAAAAGTGTTAACAGTATGCAAAAGAGGAGAATGATAAGACAATGCCATGAAAAGTGTATGGCTCTACTTTGCAGGCATGTCACTTGTCTCTGTAAAATGTACTTTTCTGTGTACGGCCCCGTGGTTGAAATTTGCAATTTTTTCTATAAATGCTGAACTGACACTTAGTGATTTTCAGTGACCATCAAGCTCTCAGTGCCAGTTAGAGGAAAGGTTCCCTCAGACACGTCACAATCCTGAGCCATTTCGTTTCATACAATGAGCAAAAAGGTCACGACATGCCATTACTTCAAGCAATCTGTTGATAAGATTAATGAACTTTTCTCTCTAACTGCCAGATCTATAATGCATGCACCAGCTTGCTGCAGTGCTCTAGGCAGCATCGTTAACATCAATAATGTATATCTAATATAACGACACCAAAGAGGAGGGGAAGTCGGGGCAAGAAGGGTGACACCGGGGTGAAAGTCACCTGTGCGTCCTGCAGCGGGGGCTGGGGCTGGTCCCCCTGCCTTCCCACCCTGTCTCCTGCCATTCTGGTCAACGTGAAGGACAACCCACAAAAGAGGAGGCTCCTGCCAGGTCAGGGAGTCCTTTCCAATTACTCTGTGGTCCTGAGGGAAGCTTTGGAGAGAAGCAGGGTGTTTCATGAGTAGGACTTCCATGATGTGGACTTGTAAGCGGGGAAAAACCCAACCCTATTTGCACAGGCTGGCACTACTGCAGCTAGCAGGGCACTGTCCAGCCCCCTCCTCCCCTTCCCATAGGGTACAGGCGGGTTGTTAATTCAGAGGGGCCTAGACATAAAATAAAGGCTATTCGATAAAGCATACCACAGTCCTGTGCGTCTTTTGTCAATTAAACCAGCAAGCCAAGAAAACCGAGACCTATCACCATTCCACTGCAAATTCAGGTCTAATCCTGAAAAGATGTTTGTTCTGCTGACATTTTACGTGGAAAAGCAGTATATTTCTGAGATACAAATAGAGTAAATTAATGTTGACCCCATACGTCTAAGGCAGAAAAAAAGCCAAACAGATTAAGTTGGTGCTCTTCCCTCAAAACAGTGGTTCCTGGAGGAAGCCATTTCATTTAAAGCAGCATTAACAGAGATGACGTAACACAATCTCGAGAGCTATGTGCCTGTGCACATCTCCTCCTTAAACTACCTAGACTGCTGCTCAGGACCCACATCTCTGTAATTTCATCTCCCAACCAGCCCAGAAAGTCTCTGAGCTGCCTCCTACCTGGAGTGCACATGGGACTGCCTTTTGGTGACGTTTCTCTGGAGAGATCCTGTGAGGGGCCATCAGCTCTGGAACTTATTCCCCCCTTCACTCAAAAACAGCCTCCAACAATCTTTGACCTTCCGGGTAAGCTGTGAGGTCCCAATCCAAGGATTTGTTCTGGGAGAGGCATAAGAAAGGCTGGCACTTGTGGGCGCGGTAGGAAAGCACGCTGTCAACAGCTGATTTAGCCCTTGGGTTATGGTTTTGTGTGCGGTTTTCTGTGATTCTGTGATTCTGTTTTCTCGTGTTGCGGCAGTTATCCTGTAAACTTCACCCATGGAGACTTGGGCTGTCCTAAATGGTCACAGATTGGAGGGAAAAACATGCATGGAAATAAACCAGTGTATAATTGAGTGTGTGTCTGTGAACAGAATGACCTGGCAAACAAGTACGTCATCAGTCACTTTTGCTAAAATGATCCTTCCAGCCTCACAAATCACACACGTGTTCCTGGGGCACCAACAGTGTGCACAAGCAAACCAGCATTGGTGGGACTGCTGATAAACGAACAAACAACACTTTAATTAACTGAGAATACCTAATATGTTGCCCTGCCTATGTTACAACTGCCAGGCGAGCTGTGAACACCCATTAAAACAGCACTATTATGTCCTACTACCAAACTTTCCTCGTCTGTCACCTTTTAAATATTTTAATCTGAGATTCTTTAAAAGCTGTCTCTGCTGCTCTTACTCTCTGGATATAAACAGATTTGTTAAATATTTTATTTCTAACCCACCCACGAAGTTACATTCATTTACATAACTTAATGAAGGCTGCATTATTCATTGAACTTCTCATATAACATTTTTCATAAGACATTATTAAACAAGTGGAGCGAGCCAGTCTAGTAATGAGCCTTCTCTAAACTTGCTGCCAGTTACGTTTCCTTTCTCCTAATCTATCACTCTAATGGTTGCAACTAGTAAACTTTTTGAATCTTTGCTGCTAATCTGTATATGTTTTGCATTGCATGCTGGATGTATAACTTGTCAGAGAATTTACAATACAAACCACCTGGCAAACAAAACTATCTGGACTAACAAATGCTGTCCAAAACTACCCACTCTTTTTTGTTATAATGGAGAAGACAACTACATGCAACACAGTACCTTTAAGCCATAAATAAAATCACTAATTTGGGGCTGGAACATATCCTAATGAGCAGTACAGCCCAGACATAGGATTTGTGACTGCCTTTTATAGTTTCAGAAACATTGCCAAAAGTCACTAGATTGAAGTTTTGTTTCTGTGAATGTTCAGCAGACACACAGCCTTGTGTAGGATCCTATGGGCTTGTATAGGATGCTGTTAGGCTGCTCGAGGAAAGATGGCATGTAATAGTTTTAAGGCAAAGAAATGCTGCAATGGGTTGCTTGCATTTGGGCTACTTAAGAAATGTAAGTGCAAAACCTTAAGTATACAAGGCTTCAAACGATACTGCCCCTTCAATAGGTGCTTTTATGAACCAAAAGAAAAAAACCCTT
Source organism: Tringa solitaria (assembly GCA_026413425.1). Classification (NCBI taxonomy): domain Eukaryota; kingdom Metazoa; phylum Chordata; class Aves; order Charadriiformes; family Scolopacidae; genus Tringa; species Tringa solitaria. The sequence continues at coordinate 22,075,857 of JAOXJM010000002.1, forward strand.
TCTAGGCTCAGCTGCTGAAAGTAACACGTCCTAGTTTCACTAGCACAAAATAAATGAATCTGATCAAATTATTTTTAATCAAGTAACATTGTTGTATTTTTTTTTAATTTCCAGTGAGTCATCAGCCTTCATTTGCACGTTTTTTCCTTACTCATACAACCATTACCAACATTCACTCTTATCGGTTCTGACCGTGTCTGGAAATACTATTGCCTTTCAATCGGGAATTGATTTATCGAGACTTCAGAAGCTCTGAGCCCCAGAGCTGCCCCAGGTGGGCAGGAGCAATGATTCGTGAAGGTTGCAGTAGCCCCCCGTGCCCTGGCAGAGCCCCCAGCACGCTACACACAAATCATGGCTTTTTACCCCGGGACCAAAGCACAGCATCTACTGAAGAGGGTGCATTTTTTTTTTGGAGAGAGACCTCGTCAAAGATTTTGCTTTCAAACGACAGGTTAACTAAGAGGAGGAGTATGAAAAACCCCCAAAAGGCCCAATTGCAAGCAGGGAGCGAGCGCTCCCCTCCACATCTGGCCCTTCGCAGTCTGTGAGCCCCGGAGCACCCGTCGCTCACGGGGTAACACCCAAAGTGGGGAGTTGGAGCTTGGCTCTGGGAACTACCTGTCAGATGAAGCAGCTCTTTCCTCTTCCTCCTCCTTCTGTCTCCACTGCAGCCCCCAGCACAAGGTGTCCACGAGGGGAGCTGGGGCCGGGACGTGGCCTGCCTGAAAAACAGCGGGGTTTGGGGAGGTAATTTTTCAGCAGGATCAGTTCCTGGACCCAGCCCGATGGCAGGAGCCAAAGAGCAGCCGCAGCCTCGCTGGGTGCCCCCGGCGGGCACTGCTGAGCCAGCAAAGCCGCCTGTGATGCCCCAGAGCCCACCTGGAGCTGGTCTGCAGCCAGCACCCCTGCCAGACGCAGCTGCAGAGATTAGCAGGGGCTGTAAAACCTGCTCAAGAAGTTGGGCAAATATTTTAGCAATTAACCCGCACGGAGCTCCATATTACTGCGGCCACACGGCTACCACCTCTCGGGAGGAGCTTGTTTAAAGGTAGCTCCGAGATGCCTAAATTACACAGCAGTGACAGAGCGTTTAACTACAGAGATAAATTGCACAGGGGCAGTGCCTAACGTGGGTTATGTTCTCATGATTTACAACAGCTGAGGATGTGCCCCCAGATGTCCAGACAAAATCAAATTAAGTATATGATCTTTTTCTTTTCTCTCCAAACATAAAAGCCTTGCAAACTTGACTCAAAAAGGAACCGGAGAAATGCATGTATGACCTTAGACTTACACTGTGAGTGTTCTTATTCTCTGTATTCTCCAGACAGGACTTAGAATCCCATTCTTTACAAAAACAAAATAGAAACTAAAATAATATGAAAACAATGCAAAAAGTTCCCACATATAAAAGACTTCAATTAAAAATAAACAAACCATTTAAAGAATATCAGCATCTATTTGGCTTTGCAGAATGTTGAAATGTTAAGGAAGAAAATGCTAATGAGGGATACCAAGATAAGGGTCTTGCTGGTCTCCAGGCTTCAGATCACCTGCAAATCAGGATCAGGATTTGCAGTTTCCCACTACTATACTGGTAATAAAGGAGTTTTAAACTGAGATTATTCATCAGGTCCCTGAAAAACATAATGGCACAAGAGGTTTGCATAGTAAACATTATTTAACATTTTAAACGTTGCCAAGAAAACTCAAGCACAATCTAAAAAGAACATCTTTTGTATTTTAAGATTAAACGAAATTGACTAAGACAAAGACTTGATAGTTACACATGTATAGATGGTAGCCAAGTTCCTACATTAGAAGTTTATGTATTTAAAACACTAACTGGAAACACATCAAATGTGTTATAGAAACACTCCTTAAAAAAAACCAAACAAAACCCAACCCAGAGATGCTATTAAACACCTGCAGTGATTTTGAGCAAATTTAACTCCATCCTTAATTTTGACCTTAGAGAACATAATGAAAAAGTGACTTCCAGAAGCAAACAAGAAATTAAATTGGTC
>JAOXJM010000002.1:22101077-22132816 GCA_026413425.1 Tringa solitaria
GTCACACTGCTGGGCAGATTGCTCCCACTGACACCCTGCATAAACATCTTAGCAGGGTGATCAGAAAGGACTGTTACGCCATTAACGCTCTTTTTATTTTTTTATACCTAAGCCTTACAGAATAAAGGCCTTTCTGAGCAAGGGATGACAAAAGGGTCAAAAGGTCACAAACATTCTTTTAAGTAGGTAAAAATCAGGGAAGTTGAGATTCACTGAAAAGTGCAAATTGGAACTTCTTTTGCATCTTGCGACATTCCAGCACGCTCGGCTTTTTCGAATTTTACTTCTAAGTAATTTAATTAATCTACTTCAATGTGTATCTTTTACTTTTACTTTTAAATAAGAAAATGCTAAAGTCTTCATTTTAGGAAACAGCAAGCTATCTAATCTTCTCAGCTAATCAGTAATCTAAACAGATTTAGACATTACCATTAAAATCCTCAAGAGGAACAGCGTGAAAATACATAGTTTTTTCTTGAAGCAGTGCAACTGAGCAGTCTCTCGCATACAGCTTCCACCTATAATTGACACAGTGTGTGGTTTGCACTGTGTACAGCAAAATATTCTATATTTTCCTTTGTTTTGTTTTTGCTTTGATCAGAGATGGAAACAATCTCCCTTTAATAGTATAAAAGCCACCTGCTGGGCGTTGCAGACTACAGCTAATTGGTAAATTCTTTGAAATTTAGATATAATGGATTTTGACCTCTTTAATTAAAAAAATCCCAAAGCCTAGAATACTGGTGAACTCTTCTGGGAAATGAACAGTGCCAAGCATATACAACTGCAAGCTACACCAAATCTTTTCTTCGGAGAGAATACAGAAACACCACTGCACTTTTCCCCTCGAGGATGCATGGCTTTTGACCAAGAAAAGAAGCCCCGTGACTACTGTTAGCTGTGTATCATTTAAGTCATTAAGATAAAGGAATAGCAAATACATTAATATTTCAATTATTACTACTCCAAAAAATCTACTCTAAAAAGCTCCAAAGATGAAGGGGACTTTTTCATTTATAAAGACAGAAAACTGACAAAGCCACTCTCGAACGTCCCCCTGCGCTGTCTCCCGCCCCAAGGAGCTCACGCTGTACCCATGTACACCTTTTATTCCAAAGAACAAAGGGGTTTGATGACTGAAGAGGAAGCCGGTCAACCAGAATCATGGCTGTTTCGTAATTTCTGACATAACGTTAACCTTTCAGCGGAGCTATAATCTCATCAGCTGGTGAACTCGGCAGCAGCACTCTCTTCCCTTTGTTAAAACACTTATTTATACTCTGCCCAGCAAAAACGGGGCCGCGACCCCGGACCAGGACTCGCAGGCACTGCAGTGCCAACGCAGCGAGGCCTTCTCCTTGCTCTCTGCTCCTGCGAATACACCTTACCCGGGCACGCACTTATTTCACGTGGACTAACAAAAAGCCCTGCACAAACACCCTTTTGCCACCCCTTTCAGCTTGCCCAGTGTTACCTCCCTGTTCCTTACAGCACTTACTCGGTGGGAACTAGAAGGTGAAGGACCAGAATCAGAACTGACACAGACAAGTCTTACCCACTCTAAACTTCTCCTGGTCGCAAAGGAAGAACACAATTATTTAAAATATAGATATCAAAGTTCGGCTTACAAGGGAAAAAGGCAGAGTTTGCTAATTGTAGAGTAACACCATACCAACCAAACGCACCAACCAATTGTCACTTCATCAGCTGGTCTTCGTTACTGCTGACAAGCACCTTGTTATCCTGGTTAGCAAGTCTGCCTGCCACTTGCCAAAATATTTTGTTTTATTTACTCCTGGTGACTTATTTTGTGAATGGAGTGAATTTTAAAATCCCCCCTACCGATCACATAACTGGAATAACACACATTGGTCTTGTATTTCAAAGTGTAAATTGATCTCTTGATCTCCGACTCTCTCCCTATCGGCTCTGCTGCCCTTTTCTGGATGGGTAGAACAAATGCGTTTTCAAAGTGATGTTACGGGGACTTAGCTATGCAATTCCCATTAGTGTCAATGGGGGTCGCAGGCTAAATTCCTAGGCAATGCTTTGAAAACTGAGCCCTGGATTTTCAAAGGAGGATAGTTTGTGTTAGAAAGGCAGTGTCTTTCAGTTTTTAAGCCACTGCATTAAAACGAGGGGTTTTTTCGTTCGTTGTTTTTGTTTTTTTTTAAAAGCACCTAGGAATTGTGCCTAAACTGAGGACATGTAAATGTTCACAAGAATGAAATAGCTTTATATTTAAATGCTTCCATCTGTTTCAAATTAATAAGGGGAAATCAAATCTGTCACTATCTTGAATGCTGGGACACAATCCTTCCCACCTTTGTAAGTGTATAATGTATAAACTCAGGGGTTATGACACCGGGACCCGGGAATCGTTACGCTAAGAAAACATCAGAAGTTCCTTGTATTCAAATAAATGCTTTATAACCTAAATGTTCTGAAAGGGCACAATTCTTCCCTAAATTCTGGGCCTTGGGTACACCGTGAGAGATGCCTGCACTTGTTAAGAGCAAGCCCAAATGCTGGCTTTTATTCTGGGGCACGTCAAATGAGCGTGGGCCTGCCCACAGAGCACAGCGCCTCTGCTCCGTCACCCGAACAAGCTGCTTGCTCTCACCACAGTCAGAAAAACACTTAACAACGTATAATTTTTACAAATCCCATTAACGCTCCAAGCAGCCGAAGATGTAACTCCCGAGGAAAGCAGTGAGAAAGAGCCAGGCCCTACACCACACACAGAGCAGCTACAGGTAATACCTCTTCAAAGAAGATTTGTTTAATTACAGTGCAAATGTTTATTACGAAGTGTGTTCTTCATCATTAAAGAATAAGCTGGACTAGCAGCAATAGAGCCGTCCTTTGAGCCGGGGAGGGTTTGAAAAGCGGGGCTGGCAGGCAGTCAGCGCCGGAGGGCATGGCTCTGGCCAAATTGCTCCTGTCAAGCCCGTTAGCCCGTACACCGAGTCCCTTCAGACAAAGCATAAAACTGTGTCAATGGTAAAATTTGTGTGGATTAAAAATCGTGTATTATGCAATGGTCAGGTCATTCACCTTTTTTTTTTTTTTTTTTTTGTTTGGGAGCCTCTGACGCAGAGGCGATGGCGCTCCAGCAGCACGCAGAGGTGACCGGGGCAGCCCCCCGAAGCAGGACATCCCCCTCCCACCCGAACCAGACTTTGAAAACACAATTTCAGCTTTTAAAATTATGAAACATTTAGTGTAATACAGTTAAATTTAATCTGTCATTTTCATTTGGCTTCTGTTTGTTTGGGTTTTTTTTCTATTTTAAACACAGATTTGCAACTAGCTCTTAAACATTAAAATTTGCCAAAACTATTATTAACAGAGAAGGTATTTTTTACAGTTTCTGTAAGGTTGTTGTTTTTTTTTCCAACTGCACCAGGCTTATAGGAGGCTGGCTTTAAAGTATTTGTTTGTCTACAAAATAATGCCATGAATGGCATGTGATGTGGCACTGTACCTTAAAGCATGTTTCTGGGATCATTTGTATCAATCCTTCCTGTAAAAATCCATTTGATGTGTTTCACTAAAAAGATGTATTTAAAAATTCCAAAATCTAATGTTAAAATTAGATTTAAGCGCCTTCTCTGGTTTAGAGAAGGTGCGAATAATTAGAAATCATCTAACTCGGTGTAATTGAAATAAAATTTAAACACAAACCAAGCCCACTTAACTTCCACACCATGTTCTGGAATTGAACACTCCTGTCTCATTTGCCATGCTCAGAATTTAGCAGTAGCCATGAGCCACATCACCTGGGGCTCTAACAGCAGGTGGGGAAAAGAGTCTGTTTCAACACAAAGGTCTAATTATTTTTTAATCTGTAACCTTTTGGTTTGGTTTATTTTTAAGATTTCTGTGGTTCTCAAAATGCTGCAGACCTAAAATAAAAAAAAAAATCACAGTCTCAAGGCTCCAGATTCTTCTCTTAGGTGGCCATCAACACCCTCAGCATTTTATACACAGGGAGTCTCCCTGCAAAGCCCCTGCAGGAAGCAGATACAAATACAGCAATGGCTCAGAAAAGCATCTCAGCTGATCTCAGTGCTGAGTTAGAATATGTGGGAAGCCACTGAAATCTAAGACACAACAGGCCAGAAACCAGCACCGTTCTGTTTGCATCCAGAAACAGGAACCCAGTGCAATCCCTAAGACAAAGCCACTTACAGATGTGCTCATCCTGGGTTTACTGTCAACAGATAGTTATTTCTTCCAAAGTAGTGCATTCAGGGTAGGGCTGCAGAACCTCCCTTGGCAGCAGATGAGGTTACATCCCTTAGGGAAAGCCACAGCAGACCCGGGGACCACTGGACAAGGAATTCCACAACCAGTAGCTCAGGAATGTAAATACAGACAAGTTAAAAGCAAAGCCCAAATCACTAGACAAAAGTTTCATATTCTTTCCCGGACAACGTTCACTTTCCTCTTTAGCTCCTACGACGTGTTCACTTCCACATTCGTATCTATTAAGTGTCTCTAAAGACATCTGAGCAAATACTGCAGCCCATATAAAATCCTGCTACTGGCTTTTGGTTTTCTTGTCTAGATAACTTGGTTTAGCAAAAGCCCAGTCTGTTACAGTAACAAGAAATCCAGATAACTCAGAATTTGTTTTTGTTGGCTTTTTGCAAAAGATCTTTCTTCTCCTGCTGCCTTGTTTGCAAACATTTTAGGAAAAACCGTTTCTGCTTAATGTCAACAGTCCACTATTACTTTTTTTCTAAGAAACACATGTACAAGAAAATTTTCTCCTTAGAATTTGTTTTCCTTACAATATACCTTTTCTCATTACTTCTCAGATGACAGTATTTTCTTAAAATGTTCTATCTGAAAAATAATTTTTACAATTGCTCTGGAAGAGAGAAAAATTCCAAAATAGGCAATATGCAATTTGTAATAATTGCTTCTCATATCTTCACTCCAACAGATCCCAATATACATGGGACTTGTGCTGAGTAAGGATGGCACAACTCAACATCTACTGCCTCTTCCAATTTGAAAACCTTTTCCCCTGATTTTACTTGCCACTTTGAAATGTTATCCCTTTCTGGTGAGTAATCCTGTGCCAGATTCTTTTCCTTCTTAAACGAACATTATTCTCACCCTTTATTGACTGACCACATCTATTATCACTTGTAAGCAGTGTTAATCCTCTAGTAATTAACACCCTTATTAAAGTAATTTTAACTCAAAGAAGTTTAAATCGCATTATTGGTTTTATTTAATTAAGCTGTGGGGACTGTTTTACGCTGTCATTTGAGTTTTCAGCTTGTGCCCCCCACCCCCCCTGGTTACCTGTGTATTTCTGTCTTGGAATTATTCAAGATTATTCTGTTTCACTGTGAACTTTTTAACTCTCCAATTTGTCAACGGACACAAGATTCAGAGACTATACTGAATGTATTGCCATTTCGGTGTGCATTTCAATGCAGTCATCCATGCTTCCACAGGGTTTTCTCTCAAATGGCCTTGGAAATGAGTCCTTTATGAGCAGTTTCCCAGGCAGGTAGCATGCCAGTTACTGAAGAGATGGAGTATCTTGTCCAAGAGAACTGAAGCCTTTGGGTTCTGCATCACGGAGAGGGTATAACCTGTACATGCACTGCAGCTACCAGGGATGCAGTGTTGGTGTCATTTACATCATGATCTTATAGGAAATTCCACTGTAACTATGGGATGTGCTTCTTTTGAACAGAAAGGTTTTCTGGAGATAGGAAGTTTTCATCATAAACTGCATATTTTTAATGAATTGATTAACTATTTCTAAACCTTGTCAAAGTGATGATGACTAAAAAGAAGAGCTGAAAGCTGATTAAATGTGACAGTGGCTAGTACTTATATAGGGGCTCAGATACGTCCATCTAAATACTCTTGACACCAGCTTTTGCCTATTTTTCTTTTTTTTGCAATATCTGCTTTGATCAACGTCTCCAGTGAAACTTTTAGTAATCTCCATGAGGTTAATATTCAGAAGCTGGAACTCCCCTGCACTGCTCTAAGAAGTCAAGTGTTCCACCTGCACATGACAAATGGGATCAATAAATGCCATTTCCTGTCTCAGTTCCAAAAACTATAAATTCACCCAAGAACAACAAAAAACCCTCTTGTTCAACTAAGGCAAAGGCTTGTTCTTAGGAAAAGGCTGCTATCGACAGGTCTCTAAGTCAAGCTGAGCCAGTGCTTCATGAGTTCTGTCCTTCTCTAAATACACGGTACAGATTTCTTGTCAGCTCATCTAATTCTGGTTCAGTAAGTGGAGAACTAAGAGAATCGTATCCCTTAAATGAACTACATTAAAGAAACAACAAGAAAATGATTAACTTCCATGTTTTAGGTACCTACAGCATGTTTTACTGTCAATTAGGAGATGACATTCAGTTTAAGCATTACACCTCTCACCGCACAGTCCTTTGGTGCACAATCTATACTGTACCTTCCTCTGGAGAAACTGGCACAGTTTTTGCCATAAATGGAGTCGTGTATCTCGTAGTTCCATGGCCATCTGTATATTTTAGTTAAGTAAGGTATGATTAGGGCTACTGAAGTGGCGTAAAAGCATTTGTACACTGAATTTTTCAAACCTGTTTCCGAGTATGTCCCCTCATGGTCAGTAAGCCAGGACCCAGAGTGAAACTTTGGTGGGTTACCAGCACGTTATTTGCACTTTTCTGCTGGAAAAGGGGCATTCAGGTGCTGAACTGGATACAATATGTTTTGCACTGAATTTGATGAATGATTCAACATCCCAAAGAACACACATACACCTAATACCTGGTGCATGTGCTCTTAGTTCCTGGCAGTAACACCTACTGCTGCGAAATGACTGACCTCCCATCCTGTTTTTATTCTCAAATCCTTATCAAGATAGTGTATCCAAAGCCCTGCTTGTTTTTGACCCCCTGCTGCTAATTTCTGTGCATTTGTTCCCAGAGCTTCCTAATTCTTACCAGCTGGCAGGAATAAACCCCATCCAAGTAATGAGCCGGCCTGTTTCTGTGTGCAGAGCACTGATTGGGATCTTCCTCACAAACACCTACACACCCCACTTGTGACCCCAGCCTGCTGTGACTGCCCGCAGCTTCACAGAGCCCAGCGGAGAGGGAGGAACCACAAGTCAGAGACTCCACCGGGGAGCACAGGTGCTGGCAAACAGACTGTCACGTTCCTATGAAAAATGCCCGTTTCCTTGCAAGAACTCAGGAGAAGCCATTGTGTGTCAGTGACACACGTTCAGTGTGCAGTGACGCTCAGACAGCTGTGCAATTTGAATACAAGTATGTCCATGCACGCTGCCCCGTGTGACGCCAATACATGAGACACAGAGCCCAGAAGTATCCCTGCCTCCAGCCCTCCTCCCGCGTCGGAGCAGGGTGGGTTTATGGCAAAGGGGGAGCCCAGCAAAGCGTGTCCTCGTCCCCAGCGGAGCAGGGATCTGTGGCCTGATCTCAGCGAGGTGCAGCTCCTGTGCTGTGGCTGTCAGACACCAGAGCTCCCTTCGTTAGCCGGATAAGCAGCGCTGCACTGAAACGGGCACAAAGCACAAATCCCGTCAGACATCAGCCGGGCCCAGCCCCACGCTGCCCATGGGACGCACTCCGGGGGCTGCTCGGAGGAGCTGGGAGCAGGGGCAGAGGGATGGGGAGCCTTGTGGAGATGGAAGGCTCAGCAGAGACTCCCCTCAGGAAGCAAGAGATGAAATATTCTATACCGCTTGCTAATTAAAAATTCAAACTGTTGCCTTATGAAAGAGAGGCGTACTTCTATCTTTAGACTCCGAAGCTTTTAAGACTTCCCCTTAAACACACTGTTGGGGATTTCTCCCTCTTGGAAAACCCTGATGTTTTTTCAGGTCAAGACTCCCCTGTGGAGCAGAGGCCAGGAGTGGGTGCACCCCTACCGATTCTCCACAGGGTTCTCCAGATGGGGAGAGCTCCATCATGCTTCTCGTTGGGGCAATCAGAGACAAACCAGAGTTGAAATCAGTTACTGCCACAGGAAATAGATCCAAATTGAACACTGCAAACAAACCATTGAGTAAGACTGAGCCGCCAGCCTGTCTTCGGTGGCAGACACTCCTGCAGCTGGGATTGAAGCCCAGGGATCTTACACGGTTCCTGCCTACAGCGAGTTACTTCTGAGTCAACAGAAGGACAACATCATCTCTCAACGATGAATAAGAAGACAAGATGAAAGAGAAGGACTGTATTAAGTACTAGTAAGAATTTTATCCTTCAAATAAATTCACATTTGTTACATGAACACTACAGTTCAGAAGGTCTGCAATATTTCTCACCAACGTTACACCAGAAAATGCATTAGAAAGTAAACAGGCAAGCAACGCAAGAAACTATCAATGCAATTTCCATTATGCTTTGCAATCAGAAGAAAATGTACTATACTTTTAAATATCAGGTATTGATTTTCAGCTACATTTGCAGCCTAGGCTGTAACTCTGCAGGCAATGATTTGGTTTCAAAAATAGGCATTTGCTATCACCCAGTTGGTTAAGAATCAGGAAATTTGCCCTAGGACAGCAACTGCTGACCTCACAGGCTACCATGAGGTTATCGCTCCTGTCCACTACACACTATACTGGCTCTCCAAAGAATAATGCACAAATTGTAAGATTCAGGCCTTTTCCTCACAGTATTGAAGTGTCCAGGACACCCAAAGAACTGCCACATATTGCAGACCTGTAACCCTAGTCTTTAGGCACAAAAGAACAGATCATAACCAGGACAAAACTAATCCATGTCAAAGGCTGAGCTCCCTCAGAGACTAATTCAAGTGGGACAAACTAAGACCTGTTTACTTTTGAAGGTTAATTCCAATTGACCTAGGATCCAAATTGGCAGCAAAATCCCCAAAGTTCATCCCACCTCACTCTGGGCCACTACGCTATTTATCCAGGCTACCTATAGAGAGATTATCTCCAGCGCACGATGCAGGTTGCAGGAGAGCTGGGTCATCGTCACGAGATGCCAGAGACCAGTCTCTCTGAAGCAGCACATGCCACTTTGATAACCGCCTTGGTGAGCTGGCCCGGCCCTGGGTGGCTTTAGGTAAGTGGGGTGACAGGGCGCAGGCAGGGACGGCCGGGGGTCATCGGCTAAGGCAAGGGGCACGCGCCATGACACAGTAACTGCAGCTGTATGGAACCGTTAAACTAACCCAATTTTCTTTGCTGCTTCAGGGGCTGCTGAACCAGCTGGAGAAGTGGGTTCTTGATGACCACGGCCATGGGGCTCTCTGTTAGTGTGGGGAACTGTATACTGGTGCTCTCCCTCAGTCACTCCAGGCATCCCTCTAAGAAAATGCCAAGAGTTATTCTGCAGTTCTACAGCCACTGCCCACACAACCCCCTCTATCAGCCCAGGGATGAAGCTGAATAGGTACATATATCCTGGGAAGAACAATCCGCTGGCTGCTGTTGATGCAGATTCCAAAGTCCAGGTAGACAACATCCACAAATTCCCAGTGATGCAAAAGCCAGGTACGTTTGTGAATACGCTCATTACCTACCAGTCAGCATGAAGCAAGTAAAATGGACTCCCCCATTTGAAGCAAACCACTCACATAGACGAGACATCCAAACACGAAGTTATCCTGGATTAATATTTTTTTTTTTAAGATTACTCCATGTGATATATAAGCTTTTAAGAACTTCAGAAATTGTGCCCCTCCACCCCCCAAAAGTTACTTTCTGTTTTGTTTGCCAAACATATATAGCAGAGCACAGGCAAAACATACAAATCAGAAAGTCACCTATGCATGTACAAGTCTTCCTCCCAGCAGAAGAAAACCACAGAGAGAACAAATGCCCTATGTGTGATGAGCCAACCACACCGAGTCACCTTGGTGAGACGCTCCGATACTACGGTTATGGGAATAGCGCAAAAATCTTTACTGACTGGGCTTTCTACAGATTATCAGGGGTTTTAAGGAGCATGTTAAGCATGACAGGAGCATGAAAGGGGTTAGTGTAAGGAGAAAGAGGTGGCTCACGAAAGGAGACACGGGTAAGTGACTGCCCTGCTGTGATTCTCGGCTCCCTGCGCTAACCACTGCCCTCTCCTCAGCAGCAACTCTTCCTTGCGCCAACCGCTTCTCTGTTTGCTCTTCCACCTCTGTGGAAGGGAGAGGGAAAGAAGTAGACTTGCTGGGGACAAGGTGCTGTCCTTCCATTGTGTTCGGGGGAAGACAGCAGATCAGGAACTGTTAGGACAGAAATACCAGTTCTTTTCACAGCCGCTCCTCCCCCACAGTAACACCCAAGCACGGCTCTTCCCTCTCCATCCTCCCAGCTGGCTCCTTGTGAGCAACCTTACCTCTTTAGCAAAACGTGCTACACTACTCTCCTGGCCCAATCCTCATTAATCTTACACACTGCCCTCGCACAGCAGCGAGAGTAAGCCCTTGTTGAGATAACTGGCTTCCATTAGCAACCCGGTGACTGGCAGGAGGATAAGGTCTCGTCCCTCGCAGGTCAGCTGCTGTTTAAGGAGAGGGCAATCCCGCTGATCCATCTTTTAGCTACAGTCTCTCACTGAGTCCCAAATCTCCTGCCTTTTAGCTTTGATACGGTTCAAGCTCTCCCCTCGTATCAGCCCCTACCTGTCATCAGCTCCCCTGCACCAAACAGCCAGCACCGGGAGCGTGACCCGGGGGCACAGCCCGGGTGGGCAGGTAAAGCCCGACCACGGGACCCACTTCCTTATCTTTCATATCCTGCAATTCACAGAGAAGTATCAAATTCAAACTAAAAAACAGAAGCCTGACCTTTTATAAGAACCTTCTGAAAAAAGGCTCTGTTGCCTTTCTAAGTATTCTTGAAATGAACTGTCATCCACCCTATTAAGACAGAAATGGATCACAAATAAGGAAGAGAGGGAAAACACTCAAATCCTTACTAAATGGCAAGTGTTGTTTTTAATGCCTGCTTGCAGTACCTTTATGCTTTTTGGTGAGGCACACAAAAATACAGTCATAACCAAAACAAGTATACCAGAGCTGTTCTACATCTGCAAGCTCCAATTGCAAGTTAATGAAGAGAGCTGCCCAGATTTTTGCTGTTTATGAAGTATCTGAAAAGGATTAGAGCCCCATGGCTTATGGGATGCTCACAGAGCATCCTCTATAAAGCATTACTTGCAACAAGAGAATTCTAAATATAAGTTGCTAACATAAACTGAGAGCTATCATAAGCAACATAATCCCTATTTATATGACATGTTCAACAGCTGGTGCTTAAAACATACAGAAATATAATTTATTTCCTGTAGCAAGTATGTACACACCCTGCCCTCCAGCATAGCTGGAAACCACATTTTCCCTTGAAACACACTCAGGCTCCACAAGGATTTACACCACTTCCACCAATGACAGAAACGGTGCCAAAATCTCTCACCACTCTTCCCCTTCAACCAAACTGACTTAGTGCAGATTGGAAGATGTTTAGCACTTCTAACATTGACAATATAAGAAGAATAAGAAAGAACCCAAAAGAGGAAGGCTGCTAGTCAGGGCAGGACTTGTGGTAGGTGACGGGCAGAGCACACCTGCACACACTGAACTCTGGAACTCCTGATGCGCAGGTACCACATGGACAAATCTTACAGCCACGACCCTGTATCCTCCTCACGCAGCCCAGGTTATCCCACTGTAGACATTGTTCATTGCTACATAACTGTGAGAATGTAACAGGTCTTTTAACCTTTTAATTTAAAAATACACCTTACTGAAGTCCTTTCTAACTATTAGGAGAAATTTGAATACTTTTGCCTCCAGAATTTTCCCTTCTGAAATGCCTTCTCAATCCCTGTGAAAAATCTATTAAACTATTAAAAGCAAAAGTATTCCTACTATCTAGATAATTTGGTATGGAATTGTTTCTACACCTCTTTTCTGAAGACTTTGGCAGGCTCACAATGATGCTGAAAAATAGCAGCAACATCTGCAGAAAGCTGAAGACCCTCCACGTGCAGTTAATGATTCATGTTGCTATTTAAGTGACACTCATACTCACAATTTTGTGAAATAATAAATCCTTTCTAAAAAAGCTTCCTTGAAGTATGAAAAGCTTTTGAAAATGAATTGCTATGGGTGGATATAGTGTCAGAATTTACGGAGAGAAGGGGACAGAAATAACTATGTGAAATTACGGTAAGTAGATTTTAGTCTGGAAAAGCCTTCCTTTTGGCAAGAACTGTGGAAAAGTGCTTCCAACATTAAGGCATTTAAACTTAAATGCGATAGAGAATAAAGATCAGCCAGTTGGAGGAAAGCTGCTTTCTGACCGTTTAAAAGAATTCTATGCAAGAAATCAAGGAAAGGAAATGCTAAATAATACTATGCCTGACTCTGCTCTCCGGGGAGCAGTTCTGTGGACAGAAGCAATTTCTCCAAATGGCCTGAGGCCAGCACACACCAGGGTGACGTGTGCCCTCTTGCAAAAAGGCAGCACAGGATCTTTACAAAATTGTCAGGACCAAAATTCAGTCTTATCTCCACGGAACAGCACCACCAGCAGCACAGTGCCCCCTAACAACATGCCTGAGAAACAGTTCCATGCTAAATTACAGGGAATAGTGCCACTAATAACACTTCAAATAACTGCTTTTCAAAACTAATTACATGGGAATGCAAAAACATGAAAGGTTCTTGAATTTAATAACTTCAGCACTGGTCAAAAGGGGAAATTAGCAGGATAAAAACCAACAAGTAGTGTCTTACTTGTCTGAGGTCGATGAAAGCTAACTGCAGGGTGTCTCCCTGGAATCCTGGCACAGGCTCAGAACTAGCAAACACTGCAAAGAGAGGTTAAAAATATTATTGATGTGAATTTTTCAAAAAAATCTAACAAAAATTCAAGATTTATGCAATATAAATGCTAGCTAGCATTAAAATGAAACTAGTTTGATAGAAACAAATTAATAACTCATTGGTTAAAAATAAACAAACCAACAGACAACTTCTGCATCATTTTTCCAATAATCCCAGAGAATAATACCTTTAGGAGTATCATTAGTAATTTCGATCAAAATTCTAACCCAGTAGTAATGCTACAGCCACAGAAGCCAACATCTTTTCCTGGCCCCAGGTGAATGATTACTGAAGAATTTCGAAATAATGCCAATTCCATGGCTGTCAACATATTTTCAAACATCTGCTTCTGTTACAGCATCCGTGCTGTAAAAACCCCACCACTGGCCAAAGAGCAATAAAAGACAAACACTGAGGTGTGAGTAGTTAATGTGCAGGTGACAGGTAGAAAGCTCTACATGCCACAGTCAGAGCAGAGCTGAAACGCCCACTCATGCCTTTTAGCCAGCTTATCAATAGTGGACTTCTGCTCCTTTTGAACCCAAAAATAGGCTGGCAAAATTGGAAGGCAAAGCTTTATTCGAAATACAAAAAATGGTAACATTTACAGTAATGAAAGAAAGCTATTTGTTTAAATTAGGAAATTATCAACAATTGTCAAACTTGAAAATAAATACACTTTTTGTTGTTCTTCTCCCAGTCACACATTTGTAACAGCCACTTGCAGAAACATCTGCTGCCTCACATCCTTGTTCACATCAGACATCTCACTGCAAGAGCCTGAGAGAAGTTTTCTTATGCTTTTCAGTTAGAGCTCTTAACAAAACTAAGGGGATATTACTGTAATTGTTTTAGAGAGGTATCATCTGAGGCAGTGAAAGGTAACATTTTTTTTCCCAAGCTTGAGAAACAGCTCATTCGGTGGTAAGGGAAACAGAACAGAAGTATCCAAAAAATGTCCAGATCCGTGCTCAACTCCACCATGCTACATGGACTCCTATTAACATTTAAAAGTAATATGAATCCTTAATGTTTTGGTTTTGGTTTTTTTAATGGCTAGTTAGAAAATTTGGATCATCAACTGAAAGTAAAATCCAGAAAGATGCTGGTGTCCAAGGAAACACGATGGTGAAATAGTGGGCTCAACTGTTTACTTCTGAATGAACGGTTTCAACTGAGAGTAATGAATTCAGATAGACCTTTTCACAAGTCTAGAAATTATTATACGGAATGCAACTGTAAATGAAAATTAATAAAGATTCTTACTGAAGTGGTACAAGAAGCTACTAAGACCACGTCAGAGTATCTAAGAATAGCTTGGCAATAGATGAATATAGTATCAGAGTAGCAGCTTCACCAGTAGAGGCAGAATTTATTACTTGTATTACAGTAGTCATGGTTATGGACAGTCACGTAATAGGAAATTTAATTAAACTTGAATATGACTCCATACCTCATCAACCAAAGGAATAAGAAACAGCAATCAGACACTGGAGGGAGAACGCTGTACTGACACAGACGAGTGTCGGCAAGAGTTGGCAAATGCTCAGGGATTGTACTCATTGTACTCAATGTACTTGCATCCTCTCTGCAGCTCAGGGGGCTGACACCCTTTGGAATTTATCCCAGTGCACTAAATAAGGCACTATGACTTTAGTTCCTCTACACAGCACCTACAGCCACTGCAGCTACAGAAGGAGCAGCACACAAGGTACCACACCTCATAACTGTATATGCTTTGCTCTCTGTGACTACAATTCTATAATATAAATGCATTTATAACAGCAGGGACACTCATTATAGCATAAGCATTTATTCTCACATTTGGGTCATTTTTGACAGGTGACTACAGTAGAATATGTTTCATTATTACAGTTTCATGAGTTCAAAGGGCAAAAGATAATCTACTTATGGTAACGGTCAGACAGTCCCCCCTCTACCCCCAGCGCCGGGCTTTTAAGTTTTGCTAACAATTTTAGAAAGCTAATTAAATATTTTCTACTGCACAGCATTTTAGGAAGATATTATAAGAACAGGATTAACATTCTTCATGTCTTTGTCCTAAGGGTCCTTTTCCAGATAATAATGAAACATTGTCATATATACAGCTTTTAAAATATTCCCCCCTTCCATTCATTCCAGGCTTACAGAGGATTTGAGGGGTAGGGGGCTGGTGGGCTGGCTGTTTTAGCATGCGTAAGGAATTTCATAATATGAGAGAGTGAAAATGCAAAGATCACCATTGAACTATTACATATAGGAGCAAACTAGTCTGAGTCAGAAACTTCAATGCTTTGGGGAAAATAGCCTGAAGCTTTTCAATATATTTTGTATCCAGGATATATGTGAATTGATGTATATGTGTTCGTTGGTAACAATTTTATTGTCTCACAACCCCGTCTGGTTGTGTCTCCCTGCTGGTCTGGGAATTCAGCACCTAATTCCTGACAAACAGTTTTGCTGCTCAGCGGCAGAAATTAAGAATCAGAGTCCAGACTTTGGCTCAAAAGCTGGGACAAAGCTTGGCCTTTGGGACAGCTCCACTTCAGCCCCATGGCACTGGCACGGCGCACAGGACAGCAGAGCTCCACGTGCTTCTGAAGGAGGAGCGTGGAAGGGTGGCCACCTGGGCAGGCACTTGGTGGCCCTGCTGGATGCTCCAGCTGTTCAAACACGGCCAGGGGACCCGCCGAGGAAGCAGCCCCCGGCCCTGGCCACATCCCGCTGCCTCCTGGCTCCCGAGCTGCCACGTGTGACCAGCAGATGAAGGACAGTCTCAAGGCAGTGAAGTTAACCTGGCTTCCCTCTCAGAGAGGAGGCAGGTAAAGCCAGGAGACTCCAGAGGAGAGGATTTGGGTTCCTCAGCTCCTGGTGTGCCCACCTGGAGACTGCCTTCGTGTGTGCTCAACAGAGAGCCAAGCCAAAAATTGCCAAGAAATTTTAAAAACGTATCTTCAGATATTCACAACTTTCTACATCTCACATAACTTCTTATTCAAATGACACGTGAGTATAATCCACTGTGTTGCTAAGAAAAATGTCAAACCCATGTACACAATACAGTAGGAAATACCCAACAGTTGTGAATTATTTGCACTCTAAGCACTAATTGAAATGTCACTGTCGCATCCATTAATCCCAGAGTGTCAAGAAATAAAGCTGGGGGAGGGTGATGAGCAAGAACATAAATCACAGGCATCCCAGGGAGGCCTGGAATGTGCCTGCGATGGACCTTATGAATGAGACCCCAAGAGCAAAGCACTCTCTGCCAAATCTCCTCTCCCACCCCTATTCCACAGACTGTAAGATGTCACTTGTTGCAACAAACTTCTCTGACAAGCTTCCATAATTCTGTTGCAGCGACTCAATATGGCTGTGGGCAAGCCTTCTTCGCTGTTACGAACATGAGGAAATTAACCCCCCTTCAGTACTGCAGTGAAGCATTTTTATGAAATAATTCTGGTGCCATACGTAGAATAGGAGAATAAACCACCATCTGATGTTTGCCAAATGAGGACTGTTATTCTGCACAGTGTGCAAGGCAATAGTAGTTCCAGGAGGGAGGAAACCCTGCGTAACAGCACATTTAAAATTTGTATCATAATAAATAAACTCAACAGGGAAAATTAAAATTTCAGAGACATTTGACCTTTTTTTCCCTCAACTATAAGGGCATAAGATTTATGCAGTGGTTTGGGGCAATTTCGTACTAGAATTTTTACTGGATAGAGCGATTATGATCCCATTAGGAATAACAACAGACATACATTTCAATCAGACACTGGAATTAAAAAAAAAGTTTCATTAAAAAAAATTCCCCTAAATGTTAACATACTTACTCATAAATAGTTTTACAAGAAGCTGTACTGTAAAAGACAAAGCTTTAGTAGATTATAGGAAAAGATCACTCTATGGCTTACATTAAAGGACGTTTTTGCCGTTAAGACAGATACAGATCGGCATTCTGGAACACGGACTTACGTTCACACTGTATGACGTCTAAATTAAACTGCTGAATTGCTCCCATGCTTATTTGCTTTAATTCACTGTCCAGTAGCATCTGCATCAGGGAGGTGGAAAGATGCTGGCAGGCTGACATGCAAGCTGTCTGGGCCACTTTTCCCTGGTAGAAAGAGCAACAGGTTTTAAGACAGAAACAAATGGTTTGTCACTAAAGAACTGCTGATCTGATCTTAATTTAATAGACACTCCAAGTCTTAATGATGCAGGACTTGGATTAGAAGGAAAAAAGATCACCCTTGCTGTTATCTCTTTGACTTGCTAGCTTTGCTTCTATTAAATCAAAAGGGGAACTAAATTAAATGCTTGTTAAAGCAATTATTGATATTTCTTCCAGAAATCCAACAGTCTTCATGAATACAAGGACATTTCCAAAATAATAACCATGTAAGTTGCTAAAGCATATGAACAGCTCTGTGGGTTTAATTAATTATTTTTTTAATGCAAACAGAATGAAAGCAAGAATGTCATGGTAGCCAACATGCTGCATATTTTTAACAACAGTCAGTAAAAAACCCCCAAACTTTATATAAACTAAACCCATTGCTTTCAGCTGGGTTATTTATCGCAACAGCTTGCGCTAATTATTGGCACTTTAACTGCTTGAATTCCATCTCAAAGCTTTTTGCTAAATTATTTAAAATATTCATGCTTATCTATCATCTTTTCAGGTGCTTAATAAATCAGTGCTGTCAGTAATCAACTACTTACAAAATGAAATGTAGCCCTCTGCTGTACAAAACAGAAATAATTTTCCAATCACAGTCCAGTTGGTAACATTTCTCTTTACAATGTGTATGTAATTGAGACAAATAATTTTCCAAACATGAGACCAACACACAAAACCCAGACATTAATTTGATAAATTATTTAAAATTTTGTACAGAAAAATTGAAAGATATTGAAATTCTACCTTAGAATTGAGAAAACCAATCAAGACAGACACCCGCTCACAGGCACCGTTCTGTTCACAGTGCTGCAATCCTTTAGAGCGGAGCGGTCTTGGCTTTCAAATGCAATTATATGAATTCCTGTAGTTTA
The DNA here is from genome assembly GCA_026413425.1 of Tringa solitaria. NCBI lineage: Eukaryota > Metazoa > Chordata > Aves > Charadriiformes > Scolopacidae > Tringa > Tringa solitaria. The sequence goes on from JAOXJM010000002.1 coordinate 22,118,988, forward strand.
ACGTACTGATTAAAGCACACTTTCCCATTGATGTTTATGTCACCATACGTATGGAAACAAAGGTAACTGTTCACAGGCTTACAGGAAAGACACCGTAACTCCTTAACACCCCTACTGGAGCACACACCACTATGGTTTCACTCATGGCCATCAGCAAAGAGATGACACCTTTTCTCTAAAGCTGGTTCCCAGCTGATTTCTGCAAACTCAGGTTGATCATTCACTGTCGACTCACAGAAACACGAAAAGCCATGAAAAACGGCCCGGACAGACAGCAGCTCACTGTCCCAAATCATCTGGAAAGTTCTGCTCCAACATCTGAGGAGCCACATCTCGTCCCCAGTAAGATAACTTGCTCCTATCACTGAATTCCCATGTATGCATACAACACAAAACAAGTTTGGCCCTAAATGCTTTGTACTTTAAAAATCCATTCATTGTTAAAACGTAATTAAAATGTAGACAATAAAATGGGAACTGGTCACTCTCCTCACATGTCACTGAAACATTAAATGCCTTTTGCCAATTCCTCTTTAGCAACGGGACACCTTGAACTGTCAGGAGCTTTATAGCCAAAATGAGATGTCAGTTTCTTAATTGAAAATCTCAGAAAAGCAAATCACATTTTTGACCAAAATAGATGAACTGACAAGGAGGAATGTAAGAAACAATGCAAGAACAGCATGCTCAAAGGTCTCCAGACCCCCTGGTAATTACACTGGGAGATATGCAGCTCTACTCCCCAAGCAGAACAATATCAATATGAATGGGGAAAAAAGAAAGGAGGAAAAAAGGGGGGAAAAAGAAGGAAAAAAGGAGGCAAGAAGGAGAATCAATGGGCCAAAGCTCATTTAATTACAGTGTAGTAGGTTTGAAATACTTAATGGAAATGTCATTTTGATTTAATGGAACAGCTAGCGCATCTGTTAAATGTGCTGCTCCATCAAATCAGCTCCATGTCCTATTTATGCTGCCACTATAATGTAATAAAAGTTCAACCAGATTAATAGGTTGTCAAGAAAAATTTTAACATTCAATTTATTTTATATGTAAACAATGTGTACTGCTCTATTATTTTAAATAAAGGACAGAATTTTATATTTCTAACAAGCATCTGCTGTTAATTGTTAAAATCTGGCAAATATCAATAGTACTGGAGCACAAGATAATGGTTACGATGCAGAAATGACATGGTAAAAGCCACTTGGACTTTACGTAAGTATCAATACATGTACATTTAATGTTTATTTTAAAATTTAATAAAATGGAAACATCCTAACACTTAAACTATTTCCAACTATGTAACTTGAACTACAGGCTTATTGTTCCCGTGGCGTATCAACACATAATAGAAGTTTACTATACACAGTTTATACGTGATACAATCACTCGATTTTCTTAAATCTAAAGAAAAAATGAAGCTACATATACCAATCAAAATGCTGAATTTTCACTAAGAGAAGCGTGAACTTTACCATTATCCTCTTCAAAATTCAGTGCTTCCCAGTTCAAAATACGTTGGATGTACAATATATTTGTATGACAAATGAGATCTAGACAAAAATCTCTCTCCAAATTTCTACCATGCAGTTCCTTGCCTTTTTTTCATAATGCATTTTGAAGAGGAATTTTAAGGATTCATGACATTCCTTTTCCAGAAATAAACAAATCTCAGCTTCAAAACATTATTAATGTTTACTATTAGTTAGTTAGTTTGTTTGGGTTTTTTAATGACCATTATTTTTTAAGGGGGGTGGCCGTGGCTACTGTATCTAGCAATTAAATACCTATATTTCCTAGCATGCAGAGACTCAGCAGCTTCTCACATCTGCTCCGGTTGCCTCCCGCATGCAGACACCACTATTATCTCGGCTGTGCCTATGCTAATTGCTGCCAGCTACAAAACCTATTCTTCCACTCACCCAATGGAGAGTTTAAGAAACAAGAACCCTATTCTATAAGCAAAACCACCTGCCAACAGTGCTAAAGGCAATTGGTTTTTCACCCAGCCTTCACATTTTGCTGAAATACAAGTTTGTAAAAAGAGAAAACCCTTAGACAAACTTCTTATATTTCAAAGGGGCTTGTAAAGAGAATCTGCTGACATATTAAATCCTTTTTTATAGGAGCCCAAAGCTTTTCTCCGAAGAACAATTGCAGCAAAGAGACATTTGGCTCTAGGAAACTCCCCAAGGGTCAGCCCCATGCACCCTGGCAGGGCACCTTGGTGGCACTGCTGGGACCAGGCTGGCCGTCTCCCAGCAGCTTCCGTCATTCACGCCGTGTCAGTCAGCATGATTTATGGACCGCATTCACCCGAGTCAAAGCATATAGAATGAGAAATATGACTACAATCTGCTAATTTGTTTTGTATTGAGCCACTTAGGAGTCAAAGACCTGATGTGGGGCTGAGAGCAGCAGCACAATTAACGGGCCAGTGACAGGTCCATCCATCCTCCCTGCCCGGCCCTGCCAGTCAAAGGCAGCTCAGAGCGGCGGTCGGAGAGATGGGCAAGGAAACCCATTCTCGAAGTCGCCTGTGGAGGCTGTTGATGGACAGTTTTTGAATATAGCCGCAGAAAACCACCACCCCTGCACCCTCACTGCAAGCTGCGACATTAGGCTTTAGCTGCCAATCACAGAAACAATAGAATAACACAAATTGCCATCCACAGTATAAAAGGAAATAACAAAACTTATCTCTTAAATCTGAGAAATTAAGCTGAAGAATTGATTTCACAATATAAAATGACATAATGAAAAACCTTCTGAAAATGCAAAGAAACTAAACACAGTTTTTATCATTTGTGACAACTAAAGCATGGTACTACTTAACACCAGGACTAAAATCCAACTTCTGAACTATGGATAAAATACAAGTATACTAAAACACATCAATGGAATTTTTAAGAACCAATTTTACTTCTAGTCTCTGCCCCAAATGCTACTGAAGTAATAAAAAATACCTACTTGGGAACAAATTGTAACTGTTACTTTTGAAAAATCTTTTTTTTTTCAAAGAGCTATCTAATACTAACCTTATACTGACAAAGCACATCTCTAGAATAAAACTTCATGTAATTCTAAACTGAGATTAAAAATATTTAAATATACACCCTATATAATTTCAAATTAATGGATCTGAAAATTAAAGATATGTTTTTTCTTTAACTTTCCAAAATAAAAACTAAAAAATGCAGGACCTTAATCACAAATTTGGTCATCCAATTGATTTCACGAGATTAATGGCTGTGTAATGAAGTTTTACTTTGCTTTTAGATTCAAAGTATCTAATGACACTATCAACTGCAATATGAACTAAAAATGGGATGTAAAAGAACCTGCAAAGAGCAATAATACCAAATGACTAAATTCTTTTAACTTTAGAATACAGAACCATTAAAAACTGTGTTACTCTTGAATGATAGCCTTTCCAAAGCAATGCAGCCCCTGTTCCTGCACCTCTGGAATTCTGCTGGTACCTGGCCATGACACGGCCACCACACCGACACAGCCACATTAACAGCAAATACTTCTGCCCAGAATAGTCAATATTCCTGCTGCTCGTGACACCCATCAGCTGTTCAAATCACAGAAACATTCACTGGAATGAGCCACCAATGTCACCTGGCCCAGCCACCTACCCCTACTGCCAACACCAGTTCAGGTCCGTAGTCCTTTTTTCTGGCTGAGCCTTCAAAACCACTGAAGATGGGAATTCAGCAGCCTCTCTGGGTAACCTCCTTCAGCACTGCACTACTCTCCTCATGCAAACCTTCTCCCTAACGTCAATGCTTTGTCTCCCAAGCTTCTGCTTGTCATCACAGAAACAGGTGAATTTGTCAGTCCTACCAAGAAGAGTTTGGCTCCATCACCTTTGTACCTGTCCTTAGGCTGCCAGCAGACCTCTCCCCAACCTTCTCTGGAACTGACTAACCCACCTTCCTGAACCTCCATTCCTTGGCCATTTGCTCCAACGCCCTGTCAGCCCCTTGGAGACCCTCTCTCCAGGCCCATGGAGCTGCTGCTCAGCCAACTGCCTCCCAGGCTGCAGCAAGAACAGGGTCAGTCCCACACTCTGTGCTCAGTAAGTGCCTTGCACACTTGTTCAGTTACACACTGAGCAGCACAGGGTACGTTTGCTACTGTACATTGCTTAAGTCAACCACATTGTTAGGGAAAATTAGTAAAAGTAAGCTCAGAAATTCAGTATTCAGAAGCCACTCTTAGCAGAATAATATTAATTTCAACACTTTCATTATCATGGAAATGCTTATGCCAAATCAAAATAAACTCCTTATATACAAATTAATGACCTGAAAATAATAAGGGCTTGGAAGAATTCTTAAATGCAATCTATCATATTCTCCAAAAAAAATAAATAATTGAGCATACCCGTTCCCTTGACCCCAGGAACGATGGACCTTTCACTGACTCTTTATCCTGTTCTCTCACTCTCTCCTCGTTCTGCGTGCGTGTCTCACAGCTGCACCGTGGTACCCGACCTCCCTCCAACAGGTCCCACATTCTCCTCTGCATCGCCTCGCTTGGGACGCACGGCACAGCCACCAGCCTCCTGCGAGGTTCTGGGGCTCCAGCTGTCCCCGAGAACAAAAGCCCCACGTTGGTCACTGCCCTGGTCCCTCATGCAGCCACACAAGGTACAGAGCAAGGCACCAGCAAAACAGAAGGGTCCTATTATTAAATGATTAAAAATTGAAGCAATAAGCCTGCAGGCAGTTCATAGTTTGTCAGTTCACATGCTTTTTCTTCATCTTGCATCTACTTACCGACATAGCTGCATGGTCATTGTTGTTATTCTGAGAAGGAAACCAGTAAGGCAATCAAAACAAAAAAATTAAGATGTACTGTCAACATCAAAAAAAAAAAAAGAATAAAAAATTGGTAGCAATAAAAGGCAAAGAAAAGCTTCCAAAAAAGAACAATTACAACTACATAATTCTTTAAATTATTTTTTTAAACCTGTGAACTTACATAGTATTTTGTCAAGGCATAACAAATACCTTATAATTTAAATAACACTAATTCGGCAATAAAATGTTCTTCCGTAACAAGGAACTGTATGCCAAAATATCAAAGTCGCAAACTTCAAATGACAAAGTGTCAGTTGATATGCTTTTCCAGAAAGCTTTCATGATAACACATAATATATCCCAAAATACTTAGGTTAAAAATTAAAGGCCATGTTCACCCTCTGGCTTACAGAGGCTCTGTTCATCGGTAACACGCTTTGTTCAAACAAGACTTATAGCAGCTCAGGACAGTAAGAATCTAAACGTAACACAACCCACTAACAAATTTTAACATAAATCTAATGGTAATATAACGGCAGGGTAGAAATAAGCTATTTTCTTTTTCAAAACTAGTTCTTAAGTACAGCAAACAAACAGATGAGAAAAAGATGTAAAACTTAAGGAAAAAAAAAAAAGCTTCAGAGACGCAAGACATTCCCAGCGATTCCACCGGGACACCAGACCCCAGCAGGCTGTGCCATCAAGTGTGCAGGTTCAGTCAAACTGAGATCGCGATCGACCCGATTTAGATCTCTAACCTTCCAATACAAATAAGACAAACTGCATAAAACAGATACGAAACATGAGATGTGTATTTCAAAAGTAGTGTCGAGGTTGGTAGAGAAACAGCATCAATCCAGCGCGGCCCCAGGCGGGAGCACTGCAGGGACACGTCCCCGTGCGTTACACACCTCACACACACGGCCGAAGTGAAACACGGCTCCAGTGACAGCAACTCAGGGACCCCAACCAAAAATCCTTAAAGAACGTTTCTAGAGGAATACTGGCATCCAACAATGCGCTGTTTTAATGAGTTATGGAACCTACATCTGGGGTTATCTTTGAAAATGTTTTTACTATACATTTTTTCTTGATGAAAATACCTTACTATTACAAGTCTAAGGAGAATCACCACAATGAAACCGTACAGACATTTTCCGTATCACCTCCACGGCTCACACACGCCACCACTCGTGTGACTGCATGCTTCTACAGCTGGCCAAGCCAGAGCAGAGCACCATAGACCTGATACCTCGAAAATGACAGGAACCCTCGTGCCACCCAGAGCTGTCACCCACAGCGCTCTGCATCCCGCCTCCTCCTGACCTCCGGAGCCTGAAGTTCCCAAATAACCTCTTCACAGGAGCTGCCTTTCTCCAAAGGTTGACTTGTGCCCCCAGGCACATCCTTCCACTCCTTTCACACTTCCCAAGCCCTAACACCACAGCTGCTTCTCTCCATCCCTCTTTGCACATCACTGCCTCCGTCTGTGGCTCATTTCACAAGCTCTCTCTGGACACAGGTTCCTGGCAGACGCCTGTAGGCCCTCTCCAGGGGCTGCACGTCCATAACTGCTACAGGCCATGGCGGAGCAGGGCCCTCCATCCACACCGTGGCAGTTGTGAGGTGACGGTGAATCTCGCTGCTTCACAAACTCACTGCTCCTTACCAAAAAATGCCACTGGTCTGGCAGGAAAGCTCGTGCCTTGCGTCACACGTCAGCGTCACCGGACACATTTCCAGGGGTTCTGTCTTTGAGTCAGTAAAGAAAAAAAGGAGACTGACGAATTGCAGCCCCTTCAAGCGTGATTTGGAAGATCAGGTAAGCCCACCACGCCAGCAATTTCAACACCTGCACATAAAGGAATTACCCATCCCTTCCAGCCTGGAGCCCCGGACGCCCCGTGCACGGAGGACATGCTCTTCACGGGTGCTGCGGCAGGAAAATCACTGGGACACTGGTGTGACAGGCTGGGGATAGCAAATGTGGCCTGAATGACCCACTGAAGTCCCCCCAGACCTACAAAGCTATAAACTATTATGATGATAAATCAAACCAGAAACAGTTTTTTCTGTCTTAAAGCAAGGGGAAATCAGACAACAGAACATAACAAATAGTACACAAAACAGGTTAAGGATGCCCTTTTACCCAGGCCAAAGCAACATGGGATATATTTGAATATGAACGAGGACTCGTTTCAATGAAGCTCAATACTAGAATCAAATGACTTCTCATGACCAAAACTATTTAGCTAAAAGCAACCTCGGAGAACCAAAGACCTCCATAATCTTACGTACAAATGGAGGATTTGTACCAATTCTGCACTGTTTGAAGCAATGCATGTGTACACAGAACCAATATGGTTAATTAAAAAGGCCATCTGATGCTCTAGAAAACTGCATGAGCTCTTACACTATTTGTAAATTAGTTTTTGTTAACAACATTACTAAAGTATTTGAAAGTATTTTCTAAGTATTACCATGGGTAAGCATCATCAACTACTGAAACACATCCGAAAATACATCTGTACTGAAAAAAAGTTAAAAAATACATCTGCCGACAAGTGCACAGTTCAAAAAAATCACATCTATCTTCAAAATCTGACTATTTTAAAACAAAATAATGCTCCAATATTTTGAAATTAAACTTAATTTTGAACACTTACAGGTAAATGCGTAAAAACTTGAAACGTGCTTCTTAAAAAGTTAATAAGGTCCATTAAGTATCCACTGGCTCTTCCATCCGATTCAGACATTGTCCAATCATAATCAGCAATCTGAATAAATTCATCAATTTTTTGGTTAAGTTTTGTGTATATTTCCCCTTCTGCAGCATGCCTTGCATCCTGAAAAAAAACCAAACATTTGCAACTGTCAGAATTCTAAAACATTACTACAATGTCTGTATAGAAGCCCCAAGTGACGAAGAAGGCAAAGCACCAGCTGAATGAGTGTCACAAGGCAACCTAGACAGGGTTATTCTGCGAGAATGTTTTCTTCAGAAAGTGAATGGGGTTTGCGTGTTAAGGGTTTGGTAGTGGGGGGCTACAGAGGTGGTTTCTGGAAGAAGCTGCCAGAAGCTTTGCCCTTACCCCCTTTTGTTTCAATGTGCTTCATTTGTAGTGATTTTAATGTAACTGTACATGTAACAATCATATAACGGATGCCATGTACCATACCTTAAATGTAGAAAGTCCATAAAGTCTTGCAGTGTGAACAGTCACTTGTGAAATATTCGTAATGTTGGATATAAAATCCTCAAGGTATTTACAGGCCTGTTCCAGGTGTGTTGTGTTTATGATGATTTGAACAAGCTACAAGAGACAAAAAATTCTTGTAAGAATCCTTTTGGTATCACCCATTGTCATTTGATTTTTTCAGCAACTTTCAGGTTACTTTTTTCAGCAACAATGCTACCAGAAACTAATTACAGTATTTCAGGTTACCACCTATTACCTGTTAGTTTTCGAGTTTGCTTTCAAACACCACTAAGGAGTAATACTACAGTTTATATACAAATGATGACATTTTTAAAATAAAGACTGCAGACACCTACTCAGTGAAATAAATCCAATTGGTACTTAAGAAAAAAAAAAGGAAAATATATTGCCAAAAGCAAATCACTAATTTGTATCATATAAGAAAATAATTTCACAGTATTGTCTGCAGAAGGATGCATTGTGATGTCAGGGAATTTCAACAATAAGGTTGTCAACTCCTTCCCCCCTCAGCAATGGTAACAATCTGCTTTTATGTGATATAAATGTTTTTATAAGCAGGACCTGCATTCGCATTCCATTCACAAACTAGACGTGGCACAACACATGGCATACCCTACGTAACGCAGGGTAACTGAAACATTGGTAAATTGATTCTTAATTCTCACTGCACACCGTCTGTTTTAGAGAACGCTAATGTAATGCTTCGTAAAATAAGTTTTATCTTTTTAACATTTTTCTCATAAAACATTGACTTGATAATGAAACACCTCAAAAATATTAGTGAATTTATTTTCATATCCTCGAAAATATTCCTGTACCCATTTCAATAACACAGAAAACCATGGCTCAGAGAAATTCTATGGCTTGTCTTACTAACACGGCAATATATGATTTCTAGAGCTCTCTCCTCATCTTCTTCATCTCATCTATAGAGGTTCCTGCTGTTTAAACCCACCCTTCACTATGCAGTAATGCTGTGCTGATGGCAACGAGCTCCCCCCCAGCAGGTCTCAGGAGGGACCTGCTGCCTCCGGACACTGCCTGTCCCTGCAGTGCGTGTCCCACCACTCACTGTCCCCCCACCTCATCCTGCCCCATAAACGCACTGAACCAGGAGTCCTGGTGCAGAAACAACACACAGAAACCTAATCCCGTATTTTCACTGCAATTACTATAGAAAATCCTCATGTGTTAGAGTTTAGATTTTTTGATCTGGTAGGTTCACTCTGGAACTTTAAGCAGTTCACGTGAGAAAGATTCTCAACACACCACCCCTTTTCTTTATTTTAAGAGGAAGAAAAAGAAACTCAACAATGTGGCACTAATTGCTAGACAGGAGCAGAACACAGGAACCTGCTCCATACGCAGCCAAAGAAGTCAGAGTCTTTGGCTTGTTTCTCACAAATCTCTGTTTATCATTCAGGAGAGAGAACTTTCCCACTGTCACCTCTCTCCCCAGAGGCACCCCTGGGTGAATATATGTACTTCCGACTTGACCAACACTGGAATGTTATTCTCTATGTAACAGATACTGATGCTTCTTTATACTTCATCTTTCACCTCTTTACATTTTCAATTTTAAAGCAAATGGTATGTGTTTTTCTTACACAAATCTTAATAGCGTGGCATATCTACATCCACAAAACTAATTTCAGCATTTATTAGTTTTGAGTATGTGTTTTAAAACTTACCTCAGTTAAACCTATATGAGGTTTTTTAATTAGGTTCTGTAAACAACTACTTAGAGTTCTTGTAAGCAGCAAATTTGTAGCTTTTCTGAGCATATCATCTATTTCTGTTGAGCTGAAAAAACATAATATTATTTTTATAAATATGCTGCACATGACAATACTTTGACAGTAATACTTAATACTTTTATATTTTCCCTGCAAAAGGGACTTTTCATGTTAAGAATTCCTTAAGTGCATTTAATTTCTGTTTGCTCCAAGTCTTCTGTGTTCTAACACATGGAACGCCTCTTTCACTTCTTTTTTTTTTAAATATATTTTGGACATGTTTATTGTCACAGCAGTTTGGAAAGAGTAATCTGTGGATTTAATGAGTTACTGAGGAGGTCAACATGCACTCATTAGTACATGTAAATTATAAACAGTATCAATTAAGAATGTGTGAAAGCAAGTCATTTATATCTTTACCAGTGCAGAAATGGGTGACCACCCCCAAATACCTTCCAGATTTCAGATCTATTTCTGTAATTAAAACTAAGTTTTTGAAGGCCACAGGAAGAAAGGCAATGGGAGAATTGTGATGTTTCCTGTTGGAAAAAGGTGTGATGAGAGAAATCACTGCTAAGGGAACACAATGCACCGAGAAGGGAAACCCAGCTCAAACTAATCAGGTACGCTACACAATTATTTCTGCAACGGTCAGAAATCTGGAAATACTACTAAGTTGGGTTTTTTTTGAATTTTACATGCTTTGTTAAATAAATAAAATCTCTAGGTTATTCAAACAAGTCAATACTGTTTAAAAACCCCCAGCAGTGTCTCAGACTGCTCACCGTGCCCAGCTGCCCTCACCCTCACAGGCACACACAGTGTATACAATATATATATGAGAAACATATTCTATAGCACGGGGAATCACAGATTAAATATAAAGCATTGTATATGTAAATTATGAAAGAAACACAGCTAGCAACTACACAAGAAAATATATTTCCAATTTCATATATATCCTTAGGTCACCTGGAAGCTCTAGGTTACACAGCCACCTTCCCGACACTCTACGCTTACCTGCGGTGAAGTGACTCTGAAAACTTAAGGCTGGCATAAATAAATTCCTTCACCTGGATGTAAATCTGAGGCACTGACTGAGACATTGGAAGCTTCTTTGGAAAGGATTGCTATGAAAATAAAAGATAATACTATTGTACACTTGAAACTGATTCAAAGAAGAGCTTGGTATTACATGCCACAGTTAGAAAGCCACTTAACACTATCAATATTTTAATTTATTTTAAACTTTTCTGTTCTTCATCAAACATGAACAGTGGTATACACTGGGCTGACTTCTACATCTGTTTAAACAGCATATAGGCAAAATAGAACGTTATCTCTTATTTAAATTACAATGAAGTTGGGAGGCTTTATGCAATTTAAGATCCCTCTGTAGAAAGCAATTTACAAACACACATTAAAAAACAGGTCTCAAATCACTTTGATGTGAATGAACAAGACAGATCTAAGTGGGATGAAAGGTTCAAAAATGCAAACCTTTGGAGGCAGTGGGGAAAAAAAGAAACTTTGAGATGTTCAGTACATCTGGGAATCTAAAAGCATCTTGATTATTTCTAGGCATGTATATTTACTATCATGAATTCATTTCCTCTCGATGGCTCACAAAACCAAAGCTTTTTGAATTAATTTCAACCATTTGCATTAACATGTGGGAAATACAAGTAGTCTGTAAGAATAAAATCCTGTTTCTTACTTCAATTTTAAAGCTGATGTTGTATTTCGGAGGACAAAAAGAAAAACATTCAATTAATTGTACATATACCAAATAGGTATTTCTGCATTGAATGCATAATTTTTGAAATCTGCAAGACAATTAATTTTCTGTTCACTCTGACTAATGCATGAGAAAAATAATTAACAACTGATACTGCCCCCAGAAAATTCCATTTCCCTTAAACAAAAAAAAAAACCAAAACCACAAAAAACCATTTATCAACAGCACCTCAACATTCGCGTACTAAAAAAACAAGACAAAACATATTACCTTGACGTTCACCTGATCATACCTCTTTATTTAAGATCAGGTGATGTGACAATTACATTCATGTCATTTAACAGCGATAGTGAACTCTTTTTAACAATAAAATTTACTTCAAATATGCGCTCATCTGATTTAAGCAATTAATTTTCACACATAAAACAAGTGCTATTACATACAACTATTTCGGATCATTAAAATATTCTGTCAGCAGGTCTTGAGTCTCAGCCTTCATATACCCAACAATGGAAGAGAAGAAACTCTTCATCCTCTACCGTGTCCCGCCAATACAGGAGGACACAAAACTTTCTGTCTGCTTGTTACGGTAGGCAGCACGAAAAAAACCACCAGAAACGAGCCAATTGTTTCACTTCTGAATACAGAGAGTAAAATTAGGCAATATAATCAAACCACCATAGTTTGCCACATCCAACCTAAGCAGCAGAGCAAGGACCAGACTGTTTTGCCCCTCAGATGGGATTTGCTGTGTCAAATATCGAGTAGGTTCTGGTCACAAATCTGCCTGGTGCTGCAAGCAACTCCTGTGATAAACTTACCTGTAACACGTGAGGGTGATTCATCCTGACCTACAGTTAAAAATGAGACACCCACTCACATTTGTCTCTTTTTATACTAAATGGAGAGAAATAGATATTTTCAAGGGGTAATTTCCCCTTAATCTGTAAAAGGCACCAGAGATGCATCAAATGGAATTAGCCCTCTGCTGTGTCTATTCTTCTCTACCAGCTACACAGGCTCCCTCAGCGACTAGTCTGAACCTACAAATCTAGTTTTTAATTTTTATTTTTTTTTAAAACATCAAAATGTTGATTAATTAACCCGCCCCATAGGACGTGCCGGTGTCTTACAGCCTGAGGCAACAACAGAGAGGTGAAGGGGATGAGGCTGTGAAGAGCAACCGATAGCAGTGATGTTGGAGCATTTATGACGTTTCCCCTGCACGTGGATTCCCTGCAATCTACTGACAGATAAGGGAACACTGCAGCTTCCTTCCAACAAGGACACCCAATCATTCTTTCCCCTCTGTCCCACCGCCTAGCTGACAAAGTCTCTGAGTACAGAGAATACATTTCCCTGCTAGTGAAACAAGAGCCAAAGCTTTGTACTAATCACACATACGTGCACGTCACACATGCCACACACACATGCTGGTACGTCAGACAGAGTGAGAGCTTAGCAGGTAAAATTATTTACTGTGAGTTAAAAATCTCTGCAACTGATCAGCAAAATAAGTCCTGCTAAATAGCACCCAGGGTCTGCTATGCTTCCAATGCTGTAAGGGATTTCCATTCTGTTTATCTATTTTACTATGATAATGGCTAAGTAAATGAATCTGGGGGAGGAAAGCATCCACCAAGCACTCTGACACCTTATTCAAAAGTCGGCATAAACTCCACCTTTAGTTTTTCATTTTCACTGCAGTACTGTATTAATGACATGCAGCTGTTACCTTTGCCTGGTAAATCCCCGGAGAATCATAGATTTTACTCTTAGAATCATAGAATCATTTAGGTTGGAAAAGACCTTTAAGATCACCGAGTCCCACTGTTAACCCAGTGCTGCCAAACCCACCACTAATCCGTGCCCCTCAGCACCACATCTGCCCCGCTCTTCCATCCCTCCAGGGATGGCGACTCCAACACTGTCCTGGGCAGCCTCTCCCAAGGCTTGACAACCCTTTGGGTGAAGAATTTTTTCCTAATATGCATCCTAATCCTCCCCGGCACAACTTGAGGCCGTTTCCCCTTGTCCTTTTGCAGATATCTGCAGTGACATTGGTGTACAGACCAGCTTCCCCCTACAACAGTTGCTCCCACTACCATGTGGTTCAAAGGTTTAGCTCCCCGCTACAGACTCCATCATGGACCTGTTATTCTTCATGGGTATGGCCAAACCGGTATTTGAAGAGCAGAACATATGAATCACCTTTCTGTGAAAGGAGTTTGCAGTGAAAGAACGGATGAAGCTATGAAAGAGCTTTTGTGGGTGACTCTCTATTGAAGGGGGCAGAGGGACCAATATGCCGTCCTGACCC
>JAOXJM010000002.1:22133200-22145328 GCA_026413425.1 Tringa solitaria
AACTAGATGATCTTTAAGGTCCCTTCCAACCCAAACCATTCTATGAGTCTATGATCCCACTGGAATGCTGCTACAGCAGAATTATTTGCAGTCTCTTCACACACGTCTCACATGCTCAAACACAAATAATACATTTTAAAAGTAAAATATAAAAGTTGCTGTCTCTTAACAGATCCCAATTTTACACGTGTTTTTGCAATACTAGAGCATATACTATACTATGAGTTACTAAACCCAGTGAGTTGCAACAAAATTTAACTGAAGATAGACTGTATTATAATTACATAAAGACTGCATCAAGTAAAGGGTATTATTAATTTGTTTACAAAACAATGGGTTTCATTATTCACTCAAACATCAGAGCAAATGACTAAAGCTTTAATTTTCATATTTATTACTAGATAATTACACACAAAGAAGGTGATTTAGCCTCTTAATCTACCTAGCTTGTCAAATTTTAATTGCTTTTTAATTATAAAATGCATTACTGTCCCAAGTGTCCTTAATTGGATTTCGACAAACTTTAATGACATAAAAACTTTTCCTTACCTTATCAAGTTCTGGATCTTGAAAAGGAAATTTGCTTGTGACTATTTTGTATTCCTCTTCGTTTGCTACAGGAATAGGGCTGTAGTTGTCTGCTTCAAAAATATCCCTGGTGAATTAGTAAAGTGAAAAACATTTAGGACATGTAACTCATGTACAGTATTTTCCAGTGTTAAAACATGTAAATGAATATAAATTTTATTACCACACTTAGATGTGCAGCTTCAAAAAGTTATGAGCTGCAATCACCACAATTTCAGACATCCACACTATTTTTAGATCAATTTGAAAGTACCTTGTACGTGCTGACTCTTTATGCTGTGTTTAATCACAGAGGAAAAATAGCCAACAGCATTTTAATATGTACGACTCAAAGCACAATACAGGAAAGGGACCTGAGATCAACTCCTCCGCTCCACAGCAAGCCATAACGAGACGCTAATTACAGCGGCCTACCTACACTTTGCCGCCAGTACAGCTTACACTCATGTCTCCCGTGGGTACCGCCGCCACACACAGTCCGGGGGAGATGCTGAAAACTCCCACCAGGCAGGTGGGCACAGCGCGACGGTGCCCCCCGGGCTGTGCTGCTCGTCAACTGACCCTGCTGGGGGGCATAGAGCTTGAGAACGTGAAGCAGCCAGTTTCATTTTAAGGTTTTCTGTAACACAGTGTCACATAATTTAAGGTAAACAACTTCTGCACATTTAGGCCTCACACCCGATCTGTACAGGGTCCCCTCCTGCTCTGCTCCTGGGTTCACAATTTACTCCATCAAATGATTCCAAAGAATAGGTGGAAACCAACCTGTGTTTTAAAAAAATGAGGACGTACTGGCAATGTCAGCAGACTGTCAGGGAGACACGTGTATCAGATACATCTAAACATGGACACAACCTACATTAGGAAGCTAATGGCCTCTTGCAATAGTCTGGAGTTAATGGGTTCCTAATGAAGAGAAACAGACGTTTCTCCAGCACGTTTCTCCAGTAATGCCCACTGGAGACCTTCCTGCTCTCTGTCCCCTACAGAAGCAGCACTCGATGGCTCTTCTCCTAAATATTGGTTACATGTGATTAATATCTTAGTCCTATCCAACCCAAAATTCATACACAATACCAAGTTAATAAATTCTTCCAGAATTACAACTCTATCAAAAAACCTTGAAGTTAGATGAAAACAATAGATGTTGTACAAAGGCACAATGATTTTGAAATACTAACCTGAACAGCCCAGACCACTTTTTAAGAAGTGTTTCATTGTACTGGTCTCTTATCTCAAATAAAAGATCAAATAGTCGATTCACAGGAAAACCATAGCCCTACGGTATAAAAATGAAAAGGGTCGGTAATTCAAGAACTAATACACTCAGTTCCTATCACATCCCTTCAGGAATCCAAGATGAGATTTATAATTCAATCTTGTCACTTCTATAAAACAAACTATAGCACTTTAAAGGCACCACTACAACTAGAAGATTATATATTAAATTCTTACCAAATACTTTATCCTGTTCTTTCAGGTTTCAAGCAGAAATTTGTCCCATTTCTCTGTAACATTTTAACTTGCTATTTATACATATAACTGATCTTTTTTATCAGTCTGTTAAATATTGCAAGAATACTTGCCAAGATGTTCACTTGATCTTTCAGCTAGAGACCTAAGCAGAAGTGGAATGCTATTCTTGTTAAAGTCAGAACTGAAGCATTTATAAAAGACAAAAACATACAGCAAGGACAAAGCTAACATTGATTTTGCACACACATAACTGAATGCTAGCTGGATAGCCCAGAATGCAGACATTAAATTGATAACACTGAAAAGGAGGAACCAAGGCAAGAAATACATGTATTTTTAAAATATTATTGTGTAATTTTGTTCTTGATTCGTATATATGATTCAGGAAAACCCCAAACATTGCAGTTACTCACATAAAGGAAAAATTTAACTCTAGGAATTTCAGTTAAATTACTAATATACTAAAATACTAATATAGTATGTACCTGCAAAGTATCCGCAAATACTACAATGAGATTCTTCAGTTCCAGAACAAGGTCGGGATCACTGCAATATGACTGAAAGTGAGAAATTCTGGTTTTGTTAATAGCATTTAAAATATGGGATATATGTTTGCAAAGAATATTAGCACAAAAGGTTAAACTCTCCAGCTTTATCCCTTTACCTGACTGATTGCCTTTGTAAAAAACAACTTACACTCATTGCTCTTCACTACAGCCAAATAAAAGTATGTTAAATTATGATAGAAACTATCAGTAATATAAAAGCTCAGTAAGTAAAGTAAAATATAAGAGACAATAAATATCAGTATGTTGTACTGAAATTCAAAATCAGCAAATGACGTTTCTTTCAGTGGCTCATAAGCACACACCAAAATGCTTTCCAAAATCACCCGCAGAGGGGTTTCCACAGGATGTTCTTTTGAACCCTGAGCCTGGGTCTCACTAGGGCTACCTGTGCCCTCTCAGTCACCCAGGGAACACTGTCTGTGCATGGGAAAACACTACAAAATGCTTTCTGAATAAATTCAAATTACAAATTTGATGGTAAAAAGTCAAGACATTAAGTTATTTTTAAAATGACTGAAATTTGATTTTCAGAGGTGTAGAGTCCTACAACTAAGGCTTTCACCTCAGCTTCACTATTTGCAATACTGGGTAAAGTAAAAAAAATATTTATATTAAAATAATTTAAAGCAGAGTAAGAATATAGTATTGGTTAAAGACTAGACACATCTGTTTCGCCTTTTTTAATTTTTGCTCTTAGCACATTTCATTAAAGTAAGGGTGGGTTTAAAATACCTCATAAGACAACATACACTAAACATCAGTCTGTACTAGGATGGTGTTAGAAAGAGCTTGTGATAGAATTGGTTTTGATGGAAGTTACGCATTTTGAGAAGAAACAGTGATCAACCACACAACAAGACATTTAAGAGTTCTTTAGAAATTACATTACTTAAATTACCATATTATTACATAGGTGTATAAATCCATATACCGCCAATTAACCGGCATAGCATTTATCTTAAAAAACGCTAAATATCTCAATTTATCCCAATCCTCTAAAATGAATTTAAGAAGTATCAGAACATCTCAAGTACCACTGACTAGTAAAGGGCCTATGATGAAACTATAGTTGCAAGGGGATTTTTCCTCTGTGTATGAAATGTAAAACATTCCTTGAATTAAAAATCAATTTTAATAAAAATAAAAATAACACTGCCTAAAGGAACTGCTTCAAGCAAATATTAAAAAAGGAAGGATAAAACTCTTCTATTTTTTCCCTGACAGTGAAAGTTGTACCAATAGTAAACTCTGAAGCAATTTACCATGGGTCAGCTGAATGAACAGTGGTACCCACCGCTCTTCCCAGAGAAATAACAACCAGGATGCAGCTGCTCAGCATCACCAGAGCAAAGGCAGAAACATCACTTCAGGAGACACACTTTGAATATACCCAAATACTCCCTTGACACAGGATTTACATTCTAACATCTGTGAAGATTTTTCTAATACCTTTACCTCAACATAAACATATTACTACTATAGCACTGAAGGGATAGCTCCAAGGGGTTTGCTGGTGGAGTTTATTTTGGAAACACAGCATTTGGAATGATAATTAGGAACTATTTCCTGGTGGTGCTTTCAGTGCTGAACTATTCAATCTGATCTAATGAAGAGGTCAGTTGAGACTAATGAGGAAGGATTGCAATAATAACAGCAGATTAACTCTGCATATTCTAAACTGCTGGACTAAGAGAAGGTTTGGAAGACCCAGTGAGTTGTAAATCAGCGGAGGATTATGCAAATAGCCCATGGCTGCAGATCACAGCCTGATACTGTTGGGAAAAACAAAAGCTTGCCAGGCTCCATCCCAAATCTGAGCGATTTTTAGTCACAAGGAAAAGAAAACATGAGAGGGGTGTAATTTTTCACTTTGTTACTATCCCAGCTTTAAATACATAGAGCTCTGAAGTAAGAGGATTTAAACTGATAAGGCTTCTCACTTACTGACTGTGTCCTAAGAACAGCAATGATCTTGGAAAGGGCCATGTTCCAGAGTTCATCTGTGTATGTTCGAGTTACCAGTCCTTGGGTTACATGTAAAATGTGGTCTTCTACTACAAAGAAACTAAAAGAAAACAATGCTTAAATTATTAACTTGTTTTCTAACATTAAAGCAAATGCTACCTTTTTACACAGAAGCACAGCCAAACCCATCCCTGCTTGTGCAGTGACCCTTTGGGAGGTCTGGTGTTCTGCTTTGTTTGGTGACCCTTTGGGAGGTTTGGTGTCCTCTCTGCCCAGGATGAGGTCAGAATGTGCAGTTTGTGTCACATTAGCTGGAGCCCTGGCTGCTGAAGTGTCCCTGTGGGGCACCATCCCTGGAGGATGCTCTTCCCTGCTCAGATCAGCAACAACCACCCGCATGGTTTGTGCAGAAATAGAATCTCGCAGGAGAAGGTTTTTGGAGAATGGAAGAACAGAGGGTGAATGCAGAATCGGTACCGTAAAACTGAAATAAATCTCCATTTAGAAAACTTACCCTACAATTTGACTGAAGTATCTTCTATAGCCTTCTACTGTTTCATGCTTTCAGTGAAAAAGAAAACAAGTTTAGGAATAAAAATACCACTGAGTATGAGGTACAACCAAGTCAATGCAGAAACAAATGCATCGGTTACCATGCTTGACTGCGGCTGCAGAACTAATCTTGCTTGTTTCCTTCTTTGTTTTCTGTAGTAATTTTCAAATATTTCTCCATCACCCTAAAACAAGACAGAAGTAGTTAACACAAGAACATTGTCTCAGTATGAAAAAGACATTTCTTAAACTAAGGGTAGAATTCTCTTAAACTAAGCCACATGTTTTGCATTTATTCCACATGTAGGCCTCCAACTGGCACCAGCGAAGTTTTGCATGCATGTAAAATATAGAAATTATCTTTTTATTTTTAAGGTAGCCTACAGAATGTACTGTAAATAAAAATGTTCATGTGCCTACATTTTGTCAAACAATATTATGCATTTAAAGCAACACTTATGTTTTTAAACTACAGCCTTTTTGCTTAGTCTCTTTGGAATTGGTAAATACAATGCCTGTGGATTTGGATTTTTTTCCTATCACAGTCCTTGAAGATACAATACCCTTTGTGCCTAATGATTACATTGTGAGGAATTCAAGTGACATCTTACCCATATAATTAAGATGACCATTCAGTAGAAACCATCTGTCCATCTGAAATCAGTGCTACATTGACTCATCTACCTACTGAACACAATGTCATTTGTATGCGAGCAGAATAAAGCAACTTAGTATTTTTAAGGTTCGTTTTTTACCTCATGAACCTATTATTAGGACAGAGCTATTTAGAATGCCATTACTCGGGCTTCCAAAAATCTTCAAATCAAATTATTACAGAGATTGTAAATTACAAAGTCAGCATTACTTACCTGACTCCTTCATAAGGTATAACAAAGGTTTAAATGTAGTATTTTAGGTTCCTAATGACTATCTCATCGCATTTAGAAATACTGCTAGCCTAACAGAACATAAAAGTAAAAAAGGGACTCAACTTAAAAAAAAAACACCCAACACTTGAAACCAAGATGCAAATTTATTAAACACTTTCTTTTCCAGCAGGACTTTACAGAGTGCGCTGTAACTCGTGCTAACACCTCCTGAGCAGACACACGACCGTTCACCTCCAGCCCCCACGGTCAATGTCCTCCCGTTGCACAAAGCCACTGTTGAACCCTGCTCTCAACCCCAAATCTCTGCCCAGGCCTGGCATAAGCTTCTCAAGCGAAGGAGTAGCTGCTGTTCTTAAATCCACACCAGAAATGGAGATGTAAAATACTTCATGATTATTTATAGACCACTCTATCTGATGCAATCAAGATCAGCAATTCAGGCACAACAACTATTTTAAATCGATGTTCTAAAGCAATCAGCAGAGAACAGCACCAACCCTGATGAGTCACTCACCAAACAAGCACAGGAAAGGGAGGATAAAACATACCCAAGCAATGCACTTTTTGCCCAGCTTCCAACGGTTTAGGAGTTTATATTGACAAAAACAATGAATATTGCTCCAAAGCATGGTTTACAGAAGGAGGTAAACGAGGTCTCCAAGAAGTGGTTAATGCAAAACTCTTGATACTGCTACCAGGGCTTGTTAATTAGCTGATATTGGTAGGAAAGAGAGAAGCCCTAGTCTGAAGAGATCAACAACCCTGTTTTCCAAGGGGCTGAGGACCTTCGATATCAGAGCACATTCCCAGCTGTTTTCTGTCTCCAGGAATTTTGGAATCTGGCAAACTTTCTGTGCAAACCCAAAGACCATCTCCTTGGATCAAGGATCCAACAAGGATCCTTGTTGAAGTGAAGAACATAATCAATTACTTTTACATGTGATCTATAAATTTTACTTCCTGTTCTTTTATTATACTAAAGAAAGAATATGAAGTTGATGTCCACTGGTATATTTAACTTTACATGTTCTTTTCTATATATTATTTCACACTTATTTCCTCTGTAAAAAGAAATGGTCTCTTTTTTAACTCTCTTTCAGTAGTTCTGGCAGCCTGTCTTTCTGTCCTTCCTGTTCTTTTCATTGAGATGAATAATTACTGACATAATTCCTGATGCTTTTGTTTGTGTTCCTTCTTAAAAAAAAGTAAAAGTGAAATAACCCTTTTAACATTATTTCAAGATATAAACTTTCATGTTTCACAGCTGCAAAGACTCCATAGAAAGAAGATAACCCAGCCCGAATACTTGAAGCCAGGTCCAGCTGAGATTGTAAGATTAGCAATATTTAAAAGTACTTCATCTATATGTCCTTGGTACTTACTCTGTAAGTAATCTGGCTTTAAAAGTAACTGAGACATAGAAAAGGTGAGAAAATAATTAATAATTTGTTACCAAGTTTCCCCCAAAAAAGTTTTCATCACAAACAAAAGTTTGTGCATTGTATTTCTTTTACAGCAGCCAACAGCTGCTGTTGTGTCTCTGCCAGGGAATCCAACCTGCTCTGCCTGAGCACAGCCCATCACCAGCCACAGCCTTCCCTGGCTATTTTGCTCTACAGTTCTCATTTCCACAGGGTTCAGACTTGATACTCCTATGTTTTCTAATATTGACCATCACCCCTAAGCATTTGGGTACCATGGAACGCTTGGGGGAACTGCAGAAGTGCCAACACCACTATTGAGGCAGACATGCACATTTTACATATATTCTTAAGAACACTTACACAATTAATGTCTTGCTGTGTCTCCTTTATTATACATGCAAAATAAAACATGCAGTCATGCCCCGAGTATCCATACCCCACCCACCCCAGCTGGTTCATCAAGAACTACTACTACTACTAGAAGCTGTATGTTTGCTTGGGAACTACGAGAGTATGAAAAATAAGACAATGAACATTCAACTTCAAAAAGTAAAATAACTTTTTGAAGTCACCTTAATACATACCAAAACTGAGTAGATGTGCAAACACCTATAGACTGGAGAAAAGTCGACAAGATCTTGAGCAGTTAAAATCTGAAGAAGGAAAGCAGAAAGAAAATTATATAAAGCATAAAAATCATACAATCTGCAAAATGTGATACATTACCAGCAGAACTTGTCCTCCTAATAAATACTTCATAAGATATTTTACTGGTAAAGAATTATCCCTTCCTTCTACATTCTGGTTTAGTACATTTAATTTTACAACTGCTCAACTTGGTTTCTTAAAAAATTGGAGATTTAGGGGAGAATTAGTAGTTTAGCAGAGTGTAAAGTTAGATGAATCTAAAGTTCAGATGAATATGGAAATACATCTGGGTTGAATACAGAAACATGACCAAACTGAGACCAGCAAATGCCAACTCTGTTGGCAGGTTTTATGGCTAGTAAAACTACTGTTTTCATAGAAAGTGGTAGGAGTTTGCTTTAATGACTTGAAAAGTAACTGCATCTGCCAGTTATTTCAGGACGCAAAACTGGATGGGTTCTATCCCCTCCCTTTGTATTACAGTACTAGATTTTATCCATGTTACCAGACCAGGCTCCTTTCACTGTGTTTTCAGAGCACCAGATTTAAAGGTCTAAACACTCGCTGTTTTATTCAATTTATGAATGCTGAGCATTTGATAGCTGAAAGAGTTCTAGCACAAGCTGAAGTCCTCCACACAGAAATGCTGGCTTCACCAATAGCAGGATATTCCAGGGGGCCACATATCATCTATAATGTAAATTGCAACTGCATTCCAGAATAATTACAAGTTTGAATGTCCCCAAACATGATGCTAAAGCTCACGTTAATACAACTAATATTTTGGCCCTATTTCCTCTCCCTAAATCACTAATCTGGACTGGTGTTCCTTGAAGGCGTCTCTGGTCCTTCCTAACTAACGTTGACCATCTACAGAGAACATACTTCAAGTTTTGCTCAATAAACTTACACAAATCACTTTAAATAAGATGTACTCATTAGTACAAAGTTACCTCTTCTTCATGTTCATCATCTTCTTCAAACGTTCGCTTCAATGTCATTTCATTCTTGGATTCCAAAATTCTGCTTCTACCTAAATGCATATTCCGGCCACAGTTCACGTTATTCTGCTTCTGAAGAGCGGTACTGAAGGTTTTCTGCTGCTGAGCCTGTTTTAAAAGTAGGACCAGTAAAGAGGGATGTAATGCAAACTTCATCACTGACGAATGCATGCTACGACACAAAAACCAGGCAGTGCTACTGACCACACACCAGTGTCACTGCAAGATGTGCGTTCTCAGCCCACACCAATGATTGTCCTTCATCGATTTGGGATGATAAATTACTTCAATAGCTAATTTCTGCATAATTTTTCCCTAATCCCCAGAATGCAATTTTAAAGGTAGAAAAAAATTAAACAAATAATCTGTAATTTTCCTGAGCATAAAGAACAAACATAGAGTTGATATTTAAACAAAGCACAGTTATCACAGAGTTCCCAGCTATTTGTTTGCTGTCTCAGTTAAGCCTTCGCGAGCAGTCAGCTGCAGGGGCCAAATGCAATACATTGTCTTTAGTAGTGAGAGAAATGCAAGAAAGAAGGGCAGCATAATCTCAAGATTAAGTTTCATTTATAATATTCAATGCTGCGTTTCACAAGAACCTTAGATGACAAAACGGCAACCTGAACTCTGCCCGACAAAAAGTCAGTTGAAAACTTGCTTTCCAAATAACTGTTAAAAGCCTTGACTTGTTTTAAAGCTTGCCCAGGGCGGTCCAGCTGTCCCCATCCCATCCTGGCTCTGCTCTTGCTCCCCCGGGGAGGGTGACACACCAACGCCATGCTCTGTGCCACCGGGCAGTTATTTCAGCATCTCAAAGGTCTGTGTGTCTATAACCCTCAGACAAAGCTGGGCTAACCCGAGACTCTCCACGCCGCTCTTCCCAGTGGCTAACAGGACTGCCGTCAGGCGGATGGGTCGGCTTACCTGCTTCATGGCAGTTTCCCCAATTCTGTCGGAATGCTTTCGAATGCTCTCCAAGAAATCCTTGAGATCTGACATGGATATTTCTTTTATTTCTTCACGCAGTTTTGGTAGATTTTCTATCATTATCTGGCAAAAACGGTATTGGCTAACTCTAGGAAGGTACAGATTTTCTAGCTGTTCCATTGTTTTTAAAGCAGAATAGTACCTACAAAGAGATCAAAATCAAATTATGTAGCTTCTTATCAAATTTTAATAAAATACTTTATCAAATATAGGATATTGATATCATATACACAATCAATATATATCTAATGAAATTACTCTGCTATTGGAAAAATTAAGAAACAAAAGGTCATCCGTATAATGCCTTAGTTTGGGAAAAAACAGTGAACTGTCAGAGTGCCTCAGTCAAGTAAAAATCGTGTCAGGCTTCTGTAGTATCAGCTGTTCTGATCACCAGACTGATCACTAGCACACTATCACAGTTCTGATCACTAGCAACACATGAAGCATCTTGTAGAACGGAGGCGCTAAAGTCATAACAATTATTTTCCCTCCTAGATTGAACTTACTCAGGTTTTTTATGAGTTCTTTCTTTCTGAAACACAAATTGCCAATCACCCAACAGCACAGTATATGCATCAAACAATGAAAAAAATTGTCTTGGAGAAGCGTGCCTGTGTGTGTCTGCCTTCTTTAGGTACATGTGAACACACACCCCCTCCTTCCACCATGTTCCCCTCTCTTCCTGAAAGTCCTACATAAGCAGTGTTGGAAAATTACCAAACCATTTTGAAAGGGAAAAGCCAAATATGCGCAAAGTCCCTTCAGCTGTTTAAGAAAACCTGGAAAAGCATCTTTTTCAGTTCTTTTGTTTGTGGATATTACTTTGTAGATATAGTGAGAAAACAATTTCAAATTGAAATACAATTCAGGCTGCTGGTTCCCCTTCTGCAGACAAGCAATAATAAATCATTAATACTTCAGCCATAATTTTTTGTTCCATTCTGAAATAAACACACTGGTTTGAATTTTCTCAATCAGACATCTCTAAGCTAACAGTTCTCATAGCTGGAAGATGGGAAAAATCTTCTCTTTTATTCCAGAACACAACTGCTTTCAGGAGACTGCAAATAAAGAGGTTTCAAGTGTAAATTAGGAGCTTTTGTTTATTATATACTTGGTTTATACAAAATATACATAAGGCATCAGGAATGTTGCAGATAAGAAGGGGTCTGGGAGGTTTATGTGTGTGGGTTTTGTTTTTTTAAATAGTAAATGATGAAGAGTGCCACATGGTGAGACTTTGGGTGAATAAAACCATAATAGCATCAAAATCGTGTAAAAGGTTTTTATTTAAATTATACAGATCAGCTTATCAGAACACTGTTAGCTCATCTGGAAGGTTTTTGACTGCTGTCTCTAAGATCAGAATTAGCATAATCCATTTTAAATCCATTCTAGAGTCCCTTACTAATTATATATATATGGAGCTCAGGACCCTGCCCTTTTAACATCTGTTCTGATAAAACACTGAAGTCTTATTAATTTGAAGGTCAAATGCAGGTCAGGATTTAAACTAAAAAGTTTTGCATATCATTTCATGGAATGATTTATTTCTATATTTTTGCTTTAAAAACACTCTGTAGATATAACTCAATGATGAAGATTTTGACAACAATATTATTAGCTCCCATCATATTATCACTCACAGAAGGTAAAGATTGCCCATTTGACTACAAATGAGTTAAGGAAGTATCTTCAATGTTATTTTTTTCATATAAATACGGCAGTCCTCTGTCTATTCTTCTGACCTAATCTTCTAATACGTTCTCCAACACAAAATTTATAATGGAAGCTCTGACATTGAAGACACAAGTTTGAAACACCAATAGAGGTCATATGACGAGACTGTCTAAAACTGATCCATCTTGTCATCAGAACAAGAACATGGCAAGATGGTTTTTACTAACATCTCCAAACTATAAAAATGGAAACTTCTAAAACCAGAAAAAAGCAGGCTGGGGAGTGGGGGTGGCAGGACACCAGCAAAACAAACAAACAAACAAAACCACAAAAAAACCCCAC
>JAOXJM010000002.1:22150675-22162015 GCA_026413425.1 Tringa solitaria
ACTTCACAAAGAAAAATTCTCAAATCTGTTTTACACCAATATCCCAAACAGGATGAAACAGCTCTTATACAGCTGTGTGCAGTCCTATATCTACCCTTCTGAAACATCATTTACAGCCCTTATGTTTTTTTTAAAAAGTCTGTAATGACACATAGCTAAAAGTACAACGTTGGAACAGAATCATTTGTATTTTCCCTAGAATTCAAACACTATAAACCACACTCTTAAGCAATAAATTCATTGTTTATCTTATTAAAAATATTACTTCATTTAAAGCTGTATATGGCTACATTGTTTGCATCATTTATATCCATCTCACTGTCTTCTCACCAAGTGGCATAATTGTTTGATCAATATCGTAACAGACATGGAACCTACACGCTGACATCTTTTTAAAACCCATTAATTTTTTTGTTAAACTGAATGTTACAGGACCACAACTTTAAAAATAGAATTCTTTTCCATTTTGACTATTGTGACTTTATTTAATTTGCCATCATATTTAACTAGAGGTCACTCACCTGGAAGACACAACTGCAGTTTTTCCACAACTGTTGTAATGTTCCGTTGCTGAACTCTACATCGAATGATTTCCTCTGTTTGGGCTATCACCTTAGAGATTAAAAAAAAAAAAAAAAAATCACAATTAATTTATGCAAATAAAATTAATTTGCTACAAATATTCATAATGTCCATATAGGAAGCATCATTTTCTCACCTCTTTCCCAGCATCCTGAAGCCTTCGGTTGGTATCAGTAACTTGGACCTTAAAAATAATTTCACCTTTGTTAGACAAATATGCATATATTGCCCTGATGTGACTGCTCACCCTTGTAATCAGATCATGCTTCATGAGAAACTTAGAACAAAGAAATGCAAATTCAAATTAACTCTACAGCTTGAACTTGAACTTTTGATCGCAAAGGGCCTTTGTTAACTTCAATTACTTATGACAGTTCTTTCTAACAGATTCTGTGGCAAACTTCTCAAATTTACTTGGGATTTTTGAACTTTCCTTGTTTCTGTAGGTCTGTCAAACAATTCAAATCATTGACCCAATTGACCACTGGTCCCTTTTTGATAACCTCAATGAGCTCTATGGGCCATTCATTGTCTGTAAGAAATGGTGATTGCATTTTATGGTAATTAAACATTCATACTTTGCTGAATGCAAACACTGGGTGGTTGATTAACATCAAACGTGGAAATCTCCAAACCACAGCAACATTTTAATGCTGCAGGTGCAGGCAAAGCTCAACCTCGGATTTTCCCACATAGTAAGTGACTCATTAGGTCATCATAATAAGGAAGCACATTCTAGGTTATTAAAAATCTCATTAATTTCTGAACAAAGATGCTCAATGACCTCATTGACTCTGTATTTGGTCTCTTGTTATCTGAATATCCTTTATATAATGCTCTTCTAATCATAACCTCTGATGAACTATGCTCATTCTGTCTGGTGTGCATATTTTGCTCTCAAAAGTGTAAAGAGAGCTAAAAGGGACGGATCTCATAATTCACTATTCTGCGTTCTGATTTGTGAATAAATCTTAGTTCTCATTTCTAATGAAAACTACTAACTCCACCTACTCTCCTACTCATTATAAATAAAGAAAAATTCTTTTTCATGCATAATTGCAGTATTTTTATTTTTCTAATCAAGAGTTTCGCTTTTTCTAAGGTCTGACACGTAAACACATGATTAGAAAAAGATCTATGCAAGAAATACTAGTTTTACCATTTGTCGTTCTTTACCTTTTGAGAAAGCCTTTAAAAAGGGAAAAATAATTTTAGTAACGTTTTCTGAAAACATATTTTTTAAAAAAAAATTCAAAATTAGACATAATAAAATATTCAGCTTTGTAAATGTAAATTACGGGGATCAGGCAACACAGCTCTAATCACAAATCCTAAATAATCCACTTTTAAAAAATGGTTGCAAACATCAGAGCGTATGTGACAAATCACAAAATTCTTGTTCTTCAGTAAGAGTGTCAAGTTCCTTATTTTAGATGAAAAGACAATGATATATGAAACTCTGAAAAACTAGTTCCTTACCTTTAATTTTTCTGCATCGGCCCTAACTTTAAGAAGTTCTGTAATAGCATCCACAAAGCCCTGATGGTGAAAATTGCACATCTTTTCTATCTCTCTGTCATGGTTACGTATGCAGGCATCTAGTTTTTCCATAAACCTCTGGTGTGCGTTTGGTTGGTCATCATATACAGACCTGTTAAACACAAATAAGAAAAGAAAAGTTCACTTTTCCCCCCAGTTAAAAATAGTACACAAGGATCTTTATTGAAATCTCTTAAAAAGAAAATAAAAGCACGAAAACTTGATGCTACGGTGGCATCACTTGTGATCGATTCCACCAAAACAGCATTAAAAGCAAGAGATGGCATAAAACTGAGAACTGAACCAGCCCTTATGGCATCAATCCAGGTGCTTAACCAGTTACATCATGGTTGACCTGAGCCTCACTGCTCGGTTATTTATGCCCTAATGCTCAAATACGGGTACAAAACAATCAGTTTCTCCAACCACCTCAAATAGCATGGATCGCTTTTCCATCAAATTCCACTCTTTGCTAAATATGAAGTGCAAACATATGAATTTGGGTTAGTGGTATTGCTAACACCAGAGTTACACGGGCTGGAGGGTTCCAGCAGGAGGAGCAGAACCTGGGAAGGTAACCCTTGCTCCCACCTCCTCCTGCCCGTCCTGGGGCAAAGCCACCACACACACCAGCCCACCATTGCTGCCTCCACCGCATCCAGCTTTTAGGAATGGCCAAAATCAGGTCTTTTGGGTTCTTTCACTTATTGTTTCAACAGTACACTTACAAACTCCCTGCAGGAGACATGACTCCTGGAGCAATCACCGCCGCAGGCTGTGATTCAGATATGGAAAACTGATGGAAAAATGCTCGAGCGTGAGAGCAAGCACAGGAGACGGGGCAACTGAAAGCTTTACTCTTTGGCAGAGGAAGCAAGAGAAGAACTGTGCTTGAAATCAAAGGTATGAAGTCTCCCCAAAAAGGCAAGGCACAGGCATTTCCAAAATTTGATAAATAATTTGATATAGCAACAACAGCAAAGACAGGTAATCTTTGAAGCAGCTTTTCGGAGAGAAGAAGCGCATCAGTACGAGGATGATATACACACACAAACACCTTTGTACTGCAAACTACAAGTGTTCAAAAGAAAATCAGGAAATCAAAGATCTTTAGATTGGTTTTTTTTAGCCTCTAATTTCCTGTTGCAATTACAAAAGTTTTCTCCAGAAATCCATAAGAAGGAGTTGCTTCAAAAAATAAAAAAATCTTAACTTGGGAAAAAAAAAAAGGCTGAAGTTCCAACGATCTCTATGCTGCTTGTAGAAGAAGTACAGCCTTAAGTTCAAGACCCAGGCAACACTGAGTCAAAGCCTGTAAACCTCTTGAGTAGAGAGAAAGTACTTCCCTCCAAGTCTTCCTGGAGAAGTACAACATCCCATGTTCTTCCAGATCCTCTTTTCTAAGCAGACAGCTGGGCTCTGCCAAGATCTGGGCTCATTGTCACCCCTGCAACAAACCCATAGCCGAGTGTCTGAAAAGAACTCTGCCTTTCAAGGAGGAAAAGGATACAGAAGAGGTTGAAAAGACTCTTCAAACTAGATTCTTCATCCTTTTCGAGTTCCTTTTGACCTTGGGCTGTGTGCTCAGAGAAGCAACCAAAGTCAGAGAGATGCGAAAGGCAATAAGCTGTCCTACATGCTGAAGGACGGGAGCCAACTCGCAACAGCCTGAGCATTACAGATATTTTCTCAGGAAAAAATGTATTCAATAAAATATTCCTAGAACATCACCTTTTTGCTGATAATGGGAAAAGAAGGCTATGGTGCTGAAAGGCAGGGTCCTTCCTCCAAAGCGCCCCAGGGGAAAAGTAGAAGACTGCTGACCCATGAAGTGGTTCACAAAGGGAAAAATACCCCTCACCCTTCCCACCACCACAGTGGGAGGAACAGGCATGTGACAGTCAGTCTCTCCCCCTGACCTGTCAGACCACCCAAAAAAGGTTCAACAGCTGATGTTGTGCTCCAAAATACACGGTACAAGCTGGTTACATGAGTGCTGCTCTCCCTCTATCAGAAAAGGGTTGGAGACGTTGGGACCTACAGGGTGGACATGCAGGGACATCCACCTGTCTCCAGACTACTGTTTCTGGAGAAAAATAAAAGGATTAGGAGGACCAGAGGCATCAGATCATGTCTTCCCAGATACTTGGAATGCAGGAGCTTCCTCTGGATGGGATGGACTCACCATCTACGCTTCATTGGGTGCTAAAGTAAAAAACAGAAAAAAAGGTTCTATTTATCACTGCTTCCTTCAGCCTTTTATTTAAGGGTGGAAGGAGTCTCCAAGTTTAGGTCTCCTTCCAATGTTGTCAAAGGGAAGTGGGAAAGGAATGTCATTATCACAACGGCAGGAGACTTCCATCTGTCACTGTGTGTTTGTAACTGTCAGTTGTGTAACACAACAGTAAGTTGAAACAGTAGTAAAACACACTAGACCAAACAGACCTAATATGAGAGCAAGACTGTAAAAAGATGGTGCAAGAGGAACTCCATGCTTGGATTTGTCACACCAAACTGTCTGTGGTGGCATGAATCACTGCCTTTTTGGACCTACACATTGCCCGGTGACTGGGGAGGCTGCAGTCCAGCACGGCTGTCCCGATACCTTCTCATTGGTTTCAGATCTGCCAACACCAGCAGGCATGCTGCTAAAATACCCAGAGAGGGAAATAATCCGTCATCAGATTTCTCTTTAAAATGTTATCATACAATTCCAGACAACAGAGCCAGAGATTCTGGAAGCACATAAGATGTAGCATAGGCGATACAGTATTCACTCTTATAAAAATCAGCATTTATTATTTTATCTCAATATTAAAACTACTTATACTTCAGCTTAATTATAATAAATAAAGTACTGATTGATAATTCTCAGGGGTATTATCATAATATTTACTTCATACAGGAAATAAATGTTTAAAACTGAGGGGGAAGAAATCAATACTGTATACATCCCGACATACTGCCCTAACCGCAAGATTACCCTACCTTATTAAAATAATAGTGACTGTTTTGTGTTCTGCATTGCACTGCTTTCTGTAGGGATACTAGTAAAATGGTGATCTGTGATCTAAAAGAGTATTTTGACGCTAAAGTATAAATTCCGTGTTAATTACATATGTAAACAGCTCCATCTTGTGGGAACAATAAGAAATCAACCCTCTTCGGCACACTCGTGAAAAAAACAAGACAGAACTCCTTACCTTTAAAGAAATACATGACAGTATTTAAAAGAAATTCACACTTTGTATCACAGCCCTCTGATCTAAATGAGAAGTGAAAGGCTGAATTAAACAAGATTACTCATGTCCCTAAGACTCTGCTCTCAGGACACCACACACACACGCGCTATTTCGGAGGCTTCAGAAGATTCTGAGCTAAAGTCCTTCCAAGAGCACTGGTACTGGAGAGAGTCCCGACATCTCTGGCCAGGGACAGATCAGGCTTTTTCTTACAACCGCCAACCCAACCAAGGTGACGCACACCTGACTGACCTACCACAGAACACCAGGCACAGGACAGTAAGGCTTATTGCTGATACGGAAGCTTATTTTCCATACATACATTTCAGGAACTACCTACACTTATCTAAGTAAAGTAAATGCTACCTTTGAGTAATTATCTGAAGGTGTACATTTCAACAGCACGGCACTGCATGCAATCCCAATAGCAATGCTGCACATTTCAGAGTCCCACCATCAGGCAGACAAATTACCATATCGCAATATCGTGGAGAGACACAGAATCCTGAAGCATCCTACAGCTCATTCTTTTCAGCTACAAGACAAAACTAACAGCATTTACAACACACAACGAGAGTTCTGCTGAGAAGAGAGCGAGGCAGCGGTAACCCTTCCAGATGCGTTTCTTCAAGAGATGAGCACTACATGCACGCCTGCCCTAAAAACCTCTCTCTCTCATTTGAAG
The DNA here is from genome assembly GCA_026413425.1 of Tringa solitaria. Lineage (NCBI taxonomy): Eukaryota > Metazoa > Chordata > Aves > Charadriiformes > Scolopacidae > Tringa > Tringa solitaria. Next base: position 22,156,724 of record JAOXJM010000002.1, read on the forward strand.
TTGCTGTCAGTGGGAAGAGTCATAAAAAGGGACAAACGTGCCTCGGCTGTTGAGAAATTGTACCGGTTGTGCTGGTTTTGGCTGGGACAGAGTTAATTTTCTCCACACTGATGGGCTGGGGGGCACAAGGAGTCGGGAGGGGACACAGCCGGGATGGCTGACCCCAGCTGACCACAGGGATATCCCAAACCATACAGCATCATGCTCAGTACATAGAGCTGGGGGGAGAAGGGGGACGTTGGGAGTGATGGCATTTGTCTCCCCCAGGTCACTGTTAGGCTGATGCAGCCCAGCTCTCCGGGGAATGGCTGGACCCCTGCCTGCGGCGGGGAGCCTCATTCGGCTTCGCCTGTGTAACACAGCTTTAGTTCTACATATTAAACTGTCTTCATCTCAACCCATGAGTTTTTTTGCCCCTTTTACCCTTCCAATTCTCCCACACACAAACTGAGCTGGGTGGTGCTCAGTGGCCAGTTGGGGTTGAGCCATGATACATGTGTAATGTATCGTTCTTTCAATTTCTGTTTACACCTATGTACTTGTGAATGAAGAACCCCAGGACCCTCTTCAGCTCTACGGGCCCCTGCAGCGGATGCTGTTGGACTGAAATGCAGCATAAATCTGAACCAAACCACACGGTCAGTCTGTCTGACAGCTGCTTTCAGCCAGCGGTCTCTACAGCACCAGAAACCTACAGGCTCCCAGCGGGTGACTCACGCCACGAAGCCCTGGAGAGGAAGCTCTCTCCGTGTGATTAAACTGGGGGGGGAAAAAAAAAAAGGAGAAAATGACTGATGTTGGAGACAGAAGTTTGTACTTCATTTTGGCACAAGGAAGAAAACACGCACCACAGCACCTTAGTTTCCATCCCATTGGGAGAGCTTGTTAAGGAGTGCCTGGTTAGGTGCCGAGGATGGCAGGGCAGCCCCAGCCACGGGGCACCCCCGAGCACACGGAGCCGGGGGGGTTCTGGTATAGCAGGACGGGTTATTTGTTTGTATTTCCCAGAACTCTGTATATAGACACAGAGACCTTTTTTTCTGACTCATCCCAACAACTGGACAGCATGAGTCATGTTAATGCCAGTCTCGGTAAATAGAAGATAGCGCAGAAAGTACTCGAACGAGGGAAACAACAAACTAGGAATAGCCAGAGACAGCTTAGCCTAAAGGAGAAAGAGGTCTCAGTCCCAGGCTCAATTTTATTGCAATAGGGATATTTTTACCTTGGTCTTTTCTTACCAGCTGGGCTGAAGGGAGAAAACGAAACAAACAGATTTGAATTCAGGTCTTAATAAAAAAACAAAGGAGAATTTTCAGCTATACAACCATTTTCCAATTAAAAAAATCAAATAAGGTTACTTTATACCATAAAAAAACTCCTTAAGATTTTTATTTTCGAAACTGAAACACAATATGAAAATAATGTATTTAAGAGGTCTTATTGACAATTTTTCGTGCCTACATGCAAAAATCTCTTGAAGCACCAGAGGGCACCAGTCCCTGCACAAAACCACCAGCTGCTGAGTAAGCAAAAAGGCTAATCTCCAGAGAGCAAAAATTCAGCCAAGAATCATAAAACCTAACCTGCCATGAATTCCACCTGATCCCTTACAAAGTAATATACTTCAAAAAATCAGTTATCCTCAAATCATCTGATCCATTGTACAATGACAACTCCATACACATGCATTGTAACGCTAAGCCACTATCACAGATCTCCTCACAAATGGTTACAGTGCAGCTTCAAAAATATATTTCTGCTATCATTTCACGTACATATTTTCTGTGCATGCAGCCAGGACACACGTCATTAAATGCCTGAGTGCAAATGGGATTAAAAAAGGATCAGCATTTCACAAAGCAGGGAAATAAAAAGTTATTGGCTAGAAAATATCCTAAGCCCAGAAATACATTTAATACAGCGACTGAACTACTGGCAAGGCAGGCAAAAGAAGTGCACATGGACCAGTAAGTGTAAAAGGAGAGGAGCCTAAAAATATTTTTTGAGAGTTCAGCAAATACCCGATTTGGTTTTTCCCCTCCTCATCCCCAGTCTTCACATCTACATCATCTTCCCACTAGAAAATGAGAATAATCAGTAACCTGAACGCAGCTTCCACAGTAACCTACTCGGTGGGAGTTTAGTGTGGAAAAGTGAATTGCAAGAGTAATCAGAATGAGAACTGAAGTAATTTTGTCCCTTATATCCATGGCAACAGCTGTAACTTTTCAATGGTAAGCAGAACCGCTCAGGTACTCAGGGTTCAAGCAAAAATGAACTTGAAGAGTTTATTTTATTAAAAATAAAAGCTCCATACTTTCATAAGAAAATAACGATTCAGACAATAATATGGATTCCTGGCTGGTGATAAACAACTGTCAATTAAAAATCATTACTAAAACAGTCCATTAGATAAATAAAAAAGTAATATTTAACAACTCCCTTTTGGGTGTTTAAAAAGTCTATTATTTCTTGAAGGTTTGGGGGTTTGTTCTCTTGTGTGGGGGGTTGGTTTTTTAAATGAGCAATGACTCGATTTTTAATTGTGCCCCATATTCAGGAGAAACATCTCTGAGCTTATGGAGCATTACTATAGATTTTCAGAATGAACAATTCTCTTCCTAGTAATTATTTATAATAATAGGTTCTAACAGCAGCAAAGACTCTTAAAACAGGTCATCTATTTAAAAAATAGCAAAAAAAAAAAAAAAGTCAGAAAATAGAGAAAAAAATACCCATCTTTTTACAGGCCACAGTAGCTCCTCACTAAGGACCTGCCACCTTCCACCATTTTCACATGTTCCCAACCCATCCAGCTCTGTCCCATTTCTAGGACGAATTGCAGGCTCCCCACCCCTGCCTGCATTGCCACAAAGTCTTTCATTTCCTGATTACAAAAGACATATGAAGCAATTAAAAACTGTATACACACATTCCTTCCAGGGTACTGATAACCGCTCGGTAAGTGCTCATCAGTTACATCTCCGTGAGTGTGGTGACGGTGACAGGAATTACACCTATCTGCTCAATGGTTGTACAGGTTTGACATGGAAAGTCAGCCTGACCACAAATCTTCTGAACTGCAAGGGACGCCAGAAAAAAGACTCATTTGTAGAGCTTCAGATTTGGCATTGTGTGAAAAATAAATTTTTAACCAATCACTTTGATCAGTTAAACCAGATCACACAAAAAAAAAAGAATACAATTTTCATTCCATTTTTCAAATACTTAAAACACACAGACAAACCAACCAAGTCTCAAGTGGAGAAACTGTTTGTTCTCTCCTTCCATTTCTCATTTGGTTAAAGAAAAAAAAAAGATAGTAAAGTTATAAACTAAAAGCATATTTACAATTCAAATTTGGATGATGAGCTCAGGGAGATCGATGCAAGCACAAAAAACTGACCATGCAAATTAAGATTCTGCCTTTAAAGCAGACCTGTCATTGTGACTACCACCATCCCTAACCACGATACTCAATCAAACACTCCATTTAAGTTGCCTTTTCACAGGAAACACTGCAGAAACTTCCTTTGTCTTACAATATACAAAGATATTTTCTGTTTACACAAACTGCAAACTTTGTCGGGCTTTTTCCATGGGGTAATTTCATATAGGTTTCTGCATACACCCTAAAAGGCTTTATAAATTAACGTCCAGGTGTTTCCTGTAATTCAACTGGAGTTATGGTAATAAGCAAGTTTCTTAAAACCTTTCTATGCCAGGCGCTACCTGGGGTCCAGTTCTGCCGTCCTTATTCATGAGTCCATCTCAGCCCCCCACTGAAAAGACTGCATTACGTGCCAGAACAACACACGACTCAAGCTACGGCCGAATCACAGAAAAGATTTTATTAATTCTGGTGTAGCTGTTATGCTTTCCGTGCCCGGTTTTCCTGGATGTGCCATTTCTGTGAATTGTTCTCACTAATAGCATCCTGTTTCTATGCTCAGGAAAGGGCTGAGCAGGGCTTGTCAGTGACCATTGCTTCCGATGAGCGGGGTCCCTGCCCTGGAACGACAGCGGCCACTGTCCCTGCCAGGCCAGCGATGGACCGTGCTGGCAACGCTCACGGGCCTCCCTCCGGCCACACCAGAGCAGATAATCAGCAAACCCAGATTTGCAACTGGCGACGGATAAGTAGGCACAAGCGATGGACCGTCGAAGGACCGTGCTGGCAACGCTCGTGGGCATCCCTGCAGCGACACGGGAGCGTATAATCAGCAAACCCAGATTTGCAACCGGCTTCCTCCTTCCTGTTTTCACGCTGCTGACCAAGGAGATGCCTCTTCCTGCCGAGCCTTTGTGTGACTTACTGGTGTATGAAGCAAGAAACTGAAAAACAAGTGGTGCACTACTTTTTTTTTTTTTTTAAATTTGTGTTGTAATAGTAGCTAAAAAGACAGCAAAGAAAACACCAGCTTCAGTCACTTTGGTATCACCAAAATACCTATCGCCACGTAACAAACTGCCCAGTTTGGCCATCTGTCTCCTGTACCTGTATGGATACAGCGGACGTAGTTAGAACCTATGTCATTTCACAAAAAATAAAATAATAAACTGAAGTCCATATAGCAATATTCTTATCTTTCCTTAACATTTCCAGACTGTAACATAAATTGTTCCATTTTACGAGCAATGGATTTGCCTATAAATGAAATTGTGAGTTTCTAAGTTCGTCTTAAAGATTTGATCAGATTTCTTTTACACATACCAAAAATAATTAGTCGTCTATTACAACCAATAGCTAATCTGTCTTCTCCATCTGGGGCACTTTAGACATAATCTTCAAGATAAATACGTACCAATTTTTTCTGTAGAGTCTTCACAAGACGTATGAAAGTAGAACAGAACATTTAATGTCACAAATATCTAAGTTACTTATTTCAATAGGGTTTGAATACCAATGCTAAAAGATGTAAATATATTATTTCAGAAAACAAGAAGTTTCAGGTTAAATAAAATATCCAATAATTAAAAAGCTACAAAACCAATTGGATTAAGGTGTATTCTCTTCAATACAAATCAAACCAAATAATTCTTTGATGTGTCAAATTCCTCCGCAAACACATAACCAAAGCACATATTTTCCAATAATTATACGTTATTAATTTTCGTTAACTCTATGAGCTCACAAAACCTATACATAGACAGTAGTGGATTTTTCTTGTGCAAATCAATGGCCTGTGCTGTATATCCTTTGCACACACACGTCTCCCAGGATGACTGAAGAGAATCAAAGATGACTTCAAAAAAAGTCTGGTTTTAATTCAAAAGCCCAGCTAAAAC
>JAOXJM010000002.1:22170600-22185039 GCA_026413425.1 Tringa solitaria
GGGGTTCCGGCCCGGCTGCGGGGGACAGAAAGCTAGGGAATGGGGGGTGAAAAACCGGAGAGCGCAGCTTCTTGTGCCTGGGCTTGGCCGTGTTTCACTAGAAACCGGCGCGGTGTTTCCTCCTGCTCTCCAGCGCCCACACAGCACATGAAGGAGGAATAGCCCATTTTGTATTTGAATTATACACTTTGCGGTTTGTGGCCGAAGATGAGCCAGTCCTTGGGTTTTGCGCGCTCAGGAGACAGGATACACCTGCGCCCAGGCGGGAAGCCGCTGTCAAGAAATAGGCCCGAAGCGTGAAACTTCAGGGCGGCGGGCGGGCGGCTCTCCGGCGGGGGGCTGGCAGCGGTTTGCGGCTGTGAACGCACCGGGGTGCGGGCACCAGCCACGACACCCTCCCTCCCTCCCTCCCTCCCTCCCCGCTGCCACCAGCCCGGGCAGCGCCTGCCCCGCTCAGCTGCGCCCGGGCGGTGAATAGCGCCCTGCCTGCCCCTGTGCTTCCGTCGTGCTCGGCGTCGAGTCGGGTGAGTTTATGAATGGCACCTACTAAATCGAGAAGGACTATTCCCGAGGCAGAGCAATGCCTATGAAGCGCACGCTGCAGAAGGAAAACAGAAAGAGTCCCACAGGCTGCAGCTCCAGTCGCGTTTCCTCCAAGAAATCACTCAAATGCGGTCACAATCTTCGCGTGTTCCTCTTTCTACAGGAAGATGGGAAGATTGTGACTGCATTCCATCACCAAACTACTGAACTGATAGATCGACACATACGTTTTCCAGGGTAAATTAAATTTTCTTTCTTTAGACTGATAGTCACTGCAACCTGACGCCTGTGGGGCCAGGCAGGCTATTTTTAACACTCTGCTACAGATACTGACAATATACTTAAACACATAACATCATAATGGTCTGTGTATTACTTTTTTGTAGGGACAGATACGCAGAGGAAATTTTTTTCAGTTGCACTTTTACCATTAAACGGTTTCTATAAGCTGCAAATGAAAAAAAAAAAATTTTTTCAGGCATTTTGGAATATCAACAGTAAAACCTTAAGTAGTAGTTGTGTCTTTAGTGATTAAAAGAGGCTGAATTTATTAAAACTCTTAAGAATAAGCAGCAATTCTTTAAAAATGTAGCTATTAACATCAAACTAAAACCACTGCCACATGAAAGAGCCATTTTCCCCTTGTTTTCATGTCTAAGAATAATTTTTCTTCACAGAGAACCTGCAGCCAGCCTTCAGTAACAGATAGCTGTGTCCTGGTGAAGAGGAGGAGCTGAGTAAGTGACCTTGGTTTGTATTTTTTCATTTAGGGCCAATCACACTGAAATTAAATTCAACTCTCCTGTAGATTTCAGGGTCAGGAAACCCCTGAAAAAAATTTCTAATCTATTGGACCAACTAAAGAGCAGGTACAGAATGGAACAAAACTGTCATAAACAGTATAATATTATCCAAAGGATGCATACCTTAAGGTGGTTCCAAGCGGCAGTTCAAAGGACTGGATCTCAGCAAGGGCATTTTCGTATATCTGATCTTTGTTTTCTTCTGGGTACAGTTCTGACAGCTTTGGCTTGCTTTTCCTGGCCATAGATTACCACAGAACTAGTTTAACCTTAGGAGAGGACTTTAATTCTGGTTATTATCGTTGACTGACTCCATAGTCAGCAAAACCCAGCGTGAAAAAACTGATCCTGCGCAAACCTCGTGACTGCGAGGACTTTGTGTCCAAGAATGGAGCACAGCTGCTGCTCTCCCGCCTGCGGGTGCAGTGCCCGGGCCTCCAATGCCTTAGAATCTAATTTCATCTATCTTAGCAGGAAATTTACTGGCAAAAATAATATTTGTACATCCTTTTAGTAGCTCACCAGTAATAAATATTGATCCTGAATTTCAGTCAGCTTGAAAACAATTTTAAAGTCATTTCAGACGCTAGAGATCAATGCTCAATTTGTCTGTTAAGTTTTATGCGATTAAAAATCTATTTTTTAAAAAAATACTGTATTTTTCCTTTTGCTGTATAAAAAGTCTGCACACACAAGCAATTAGCTAGATTTATTAGGCAGGTTTATGGACCCTGCAGACTGAAAAAGCAGAGAAACTTTTATGTTCTTTTTCCTTTTCAGGAAATATAGCAGAGTGCAAAAAATATTCTGGGATGCCTGTCATTTTTAAATGAGCGTGCAATTAACAAAAGGGCTACTAATTCGTTACCTGCACAGAATCCTGAAGGAAGGGGCAGGAATAAACTCCTGCAGATGTTGAGAGCGGTGCTACTGGCCAGTCATTGTCAGTATGACGATGACAAAGAAAATACTTCGCACAACTGCCACCAATTACTTTAATTTCAGCCAGTTATTTCAAACCCAAGACTGGAATTCTAGACCTTTCCATTTCAAAAATTTTTCAGAAGCCTAATTCAATGTTATGTGATGTAGTCAGTCTTATTGTATTTGGTCATTTTTGATATTTCAAAGGTTTTCATCAAAATTGAACTCCTGTCTCAGTACTGAAAAAATTGATGAGAGTCTTGACATGTGGTGCAGTCAACAGCTAGGTCCAGGAAAGCAGAAATTACAGCAAAGTTGAGCTCTGTTGGCACCAATATCCCATACGTTTCCTGCTCTCGTCAGCCTTTTACACACCTTTTGCCGGGCAGGGGAGGCTGTGATTGACCCATCCAGCCACTGGATGTCACACAAAGGCAGGTGAAAGGACAGCACAGCTGCTCCTCCTAATCTTAGCAGACACCAGATTAAGTATTAATTTACCAATTATGGGGTGGCACTGTGAAAGTAAACTGCAAAAATTATTACACTGAATAAGATGCATCTTAAACTTACTCACATGACAGAAAAAGGCACATCTGCTGCCACAGACAAGGCAGGTATGTCGGAGACACCCTCGGCCTCTGCAGCATTGAGTCGTCAAGGTCATTTAATTTTCTTTCCCAGTTGGATTGGAATCCATTCTGAGTGATTCATGGAAAAGAGGGAAGGGGGAAAATGTCCACCCTGAAATGGGATTACTGTAGATAATTTTCGCATGCAATGCCATCCATAACAAATGACTTCATTGGTCATTGCCCAGATATCTCCTCTGTACATCCCTCCACAAGGACAACAACGGCATTATTCGTTCTCTGGCATCTCCTGCCCTGGTGCTGACTCCTTTCCCGGGCTCATCCCCAAACCCGAACCTGCTCGTTCTCCCCAGAACCCTCACCGGCTGCTCATGTTCCCCTTGTGCCCCCTCTTTTCTGGTAGCCAGACCCATTTCTGCTGGCCTCTCAGATGGAGCTTGGTGGCAACACCCCCATCAGATGGCTCTTGGGACAGACAGGCAGATAAGGAGCTGCTGGAACTACCACTTTTTCAGATTAAATACATCTTGGACACATTAATAGATTTTATATTAACCTTTAGAAACTGTAAGACAACCTTTCCCAGATTAGGCCTCTGTGTACGATTCACAGCTATTTTTTAATTGTCCCAAACACACTTCATTATGATAAGCCTTTGCAGGACAAACTATGCTTTAGGTTATTGCATATAAAATTGTTATCTCTATTTAAAAATAGCCTTTATTGTCAGGTATTACTACACACCATAAACCTAGGAAAATGTGTTAGAAACTGGTGTAGTGCTCAAAGTACTACCGTGACTAAAATCTGACTTTTCTAAGACTGAATTGCTGCCTTCTCGCTCCAGGGCATTGCTGCTAACGCACCTCTTTAGCAAGCATTTGATAAAATGTACTCTTTTAAGGCTGCAGACTTTCCTGGTAGCTCCATACTGCCAGTATATTACATACCAGCAGGAAAATTGTTTTTTTCAGAGCATTTAAGTGAATCATGCTTCCTGAATTGTAGCCAAAATCTGTAAATACATGGCATTTTGTTTTAATCACACTGGATTTAGGTATTGGACAGTGTCTATAAAAATTGAGGAAATAACATTCTATTGCACTTCTACACCTGTTATTTTCATAGTAAATTGATCAAAACAACACACGTCTCTCCCATTACGGGGGGAGCACGCATCACTGACTACTTTTGATGTTTCATTGACATCTTAAAGTGCCTAGAAGCATGGGGAGCGATGCTCAGCCGGCGCAGATGTTATCTCTGTAAAAGCAGTAAAGCCTGGACCTGGGCTGAGGGAGGCCCTGGAGTCACCCTCACCACGGGTCTGTGCAGGGCTGGGTGCCACTCGGGAGCAAGTTCTGTGTCATTTTCTGTGCAACACAGGCCGTGAGATAATACCCAGCCCCAGTAATTAACAGTTCAGACCAAATAAATACTTCTACTACATTTTAACACCACGTTTGAATTTCAGATTTGAAGGAGACACTCACTGCTTAATAACATTGCATAGTCACTTACAAAGTGGCTTATCATTCTCCAGAAAAAAACCCACTGATGCATAAAAGAGTTTTCTCCCTGCTTACTAGTGCTTTTAAGGAACAAACCCCGAGCCCAGGACATGCCCCGGGAGCCTGAGGGCTTTCTCCCTCTGTCCCCCTCCTGGAGCAGGGGGGCTTTTTTCCTCCCCAAATTAAAAATGTGGTTTTAGCTAGCCACAGTGTTTTAATTTCTTACGCAGCCCAGGAAAACTTTCTTGAGAAAACCAGCCCTTGTTTTTGTTTGGGGCATGAGCGAGCCAGAAATCAAAATGAGTTTGGGGGTCAGGAGGAACATACGATGGATGGACAGCTAAGTGGTGGTAGCCAAGTGACCCCAGCGGGGCAAGTCTGTTGGACCATGGTGACTGACAGACGACGTGCTTGCCCCGGGCCTGTCCTCACTGCAAACTGAAAAGCTTTACACGAAGAACCCACTCCAAACACTCCAAAGTGTGATCATTTTTATCATGGCCTATATTCCTTAAATGCTTTGGGGAAAAAAAAATAAAATAATCCCTTGCCTAAATATAAGCTTGGATCACTTTAGCTGACAATTAATTAAACCAAATGTCTCCATAGGCATTTTTAGTCTCTCAGGTTCTTATTTCCCTTTAGTTAGAACTCCACCTAATTGCCTTAAAAAAAAAAAAAATACAGTCAGAGAGCTCTTTGCACCAGTTGTCGGCGGGTCAGGCGTGTGCTCCTGCTCTGTTCCCTGCTTGTGCTCCACTGAACTTTGCAAGAGGGGATAATTAACATTAGCTTACCACTGCCTGATGGCTGGGATCTTAATCATCCCACTAGTCAGACCTGGTGAGAGGAAATCTTCAGAATTAATTCCGCTGAAGAGCCCATGCCTAACTACCTAGCAGTGTTCACAACAATGAGAAAATTTAGAGGAAGTATCTTGACAATATCTCCTGCTCAGATAACCTGGGTTTTATTACTGTGAAAGATCAAAAAAAAACCCACTGCCGGATAGTATTATACTTGCAGAGGAAATATTTTTTCCAGTAAAAGAATACAGGAATCATTACTTAGAGTATCACACCATACTAGCTGCTTTTTAGTAATATTTCCTAGCTATATGCAATTAACATAGCAGGTTAGACCTTGTAAATCAGCACTAATAGCTCTGAGAGGAACTGCACGTTTTTTGAGAACATTCCAGTCCACAAACACTTTTTCCAGTGAAAACCGAACAATTACAATAAGACTCTGTTTTGGTAAGAAAATAGGAAATGATGCTAAACAAAAGGGAATGTTTATTTAGAGATTCCAAGGCCATTAATTTATAATAAGAAACTGTTTGTGCTCAGAGACTATAATCAAGAGGTGATGTGAATCATTGATCACAAAAGGATTTTATAGATAAGGCGCAATGCAGTGCTGGGTGATTGTATTATACATTAACAACTTCCATGAGCAGCTTTTGCTGATTCATTTGGCAGGAAGTGAGCTGCTGAGAGAGATTTCTAGGGGAGGAACAATCAACAATATTTTCATATAAAATAACCTCCAGTTACTGTATTGTTCTCACAACATTTGATAATGAATGCTTTCCTGTTTAAGAAAAAAACCATAAATCACAAAAACAAAGGCAGATCTGGTTTAGTGTTACGCGGCTATAAATAACACTTGGTTTGGCAAAGTGAGGGAAGGAGCTGATCAATTAAAAAATTGGAAAAATGGTAAGTTCTCCTTGTGAAACTGTTGCACAGCTGGGAACTAACGGTACGGTAGCTGCTATTCTTTTCAGAGGAAAACAAGTCTGTGCCTTTACCTGCTTTCTTGGTGGGACGCTCGTGGGACGTTGGCAGGGCTGGGGTTGACCTGGTTTCCATCCAGGAGACCAGGAGCTCCGTAACACTGAAGCTCGGGGCTCGCACCAGGCTGGGAGGCTGCTACGAACGGTGGGGGGGCTCAGCACCTCAGACACTAGAAATGCATCCTCACAAAAGGACCCAGCGCCCCCAGGACACGGCTGTCACCAAGCCAGCCCCAAGCCCACCAGCATGCTCCAAGGACACACACCATGGCGTGGTGGCAGCTCGGCCCCGAGAGCGAGACAGCTCCAGCAGGAGCAGTGAGCCCTGCCAGCGGGGCTGCCCGGGCGAGGAGAGGTTGGGGGGGTTGCATTGTAGAGATAGATATAAATATATATATATATATATATATATGACATTATGGGTAGCCAACACGGGGAACATGGTGAGCCAGTAAGCCCTGGGCCATCCAGCCCACAGTGCCAGCAGGGGTCATTCGGCTTTCTTAAACTCTCTCACCGCTACCACTGGTACAAATAAACAAAAAAATACAAACACCTATAATTAATCTTAGTTATAACCTGATCTGTGATGGGACTGCCCAAACACAACGCCTTCGGCAGCAGGTGGTGGAGGAAAGGGCAGAGGAGAGCAAGAGCCAAAGAGCCCGGGGGAGCAGCAGATACCTGCTTGTAGGAACATCTTGTAGGCACCTGTAGGTTCTGCTCCAACTGGACGCCAGTTAGCTGGTACTCACAATCAATTGTGTAGCTCTGTAACACAGACTTTCCTGTTTTAAGAATTTCAGGAGCAGGTTTAGGAAGCAATCTTTATTAGAAAGACTAATAAAGGTTTCAGGCAAATTAAGAAGGAAAAGAAAATAGAAACCCCCTAAGTTAGCAGCTATAGGGTATCACTCAACACAGCACCTTGCAGTACTTTGGTTCAGAATCTTTTCTTCGTTATAAAGCACATAGCTCTTCTCTGACTCAGGAAATACTAATTGGGAAACTACAGAAATATAATATTGCAAAGGAAAACTACCATGAAATGAAGAACTCCACTAATTTTACCAGAAAGAGTAACCATTATCAAAATCCTGTCAAACTTATAAAAAAATATTCTAAAGAAAGCATTTTGAGGTTTTCTTTTTAAGAGCATATTGAAATGTTGTGCTAGGTCAGCAAAATTAACTAACATAGCCAGAGCCTGAAATCAAGGTCCAGCTTGTGCAATTAATCTAAGTTCAGACTTCAGAAAATGGTTTAAAACATCAGACATTGATGCCCAATAAATACCCGCTCCCTCACCGCTGATCTCATGGTGAGAACGCAGACGTCCCGTCCCTCTGGAACAGCCCATCATTGGATTCAGGCTGTTCTGATAACGTGGCTCATCCCAACGACAACTCAACAACAGGTAACCACAGCCTGCCCAACCAGTGCTGCACGAAAGACAAGCTTAAATAATTAATCATTGCAAAACACAGATAGTGGGAGCCTCAGAAACTCCCGACTTCAGCATCAATTCTTAAGAACATAAAATGTTTGAATCCATTCACATATGAATACTGTAACTTACCAAGACAGTGAGGATACCTTAAATAAATAAATAAAATTTACAAGATTGCAGAACAACAAATTGCATTCAACACATAAACAGATTTTTGGTAATTGAAAATCTAGCATTTAAAGTCCAAATGACCATTTAAATTGTATTTTGCCCATTGCGTACAGCAGTCTACCTCAGATAGAGGGAGACATCAAAAAGATTTCAGGAAATACTAGCTATTCAGCAGAAATAATCAATAATGAATGCAGAGATTTAACACAACTCCTCTCCAGTTACCCAGGAAAGATGATAGAGGTACCTGGGCCATGTAAAGAATGGAACTAAAGCATTTGTTGTGTCAGACCCCACCTCAGGCAGCAAGAGGAATGTATTGAAAGGTTTAGAATGGATTAATTCCTCCGTTCATTAGCCAGAGGTAAATTTATAAGACAAACCAATAGAGACACGCAAGAGGCAATCATGGAAAACCAGGTAATCCCAAGCCTTCGCCGGGGCTAGAGGGTTCAGATTTGCACTGCACGCAGCGGTTCTGAAGTTAAAATGCAAAGTTATCTGACTCAGAGGAATTGATAATGATAACTTAAGGATATTTTTATTTTCTCTCCCTTACTTTGTTACTAGTAGAAGAAACAGACCTGCAGTCAGATAGTGCTATTGCTGTTTAAAAAAATTGTCAAGCAGAAATAAAGGGTAATTTAATATATTTATATACTAATATATTTATATTTTATAATTTTAGGTATCTCTCAATTTTTTTTCCCTCTTTATTATCAGGCATTAGAGAAATTAGAGAAATTCTCCCCCATCTCTCAGACTAATGTAAGCTTGACATCTACGGTTCCCTTTTCCTCTGAAAGGAATCGCTTTCAGAGGTGATGAGCCCAGCAGTTTGAACTCTGTCACCTGAAATGTCACGTATAACGTTGTCACCCCTCTCTCCTTGAAAATTTTAGAGGAAAAATTGCTCACAAGAGACACAAAGTAGTTAAGGCTTCAGCTTTTTTTTTTTTTTTCCATTTTTTTTTCCTTAATGCTTTGACTACAAACTTGCTTTCAAAAGGCTCTCAGGTGTTTTCCTTGCCCAAGACAAGCTACAGCAGCAACAGAGCCCACCACAGCCCACTGCCCAGGCACAATGGGAAGGAAAAACAGTCTTCACTCCCAATTTCTCTGAGTGTTTAAATCAGACAATGATTTTTTATTTTTTTTTTTAAAGTAAGGTTTGAGTTTGAATAGTACTTTAAGCATTAAACTGTCTCCTTAATGTTTGGAGGGGATTAAGTTCAGAGTTCATTGTGTTGTCTGTCATTTTAAAAAGATTAGATAGTTTAGTTCGGCTCTTACTGGCAAGGTAGAAGTCTCTGTATTTATTGACTGTCTGGAGTCATTATCAAAGCTCCTAAAGCCAATCGACACCTTGTAAACAAAAGCCCCATTATTTTCGAGATCCTGATAAGATTTACATGGTATCTACATTTTTGTTATGATTGATTGATCTGTTAGAGATATTCATAGTGTAACGGGTTATGTGATAAATGATTACAAATTCAATTAGCAAATTAAGCTTTACATTGGTAAATGTATGAGTGGAACCCATCCTGGTCGGTGTCAGACATAACTTGTAGTTCTGGTTTTGCATCAGGATAATTCTGAAAAAGGTTTCAAATATTCTTCCAGGAAAAAAAAAGATCCTTTCAAGGGGAGGAAATGATATTTTAAACTTGGGAATTTTTCTAGTGACTTAGCAAACTAAGAAACAACATCATGTCAAGGAGTTTGACGTACTAAACCAGCACATTATGGTCCTGCAGTAGGACAGGTGTATAACACTAGACTGCTGCTATGTAGTTCTTCATTTGTATGAACTGTTTATTTCTCAAATAACTGGATAAAAATCAAGTTGAATTAGAGGCCCAGACTCCAGAGTAATTTTCAAGAAATGACTGAAGGGTTTTAGTTAGTTTTAAAAAGTGACAAAGCTGAAGAGAGGGCTGTGAACTGAACAATCCCACAGCGAGTGTCACCCCACAGGCAGCCCTGCTGAGGGTGCCCCCGGACCCACCTTTGTACCTCAGATGCTGTAAATACAGCCACGCACTGTGAAGTGTCTGTGAAACAGAACGATGCTGACAGATTAAGCAAATTCAATTTAATTTGAGAATTTTGACATAACCTTTATAACTATACTGTCACAGCAACATTCTTTTCACCATGATCATGAAAGGAGGTAATTTAAGGTACTCCAGGTGAGGCGATACCTTTTCTTGGAGCTGAGGATATAGTTGGTTAAAAAAAAACAACAGACTGTTCCTGAATACCCAAATTATGCTGAGCACATCACGTAGGGTTCTGACATAAACTGGTTTAAGGAAAACCCCTTCCTATTGAACTTCAGCTCACGTTGTACAAGTAGTCAGGTTTTGTGGTGATCCTTCTGCTGAGCTTTTGTTTGCTGACAGTTGATAAATACTTGCTACTGGAGATGTTAATCAAATGGTGTTAATAAATCAAATCAGTTTGTTAAAACCTCGTATGTTGACAGTGCCAAGGTATCCTGTAATCTATGACAAAAGAATCAATAGGAGCCCATGAAAACATTACCACTGTGGGACAGTATTGATTTTTGTCTTAGAAATACTTACTTAGCTCCTGTTCCAAATCATTAAAATCAATGGAAAGTCTCCCATTGACTTCACTGGGGTTTGGGCAGGTTTTTAGACTGACAATTCTGGGTTCATGTGCCGTTGTTTAAGTTTGCAGGCGTAGAACAGAGTGGGGTCCTGATCCTTAATGGCAAGTTCCAGGCATGTCTGTGATGCAAATAAGAAGTATCCCCGGGGACGGTTCCATTGCGTAGTTTCTTAGAAAATACAGATTTAGAACATCTGCATGATAGACAAAAATTTCATCTCCCTCCATTATTACTACTTCAGTTTGTGTGCCTTGGTTTTTCAAACTTAAATCATCCCTTTTTCCATCATATTTAAAAACAATGCTTTATGTAATGCCCTTTCCCATTAGAATAATTTCTCAAAGAATTTATAGCCTTCAAGGTAAAGGTCTGTGTAATAGGATTATAACCATAACAACTACACAATAGCATCATTAAGGCTACTTCAGTTGCATTTACTTTCCCAGTGCTTGAATTTATTGCTACACTGTAAAGTCTTTATTCAGAAAAAAAATACATTTAGCTCAATTTATAGACCTGACTTTGCTTGAGAGAGATTAGGACTAAAATGATTTGAGATAGAATCAAAGAATTCCGTCTTTTTAATTAGTCTGTTAAAGGAAGGAGCAGCTAATACAAATATTTAACCCTGTTGTTCAACACTACTGCTGAAGTCATGAAGAGGAAATTTATAGGCAGCTCTGAAGTCACTTGACAATTATTTTCCTGGGTTATGACTTCTCAAATTGCTGTTTATTGCCAATAGCACTACATTTCGACATAAATAGGATCAAGGGATTAGTGCACTGTCCTGGTAAAGATGTTTAATCTTCACTTTAAATGAGATATAGTAATTGAACCCCTTTCTTTTTGTGTAAGAAGTGCCTTTAAACAGGTTAGCTTTTTTTTTTTTTTTTACACACTAATGAATCACTAGCTAAAAACCATTTTTGGTCAGATGCCAGGCTTGCCTTGTTACCTGCTATTCTCAGCAAATATGAAGCATGAGGTAAAGAGGAGGAAGAGGAAAGAAAATTACTACTTACAATGTTCTAATAAGAAAGAAGACGTAAACCAATGCTGCTTAAAGCACTTCAATATCAACAGCATTAAAAATGAGAAAGAAAAAAAAATAATCCCTTGGCTACTAAGTAGCTAGTTCAGATCCAGCCAGTTTTGTGTTAAAATAGTAATTTGAACATTTTGTGGAGTTTTTGATAAGTTTTTTGTGAGTGGGCTGAAGCACAGCAAGCATTAGCAGAGTGCTGGAGACAGGATTACCTCTCGGCTTTATGATGAGCTCTTTCAAGCAGAGTTAAAGAATTCTTGTGGTTCACAATGGGATTTGCTTTGTCAGAACCCAAACAATTCCAAAACTTCCAGAAAAATAAGAGACCCGGGTTCCCTGCCTGTTACTTCATTGTTCCTACTGGTTGGAAGATCCCAAGCATTTTAAGATCACTTTCAGCAGCTGAGTACAACACACATCTGCTTAC
This sequence comes from Tringa solitaria, assembly GCA_026413425.1. Lineage (NCBI taxonomy): Eukaryota > Metazoa > Chordata > Aves > Charadriiformes > Scolopacidae > Tringa > Tringa solitaria. The sequence continues at coordinate 22,182,510 of JAOXJM010000002.1, forward strand.
TGTTGGTGTCTTCTCACATCCCACACCACAGGCAGCCAACAGCTTTAAGACAGGAGACTTCACTGAGCCCCTCAACGCTCCTTCCTCAGCTACAGGGGTCATCGCAGCAGCGCTTGCGGGACGCACATACACACCTGGGCAGCCCCAGCACAAAGGTTCCATCAACATACGAGTCCATCCGGGGCAGAGACACACACGGTGCTGGGTTCAGGTAGTTAATTATGGAACCCTCTTTTTGCATCCTTGGCTTCCCTCACTGTCAGTTGACTTCTATTTCTGTAAGGCACCAGAGGCTGCACTTACTCTAGGAAACTATTGGGCATTGGGACCTTTTCTGTGGCCATGTGGTCCAATGGCTCAGGACTGCTCCCATCCACACTTCTAGACAGTCTCCTGCAGTGCAACAGGATGTCCTCCTTTCTGAAGGGGGACCAAGTGGCAGCTCCTGCCGTGCCCTGGGACAGGCAATGGGGAAAGCTGGTCACCACAGGTGACAACTGCCAAGAAAACAGACGCTACAGGCCTGTGCCCAGTCCCTGCGTTCACTCACATGGGTGAAGCTGCGCAGATGACCATGGGCTCTGTGATCCACGCTGAGACCAGCAGCACCCGGGATTGCAGTGTAACCACTGTCCCCCACAAGTACAAACTTTCAAGGGGTCAGAAAGTCACAAATCCCCTGACAGGCACCACTTCCCAAAGGGTGAAGCAGGAAGGATTCGCTGAGGATGCACCTTCACAGCTCTCGGCCCTAAATATCCCACCAGGTCAAGAACTTCCCCAGGACCCCAGCACAAACTAACCATGCTCTCCTCCCTCAAAAACATTCCAGAGTTCAGTTACACAACAAAAGAAAAGATTTGCCCAACAATATTTAAGATTGCAAATGAGTGGCAAAGCAGAAAGCTGAATCCAGATTTCCCAAATCCTAGCCCAGTACTACAGCACAAGACAACCCATGCTGTGCAAAAACAGGTGCCTCTGGTTTATTTCTGGTACTTCCAGGTTCTGATGGGGCTGGAAATATTCCAGCAAAAGAAGGAAGTGGAGAAGAGTGTGAAAAATGAAACAAATAACAAGTGTAACCAAACATTTTTTTGCAACCTCAAAAATGGTCTAAGTTGAGAACAAATCTTAGGAATATTTTTTTTCCAAAGCAAATCAATCTCTAAATAAAAGTCTGTGACTTCTGATCTGAATTTCCTTTTTAAAGCAGGTTAATAACTACCTAAAAATATGGAAGGGAATAAAACAATTTAGAAATTTGACGTTCAATCTTAACTTACTGCTGAGCAAAGCCTTATGGAGAATTGTTGCCCAAAAGGCTGAATCTGCTGCCCAGGATACAAGTTTCCTCACCTCTCCCCAAACTGGATCAAGGAATGAGAGTGGCAGAAAATAAATTAGTTTTCTTTATAGAATTAGTTTTCTTCCACTTCGACTCTTTCTTAACTGGCAGACTTCTAGGTCAGACAACCACGGCTCCTGGTGCAAGAGAAGGGGCAGGAAACTCTGGCACAAAGAGAGAAGTGGGACCGTGCTTTTAGCAACAGATAGCTGCCACAGCAAGGCTAATCTAGTACCAAACCACATTAAATGAGGAAAATTTAGTCACAGATTAAGGTAGACATCTATTTTGTACTGAGAGGAAGAAAAGCCTCTCTCTTTTGCTCTTACTTGCTTTTCCCAGACTGGTACCACTGTGTTGCAATGTTCTGGTCTTCTGGGCAGCAAAAACTTCTATGGGATAGAGAAACCCATGTCTGTTCGAGTCATTGGTGCTAAACAGACACAAACCGAGGTTGTGCATCCACTGTCATACTCTCTTGTAGGGTAAGTTCAGACCTGATCAGGCATGAATATACATCTTAGTTAATCAGCTATGTTTAACACTCCCACAAAAAAAAAAAAAAAAAAAACAACCAACCAAAAAAACTCCCTCCCCCCAAAAGGCTGTGTTCTGTGCTTTATGTCACAGAGCCCTGCATGGCTGCAGGTACGAAGTTCCCTGAAACCATCCACTGGAACCACAGCCAAAACCTTACAGACATTGTAGGGAAGCTGGTCTGCACATTACAGTGTGATTGCTTCAGCTACCAGAAGGCAACAAATTGCTAAAATGGGTGTTGTTTTTCAGTTTAGCACCAGGCTCCCAACGAGATGGAAACAGCTTGTGGTAAATATAATAGCCAGCAAACTGAACAATAGCAATTAGGACAACAGCCTAAATCCTGTGGTGTCTCTGGAAAATGTGTGAACGGTCTTGCTAGTGTGGTGATAAGGAGTTTAAATTAAAATGCATTAGCATCCCTGGGAGTCCTGCAGCAACCCAAAGCCAAGAAATCATTAAGCTGGTGCTTCTTCATCCTGCTTGACCTTGGTTGGATTTAAGCAGAATTTTACAGTTGACACAAAATCACAGAATGATGTAGGGTCAGAAGGGACCTCTGGAGATCATCTAGTCCAATTCCTCTGCCAGAGCAGGTTGCACAGGAACGTGTCCAGGTGGGGTTTGAATGTCTCCAGAGAA
>JAOXJM010000002.1:22185139-22211337 GCA_026413425.1 Tringa solitaria
TCCTCATAAGGGAGATGCTCCAGGCCCCTCATCATCTTTGTAGCCCTTTGCTGTCCCCTCTCCAGCAGATTCCTGTCCTCCTTGATCTGGGGAGCCCAGAACTGGACACAGAATTGAATACAGTCTTCAATCAACTCCAAGGAAGAGGCATTCTAGGCCTCCAAAAGATGAGATGCTGCAGGTTCTTTATGTTCAACAGGTGGCAGAAGTGGAATCATTACACAAACAACCTTCAGATCCAAAAAGTCTTCGTGCTTTAGATAACATTGAGTGTGAAGAAAAAAATGCCAATGAAAATAAACAAAGTACAGAGGAAAATATTTCCAAACTTTACCCATCAAACTCCAAACACCCAAATCTTCACACAGAATACATCAGTCTATTAAAAAGCAAAATGAAATGTCTCCCTTTAGTAAACTCTATGAAAAACAGCATCTTACGTGCTTTTCTGAGCAGGGACAGAAGGGCCCTGAATCAGGACTAAAGAAGAAAAAAAAACAAAACACAAACCACCCCTCCACACACTCCCAAAAAAGAAAAACCAAAAGATCGCAACAAAACAGAAGGAAATATATTTAAAAGCATCACCTTAATTGGAAAAGCAAATCCAGTAATTCAGCTGATTAGACCTTCCATGCCCACTAGAGTCCACAAGCCATAGACTGTCAGGAGAGGTGGACCCTCTTAGAGAAAAGTATTGTATTAATCAACGCAGACAAAACCAACGTCTCTAATTACAAACATCAGAAGAAATCAACATTATCAAGACAGTGACGGCCCACACTTCCTTGTCATTCCTCTCCTCCCCCACAAAAAGGGCAGTTGAGCACCAGAGTGCAGTTTTAGGGTGATGTGAGGTTCCACAAAGCAGAACTACACAAAACTTCCAGTTTTCACCACGCAAACAGCTATGCGGCTGATTAGTACCTGTAAACCTGATTCACAGCACTGGTCATCCATATTGACTAACAAAAGCAGTGAAAAAGGAAGTATTCCTCAAGGGGCAACAGCATGTACTTGCTTCCTGCGAAGTATTGTTATTTTCAAAGCAAAACTATTTTGGAGCAGCAGGACAGTTTTTGAGGTGGGATCCTGACTTTCACTTTTGCTATATAATCAAACTGAAAGAGAAGGGGAGAAAAGTTCAGCTTCTCCAAAAAAAAAAAAAAAAAACCAAAACCTACACCAAAAACACAAACAAACAAAAAAAGACCTTGATTTTAAGCGCTTTCCTGTTTTCTGGCTAGCAGTGAGGGCTTGTTCCCCACAAAGGGCTGACAATGCTCAAATTTACAGCACAGAGCAGCGTGCCCTGCACCTTTCAAAATTGTCCCCAGCTCCACTGAGTGGCTGCGAGGGCCCAACCACCCCTTCTCTGGAAAAAGTGGTGGGAGGCAGCAGCTGAAGGCAGGAAGACAAAATTAAGTGCCATAGCAAGGCAGAGTGGAAAATAGCAGAATCAGAAAACTGGATTATTTCCCAGCTCTCCCTCACGGATTGACAGGAAAGGGTCTGCCAGAAGCTGGAATCCTCCCTACGGGTTTGGGGTCCAGGCCCCTGCCTCCAGGCAGGACGGCTTTGCTCGGGTCTGACTGGCTCCCCCAGCTTGATGGGATTTGGAGTAATCTCTTGATCATGTTCATCAACCAATACAGCACTTAAAATGATGAGGAAAAAAAAAAACCTCAACCAGTTTCTGTTCTATTTATAATTTTTTTTTCCACAAGTAAGAAAAGGGACATCAGGAGAGAATAGATTTTTGTCTTTTACTGCTGAGTAATTAAAACTTTTTTGCCCCCTTTTATAGTAGTAGCAGATTTTAGCAAATAGACAGCACATGACATCACGGATCTGAGGGTGGATACCAGCTTCACTTCATATTCTCGGTTTTACATCTATCACGTGGTTAAAACACGCACCAGAAGCGTGTGGGAAGGTGCAGAAACGGACCCCACGCTGCAGCTTCCCGGGCTGGCCAGCGGGTACCGGGCTCTGCAGCGGCCGGGCACGTATGGCTGCCCCAAAACCAACCCCTGCTGGGTCAGAGGGGCGGTGGAGCCAAGCGGGACGCTGCTCGGGGCATGGGGAGGGCGGTCGGGAAAGCCAGAGCCGGCGTGGAGGAGCCGTGGCTCAGGGCAGCAGTTCTGCTGCCCAGTTTGAATGGGCTTCCTGGGGCTGCCCAGAGGGGCTCACATCTGGCAGCGCCCAGAGGGGCTCACATCTGGCAGCGCCGCCCCCGGTACCGGGGAGGGAACTCCTGTCCGGGGGAGAGAAGACTCAGACATACCCAGAGAGGTGGGAGAGCAGGTTCACAAGCTGCAGCCAACCTCCTAGTAACTTGTTCTTATTTATTACAGTCTCATTAATTTTATTTGATACGTAGTCCTCTAGATCTCCATCTACCACTTCAGATTTGCTTGAAAATAGCCAGCCAAAAACACACGGATTCAAAATTTTAGAGTGTTTTTATAACGCGAGCAGGCACTGCAGCAGCATGCACCGAGTCCCAGTTGGGTTTGGTTTTTTGTTTTTTTCATTGTACAAGTAATATTTTGGTTTTTGTCATAGTTTACATAGTAAAAAACAGGCAAACCATGTCACTTTTTTTAAAAAAGCAATAAATTTAAAAACAAGAAGTGAAACAGTGCAGATACCTGCAACTACAGCAATTCTGCTGGCTTTGCTGCACGACCAACAGAAATAGTCCTGTCCTGTTTAGATAGACTTTGTTTTGCTACATGACTGCATATGCAGCGAAGTGATATCAAGTCCTGAGGGTCCACTCCTTTGATGAGTTAAGCACACAAAGGCCCACATTTTGATGCAATCTGATATCATATATTTAAGTCCTAGACAAACTGCAACTGTGAGGAAGTGATAAACAGAACTTCCTGCACAAAGCTGCCTGAGATAACACTTTCCATGGACTGGAAAAAAAGAGACATGATTGCTACAGAACTAAAAGGGAACTGTTCTGCTCTTAATAAATAACCCTTTCTTTTTCACGTGGCTATTGCAAAAGCCGAAGCACAAGTGACTCAGATTCAGCGCACTGCAGGGCGGTTCTACTCACACATTTCTGAAACGATTCTTTGAGGAACTACTCTCAATTCTTAGCTCTCCAGGTCCGTGTTCTCCCGAAGGCTCCCGTGCTGCAGCCAGAGCCCTGCAACTCAGAGACCTCCCGGCTGATATTTTTAAATTCCATTTTAAAGAAAACTCAAGAGAGCTAAACTAAAAAGTTTGGTCAAATGGAGGAATAAGGATTGGTGGTTTAAAGAATAAGGCTAGATTGTCTCCAACAAGGGAAAAATCCTATTGGAAACATGATTCATTCTTTCTGATGGAATTTCCTCCATATTTTGCATCAATGTCACCTCAAACTCCAAGAAATTTGACACATACATAATTATTTTGAGTTCACTTTGTTTCACTTTGTGAAACAGCCAAGTTTTGCTCACACTGGAAGTCGTGGGGGAAATGAGCTTCAAACGTGAGTACTTAACATGCACCAAAAGGGTTTTTTTGAATTAGAATTTAGAAAATGTTTGAAATATGGAGGTGTTTCTTCATATACAAACTGACTGGAACACAAAATAAAAATGCATGGAAGTTAAAGGTCCAAAGCACATGCAATTTCTAATGCAAAATATCAAGAATTCGTAGTAAAACATTCACTAGTTGTTAAGGGTGAGGGGGAAGTAATACTCGCAAAGTAGACTTACTCCTTGTCAGAAGCACAGTCAAATCACCGGAGCCTGGAAGAGACTCCACAGGTATTTCTACAGCAGCTCACCCACTGTGCAGGCACCTTCTCTAAACTCACACCTTGGTGTCCTAGGACCAACCCCAAAGTCAGGGTCTCCTTCTGAGACGCCAGAAGGGCTCCAGACTCAGGACACGACAACCTGTTCTGATAGAAAGAGTCTTTGCAAACTTTTGCCTGTTCTGTGCATTTCCTTTTATACTTTCTGTTTTTTTGGGGTGGGTTTAGTTTTGTTTCTTTGTTTGAGAAGCTCAGACTGTGCAACAAGTCAGGAGAGAAGCAACTGCAGTATATTAAAAAGTAATCAAATGCTACACATCATTGAAGAGCTTTAAAAGTTCTGCTTCTGTTGCATATTTATGAAGTAATAGCGGAAACAACAACTGATTAAATTGATGTGACAGCTCTGTGGTGACATTCCCAGAGATTTGCCCCATACAGTGTTCCTTGAGACATAAAGAGCCCAAATATCAGCATTTCTTCTGGTCCTTTTTGGACCCTGCCCATTGCTGGTTGGACCTGAAGGTGATCCCAAGCCAAGCAGCCAGCTGTGATCAGAGCAGCGTTGCAGATGCTGTGCTGAGCCCAGCAAACCAAGCCAGAGCTACATAGCGCTCCTGGTGTCTGAAATACCAACTTATTAAAAAAAACAACCAAACAAGGAAAAAACACCAAAAAACCCCACCACATCACCAAAAAGAGAGAGAGAAAAGCTGAAACCTTTTCAGCAGCCTTTTTAATTGGATCATTTTTGAGGGCTGGGTTAGCCCAGGGCCGCTCCGCCGGGGAGCAGCCACAGCAGCGACCTCTGCGCCGGGCAGGAAGGAGGAGAATCAGATTCAATTCTGAAGAAGTTGTGAGTGGAAACACAGCCCAGTTGTTGCTGGTGACTGTACAGTCGGGGTAACAGGGAGCAAACACACCAGGCCTGAAGCTGTCGTCTTTCACACACCCAACAGACCCACCACAGCAGGAGCATTTCCTGACAGTGCCTTAGCCACACGCTCAGGCACAGGACCCAATGCTATGGGTGACTTCAGGCTTTTTATGGTTTAGGAGACAGTAACTGCCATGGTGACAGCAACAGGTAAAAAGTTTTAAAAGAAGTGATAAAAATACACAAACGCTTGTCAATTTTGGCCTATTTCCATCGTCTCTACAGTATATTGAAAATATGGAGACTTGCCCATTTGTAATCCAATTCAAAACTGATTGCTTTCCCTTTCATCTTAAACATTTGCTAATTTTATTCTGAGCTCTTGTACATCCCCTCCCCTAGAGGGATTCCTCTTGCAGACAAATTAATGTAATCAGTTAGAGAGAGATTTCTATTTTTCAGGTGTGAGGTGTTATCGAGTAACAATTAATGACATTAATTTTCTTCATGAACTCACGGGCTGCTTGTTCACTTGGGAATTGTGGTAGAAATTATTGAACAAACGTTTTTGTCATCATTAAAACAAGTTTCATTTTCATTATACTAACTTATCATGAAAGCAATATTTAGTATAACACCTGAGTGACTAGTTTATTGTGACTTAGATAGCCCAGTGATAGGCGCTTTAGAAAAAACAAAAATAGGTAGCAGACCAAACTATAAGTAGCAAACACTCTCAGTCTCCTCCTCTTTTAGTATGAATACAATTGAAAGCCTTCACCGTAGCGGTGGTCTTGTCATGGGTTTGAGCTCTTTATCTTGGCCGTGAATTAATTATTGATTTTTCAATTGCAAACCCAAGTCTGCCGGGCAGACACTTGTGACTCCAGAAAGAGCGCTCATCTGATGTGAGCCAGTGGACAGAGAAGCCTTGTGCGTCAGCAACCAATTCTTAAAACAAATAAAATGTCACTTAAATAGTGTAAAAACAACAATCAAAAAAACCCATCTGATTTCTAGTGGGACACTGTGCCAACTTTGCTCAGCATAACAAGTCTCAAGAAGCTCTCCTGGGAATGTTTATGTTGTGTTTCTATCCAGGCCTTATATTCGCTTTGAATTGTGACAACAGTTTGACCGTTTTCATGTTAAAAGCTTCCTGCCTTTGTCATGAAAGGAGCTTTTCATCAATATCTACAGACAACAGCCAAAACAGGAATTCAGGAACATTGATGCAAACTTTACAAGCCCCGACCTGGAAGTGCTTGCGCCCCAGTGCCACCCCCATGTCCCCCCTCAGTCCCTGTCTCCAGCAAGGGCCAGTTCCCCAAACCCTACGAGACCAAAGCGGAGGGCAGTCGGCCCAAACCGCACCATTGAAGCCAGCTATGCTGTCACTCACAACATATATTTGTGCATTTTAAAGTTTTTTTTAAAGTTTTTTTAGTTTTCTATTCTAATATGATAGAAAAAGACTTTGACAAGCATGCTCAGGTCCTACTACAGTGGAAGAGTAACAAGTACAAAACATTTTAAAGAGGTTTTTAGGTACATAAACACACATCCATGTGCATGTGTGTATATATATGGGAACAACTCATACATCAGCATGTATATGATTGTTTCATATTCAGGATTTGACAGTTTGGGTTTTGATTTTTTTATATTTAACACCGCAGAGCAGGTTACTATTTTCACCACTCCCAAATCAAATAAACTATCCACATCCCAGTATCTTGGAACATATTGCCTTCGACGTATGGGAAATTTTACTGAAAGATAAGACAAGATACACACAAGACTGAAGTAATAACAACTGATTGGGCAGAAGTCACTGTGTCTTTCCCTGGAAGAATTAGTTACCTCAAAACTTCAGTGCAATGAAGAGAAATCGGAAAGTATGATTAGCCTTTTAGATTGTTTTAGTTGAGTAACGAATAGGCTCAACTTCCTTTTTTCAGAGTGTACTCAAATAGTGATTATGCAAAGTGTACAATTCTAAACTGCTAATTGAATAGCAACCCCAAATCTTTACAGCTGAATAAGCTGCTTTAAAAAAAAAAAAAAAAGAGCCAGGAAAAAACCCCAATACTTTGTGTACATCTCTTAAAAAAAAAATAATCAGCTACGCTACAGATTCATCTCTTCACGCATTTTTACCTGTGCAAAAGACAACCATCTACAGGATTCAGTGTATTTTTCTGTGAGAGCACTTTCTATCTGAAGCTCCCAGGGGAGACACGCTGTTTCCTAATCAAGAAAGGAAACCATCAAGCAAGAGAATAATGCAAACAACTGCGCTGCAACCTGGCTCTGCAGTACCTTCATTCAGGACTAACACCTAACCTAATTACACCATACCAAAGAAACAAGAGCACCTTAGACTTTCCCAAAGGTCACTTTAAGATGTTGGGTGTACTTGCTTCCCATCAGATATGTACAGAAAAAGGAATAAAATACAATTATTTCTGTTATGAGACTCACATACTTTGGGAAATATAGCAGGATCTCCAGAAAACTACAAAGACAATTTTGGAAGTTTTTCCTTGAAGCGAGCCAGACACCTGGGACCATGTAACTCCAGTGGCTGCAGAGAACTGCTCCGCGCAGTGGAGCGCTCTCCACAACCCATGTGTTCGTCTGCGCTTCCGAAGCAGCAACTTTGACAACTTGACTACAGGTTTTCTCCAGTAAAGCCAAACGTAGCGGCAGTTTGTTTTCAATGCCTACTTGAAAAGTCCTGAGATTCTCTGGACATTGATCTGTTGAGTGTAACTTCTTTAAGCTTCAGTGAAAATCTACCAACTGTTGCTATGAGAGTCATTTTCTAGTGCTTCTTGCATCTTTTTTGAAGCCTGAAGAGAGCCTGAAGTAAATCAATTCTTGTTCAAGCACCACTTCAGTCCCATCACGGAATACTGGCCCCTCAGCAGCGAACCTGCGTGCTTTTGGCTGTTCCATCCACACACTAATGGACACACTTAACTATGAAAAAATAGCCATCGCCACCCAGGAACCGTTCTGGCAGGAACAGCGACTGCAGTGTTTTTTTAATCAGACACGGAACGGTTTCTTTCCAGCTCCCACTATCATAGGTAGCTGTATTCAGAGCTGTGTGAGGAAAAAAACCCTCTTACTTTACTAGGGAATGTTTGTTAACATCTTATTTGGATTAGGACACTTACTAATTAAATCCATCATATCCATTTCATTTTCAGAAACCTTTTAGCATTTTTTAAAATTTTTTTCTCCACATTTAAATATGTTTAATGGTGCATTACGTCATGATGTGGATTGCCCGGTGCCGTTGGGATATATATAAAAAAATAATAATCTGAAAGCATAAGATACTTCAGTAATAAAAAAGACAATTTAGTGCTTTTCTCATCTTTTATGACAGAAATTGCACGTTGCATAATGGGCACTGTTACCAGATTTTACTTTAGCAGCCAGGAATGCTCAGTTGAGCTCTTGGCTTATATTACCCTGTTATCTGGGAGTGGGGACCTCAACGGTAGAGAAAACTATGTGAGACATTCTTGGTACTCTGTTTAACTTACTTCACTGCGTCTCTGAGGTGCTAAGTGAAGTCTGTCACTATCCCAGAAAAGTTCCTTAGCTCCATCGGCTTTCACAACTTATATATCCCATTTATCTTCCCGTTCGCTGGGGATTACAGATGACCTCAACGGAGTTGTAGCTTTTAACGAACTCAGGCAGAGCACAGGGCTGTGATACTGAGCTCGCTCCTGCTCAGGCAGGGGCACAAAGACAACTGTGTTGGAGCAGAGGCAAGACACTCGCTCCGCTACCTCCGGCCAGATAGCCAGGAAACAGCCGGCTATCCCAATTCTGTAACTCATTGTTTCCTGAACACGGCAGGTCACTGAATCCCAGCTAACCCCAGCATCATTTTTTTATCTGTGCTGAAGGAGAAAACACGTGGTTCACTGGAACATTGTGAGGATATGTCCCGCAAAGGGCTCACTGAGGTTACCTGCCATTATCTGGAGAAGCTTTGTGACTGAAAGAGGCGGCCCTGCCTCTGCTCAGATTAGTGTTCTTACCCTGTCCCTTCTCTGAGCATGAGCAGTCATAAAAAAAAACCTACATGGCCAGTTAGATCAGGAAACTTCTGCTGAAAATTAACATGAAAAAATACAAATACAGTGGTTAGTTCTCACCGGCATGAGTTTTCACAGTGTGTGGGAACGATGACTGGAGAGAGAAGGGCTAGAAAAACCCTTTTGGCTGCAACTTCTTAAAGCCACGGTAGAACCATCAGGAGCAGTCTGCAAGCCACCCCAGGGCTAGCAGGAGGTTTTTGCAAGGATTTAAAATGGGGTTGTTTTGAAATAGTGTGTTGGCCATATGCTTCTACACTGCCTCCTGCTGAGGATGCTAAAGAGCTTGGTAGAGCTCACAAACAGCTCTTTGGTAGGTATTACCACCCCTGGCTCACAGGAATGAGGATGTGGAGAGAGTCTGGACCATTTACCTGAAGCAAAAAGCAAATCAGTGGAAGACAGACCAAAAAAAAACAAAACCAGTGATCCTTGATTCCCACCACTATGTTAATTAATAAATCAATCGTGACCAACACGCAGAACATTAAGAAGCACCCCCTGAGCATTGCTACCGAGTTAGGCAAATGAGCAGCTGCGCAGCCACCGGTGCAGAGGACAGCCAGGCACAGGACCGGCACAGAGGGACGTGCCCCCCACCAGAGGGGTGGCCTTGTACTTCGGGTGAGAACAAACAAGGGCAGGCAGCACAGGAAAGAGCCAAGATAGGAAATTAGACATGAATACACAACTCTTCTGACAGCAGGTTCTTGGAGATGCAGGGTGTTGGCTGGTCCTGACCTTGTCCTGCCCGTGGAGGGGCTCTGCACCCTGCACAGCATCTTGCTGGCCACAAAGTACAAGAGGTAGTCACTATTTTGCCACCCCTGGCAAGTTAAGGAGAGTGTGCATCCCCCATGGGTCTATTGCTAAATTATACTGCTCCCAGCCAAGAAAAAACCCAACTATATATGCTACTGAAGGAGGAGGGGATATTTTATTTTATTCCATTTCAAAAACACAAGTTACATAAGGGTAGGAAGATCTTTATCAATGCTTCAGAGCCTGTATGAAGCCATGCAAAAATACGTATTGCAGCCCCCAGTGTTCCTTTGAGCCTTATGCAGGATGCAATACTTTACTTCACTGTATAAAGTAGTAAAAATCAGATTAACACCTGATTTAGCATAGTTTCTGACTGTGCACTTCTGACTTTCTTTTACACCACTTTCTATTGACATGAACAATGGCACACACTGTGGACTAATGGATATTCACAGCTCTCCTCTTCAAAAGGCAGTTGCTAGTTGGCTGTCGGGCATTTTTATCTTGTGGTTTTATAGCCTCCACTGCAACAAGTGAACAAGACGCTTCTGCCCTTGAAACCACGAAGATGGCAGTTACCACGGGCCTTTGAGGTGGCACCAGAGAGGCAGCGAGATGGTGAGCACAAAGCACTGGGTCCACCAAGTGAGATTTGGTGTGTACTCACTCATTTTCATCTGTCTTAAGTATTAATAATAGTGCTTATTAGTGTTCTTTTCTTTTTGGGGAAGTCATCTTAACCTAGAGTGTACTGAATTCTGTTTTCACCTCTCCACAATGTCCAGCTGGCAGGCCAGCCATTTATAACGTACACTCAAGTTTAAAAGGCATACTAAGGCTTCCTTCAGCAAGCTCCAAATAACCCAGACTTTGGGGAATGTCTACTGTTCATTTTTAAGAAAGATCATGTACAAGACAGACTTGGGCAGAACTGAAGCATTTAAAAGGATGTGTAGTCCAGCTCCTTCCCCCAACACCAGGGGCAGATTTAATTTCCCTGACATTGACCCTTCGCCGCCTGTGAGCGGACAGGCCTTCCCCAACTCAGGACTGTGGCCTGCCTCGACATCTCATAGATTGGTCTCGCTAATTGCCTCCCTGATTTACGCAAAGGTTTGCTTTCTTTTTTTCCCTCCCCAGCAGCTTTTCTAGCACTAATAGAGGAGCTGTTCTCTTGAGCCAGGAAGTCGAGAGACTCGTCAGAAGGAGGGCTTTGGCTGCGAGGGTGATGCAGCAGAACAATAGCTATGGCAGCCACAGAGGAGGGGGATACAGCTGCCTGACAGACCCACAGGCTCCAGCGAAGCATCGCTTCAGGGACTCTTTGTGTTCAGCTCATTTGGAGTGGCTTGTGGTGGACACGCATCTGTGCGGTCATTCTGGTTCTGCCTCAGCAGAAGCCCTGGGGTGGGAGCAGCGAGAAGGGTGGGAACAGAAGGTTTTTGGAGGAAAAGGGTAACCTGAGGCCTGGGCAGACAGTTCAGTTCTTCAGCGCTTCCCAGACTCCAGGGAAACACCAGTCTAGAGATCCTAATCAAGGAAGCATCTGGATGTCCAGTTTTAATCCTAGAGAGCCTTTCCCAACCAGCTGCCATGCCAAGTGCTTCCTCTCAGCTCCTACACCAGGACGCACATGAAACTGACCCGTGACATTGAGACAAAATAAGACCATAAAAGGGAGACGAGTGATGTTAAAACCATTCACTGGGCATAGATTTCCATTGGAAGTGACTTACACCAGGACGGCTGTTCCCAGACAGGAACAGGAGCTGGAAATGTAGGCTCCAACTTCTCATCAGTGCCACAGGGTTCAGCAGCTCCTCTCTTTCTTTAAGCTCCCCACTGCATATACCCCAGGCACAGGCTCTAACAAACATCGTGAGAGAAGTCACAATAATAAAAAACCCAAACTGTATTAATTGTGGAACCTTATAAAATAAAATTTAAAATAAATACTGCAAGAGTAATAATTCCCTGTACAATTTTATCCTCTGAATTTTCCTGCGTTCGTTGAACTGGAATTTTTACAGATATTTGCTACAGCATACTTTCAGATACATTAGCACAAATTCAGAATAAACATCCTAGAAACAATGGAGGAGCTTCGTGCTTCCACTACCATGACCAAGAACAAAACGCAACCCACTGCAGAACGTCCCGAGGCCAGACTTTGGGAACGCTTAGAAGACCCAACACAACCAAAGTCCTTCAGGCAGGAGTGCCTCCTCCATACCATAAACAATATATTAAGGGCAACTTCTTCGAATCTTTTCTGGAAAGCAATTTATGTCATAGTTACAGGCATTTCCCCCAACATTTTCATCTTTGTTGTTTCAATCTTTGATAGTACGGGAAGGAAATCAGACAACTTGTGGATATTGCTGCTACCCTCAGTTCCACTGATAATAGTTGTGGAAATATACACATAAGAATAACTTCCTGAATGAAACAATATTTAGCACGTATAGCAGCTTTTGTTCTTGTTGCCTAGAGGATATATAGTTTTACACAATTATAGTGACTTTCAAATGACCATAAAGAACACTACTAGGATGTGTGAATGCTCTCTTTGAAAAAAGAAAATCAGCCAAATTAGGTGGGTTTTTTCCCAGGCAGAAAGGACAAACAGATACATGCAAGCTCCATTTTTCTTAAGCCAGTTGTATCATAACAGGAAGTGTTACTCATTTTAAGTTTGATGTTGAACTATTTTACAAAAAAAAATAAAATACAAAACAAAACCTATGACGAGCAGTGGACAGAACTTTCCCCTTTTTATTTCATAACATTGAACAGCTTTTTCAGGGGAAGAAGGCAATGTGTCATCAGCTGAAACGCATTCAGCCACAGGACTGAAGACAAAGGGCTTTGATTTTCCTGCCTCCAAAATTATAGAGAATCTACATGATATAATTGACTGAAGCATAAAAAGCAGAAAAACTCCTGAGGAATATATCTGTCACAGCAAGATGATAAAAGATAAAAAGTGGCTAAGTTCCCCCAAACAATTAGACATTATATTTTTGTAAGACATAACTGGAGAACATAGAAGTGGCCATATTGGGCCAGACCAGAAGTCCATGTAAGCAAGTATCCTCCAACAGTTACCCACTGTGCCATAATTAAGGAAAAGAGCAAGGACAATGAATAAAAACCAGAACAAGCGGAAAGAGCCTCTTACAACCATATACACTCACCTACTCCTTTCATCAAAAATGCTGAAGGACAAGAAGGACCAAACTACTGCTCCTCCCGGGACTCCAGAAGGCTGGCAAGGGAGGGGCCAGGACCAGAGGAAGTAAATTAAGTAAGAACAGAGAGACAACAGGTGTTTCGTATTTTCATTCATGGTAGGTGAGTAGCAGGCTTGCCATTTCCTGAGGCAGAATTCAAACCATGATTTCTAAGAAATCGTGGGGTTTGTAACTTTATCAAACTTAGCTTTTCCTTTCTCTGTGCTGGAACATGAAGATGCTTGTACTTCACCTGCACTGTATATTTAGCAATTTTATTTTCTAGGGTATGTGGTTGTGACCTTGCACATGTTATTGCAAAGTGCTATAATTATGTCTCTCTAAAGCACTACAAAATTCTGGGTTCTGATGTTACATAATGGGTTAAAAATCATGGCTTTTCCCCCTGCCAAGCCAGCATTTAACATAGTTATCCAACGCATAGGAACGGGATTGAGCCTCACATTGAATGGAAACAAAACACGCTCATTGCTTTCTCAGCACTTTAATATACATGTATGTAGTTTTTAAAATTCAGCTTATTTATTCACTTTAGTAGAGCAGTTATCTCTGCTCTGACTGAGAAGGTTAAGGGAGGTCTTTGGCATCTTGTATCAGACATCACAAATTTCAAGTACAAAGATCACAATTCCCATCAGTCTGCACACCTTGCACAGTTACTCACCCTAATTCTGTATCTGAATTAGTAGCATCTGAGATTTTAAAAAATAAATACAGCAGAAATTAGACCTGCAGATTTCAATCTACAGTGTTTTGAGGTACTTTATGTCATATCAGACAACCATACAAAATCTCACCATGTAACAAAACCAACGTGAGTGTTTTATTTCATTTATTTCAGCCTAAGATGACAAGGACATAATCATATCTGTTTCTCAGTCATCCAGCTGCCTGGGTAAACAGTAAGCATTCACAAGAGCAGTATCTCTTGGTGTTTAATTAGAAGAGCAAAGTAAAAATAACTCTTCTGCTTTAAGCAGATTGGCTTTAAAGTTTGAACAGATCTGAGTGATTTTTAAATTTAAATCTGTAAATCAGCCCGATGGCTTCTTCTTTACTGTTTCTGAGTAAGTCTGAGATTATAAACTTAATGTAAATCTTAATCTGAGAATGTCCCTTCCTTTGATTTTCTGACCGGGAGACCGAGCTGTGTTATAATCAGGCTGAGACACCGCTGGCAGTCACTTCTCCAGTGGCTCCACCACTGAGGCAGGCAAGGATTTTATTCTAAAATTCAGTGGATGCAGTTAGATGAACGCCAAATAATTCTGAAGATCTCACCCTAGTTAGGGCATTTCAGCCTCTGTTTTGCTCTACTGGGTGAGCAGGCAGGGGTTTGCTGCTGCACTTGCCCCTCTGAAATGGCTGCTGTGTAAATAATGTTGGCCCACCAATGTGCTGGCCCACCAGCTAATAAGGATGCCACCAGCAGCAGGGGTTGTGTGGGAAATGAGGGGGGACAAGGAGTGGAAAAAGCAGCTGTGTGACTCCTCTGGTACAGTTCCTTTACACCCTCCAGTGATCTAAATATGGAGACCATGATGCCTGTGAGAGCAAAAGACTAAATTTGATGAGTTAGGAGAGTTCTTCTTGCCCTTGGTTTATGGGTTTTTTGAGTGCCTCCATCCACACCATTGTCCCATTAAAGCAGTGGTCAGTGCAACCCTGAGAACCACGCGTGACCAGGAGCATCTCCAGGAAGTTAGAGGACTTCAAAGCACGACCTTCACTTTCTACATTAACAATGTTAAAACTACGAGTTCTCCTGCTCCAGAATAGTCAGAAAACTGAGAAAAGCACATTTGTTCTACCCACTACATAGGTTCTTATTTGCATTCTGATTCTTATACTCCTTTAGTTGCACATTTTCTAATTTTCTTTCACAATGTCACAGTTACAGGGCCTTTGTACTTTTTTTTTTTTTTTTTTTTTAATGAAATCTCCGGTTTTCACACAACAGCAAGAACCGAGGCCGGAAATGAACTCTAAAACCTGGTGCAATAAACAGTGCACCAATGAAGAGTTGGCGACACCTCTGTTGAGCGACCCTGGGCAAGTCTGTGCCTCTTTGCTCCCTTTCCAGCGAGTAAATAGATGGCAGAGGGGCGACTCTCTGGGCACCAACCTCCCAGGGTTGCTGAGACAGTGGCTGCTGTCAGAAACGGTGGCTCAGGCTGCTGAGACGGTGAGATCACAGAGACCTTTGCTTTGGTGTCATCATCCTGGAAAGAGAGAAGTACTGAACCAAAGGCATCAGGTCTTTCATGTGAACAAAGTGCTGATGCCACAGGCTCGGCAGCTGCTGCTGACGGGCACGGAAGAGCTGCCCTCACGCCGGGTCAGCACACACAAGGTGCTGTGCCAGTGGCCCCCGAGGCCGATGCCACCTCTGCGGGTTCCCGTGAGAATGCTGATCTCCAGGCTGACACAAGTGCTAACCTCAGCCCCCCACACAGGGAATTTTGCCCTCATAATGACCCAGCAACATGAGCTCCATTGGGGAATTGGTAGCTCCAGCTGGTAGACCTGGGGCACGGGAACGAGGCAGCTACCGAGACTTGTCCTACACGCACCGCCCAAGTCGGCATCGGCAGGAGGGAAGTGCTTTTTATCACTTCTAAATGCACGAGCAACTCCTTTTCCCAGCCAGAGGAGCACTGCGGGACTGCTCCCCCTCCACAGTGTCTTTCCCCCCCACCCCAGGCCCTGCAGGGGGGAAGGTCTCACTGCCACCCCCCACACACTGCTGCCACCGCATCCCGCCGGGGCAGAGCCCCCAGCCCCTGGGGACAGCGCGGGCGGAAGGGTGGGCCCCGGGGAGGAAGGGGTGGGTGGGCTGACAGTAGGCACAGACACGCACGACTCTCCTCCCGCCTTCTAGTGGGTCTTGCTGGGGAAATTGCTTTGTTTCCCCATCTTCTGCTCCCCGCAAAGCAGAGGGAGACCTGAAGGCCCCGTCGCTGGGATGGCAGCAGAGGACTGTCCCACCCTCGGGGGCCGTGGCTGAACACTGTCAGCAAGGGCAGGACTGGCCAGGCACAGAGACAAGTGCCAACTGAAGTTCTTAAAACAGATAGTGTGCTCAGGTTTTGGACTTCATAGAATACAAGCTGTCAGTGCTGGAATTCTTTTTCCTTCTGGTTTGAGCGGGAGAAAAAATCATTTATGCTTGTAAAATAAAAAGCATTGTTTTCAATCTCCTGTGCAGCTGATTTTCCACATACTTTCCCTGCCAAAAGGCAATCACCAAAGGTGAACACTTGTTTCACTCACACAGATGCTGATATTGCCTTCAATGGGATCAACAAAATAAAAAGGAAAGAGAACGGGCAGGAGGAGTTGTGCTCTTCCCAAGTCAGTGGCTCGATTGTCCTTGCACTTCTGGAGATGGGGCAAAGCTCAGGTGTGACTTGGAATTCTGCAATTCATGTCATTTAGGTAACTGTAGAGATGTGCCAGGCTTCCTAAACAGACACACATTTTGTATTTCCCATGGAGTTACTACGCTGAACACGGAGCCTGTTGTGCAGCTCGCTCACTAATTACCCATCAGAGCTTCATCCGGTCCTGCAGGAAGCCGTGGGGCGGCCAGGGCGGGTTGGGGACCAAGCACCGCCTGGCAGAGTGGCACTTCCTACCAGGACTGCATTTGACTTTTATTCCTACTTTACCGATTTCGATAAAACTAGTAAAGCTCCCATTCTGTAAGCAGAGCCTGACGAAAGGAAAGGTGTGACAGGAAAAACAGGAATCCTCAGCTCTTTTTTACCTCCTCAGGCCGTCATGGCTGACCCAGCATCCCAAGTCAGTGATCCGTTATCCACTCCTAAAACCAAGAAGAAAGAAGAGGAGAAGTTAGATATAATTGCTAAATCGTTCTGCTGCATTTATATCAGGACTTGATATAATTTGGACTTTCCTAGGGGAGTGCAGTGCAGCATTTGTATGACCTGAGAACCTGCCCCGTCCCAGAGGAGCAGCTGGAGCCGTTTCATACCTGGCCTTGTGTCGTCCCAGAGGATGTAGGGGGCTTTCATCCTCTCAAACACATCCATAGCTGGGCCTGTGAGTTTATCAGCCCTTCCCAGTGGAAACAACAAGTAATACAATAGAGGTCAGTAGGACTGATGATATTCCCAATGCAGATCGGAGCCCAGGGTGCTTAGCGCTGGCAGGTCCACCTTGTCTGTCAGCGCTGGGGTGCAGGGCAACGTGCTGCCCCTTCCCACAACCCCACCTGGGTACAACCCCCACAGGCACACGCCTGGGGAAGGCTTTAGAGCTACAGGATCCTCTGGAATCATTTAATCTGATCAGCAGAGACCATATAGTTTTGTCCATTTCATCTTTGCCATTTTGTGTGGAAAAATTTTTTCTTGATACCTAGTTACAAAAAAAAAGTCCAAGAAAAAACACACCTCCCCCCCAACAATCCATGCAGAGGAGAAACTGAAAACAAGGGTAAAATGGAAGTCCAGCAGTAGTTTTAACTCCAGCTTCAGCTACCTTGACAGCAAGAGTGCAGTATTTAGATAACTTTTGGCCACTTGGTCAATTTAAGCTATTTTTGTACCATCAAAACCAATTTATAGTCTGGACTTATCTACTGTAATACAGCCAAATGAATTTTAAAGATCAACCTGTTATAAAATGGCCAAAACAAAAGGTTTTAAGGAAATGACAACTGACCCCTCTCCATAGCAGCACAGTGCTACAAGAGGCAGCTGTAATGGCATAAATGGACAGTTTATCAGCTTTCTGCCAGGGACTGACAAAATCATGTCAAATGAGGCATTAAAGCCCTAGTTTTGAAAACTGTGATAAATACCAGCTAATCTACTGACATAATATATAGTGAGTCAAATATTTAGTTTTGCATTAAATCTAAATCCAACATTAGAGCATTTCCTCCTGATTAAAAAGGATAAAATGTAGATGTTATTTTATGCTCCAGTTCCCACGTCTAATTAATGCTTAACATTCAGAGCCATTTCTGACATTACAAATGTATGAGCAAACATGCCAAGAAAAGGGGGGAGGCACAAGGGAAACAAGTGCAAGATCTATATGCTTAATTCCTATTCCTCCTTTTGCAGTGGCTAATATGTTATTGCAGAGACTATTTGCAGACACTTGCCCTGCCAGTGGGCAGCTAACTTCCCTGATTGCTTGTATAAACAGTCTTCTAGATCTGGAGACAGATGTAAGAGAGCACATAGCTAACCTAAGTTTAGTATCATTAGGAATTAAAAGCAGGACATTAATAGATTCACAGCGAATGTTGGCTAGGCAATCTAAGCATTGAACAATATGACTATTGAAAGCCTTAATATTTGTAAGTGGCCATATGAAAAGGTTTGTCAGAAAGTTTATTATCTTGGGAATAAGATGTACCTAATTAGAGAAAAGATTACTGCTGAGATAAAATAAAACGAGTGGTTTTGTATCATATATTACTGATCTTAATGAGCATGAGGAAATAGTGCTCTTAAATGTATATATATTTATAGTTTAGTTAATTACTTACTCATATCTGGAAAATAGAGTGAGATAAATCCTCACGAATTACTGAAATATCTCCATTCATTATGCATTGTATTCCCAGCATTATGCTTTAGCTGATTCTTGGAAGGCAGAATTTTGAGAAATGTGTTTTATTGTCAAATACTATGACTTCAGACTCTTGTAATTTCAAAATACACTACACTGTAACAGCTGCTTTTCTAGAGTGCGTGCTTTAGGAAGCTTAAATGCAATCCAGTGCTGTGTAAGACAGCATGAGCTCAACTCAAATGAAAAATGAGTGAAAGACAAAATAAATAATCACCTTCATTTTAGGAAATGTGTTGATTTATTGATTAGGAAAAAGGTCTCTACCGGTTGACACTCCTAGCTAAGCCTGCTACCTACATCAATATTGAGTGCAGCCTCGGGATTTGGTATAGCTCATGCTACCAGCAATATAGTTCCTCATACTCTCAAAAGAAAGTGAAAAATCACTGAAAATAAACCCAGAATAAAAAAAAAAAAACAAAAACACAAAACTAAGGAGAGCTTAAAAAAGATGGACTTCAGAATTAAATACTTATTCCATTCAAGAAAATTACACTCTGATTTTTCTTCATCATTCTGTTCTGCAAAGGATTCTTGTAAATGTGTGGTTGCGTATCCACACATGTCCTTCAGGGTGCGGGTTGGGAGATATTTGGCATTTAAAATGCTGCATGAACTTTAATGCCGGTCAAACACCTCAGAAGCTGTTTCCCAACAGCCTCCTCCAGCGCAGGGGTCTGTCAGGGGAGGAGGTTGCACACCAAGTGGTATGGTATAACTCACCCTTTTGGTGGGTAGTTGCCTCTATTCAGTTTCCTCAGTTTCTTATCTCCAAACCACAAAGACCTTAAGCAGAGCCATAGTTCAGAACAGTTCTGCAAAGACGTGGCCCCGGGCGCTTTCCTGAGCTGGCTCTCCCCACCAGGCAGGGGAGCTCCCAGGCTCTCTGTCCCACCAGGATGGCTCTCCTGCCTGCTCACCAAGTGGGAACTCAACCCACTGTCCATAGTAGCTATCACCAAGGAATGACTTTCAATCAGTGTTTAAAATGGTTTAACTGTTCCTGTAAACAAATCGAAGTCGAATTTGCCATTATTCCAGAAATTGTGATGACAAACCAAGTTATACTGGCTCCACCCCTTTCAAAAACGGGTTTATGCTATTTAAACCTGATAAAGGTTTGGGCACCATTTCGGACAGACAGGTTGGTCACAATAACTCTGGCATATCAGACTGGTCTGGCCTGACAGTAGGAGCGAGTCACGGAGCAGCTCCACACAGGTCCTCATCTTCCTGCCCAGTTCCACAGTCAACACAGAGCAGTTATATATTTTATATTTACAATATAAAATACCCTCTGCCACCCACCGTAACATTAAGGAAGACTCCCTGTGAATGCCCAAGAATTTGGAGTTGGTCTCATAATTTATACCAATGCCCTGTGCAGAATCCAGTAGCCAATTTACAGAAAATGCAGCACTAGCAGTTTCATTTGCTTCGCATTTTGCACCTCAATTCAGGTACCAAGACACCTAAATAACAGGCAGTTTGGAAGCTACTGATGTATGGGAACTTAAAGTTGTAACAGATAGCTACTGGAATATGTGTATTTCCTGAGAAATTTGGAGGCATGTGCTCTAAGGTTGGGGAACTGGCACCTTTCCTCATCAGTGCTATGAGCTTTTGTTTCTTCTTCATATTTTCACAGTCGTCTTTGACTCCAAAGAGACTGTAAGGGGTACAGGGATTGGCACAGAACCAGAAACAGCCATCAGTGAGAATAACCCCAAAACATGGGAAGACCTGGTGTTACTGAATTTGCTCAAAATTATTTTTCAACTACTGTCTATTAAGAAAAGAAACCAAACAAACAACAAAACAAAACAAAATCCAACCAATTTTTACTTTATCTCTCATACTGGAACTTGATTCATAACCTCTTGTTGCATCTTTGCACTGAGAGGAAAATATGTCTAACTCCTTTTGAGAGTTCATCAAGTTCTTGTGATTGAAGTCACGTTGCTTGCAAGAAACTCATCCCAGACTCCTTCTTCTGGAAGGAAACCAGCTGTCTTTCTATGAATTGGTCTAAAAACCAAACAAACAAACAACAGTGCTCGAGGAGGCTCAGCTCTTGCCACGTAGGTTTTGAAAAGGGCTTCTGACATTACTGTACAACCACTGACTGATAACCCACCTTTTCTGGGACAGTCATCCTGCAAAACGAACGTGTGACCTGGAAGGATGTGTTCATGCCATGTCTGGAGACACGCACAAGGCCACACGTTACTGGCGGTGCTGACGTCCATACCGCGTGCCCTATAGCATGTGGCGTATAGAATGTGGGAGGTGCTGTGCAAAGCCCTCTATCAGCATCTTCTGAAGCACCAAGGCCGGGCATGGGACGATCGTCCCTGCGGCACCGGGGTCCCCAGAGCACCCATACCTTCTGCTGCCACATTGGCCTCTGCAGCAGCCGCGGTGGCTTCCTCCTCCACAGGGATGTCAAACGCTGTCTTAGTTTACATTTACCCTTAAAATAACCTCCGCTCTGTGCCAGGCACTGAACAACTTCTTACATTTATGTTTGAAACAGCTTTAATGTCAAGAAATGGTGACTTTCTTCTTCCATCTTCCACTCTGTTGATAAGGCTTGAATATTTAGACAAAGCCTTGAAATAGTTAGAAGTTTACAGTTCATTTAAGCAAATATAAAAACACATTTCGTATCCTTTTTCTTTACATACCTGGTGCATGGTAGTCATTCAAGATCTCTCGCATGGAGGAAGCTAATTCAGAAGCTAAAAATATCACATGTTTACACTTGTAAATCACCATTAGCAAATGATTTTCCTAATGCTTTAGACAATATAGTAGCAAAGTGCAGCTGCTTCAGCCAGAATGGTATTTTAGTGATTTTTAAGAACTTAATGAGATCAGGTAATTGACTAGTGAAGCTAAAAATTTTACCTTCAATTAAACAATCAACAGCTCCGTACATCAACATAATCATCTTCGCCCCTCCACCTCCCTGTTATCAAATCAATATGTGGGTAGCAGTTGTCTAAGAAACCACTTCCTCTCTGCTCTAAACCAGTGTTCAGGACCCATTTTAAAGCATTTATTCAATCAGTCTGGTGTAATTTGCAAATAATGGAAAGTATGTAGTAATGCAAGATTCCGAAAGCAACTAAGGAAAAATGAGGCTTTAATTCATTTGTTGTTTAATGGCATTATTTATCCTACATTTGCTCTGGTGCAACCAACAAATAACTTAATACTCTACATTTTAAAATATAATCATGTGTGCTTCAGTTGACAGTGCTAGATGTATTGATTTTATATATGTAGGAAATAAGATTATACAGGTCGTGTTAATGAATCATGGGACTGATAGTTCAGGAGACAGATGTGAGGCAGAAGTATCGTATTGGGAAAAAAATAATGCACAGGAACATAAAATAATTTTGTCAGGGAACCCCTTCCAAGGGCTATATTAAAACACAGCAATCTTGTTTTGGAGTTGCTGTTAATGAATCGATATAAACTGCCCTCCCCAACCACAACTGTGAGTGTAGTAAGGTATTTATTACCTGAAGTGTAGGGAACTTCTGCTCTCTTGCAAAAGGCTCTGAAATCAAGTAGTCGTATCCCCCGGCACGTTATGTTCAGAGGGGTTCTGGTGTCACATCACCCGCCGGCATCTGTAGCACAGTTCTCTTCTCTAGCGAAAACACTCATTTTCATCTGCCAGGTAGTGTGTGTCTTGTTACACCAAAAATATCAGGCAATGGTTAAAAAGAGAGAAAAACTGCAGAGAGATATGGAGATGTTAACAGGTAAGTCAGTGACTTTCCAGTGTAAGTTTTTCATAATGAAGCCATAAATATATGCTAATGTATGCTGATATTCACCGCCTGTGCTTCCTGCAAGTGCGCCCTGGGCCCAGACGGGTTTGGGGCTCCCCAAGGTTTGGGGAGGGGGAGGCAGCTGGTGGAGCAAAGCAGGGCCAAGCACCGGCAATATTCATTATGAGAGTAGCGCTGGCAGAAAACGGGTGTCTGTTATTCAGCGACTGCAGCGTCAGCATCACCTCCTCCTACCACAGCGCGGGGAAACCGTGAACACCACCAAGGCTACCTGTGCCCCCCCAGCCCTGCCGCCGCTGCTCCCCCAAATGCAGCCAGAGGCTTGGTGAGGGTGCGATGCTCGGGGCCGTCGCTGTGCCGAGGAGACAGTGTCGTGTGAGGCGCAGTTTCAGCGACGGAGCCAACGCTCAGCGTCAACCTGCAGGGCCACAGCCAGAGAAGGGGGCTCAGCCCCATCCGTCTCCCAGCAGGGCGTGCTCAACACCGTTATCCCAAAATCCTACTGGGGTGGAAGGCACAGTCCGGCCCCTGCGGACAGGGCAGTCCTTGCGCTTTACCCAAAGCAATCATGTGGCAAATTTCTCTTTGTCACATCACAAACCTCGGAATAAACTCCTGCTCTGCCCCAGTCGAGCACCAGGACGCCGGGGGGGCTGCAGGGCCACCCTCCTGTCCCACTCCCTGCCTCGCAGCCCCCGAAACCTCTTCTGCTCGGAGCTCGGCTCCTCCTCGGCTGTTCCCACCCCGAATTACACAGCTCTGTGTTTGTTCTCAGCCAACAGAGCAACTCATTCACAGTTCCTGCCCACATCTAACTGGCACTAACACGCAACAAGTTAAACCCCTTCAATTAGCAAAACTTTCTCCAATGTGCCAGCAGAGCTCTGACACCCATGGGCCCAAAGGAACCAAGTTAGTGCAGACCTTCTCTTTAAAGTGTTACCGACCTTTAAACTTCTTACACTGACTTGGGCTATTTTCATTCAAGATAGGTTTGGAAAGGCCTTTCCTGGCAGAACCAAAGATGACTGGTGACGACTGGGAGGACAAATCCCTGGAGAGTGACCTCGGCCGCTGGCCCAGCCTTTTGCAGAACTAGGTCTTTCTATACCTTGGGTCTACAACAGGTCGGAGTTGCTCTCCGGTCGGCCCTGTGTGCTAGACGGGAAGGGTTTTGGCTGCGTAAGAGGGTTCCTTCTTATATAGAGAAGGAAGTGGAAGAACTGATGTGTATAAAGCAAAGTTACTTCTTCCCCTTTTAACCTGCGATCTGTATCCTGATAGCTGCAGTAAGACACTGAGATACAACCTCATGGTAGCAGGCAGGCCTGGCAATTTAAAAGAGCTGTACCCTCATGCGGGTGCATCCCAGGACAAGTGCTCTCTTTCAGTATGTTTAGACTAGGAGAAAAGTTGTGTTTTTAAAGATCTTAGCTAATGCATCTTGACTAACACGTTTTGAAACCTTGCATAGACAGGACAAGTCAAATGCTAAAAGGTGTAAAAAAGTGTTTGCTAAGTCATTCTAAAAATACAACTTTTACACCTGTCTAGACAATGACAGAATACTTTTTAAAATGACACACCATGCTCACGGGAAGTCCCACTGCAACAGCCAAGGAGAATTATAGCATAGGAAACAATCAATAAGAAGTTTCTCCACAAAGATTTTCAAAGCCATGGCACAGATTGATGTGTGGGGAAACCCTGGCAGCCTTGTCTAGACAACAAGAGAAGATCCCTTTTTCAGTAGACTAAGCTCATTCAGGCCCTCTTTTTACAAAAGCAAAATCTACTAAAAGTCTACTAAGATCATCTTCTGTTCAGTTTTAGCAGATCATAGTCTGGGCTCCTGGCTGACTGTAACAGTCTGCTAAAATCATGCTAAAGGTATTGAGGGCTATGTGTTTATCAGATAGGATTTTTAGTCCTTAAATAACCTTGATTGAATTAGGTCTCCTGGAAATGACCCTTTCCCTAAAGCTGATGACACAGTAGCTCTTTTTTCCATGCCCATTCAATCTTTTGACCCAATTCATTTGCCTACATTGCACCAACAAACAGAAAGTTCAATGTGTCCTTAACATTAGTATTTCTAGTTGCTGGTTTCCTACAGGCTACCAGACAGCAATTGCCTTTGACTTTGACTTCACTTTACTGAAATGGACTCAGACAAAACCCTCGATCTAATCTACTCCTCTGAACAGCTACTTGAAAATAGCCTGTGTGCGTGCACACACACCCATTGGAGTAATTGTCTTCTACACAGTCAGCAGATAAATTCTTAGTCATTAGTGTATTTCCTTACACTGTTTTGCTTCTACCAAACTGACTGGAGAGTGAAGAAGTTAGACTAACTGTTTCCCAGAAATGTATTAGCATCTTTGACATCTTAAACAATACTTTCAGGAAAGAAAACAAAAATTTAAAAAGGGGAAAACTCACTGCCTCAACTGAAGAACAAGCACATGTCTGGCCTCTATGGTCGTTTAATGTCAGGCCCTTTTTCATATGAAAAAAAAAAAAAAAAGATACTATTAGTTCTATTTATTATTAAGGCTTAATCACATGGGTGGGTATCAGTCTGGTAGGAAAAAAATCTACATCTCAAATAACCTCATTAGAGATTATGTCTTTATGACATGGGTGGGTATTTGACACTCAGAGGAAAATTCACAAGTCACCAACTCAATTGAAAGAGCCCACCAAATAATAATCTGCTGATGTAACACCAAGTTCCCAAAATAAGTCAGTCTGGACTTGCTTGAGATCCCCTGGTTTTAGTAATCCTTTGTCAATAGCTCTCAAACAATGGAGCTGTGAAATGGAGCCAGTTAAGTTATCATGATGAGGCTTTTTCACGACTGTGTCAAGTTTTTTTGGCTGTGGCTGCACCACCTGAAGTATTTTAGAAATACACAATGATTTCCTGTCTTGACTAAATAGGAAGAAAACAGATCTCTAATGCTTGTGAGGTCCAATGCCAGCAAAGTCCGTGATTTAAAATAAGACTCCGCAGTTGGCAAAGGCTCTTTGGTAAGCCGTTGTCACCTACAGACCTGAGCAAAATCTTTCTGTCCTTGCTAAGCTCAAAACATCATTAAACATTAATGGGAAGTTGATCTCAGTCAGATCAGCATGCTCTGACCTGCTGTTGATGCTTATTTCGGGTTTTCAGCACTGTCTGTCTTCAAACTTTCTCACGTGCTAAAATAATGCCTTTAAAATGTATCCTTTTATATACACACACACACAGAGCGAAGGACAGTAATACCCATGCACAGATGTTTTTTATCCGTCTGGTTTTTTGTCCTCTGAGAAGACATCTAGTAGCCTATTTCTTCCTATATCACTGGGCCTGATATCACTGCCCGCCGCCCGCCGAACCGAGCGGCAAATCTCCCGTTTCTCCGGTGTGACCAGAGGAAGGTCCTTTTCAGTGAAAGCAAACAATTAGGAGCCCTAAGTTATTATTTCCTATTATTGTGCAATAAAAGCGGCTCCGGCCGTTCCAAGGCGAAGGATAAGAGTGTCCAGGATTCCAAACGCCGTGCAGCCGCTTTCCCGCGCCCCCGCACCCCGCGGAGGCAGCGGGGCTCCCCGGGCGAGCGCCACCGGCCCGACCCACGCGTGTCCCGGCGGCCGGAGCCGCGCTGGGGAAGGAGTCAAAGTACAGAGGGCCGGTACCCTACGAGGCTAGAAACAGTTCTGCATATCAAAGGCCGACGAACCTAATGACCAAAAATATAAGTACCTGACCCGGAGGATTAATCACACACTGTCAAGCTGAAATTGGTGCAATTCTTCCAATCATTAACGTTTTGCTTACAAAAATGTGCTTTTCTGTTTGTTTTTCTGCTAAATGATAACCATTTTCAAGTTGAATCGGCTGATAAAAAAGTCGAAAACAAGACGGGAGTTGTGCTGGAAAGGTCATACGTGCTAGTTCGGCATGAAATAACCAACAGGCAAACAAAGGGGAAAGCGGGG
>JAOXJM010000002.1:22223204-22260678 GCA_026413425.1 Tringa solitaria
GCTCCCGCCCGGTGCTGCGGGGAGCCGGGAGCCCCGCGGAGGCGGCGTCGAGGCCCCGCTCCGCGGCCCGGCTGCGGGTGGCCGGGTCTCCCTCGCCCCCCAGCCCCGGGGCGGGGGGAGTAGCGCCGCTTTAATTTCGCGTTTATGTGTCACCGTGTTCGTGAGCGGGTTTTACGGGACGGCGCTAACGCGAAACACCTGGACGGCGGCTCCGCGGGCGCGCACGGCGGGGAGAGGGCGGAGGGAGGGGGCGAGCAGCGGAGGAGCCCTCGGCTGCGCCGGTCTGTCGTCACGCAAATGCGTTAAAATAAAGTAATAATAAATAATCAAACGCCACCACCACCACCACCCCCCCTCAAATGTCGGGAAATCAGGAAACGAATGCCTCCAAAACCGGAGCCAAATGCCAGGCGGTATTCCCACCGCGCCCCCGGGTACCTGCCATAAGCGCCCCACAGACGATTTCTGATGCCTGGGGTGGTTATTCCGGTCAATACATGAATTATTCCACGATTTATAAGTGAAATGAGTCTCGAAGCACAGAACTCTTTCTTTGCTTCGCGGGTTCTGTTACCACTACCATGTATTTTTTTGGCACGGTACCTGCCCGGTTTCTGCTCTCAAAAACAGGAGTGTCGCCCAAAATAACACCCTCTGTGACACTGCAGACTTCAGGAGAGTTACACGGGAGAGGAATCATTCCTAGCTGCAGTGACTGCGTTTGGCTCCACAGAATTAGTGAGCGATCCAGCAAAGTCCATCTTTTAACAGCCGGAGCGGGCTACCAGCAGCCTCACCCCCCGAGCTGCAGGGCGCTTTCCAAGAGGATCCAGCCCGCAGCCATTCCACCCCTTCCCATTATTGAAAATATTTCAAGACTCTTCCAAGAGAGGTGAGGCCACAGCCTTGAACACTTTCCAAGGAGGAAATAGGAGGGAGTTCACCCTGATTTTCCTAGCACCGTGGAAGCCAGACTGCTCCAGACAGAGGCACCGCACATTGCAGGGTGATGTCAGTCGGTGCTGCTGTCTTCCAGATAACTCATCTGTTAGATATTCGCTTCTCACCTCTTCCTCCTCCTCACTGTCGTGATTTGATTTACTAAATGAGTTACAACTGCAATAAACACTAAGGCAGGTCAGTCTTGAAGGCATTAATTAGATGTAGCAGAACAAGACAAATCTTGGTCTAAAAAGGAGTGGACAACATTTGAACTATTATTCTAGGCAGAGCTGGCAGGATTTTATCATTTTCCACCCTACATCCCTATATTCATCTGATTACGATTTTGCCAAATTTAAATCATCCGGGTGGAAAAAATTCTGTTCTGAGGGAATCTGCCTCATGCTGAGCATGTTTAAGGTTTCAGCAAAACTGGTTCAGCTGTTCCTGAGCAGATTTTTTTTCGCTGGCATTTAGGCATCCTTGCATTGTATTGAAAACCTGTGGTGCCCCATCGCTGGGGAAACTTCAGGAGATGGAAGCATCCAGCAAAAAGTCAGCCAGGGGTTGCCTCTTCGGTTCTTCCTTTGCTCTTCCACCCAGGGCTGTACTTTAGAGCCAGGCAAAATAAAGATCCCAGACCTCTACAGAGATACACGGACACCTCGGGAATGGTCAGGCCACCCATGGGCCTGACTTGGCTCTCCGATGATTTGAAGAGTGCTTCTTTCTTGGCACCACGTATTTGTGGGTATGAGACGTGCTGCCACCAGGACGTGCCCTTTTTCTATATGCTGTCACCAGCTCTAAGGGAAAAAAAAAATAGCTACAGAAAAGATTTAACGGCGCTTTTGAGTCTTGTCACGGGTTTCCAAGCCAACACATGCCAGACCCTCAGGGGAGCACATTGGTAAGGTGCCTCCATTTCCTCTAGCCCCCAATATTGTTAATATCTCTTCTGGGACACCTTGACTTGCGGAGTGGGATATGCGACGTTTATGGCTCTGTGGTAAAAGGAAGGAACACATGGCCCCATATTATAAACACAGCTTAATACCGCTTTCTTTCTGGACTGGGCTGTCCTGGTGATTACCACGATACCAGCTTCTCTAAACTAGAGTTTAATTCAGCTGAAATGTGACATAATTCACCAGAGTTTTCTTCTGAACTGCGAAGAGGCATCCTATGAAACATGTTGGCTTTAATGTTTTTTGGAATGCACTTTCCTAACCCTTCCTTGGCCTGAAGTTTCTTATCTGACCATTATGAGAATGTGGTGAACAATGCTACAAAAAAACAAAGCAATACATTGTTCCTTACAGGCTCGTATTTCCTATATATCTGCCACCACAAACCATGAGCTATTTTGGATCCTGCCTATAAGTGCAACTGAAAGCTGCTTGGTTAATTATATTTATTTGCGGTGATGGCAACTGTAACATGTTAAAACTTCTCTATATTCTTATGTGTTGGCTACACACATAAAGATTACACCCAAAAACACATATCATTCCCAGGGGCTAGATTGTCTTTCACATCTTGCACAATCATTTACGTAAGTGCAAACTGAATATAAAATGCTGCTAACACAGACTGCTGGCTGCTGTACACCCACTCTGTGTTGATATAAATGACTATAACAAGATACCAGACAAAGGAGAATCTGCCTAAACTACAGTGATGACAAAATATCTTTTTTTTTTTTTTTTTTTTAACAGAGTAATCAGAATACAAAATATTATACATTTCGAAGAGGACTTGTGCAGCAGGATTTTTCACTGTAACAGTTCCAACAGGTCCAAAGTACACACAGCTAAATTTGATGTCAGTAGGAATTAGGTATGAATAGGGAGTGTTACTTAGTTATTTTTGTTAATGTTTTCCAGAGCTTACACATTCACTCTACATTTTTTAGTAAAGTTTATCATTTTGGCATCATAAAATCAATCCCTAGGTAGGTTTGTTTTATCTGGAGCTGATACCTACATGCAGTTGCTGTTAATAGTCAAATATAGAAGCTTACAATAACAATCTAGCTAACTATTAATGGCTATTTAACAGTGGAGTTAGAAGGATGGATCTGAAATCTGTCCTCATCTGAAAAATAGATTGCCGGACTCTCAGGTGCAGAAACTCTTCAAAGGCTTCATTTCCATGGGTAGGAGCCAAAATAGTTGGGTAGAATTGGCACTAAAAGGCTAGAGGAGGAATTGCCTTAGAGACAAATTCAGAACTTGTGTAATGGGTCTGGAGTCCATTGGAGCTGGTGATTTTCATAGGCAAATCATGTATTTTTTCGTAACAGAATGACAGACTTTGCCTTGACGGGTTGCACATGGAAATATGAAGTACAATATTAAATGGTAAAAATGAAAGGAAGAATCATTTTTCCCTAAGGTAGGTATCTCCCCCTCTCGCTCCTGCCCCTGAGCTGAGGTGTCTCTGTAACGGGAACCGCGTAGCCCAGAACCAACCGGCGAAACGCGGCGGCATCAGCCGCAGACGGTACCAGACTCCAGGCTGTGAGTCCAGGGGACCTTGTTGTGGCAACTGCTCTGTTAGAGAGAGTCACTGCCAGGTTTGGCCACACTGCAGGGTGGCTGCAGAATCTCAGTGTCCCAGATTACTAGCGACACTTCCAGTTAGACAGAGAATATTTGGCACCCTCCAACGAGGACTTCTGCTGTGTAGCAGGGACTCAGGGGGATGCCGCCTCCTCTGGAAGCACAGCTACGCTGGTCTTTGTAAAATCTGCCCCACTCTGGAACCGAGAAGGACTGAATTCCGAGTTGTCCAGCTCTGCCGACAGCTCCGGTTTCGCCCCTGATAAGGCTATCGTGGCACGCAGAGGAAACCCATGCGATTTGGGAGATAAAGCAAAACAAGGATGCTTCCCCCTGTTGAAATGGAGGGTAGGGGCTTCCATTCAACGTGTGGGATGAGGGAACAATTGATATCCAACCTGGAAAGTTATTTCATTCTTACTCTTCTGAAAGCATACTTCATTTAATGAACAGCTTCAGCTCTCTATTCACTGTTGGCTGTCCAGAATGATGTGGGCTCACGCTGGCTTGGAGGAAAGTGTAGGAGAGCATCCTGAGTGGGTCTTTGCCATGTCTGGTTTCATTCACCCTCTCCAGCAATAATCAGCTGCCAGGGAAGTCACTGTTCAAGTCCCTTCTGAGTCTGGAAATACGGGAATGCTTTTGCAAAGCTGCAGGCTTTCCCATGCTCTATGAATTTCTATTTTATTTCATGGCCGTTTGGGGTTTTTTATTTTTCTTCCTTGGAGTCTCCTTGGGAAATTTGTCTTGGTTGAGCCATTGTGTTTCTACACTTCGCTTCTCCGTGTCAGCAGCACTGGTCACGGAAACCTGCGGGAACGCTTGTGCAGCTGAGAGTACAGCTCTCCCAGTAGGCATGAAGTCAGACTGACAGCAAGGTGCTTTATACCAAATATTATTATTCCTGAACAGAGACTGGGACAACCTTTAAAGATAAATATGCAATAAACCAGGCCCTTGCTGCATCAATTAATTTCTGTAACTTCCCAAGCTGCTTTTCTATTGCTTTTGTCTCTTTCAAATTATGTGACGTTTCACCTCAGGACTGGATCTACTGGGAGACATGACCTTGCTCTTTATGTAGCTTTCATAGCACCCGTCTGACACCTGTAAAACATTAAACAGTAAGAATGTATGTTAAAGTCAGTTAGCCAGGATAAGTGTCTTCTATAGATAAACGGGTTGGTTTGGGAGAGAGCACCACAGCCTGTCGAAGCCTCTGTCTGTATCACTGAAGAGTAAATTCCTAAAGAGTCAGGATGCTCTAGATAACCATGAAATCACAGAAAGCAGCAGCAGGAGTCATGCTGGCCGGGTCTGCCGGAGCACACCCTCCTCAAAACCCTGCTGCAGTCACATCTGCTGCAACTCAGTGTCTTTAATTTTCTGCCTGTTGCCTTTTCATTTTCTGCTGCAGTTGCATTTTCTACAATTCTCTTTATATTTAGTTCACGTGTGGGCTTTGGGCACATCAGTCTCCCTGTCTGTGGGTTTTTGGTACATAAATAGCTTCCTAGGAGTACGCAGAGACCTATGGATAAAGCCCAAACAGGACTAGTCTTTCCACACCTGCCTGCACCCTCACTTGGACCCAGGGCGGTGCTTTCTCTGGAGAACACCCCATCCAAGGTGAGATCCTGCTGCTGTTGCTACAGACACAATCGCGAACGGGACACCAACAGCCTGCTGTCTGTCTGCTTTTGGGACACAGAGGACAACAGCTGCGAAGGCAGCAGCTGGGCCTTTCTGCTGGGCCACGAATGGCCCAGAGACTCAAGCCCCTCTTCAGCGTGTGGGCGGTGGCACCGGTGACTGCGCCTACACTGCTCTCCGCTGGGCGAGAGCATCGGAACCCGTGTGCTCCTGCAAACCTGCTGGGACCTGGAATCCCACGCCAAACCCAGACACGGGGCAGGGCCGGGGATGATGAAGTATCTTTATTACATTTTCTTTCTGCTCAGCCCGTCATTACTGATGCTACTCTGTTGTCCCACGCTAACCTAGTTCCTCTCGTTCCTGCAGGTTTACACTTAAAACATTAGTTAACAGTTATTACGTCATCTTACTCCCTAAGTGTTGGTTAGCGAGCTCTACGCTGTCAGGTCTTTGTACTTTTTCTCATCAGCTGGCTCTCCCAAGCCTATCGCTACGGTTGGCTCCTCTTCTCTGAACTGCCTCCAGCTCCTCTTCCTGGTAAGGAGCTGCAGAGAACCGCGCTCACCTTTTCCAGATGCTATCACCCCTCTGTTCCAAGAAGAGCCGCTTGCTCGCTCTTTCCCTGCCCTGGGTCTCCTCCAGGGCCCCACATCGGATCGACGTTTTAACCGTCGCATCACCCAGCAAATTTAAATGCCAATTCATCGCCCCTCCTGGCGGGGCAGCACCAGCGCATCTCTTCTGCCCCAAGAGGAAAGAAGACTCCAGACCTCGCCTTTCTGACAAACATTGCCGTTTTTGTAGGGAGCCCAGACTGTTTTCTAACTTTTTGCACTAATCAGGTAAACTGGCTTATTTGTGACAGGGAGCGGAATGATAGGAAGCCCTAACTAACCCCGTACTGGTGGTCAGAGTAGCACAAAAACAAAGCCAGTTTCCAGCGCTCTGTGCTGAGACTGATTTTCCGTTGTCGTTCCACATTATCTTCCCATTTAAATCTGCCCATGCAATTCTGTTGTGCATCCTGTAATTCTGTTTTAGTAGGTTTAAAACAAACAAAAGGAAGTACTTTTTCACACAGCGCATAATTAAATTGTGGAACTTGTTGTCATGGGAAGTGCTGGATGCCAAAAGTACAAATGGACTCAGAAAAGGAGAAGACAAATTAATGGAAGATAGGTGCATTGATGAGTATGAAACACAGTACCTTGCTCACAGCACTTGGCTCAGGAAGCTCTTACGCTGCTGTTTGATGAAGGCAGGAAAGGATTTCTCTGTGCCCGTTTCTCACACGGGTTCCCCTCAGTAGCCTCTTCTGGTCACTGGCAGGAAGAAGACATTGGAGCTAGTGGTTTGTCTTAGCAGAGCAGCTCTAATGTCCCTCTCCTAACCAGAGACACAGATGTCGATAGATGCCTGTAAAATATTAAAAATTAATCTTTACGCTGAAAAT
The DNA here is from genome assembly GCA_026413425.1 of Tringa solitaria. Taxonomy (NCBI): domain Eukaryota; kingdom Metazoa; phylum Chordata; class Aves; order Charadriiformes; family Scolopacidae; genus Tringa; species Tringa solitaria. Next base: position 22,229,820 of record JAOXJM010000002.1, read on the forward strand.
TGACTCCAACACTTCCGAATTCCTCTTTGGACATTTTTATCAGACCTGATCCAGCTGATGTTTACACATGAAGTTTACAGCAAAGCATACAACCGAAATGGGTTATTTTAAGGCTTCAGGACAGCTGGTTTTAATGGCCCAGCCAAAAGTTTTATTTTGCAGATATTACAGTTTGGATCAACTTCACTGGGGACTGATATCAAGGGGAAACCTGTTATCTGTGCTGCGAGCGTTGTATCTGCTCTTGGAGCTCTCTCCCCTCCCTGAACAAACGCTCCCACTGGTCAACACGGTGCCATCTCTTCTTGTTGTCTTTGCTCCTTAATGGCTGGTTTATCAGTCTCCCCTCAGACTTCTCAACTTGTCTTGACTGGCGAGCCAAACAAGCAGATCCGTACGAGCACGTGGAGCCAGGAGGGCGAGGAGGGCAGGCTGGCGAGGTGGGCAGTGAGTCCTGGCCCCGTGGCCACCGCTCTCGCCTGGGCAGGAGCCTCACCCCACAGGCTGCACCAGTCACTCCCGTCCAGGAGGAGGGCAGAACGGCCCACAGTTCTGATAACATCGTGAGTTGCTTTCGTTTCTTGTTCTGTGTGTTTGGCTGCGAAACACATAGCCTGATTTCATCTCCATGGCTTTGTCATCGAGGTTTCTTTCTGCATCATTCGGAGTGACAGGATCTCACTTTGGTCACGTTTCCCCACTTCTGCATCAGCTCAGACCATGTGACAACTGCCTTCCTCACTGCAGGCAAACTCACTCAGGCAAGGTAACCTTATAGAATCAAGTGATTTATTTCTACTGAGGAAAAAGCTGTATATATTTATCTACATTATGTTGTTAAAATGCATGTGGTAAAAAGCCAGAAAAGAGCCTCGTGGCCCAGGGCCTGCCTCACCAGGAAGGTAATGGTGAGACAAGGCAAGAGGAGTGAATTCAGAGGCTTCATTTTCTCTCTGTCATGAGAAGCCTTGAAGTACAGGATGTTTCCCTGGATTTTGAAGAATTTTTCAGATCCTTTGGTTGCAGGATGGAGGCCACACTGCACCATCTGACCGAATTAGCCATCTGCTGCTCTAGTTCCATCATGAGGTACTTTAACTTTAGCATCTCAATGTTATTAACTCAAATTTCCTAAATGTTGTTATAGTTCTTATCTTGTACAACGGTGGACTCTATGGAAGGAAAGCTGACACCCAAACCAGGCGTTGGGAGCAGCACTGGTTCTTTTTTTGTGTCTGGGATGAAGATGAACTCCCAGGGAGGGATGCAGTGGTGACTGCAGTAGCTCTGTGCAGCCAGACTGTGGTCCAGCGACTCTGGACTGGAAACTGGGGACGTGGACACCCACCTTTGCCACTCCATGCTGCTGCTGGAGCTCAGGTCACCGCATCCACGTCTGTCTGTGCCTCTTCACATGCTCCCTGACTGGTCTTTTAGACTAAATTCTTCTATTGGTGTGAATCACATAGTGCCCTTCTCAGTGTATCTTGGCATGTAGCTCTTGGAATGTCTGTAATTTAAATATTAATTATGACACAAAAGCAGTGATCCAAATGTTCAAGCCATAGTCTTGAAAGGAGCTATCGAAGGCCACTTTATTAGTCCTGTTTCACTAATAAGTTAAGATACCCCCATGAAAAACTATGACCAAGGTTTTTTTCTGTCAATTAGTTATTAACATACCAGTCCCCAGTTTTTCCGGTGCCAATTATTCTCGTCTCTACAGGCTGGAGTACACTACTCATAATGCAGAGTATTCCCTAGAAATAATAGGTTAAAATAAACAGCTAACCCAAGCCCAAAGGCAAAGAGCTACTCCTGGGCACTAGGCAAGATAATCAGGGAATAACTAACACAGATAATCAGCAAATCATTCAAATGAATTGATTTGGCTCTGGCCGACATCCCTGTTTCTGCCTGAAAGCTTCAGTGAAATCCAAATAAGTGGCAGTTATCTTGCTGTCTCTTCCTGTTATCTGAATCTAATGACAGCAGGGGAGAGAGGGGGAAATCGTGTCTTTGAACAGGATCATGGCCTTTCATTTAAAGTAAATACTACATCAAAATGGAAACTGCCTGAAGAATGAGTCTGCCTTGGCTTAATCCTTAGCAGATTAAGTGATGTATTAAAATCAGACAACGTCAGATTCTTGCAATGGCTTCAGCACCTTCACTACAAATACACACACAGAGATCAGAAAGTGCCAATTATAATGCCTGAAGGTGGCTAACAGTACAGCTTGAGGTAGCTGTGAAGAGTCAATATTCAGCCAAGGCATCTGTATTTTATGTTTCAATCAACGTCCTTAACATTAAAAAAAACGCGATAGGAAAATTCAAAGTCAGTGATGCTTATCCCAGATTCACCTATGCACTTGCAGCATCCAAGTTAAAATCATTACCTTCGTTGGTTCCCATGTAGTCAGTGGAGAGGAACGAGCAGGGCACCCAGCAATGGGTCACCTCTGAGATTCCCATCTCTCTCCCCTGACTTTGGAGAGAGCAGGGCCCAAGAGGGTTCTCCCTTGGGTCCCCCCATTTAGGTGTCTGAACGAACACCAGTGGGGTGAACTCGGGCCATGCTTTGCTTTGGGAGGAAAATCTGGAGCCAAGAGGTGGTTTGAGCACAAGAGGACACTCTCCAGCAAAGCTTCACCTGGACTTCTGAGCTCCACCAAAGTCAGCCACGGCTGATGGGACGGTGAGGGCTGGAACCCCATCTTCTGCCACACCGAGCTCCAGCTGGGTTTAGCCTGGTTCCCCTGGCACGCAAAATGCAAGTGGAAATAATCACAGCTCCACAAACGTGAAAAGATCCAACCCATGGTGGCAGAGGAAGAGATACACGGGCTACTCTTTGGCAGCAGCTTCTGTCAGCAGGGCAGGCAGGCAGCAGCGACGGCCAGCCCTCAAAGCACAGCAGCACGAATTGCCAGCACCCACCTAACACAGGGAGCACCCTCTGGCTTTCACGGAGCGAGTACTCGCTTCTGCCGGGGTTCCTGTGGCCGTGCACACAGCAGGAGTGGCACAGAGCAGAGGAATTCCTCAGTAATACCTGGGTCCTGCAGTGCAAGATCCGAGCTCACCCTCAGAGCGCACAGAAAGAGCTCCGGACTCAGACCACCACTAGCCTCTGCACAGAACAGCAACGTGTCAAAACGCAGCGGGCACAAAATGTTCTGTAGCTCTTCTGCCAGAGAAAGCTGCACTGGTAACGATGCCACCGAGAAACCGGCTGTCAGTTTAAGTTACAAAGAATTTCAGTGCTTTTTGCTCTGGGCACCAACCTGATTTGCCGGGTTATAAGCTGAGTAACACAGAGACGTGGGGTTGGGGTCTGCTGCAGCCCAGCAGCCTGACAGCTCTGCTGCTCACCTCCCCCGTTCTCCGCCAGCCAACCCGTCCTTCCGTGAGCTGCGAGACCACAGAAGAACTAATCACAATCAGCTCCAATAATACAAAGATCCTGCGGCCAAGTGCATTTCATTAAGAAAACCCAGCCTTCCAAAAACTCAGTCTTACAACACACTTTAAAAAGGTCTTCTCAAAGCACTCCCTCTTGCCTTTCATGACTGGTCCAAAAGTGCCAAAGGAGCAGCAACAAGTGACAAGCCTGTGATGTTGTGATGAATTACAACTAGAAACCAGACACTAATGTTACAGTAAAAATACATTGTGAGCACTCTGATGGAGTTACTTTAGTGCTGGCTGGTGCCTACGCTGCCAAAGCTCAGGAATGTACTGTCAGCAGGTGTGAAGAAATTACTTGGGCTGCTTTTCCAAGGTCTCTAACATTTGCTGTGTTCCTCCACGTTTTAAAAAGATTGTACCTGGATGGATGGCATTAAGGGATGGAGAGATACACTTTGTAAAACCAATACAGTTAAAAAAGATTAAATAAATTCCAAGTAATCTCATTTTTGCATGATCCAAATTAACTTATTTAATAATTACTTTTTAATACTTAAAACCCCCTAGAAGTCAGACTTTATTGTAGACCCAACACCTTTGTCAACATACTATTCTGAATAATTTAATGACAAATCTGAGAAGGACCAAACTCCATTGCATAACACATTTGTATACAGTGTTTGTTTTACTTCTATAACTTTAAAAATGTTTTGATCCTGTTCTATTGGAAAGAAAATAAACTGAAAGTGAGGTTTCAACCCCAACAGTTTTCACAGCAGTAAGTATAAATTCTGGAAAATAAAATGCAGGGTAAAAATGTTCAGGGACTATTAAATGTAATGGAAATAAAGCACCTATCACTTAACTGAAATTTTGCTGCTAAAGCAGTTTCATGTTTGCTATTCACACTACCATTTATGATAGCAACCTTTATAAAGTCAATTTAATTATCTTTATCTTATTACAAATAATAAATTTAGTTGTCCTACAATGAAAATCAATTGTCAACATAAGCTATGGTTAACATCTAATAAAACAGCCCTCTGTAAATCCATGATTAATAAGATTGGCTTCTGTATTAACTAACAGACATCATAAAATTTCCTTCCTTGCATTAATCTGTATATTAAAGGTTCATGCTGCTGGGCTGAGTTTCCTAAAATAAACTCTAAGAGCGAATGAGCAAAATTTTGGCGCCTATCATTATTATGTTATAACCATTTGAGAATGTATCTATAGCTGAATGGTTTTGAAATTAATGTCTATTTTAATTAAATCATAGACGATGGTGGCTATAACAAACAATAAGTGATTCACTTCTTCGTTTCCCTTATCTTCTGAATGTAATGATCACGCTGCTTATGCTTTGGTTTAAGCATTAGGGGAAGGTAATTGAAACATGAAAAACCAATTTCCCAAACCAGTCTTTCTGTATGACAGGAGTTATTTAAGCTCTTCTGTGGGGAAAAAAAAAAAAACAAAACAAAAAACCAAAAAAACCCCTGAAATTTACTCCCTCAGAAACACGTTCACAAGTTTCTGCTTCCAAGGTGGGAGCAGTGGAGCTCAGATTCTGCATGAAACTGCAAGAAGTGATGCTCTGGGAGACAGGGGATGTCTGTGCTGGCCTTTGGAAGCAATGCATGTGATGCCTGGGGACACCCATGTGGGACCGCAGCCACTGCCACCAGTGCAAGCGTCCACCAGAACTCATCTTCAAACATCAAACCCCACAGCCATTTCACAATGCAGGGAAGGCGCTGTGCTGGAGGTACCCCTGAGAGAACATGGAATTAGGGATGAAATCACCTTCCAAGCTGGCCCAGAGAAACCCTTCTAACTGCCACAAAATCTTTTGGCCGTTGACACCAAACAGGGCCCGAGATATTTTTTTGTTGTTGTTTGTTTAAGCAGCATTATCAACTCAGTATGTGCTTTGGGGAGTGGAGAATCTGATCCTTCACCTTATTACTTTAGTATAAATCAAGCAGAATTGGACCAATGCAAGACTGGACTCATGCAGTGGGGAAACAGCCCCTGGAGCAATAACAACAAATGTTGCTTCTCAGAGGACCTGGGGAGAAGTATCTTACCATGTGTTTAAGCCTTTTTGTTTAGTACGTGTCATAAATGCTAGAAGAGCGTATTTTTTTTCCTGCTAATTGCTATTTTTCACTTCGCAAAACTTCTGTGTTAATTAGACAAATAATTATTTTTTTTTAAACATTAACTTCTGCCAAAGAAAATACAATTCCTTATCACATGAAAAAGATCTTCACAGAGTAGCTTTAGCACTCTGGCCCTCATCAGAATAAAATTATAGTCAAACATATCTATGCTATCAACAACTGGAGATGATTACATCTGGAAAGACCTGAAAAATCTAATGTACTTTTATGTCATATTTCTATTTATTTCTTACATTTTAGTCATTTTTAATAAAGAAAATGCACTAGTCAAGTTCAAAGTTTTAGCCATCGCATCTCACTCTTTGAATTACAAGGCTCAGGTTATGAACAGACCAAGAGTCACAAAAGCATTTCAAGCACAACTAAGGAAGTCAAGGGAACATTCACATAGGTTTAATATTTCAGAGAGAAAGGAAGGAATCCAGATAACCTCCATTATCTTACAAAAATCTAATCTTGCGCCACCCGAAAAGTGACAGTCTTCTCAAGGTTTTAGAAGTCTGGAAACATGAACATTTTTCAGATCTCATCTAAAAAGGGCAGATTATTTCTAACTTGCTCCCAGCGAGAGGCACCAAGCACTTACTCCTTTTCCCTGCCTGACAAGCACTCCGTGCAGTCACAGCACACCCTCCTCCTGGTGGCTGACTCCTTCCTAGGGAATGAAGGGCAGTTTTAGGAGAACACAGGCTCAAACACTCGCTGCACTGTACCGTGTTTGTACCTCTGACAGTCCCAAGGCTGGGCTCTGCAGGTGAAGCACGCGTTCAGCCTACACTGGGGCAGGTGGTCGGCGTTCACCCATAATGCTGTCTCATATAGAGCACTACGAATGCAGAGCTAGCATGATTTATTGGTATTTAACTTTATAAAGTAACTGTCTGGGTGGGTGTAGGCTTTAGAGAGTATTGGCCTCTACCACAAAAAGTAGTTTCTAACAAGGAAAGAAAAAAATTAGTAGTCAAATGGCTGTAAATGCTTCTTTTAAAAGTATATATTTACCAACTATATATTTCAAAGTTGATTTCTCTTTTCCTGTTAATGCTCTGGAACATTAGAACTCTCTCTTTTTTCCCCTTCAATGTCTTTTTGATGGAAAAGGAATGTTAAACTGCAATTTTATTTTTCCAGTTCCTTCTAGCTTCCCCCCACCCCTTCTTTTATCACCCCAGAGACTTACAGGCTTGTTTCCTCTGCCCCTTCACAGGCAGTCAGCAGCTACGCACCCTTTCCTTGCCCCTCTCTAGCCCCAAACAATTGCTTCTGATACCCAAAATAAAACCACAACCAGCAGCAGCTGGTCACCTCAGTCCTTTCCCTCTTCAAGCAAACACTGCCTCTCCCAGCAGCTCTGATGCAGCAAGTGCTGCTTCCAGGAGATAGCAGGAAGTTTCCTTTCCTCCATTATCCTTCTACTGCTCTTTCTCACTTGAAAACCAAGATGCCAGCTCTTATTATCTATGCTTCCCATGGCCCTCTTATCACTCTGTCTGCATTCCCCCTTTATATGCATTTTAACTCCTATTTTTCCTCATTTCATTTCCCCACATTGCATTTACCCTCCTGGATTTTTCCTTAAACCAGGAGCTGTCCCACTTGGCCACTAATCCAGAATTTGAAGAAACTCATCAGGGTAATTAGATCACTGCCATAAACTACAGCCCCAGTTGCCACCGCTCTCCCTCGTGCTTTGCTGGACTAATTCAACTGTATATTCTGTGGAAACAGCTCCCTATTCTTCTTTAAAGGATGCCTCACAGCAAGACAAACCCAATCCACCAGGTAAACTGGCCTGGGCTGTGCTGCTTCTTCCCTCCGGGTCAGACCTGCCACTCCAGTGACTGTGTATAGGAAACAGCTCTCAATTTATTTTTCTTACCCTTCTTATCTCCTTCTACCATACGTTGTACAATATACCCAAACAATAGCCACTATCTTCTGCTTGGGCAGCACCCAGTGGTGGGGAATCCAGAAAGCAGGTCAGGACAGAATTTATATACTAAAGGTGTCCATCAGCACGGCAAAGCTCAAGACAGCGGTTGGGTCATCTTTTTCTCAAATGCAGCTCTTCATAAAGTAACCCCTTGAATTATCCTCATAGAAGCATAAATTTGATATTAGTTTTTGAAAACTGTTCTTTTAACAGATGTTTGACAAAAAGCTTGGCAAAATGCTTACTTTGGAGTCCTGGTTAGTGGCCAGTACTGAGCCACTAACTAATGCTTTAGTGTTAGAGCCATCTAGTGGGAGAGGAGACTGGAGAACCCAGACAGATTCCGTTGTTGGACTTAACCTGTTCAGCTTGCTGTTGTGACCTTGGGGCACCAGGGCAATGAAACAGTGATCTGCCATACCATTGCTACAAACCAAAAGACAACTCGACCCTGAGGAGCACTTCAGAAAGAGAGAAAGCACAGTACAAGCAGCTTATGAATTTCATATAGCTGTTAAGGCTCCCAGTTATCAGGAAAGCAGCCTGCACCTATACCCAAGGAAACCAAATCAGCTCTCAAGTCCATTAAGTTTCTGGTGCCAGAATTGGACAGTACACCAAACACTCTCTGAAGGAAATGGTCCTGCAGCTTCCACTGCCTCGAGTCTCTTACACAACTGATTAACGGTCTCTCATGTTAGAGTTCAGGGAACTGGTGCAAGGGCATACTTCAAATTACATTTTTCTGTCTCTGCCAGCAAGACCACAATGTGCCCAAAGCAGCTCTAGTTGGCAGACGTGCTCAAAGGCAAATAGACACATGAACCACCCACTGGAAGAAAGGTCAACCTAAGACTGCAAGCCAGATATAGAAAAAAGAACATTCTCTTAAATCATGTTTTGATAATTTGCTAAGAATAGTGCTTCAATGTAAATTAAATTCAATGAAATTCGCTGTTATACAGCATAGGAGCTGGATTTGTAGCCAGGTTTGCATGTTTTAATGTCAACTATCTACATCTCAGAAGAAACGCTGCCAGTTTATAATACATCAGCTGTGGCTGACAAAATCATATCCAAGGCAAGACATCACAGCTGCAAGTCAAGAGGAAGATAGAACAGCGGGGTTCAAAACAAAAACAAGCCAAAAACCCAAAACCCAGCAGTGAGATTAGCTTTCATATTCTGAAGAAGCACCAAAATAAAGCAATTGTCTATTATGAAATAAGGAAAGAAACCATCCTTTTCTGACAGTACAAGACTTATGACATAGCTGCTAATGTTTTAGCTAAATTAAACCTGGATATACAAGATGAAAGTCATGTGAGCTTGTCCTGCTCTGAAGGAGGTGCTTATACTGTTTTTTCTCCCATGTAATCAATGATTTATTTGAGGTATCCGAGTCAAAAGAGAGCTATCTACTTCATAGAAACAGGAATCAGACTAAAAAGCAGGTACAAAACCAAAACACTTATTTACAGTTAATTAAAAAATAAAATGGTAGCTGGTAATGCTGACAAAGCATTTTTCCACATCCCTTTCTGCTCTGTTCTAAGTTTACTGAGAAACAGAAAGGGATCTCTTACTTGACAACATAAAAATCTATTTAACATACAGCACCATAATCTGCACGTTGGTTTTTTTTTTTTTAAAAGTCTGTTAATATTTGCAAACTATAGCATGTGAGAATGGGACAAAGGCAGGACATCTGGCAGACCAATCTTTTGATCCAACCTCCCACCAATATATCAGTATATACAAAGACCAAGAATAACCAGTGAAAGCCGTGGCTCAGACAATGAGACATAAGTATTTCAAAACAGGGATCTGCAGTGGGTACATCTTAGTTCAGTGATCTCAAAGGAGGCTTAGATTTGGGAAGACACTGTTCTGTCATATCCTCTATTTTGTTCTTCTCCACTGTAGCTGCAGATCTGTTCTCTTTATCCTTTTTGTGATTCCGTTTGTGCTGGGATTTAAAGAAAATGGCCCAACGTTAAGAGAATACAAAGAAATTAAAGACTACTTGCTCATGTACAATGCACTATACAGGAAAAAAAAAAGTTGGTAGATGTCTTGAAAAAGGTTCTTAATATCACATTTACTAAGATTTATTGTAGACATCTGGAAGTTCAGCAGCTGCTTTTAAGGAATCCATGACAATACACTCTGCCCCATCTCCTAAGCCAAACCCAAACCTAATATAGCAGAAGTTTACACAGATACATTGGTAGAGCAAGAGGATCAAAGGGAAGGAAGATAGTAAAAAACAAGGAAACAAACAAACAAACAAATCAGTGAAGAACCAAGAATGTTAATATTTATCTGGCCTCAAAGGAAATACTCCACATCTAATTTCAGCTTTTCCATTAAAACACATGTGTTTACATCTAGCAAATTATGACTTTTTTCATGCAGGATTATTTGCTGAGGATTTTTCTATTATCTGTCCAGCTTGTCAGGAATTTTTATTTTTTTATCTGCTGTTAATTGTTATCAGAATCTGCTGTTATTTTAGCTCAAGTTCACAAAGCATATTCTACAGGATCTAGAGAAGTTATAAGGCTATACTACACGACAGTAGGTGACTTTAGACTACAGCACTATCACAGAACAATACTTTTCCTTCACTCTTAAACACACAGTTTGGACTATCTGTGGAAGTTACCTGGAAAAAGGGAATGCCACCATTTGTGTGACAGCATACGTTTGTATCCATGAAGGATTTGTCACTAGCAAGGCTTTCACAGGATCCTTGCAGAGCTTCCTCATCTTCCAACAGGTCCTAAATAAGAAGTTATCAGAAAAATGCATTTAATGTCTGAATTTCATAGGTGAATTTACTAAGCATGATCACATCTATAGAAGTCATGGCACATGCATTTTTGAAAAACAGAAATGAAAGTGTCTAAATTATTAAGATCTTCTCTTTCAAGGTACTGTTTTTGCTAAAAGCTCAGCACGCTTGACTTCTGGTACCCTGTGAAACACAAAGGCTGCAACAGCTCTGGGGCTCCAGTCAGCTTTCCACAATGGCATGAAAAAACTCCTAAAGATGTGAAATCTTTACTGAAGAGCCTCATTTGCCATTCATATACATACCTGATCTGCATCCTCCTCCGCCTCCCTTGTCACACTGTTTAGCATATTATTGAGCTTTGATTGGTTTTGCCATAATTGCTCTAGTAGAAGTTCTCGGGGTTCTGTTCTCACAAGTGTGACTGGATAGAAGTAGTCTCTTCTCTGTGGAGTTGTCCCTTTAATGAAGATTGTACACTAGTGAAAGGCACTATTAAACACTTTCAGCATTTGCTTTCATTACAGATCCCTGATTTTACATTAACTCAATGCAGAAATCATGCTTTGTTCAGTCATCATTCTTAGCACGCACCTTAAAAAAAGGTGTGAGGCTGCTAGTTACATTATGTCCCCATTAACCCTCACTTATGAATTCTGCAACTAAAATTGCTTTCTATAAGACCATTCTGTCCCAAACCCATTTTAAATACCTGTTGGAATATCCACTTTAAGGTCTTCTTGCAGGAAAGCATTAACCTGAGTCAATCCACGCTGTGCTTCATCATTAAGCGCCAGATTCTGCTCCAGAAGCATCTCCTGATCAACCTTTATCTGATCAAGAAGGCCATTCAGTACCTTCTTCTCAGCAGCCTTTTGTCTAGCAATATGGTCAGCAATTTCAGCTACTGCTTTATTGCAGTTGTCTTCATTTTCCTGAAAACAAAAAAAAAGCCAAAAATCACCAACTTAACAGGAAAGGTAAAGTTATGGCCTCCTTTCTAAGATGTGGTGCGTGATTAGCGGCATGACCTGAAATGAAACAACCGAGACCTCAAATTGAGAAGTTTCAGTGCCAGTTTTACACTCTCATTTTGAGAGCTATCTTCAGAAGAGAGTCAATTTCTTAGAAAGTATGATCATTTTATAAAGCTAGTCATAAGAAAAAAGATGATGCCATCTGGTTCAAATCAGACTCCTCATGCTTCAATACACAATCTTCCACAGAATTAGGATATTCAAGCGAAAGTGAAAATCCTACATGCACTAGAAGATTTATGCATTTGTAGGGGGGAAAGAAGGAAAACATGTATTTTTAGCCATTCCCATTAGAATGAAACTTCTGTAGTGCTCAGTAGGTATAACAAATACAGGGGTGCCTTGAGACTGCAAATGTTTTAACAGTTGTTTTTCTTTTCCTGAAAGTTAGGCAAATCCAACATTTTGCTATTTCGTTACCTATTAGAACAGTAAAACAAGAAGGGTAGGAAGAACTAGCAGATACCTACAATAAATGCTTTCTCCCATAACAGCAATCCATCTGACCAATAAAGTAATTTGCATCCTCCCGAATATAGTCTGTATTTGATCATTGTGCAAATCTCCCAAGGATGTTACTTTAGAATTAGAGAAATATACTACTAAAAAGATGTAAAAAGCCCAAATTAAAAATGGAAGTTAGCAACACGGGATTCATCACACCATTTTTTGAGATTACTTGCACTTTAAGCTCAAAGTCTTCCTCATTAAACTTCTGAATTCCTTTAATTGCATCTATTTAAGCTGAGTAACGTGAGTCTGTGGTGATTCAAAAAAACCCCAATTTTGTTCTGACTGCATGAGAACTTCACCCTCCCCAAATTCTGCTGTAAATGTTTGTTTCAGAATGTGTTATTAGACTGCAAGTGGCTATAGGTACCTTTTGTAAGCACTGCAGTTGCTCTTTCTCATCAGTGAAAAATGACAGCTGCCGATCAGCAAAGTTGACCACTTGAGCACTTGTAAATTCACCCCATTTATCAGTATCCAGAGACACATTTTTGAGATTGCTGAGAAGCTGTTGACAGTGGTCATTGGATTCTTCCAGCATCATTTTGTTTTCATCATTTATGATCCTGAGCTCTTGAGAGAAATTATCCAGAGATGCAATAAATTTGCTGTGATTGGAAGTTGTACTGCTGACTAGGTTTGTGGTTTTCCTGCAACAACATATTTGTAACAGTTCAGAAATTTTTGAAAGGTGAATTTCAAGTATTTCTAAGTGTAGAATGTGATAATACCAGAACCAGTGAGGTAGTGTGGTTCTATCAAACCAGTTAATTATAATGTTGCGGCTCTATTCAGTGAGCTTACAAATTGCAGCACTCTGAGCACAAGCCAAAAAACCAAACCAACATCACCCCCGAAAACTAAAACCCAGCAACTTTGGCAAGGCCTTAGTTATTCAGTCTGCAACTGAATGAAGCATATGCAATAGATACACTATTTTACATCAAGTTAAGCCTTTATGATATGAAGTTCTGAAGTCCAACTGCACTGAGGGCTGTTCATCAGCGTATTGCAGATAAGAGACTGATTTTGGGAGCAATATGCTCCACAGACAAGTTTGAGAAAAAGCCTCGTAGAGCTACTTTTTACTCTAGGGAAAGGTGAACTATCACCTACATTTTGTACCAGAACTCAGCTGTAACAGTCTTGTCCAGAAAATTTTTATAAGCATATAAATACAAAGAACATCTATTTTGCAGTCCTCTTCATACATAGTTTTATCTTGCATCAACATACACCAAAACTTATCTGTTCCTTACAAGTGAACATTTTCTTGTACAGCAGCAATGGTGGTCTTCACACTTCCATTTTTTGTGAGTACATTAGTTAAGTTCTTCTGAGTCTCCTGAGCAAACAGCTCAAGCTGGCTTTGCAGCAAGGACATTAATCCAGCTGCACTCTATAAAGAAAAATGTCACACATTTCATTATTATTCTGCACTTTTTAACAATCTTAAAGGGTACTTGAATGACTTCTTAAAAAACGCAGCCAATAAAACAGCTTTGCCATTCTACATCTGAAGGTACAATTTCTGTGTAGAGAAGATCTAGACACTTTGCTTTTGGACATACACGTAAAGGCAGATGTACTGGACATACTCAGAGCAAAGGTAAATATTTTTTTTGTTACCTTCCTACATAAGCTTCCTAAAGCAACCCAACAAAGGCTGAAAAGAGTTAGGATCATGAAGCTACTGTCCTAACATTTCTTCTGAAGTAAGTACAATATTTTACTACTACAAAGAGCTTAAATTAAAGCAAGCCATCACACTTGGTGTTAGGGTTTCTTCTTACTCTAAGAATACCTTTGTATGTGCCAACCTCGTCACTTCCACTTCTTCTTTTAAATTCTCACAATCGTTCTGAAGCTGAGCAAAACCACTGGCTGTTTCTTCCTGTAATTTTTTCAGAGTGAGAGAAAGATCTCCAAAGAAGGCATCCATTTCCCTTTTATGATCTTCCACCTTTGAAAAAAAATTTATTTAGAGTTAGATATTTGTCTTTGGGTAAGAACCAGATAATTTTCCCAGTTATTTATATTAGAAACAATTTATATAGAAACAAACTCTACCCCAAGGAAATTGTCAAAGGCATTAAGTGTTGCGCATAAAAACTGGAAAATAACACTTAAAGCAATCTGAAGTTACAGACTGGAACTTGGTGTGGGCTTTACCAAAGACACAATCTGGCATGCGAGGTAGACAAAACAGGAAGACACAGACAAGGTACTTGGTTAAGACAAGAGCAGGAAGCAAGAGCTGGTAAGCCATGGACTATTTGCTGTCTAAGTCTGAAATCCAATAAAAAGCTTCTAGACAAGGAGAGCTGACTTCATGTGACTTGTAATTGACAGAAGGGAGAAATTTTTCAGTCAGTGTAACACATCACCAGGAAGAAAGATTTGGCTTTTATAAAACAAAAAAAGGAACGAAAGAGTGAGGTTTGTTCTACGTAAACATCATGAGACAGACTAGGACTAAAAGTTGAAGCACAGAATTTTTTTTTAAGTGCAGTGTTATCTGCACTTATGCTTATTGTTAACAAGATACATTATCCCATTTCTTAGGAATCAAAGTGACTACAGAGAAAGTTTGGTATGACAGCAGGAGAAACTGGAAGTGGTAAGACTTGTGTGCGTTAAATATGACTAAATTGGTTATTTTAGCTTTCTAAAATATAGGAGAGACTATATTAAGGATATCATAAAATATTTGTTACATATAGCTTTAAGCATCTACATTTTATTCTTCTTCTGTGGCATTTAGGCAAGCAGTTGTGCCAATATAGCTAATAAGCAAATACACCACTCAGTACACCACTCAGAAGTGGAAAAGAAGTCTGAAAGAGCTAAAAGGTAGAACTCATGGTACAGACTAAAGGAGAAAAGGCCAGAACAAAAGTAGAAACACTGACACATCACAGAAAAATCACCTAAGGGTTACCTGTAAATTAAGTTAAATAGAAGAGCACAAGGTAAGAGACAAGTTACGTGCATTACCTTGTCAGCCACAGCAGAGTATTTCTTCACGTTACTCCGAAACTGACAGTTTAGCCCCAAGATAAATTCTACCATTGGTGTCAAGCTATTTAAAGCTCTTCCTAATCCAGATGTATGCTCCTCCTAGAACAGGGGTAAAAAAAAAAAAAGTAAACCAGGATATGACTGCTCCTTCATCCACATTTGTAAGAAGCTATCCATATACATATCCATACAGTCTGCTATTAATATCATTTGCTATATAGTGCATTACAGCTTGTGATGGTGATACAAGAGGGGAAGTGTGGGGAGGGACATAATTATGGCAAAGTGCTGAAGCTGAGACAGGCATAGAGAGCATCAGGGAAAAACCCTATACAATATTTACAGAACACCTTTTGATCAAGGGCAGTTTCATACATTAAGTAACTTAAGAGTATGTAAATTTACTAACCATTAATCCCAGCAGTTCAGCTTTACATCCAAGTGACAGATTCTCATGTTCTGCTATTTTTTCGGACATGCGAGAAACTTCAGCCAACACCAATTCTTTAACAGAGGCAAAAGATGCTGCTACAACTGATGCAAGAATATTAGCTGCTGAAGAACTGGTAGACAGAAGGTCACCTATGAGAGAAATCAAGAAGCGTTACAATTTATTTATTTTTTTTTCCTCTCAAAGTTCCACTGTCACCTTATTGCCTCTTACAGCACAGGAAAGCTGTTGATCACCCCAGATACATTATTACTGGTGCAACTGTAATCATTACATTGCTTAAAATAAAGCCCCTTCCACTTACTAAAACAGCTCTCTTTTAGGAAACTGTCTTTGCAACTACTGTTGCACAAATTCAGGATGACATACTGACAATTATTATACTTACCTATAAAATTTGTGTAAGATGTCAACATCTGTTGCTGCTTCAAACTGTTTTCACTAACTGAATCTTGTATTTTGTTGAACAAAGCATTCATTTGTCCTGCAAATCTATTTTGGACAACAGCATTGTGTTGATCAACAGCCTTCTTACGGTCCAGTTTTGCATGCAGACCAGACACATCTTTTGTAGTTTCTTCAACTGTACTAAGTAACTGCAATATTTTTAAAGTTATTATAGACAGTCTTTGAACAAGAAATCAAGCATATATTCCATAAGAAAAAGCAACTGCAGTTCTGAGTTACCAGAGAAGTTCTACCCCTAGAGAGACAGGTATTTCCCTTTACTTCATCAAGTTACAACTGTTCTGAATCCCATATGTCCTTTACAGTCTTAGAACACATAAAAAAAGTTACCTACTAAAGACCATTCCTCCTGACTTTCAAATTAGAACATTAATAAAGGACAACCCCAGTATTTAAGGAACTAAAATATCATTTATCACAGAATAGTAAACAAAAAAATTGACCACTTTAACTTTTTCTGAAAGATTTAACAGTAAACATTCAACCCAAGCAAGAGGAATTCAAGTACTTGTTAGCAAGACTCTCTCTCCCTACATCAAGTCTGTTTTGACAATCACTACAGATCTACAGACACATGAAAACTGTACTCTAAAATATAGATGACAAGGCAACAGTTTCCATTATCCACTCAGTGCAAATTACTGCACATATCTCTGCAAAGTTTTTTGTTATTTTTTAACCCATTTATATATAACTTTTTTGTAGAGTCAGCCATAAGTTTCTAGTAAAGAAAACTACTCATTTAGCAAAACAACTTATGACAATAAATACTGCTAAGCACTGGAACTCTCGCAACAAACTGGTCTGAAGGAAAGGTAGTTCCAGACTAATCAGTGTGTTTAGCAGTCAACTATCAGTTTTACCACAGAGAAAGTACTACAATCTTTAGTAGCTTTTCATAATATAATTTATAGAGCTAATTCTAGTTTTCCATCTTAAATTCAGGTTTTGTCACACTCACATTATGCTTTAGCTACAATGACTTCCTTGAACAGCCCATGAAACTCCTAAACATGGGATGCTACCGTTACAGTTAGATGCAAGAACCGTGACAACCTTGCTAGCTGTGCCATGAAGTTTTTGTTCAGTGTTTTCCAAAGCTGAAACCACATATTCTTCTTCAGCCAGATGAACCTTGGTTTCATGCAGGTCTTTCTGCGTTTCTTCCAGTTCTTTCTCCTTGATTTGCAGATCTGTTTTACACTGTTCAAGCTCATTTTTACTAACTGTGAATAGTTCAGTGATCTAAAGTGGAAGACAAACATCAACAGGGCAACACTGCTTTTTAGAAGTTCAATAGTCCCACTTTACATCTCTCCAATTATGCTACAACATCAGAAGGCAAGTTGTCATCTACCAATGTACTTTCAGCTGTAAGATTCAGAGGTCTGAAAGTTAGGCCAGAGAATTGTATAATCCCTGTATTCACTGAAAATATCACATACCAGCACCATTTTTACTGTAACAATCCCTTGCTTTCCCCACTCAAACCACAAGGCCAAACAATTCTTACAGCACAAAGGAAAAAAAAACCCAAACAACCCACACTAAACAAACCTAAGCAGAGAGAACGAAGAACAGTAAAGCTGATTAAACAGAGTAGTTACATATCCCAGCAAATTAATATCTGCATTTCTTTTAAAAAGGAAGCTCACATTTTCTGTGTAATTTGTTAATGGGAGCTCATCACCTTTTCCTCCATCCCCTCATTCTTGCTCCTAAGTAGGTATCTGCCAACTGAGATGATACTATTTTACAAGCAGACTTTTTTCTGAAAACCCAGCAAAGAAGATGAAAGGTAAAGTGGTAGACATTAAAACAGCTTTAAAAAAAAAAAACCAAAAAGAATCAACAACATTGTATTCTGGAACTTCATATATGGTATTTCAACTTCACAACTTCAAGTATTAGGAAGCTTCCACTCTTGATTAACGAGGAAACTCTAAGAACAAAAACTCTCCTGATTATTCTTTGCTCAAACTTTTTTCCTCCTTCCCTAAAGATTTCTTTCATTTTTTGGTAATTCAACCCACAGTTGAGGACCATTACTTACCCTTTTCATTTCTTCCTCCATGATGCTGATTTTGTCAATATACTCTGCAATTTGTTCTTCTTGAACTGTCAACTTCCCATTAAGGGCTCTCAAGCAAGGATTAAAACAAACAAATTAGTCAAGTAACAGCTGATTTAAAGATTAGCTACTGGTTTTTATACTACACATTCAGTAATTTTGAAAAAATAAGTATTGCTAACTTATGTACAAAAAGCAGCTAATTTTCACTTAACACAGAAAGGATTTAAGACAATTTTCCATTGAAAAGTTTAGGTGTAAACTAGCCCTCTTACAACTGGAAGTAAAATACACTCTCCTATATGAGCTTCCACTGAAAGAAAGGCTGCATGGTGTAAATCTGTATCCTGGCCATGCTTATGGTAAGTTCCACATAAAAATAAAATGCTCAGCACAAACCTATTCTTTAAGCTTCTGTCTGCATAATAATTGATTTCTCAAGAACAAACTGCCCAGTCCAATTCTCCTATCTCAAATTTTCTGGTGTGAAAGATCTGAAACCATTTCTATATACAGATAGGTAGCAGTATCTGAAATTTTTTGCTAGCTGTGCTATAGAAATTTTGAAGACATACTCATAGTTTTCCAGGGAAATATAGACTCCATTTTTTTCTCGTGCAGCAGCAAGGTCTCGTTTCAGGCGCTCAATCTCTTCAGTGTATTCCTGTATAAAGAAATGATCACATGTAAACCTGAACCAACTTTACTTCCAAGATTTATATTAATGGATACTTCACAAAGACAATGTTGTATGGAAGTTTTGCATAGGCACAAAGCACTTCTTTTCTAAATAAGTTCGGTATAGCACCATTTAAGTCCATACCATTTGATACACGTAGAGATTGAAACCTCCCATATGAGCCGTACCCAGTTGCATATAGCAGCTTGCAATGGGAATCACAGCTTCTCTAGTAGCAGTCAGCTGCCTTATATTGGCTCTTTGTTCAGACTCAGCAACAAATTCACTTTAATTCAGGTGCTTTCTAGGGAATGAAGCTGCTAATACTGGACTTTTTTTCCGGGCTTGCTGTATCATTGAGCAGCTCTCCACTAACTTGTAAGCAGGAATTCCATACGCAAGTCATAGCTAGTAGCAAGTCCTCTCTATCCAGTTTTTGTCTTAGCAACAGTTTCAGTATCTGCAAAGTAACTAATGCTGTACCAGTAGAGCAGCTTAGTTGAAAAGCATCAGTTCAGTGATTAAAATCACATCAGAAAGGCACTGCTATTAGTTACAGCTTCTCCACAACTTCATAATTCCTGCATAGCAAAAACTATGTTAACAGAATCAAACCTAACCTGTAACTTAACCTGTTAAGATATATCTAGCTTACCTTAATAAGAGCTTTTTTTGTTAGCTTCTGATTAACTTCAGGCTTGTTCATTATGTTCTTTGCTCTATGGGCATATTCCAGTGTACTCAGTGTTTCCTGTGATAAACAGATGTAACATTAGGTCAAGCTGAGGAATTAACTCATTTTTGTATCATTAGCAAAATATAATATTTATTTTAGGAATAGATTTTCAGGCTTACGTTTACCTCAAGATTTATAGATGCAGGAGAAACTGTGGCAATTATTGATGTTTTTGTTCGTCCTCCAAGAGAGTCTTGAAGGATTCTTGTGAGTTTAGATTCCCTGTATGGAATATGTGGGGCTCTTTCTACTAGAGCAGTAATAACTCTCCCTAATGTCAGGAGAGACTGATTGATATTTCCAGCTTCACGAGCTCTTTTGTCAACTGCCCCAGACCGACCAATGTTTTCACTTCCTGCAAGATCAACCTGAAGGAGAAGAACACATTCTGTCTCAAATCACCCTGAAGAATGCTTGCCCCATAGCATTGCAGATGTTCAGATCAAACACTTACCAAGTTTAGCTTCCCAATCTTAACAAGTTCTTCTCCATCTACTGTTGTTTCTTTCATATGAATGGTAATCGAAAACACAGAGTGGGAACGGCTATAAAAGAATTCAATTTTAGACAGACATCCCATTACAGCCAAATGATTTGCCTCTACATGACACTGCTACAAGTTAGGCGTCCATGCTCTTTTTAGGGAACGCATACACAAAGTTATTCTACCAAGTAAATTTTACATGCATACATATGAATAGGGTACTTAAAAGCAACTGAATTATGTTTGCCTCATTCAATCCTGGTAAATTTTATCTTATTTCAAGCAAAACCAAGATAAACACTTGGTTATGTTTACATTTGTGTGTTCTCAACTCACAGACATGTCAAGAAAACTTGGCTTGTAGATTTTTTTTTTTTTTAGTAAATACACCAAGAAAGGTTTTACAGAACATGAGATTAAGAAATTTAGTTTTCTTTATTTAGACTAAGAAAATCAGCAAGAAGCTGAATCCAATATTAAAAATTTGGAAGTTAAATTAATTTTTCATTTGAGACAGTAGTACAGTTTAAGATGACTCTAGCTTGCGTTTATTCCTTTAATAAGTTTTTACAATTTGAAGCTGACATGTATAGAAAACCATAGGCGTCAAATTACAGTAGTTTGATCATATATAAAACAGCTCAGGCAGAATGAATTCTCTAAATTCCCTCTGATGTCAGATGAAATTAGCTCTGTGATCTAACGTGCAGTAGTGAAATACCCATGTACCAGTAGACAGCACCAGATGTGCTCAGTATATATCTTTAACTTAAAATATAATATAGGCAGGGTGTTCCTTGCTCATTGCAACTCTGGATCACTCCTTGTTCAGTGACATGGACATCACATTTGCAGTTCACAAGTCAGAAATCAGTAATAAACAATGATATTTTTGACCAAGGTGTCCCCGCTACACACTGACTACAAGCTGCAATCCTATAAAATAGCCTACACTGCCATACAAAAAGCCCCCTCAATCTTATGTCCAACTTCTACAATCCAGTTTGCAAGTTTTCAGAAGCTGGGGTTTGAAAAGAGGGTCTTGTGTTGACCTGTAAAAAACAGATCTTAGCAGTATTTAGAAATTCCAACTTCAGTAACAAATCCTAATATACCATTTTCTACTGCTGCTGAGGAGAGGAAAGGCTACTTGAAACTCTTACACCAAGTTCTTATTTAGTAAACAGGACCGGCAAAAAAACCCCAACCACCCATAACAGGTAGAACACAGACAACTCACCTCTAATAAAGGTACATTCATGCACCTATTAGAATCACCCCACAGGATGTGATAAATAAGTTCTAACCATGGCTTTCTAACCCACGCTTGGCAGTCTGAGCTGCCATACATAGTCTCAAGATCATGCCAGGTTTGCATTAGCTACAACATCTTTTACTTCTTCAGTATGATCCTGTTCAGTAAAACAAGAACAGAACAGTTTCTGAAATGGGAAAGATTTGTACCTTGAATATGCATTCAGGTAAGTAGCTGCAGTTGTTCTTTTTGCTGCACCCCTTTCCAGGATTTGGTAGACTTCATTTTTGTTGTGTACAGTTATTTCTTCCAAGCCTTTAATAATTACACCCCTCTGTCAGAAAATAACATGTGCTTATACATCTCTCAACAACTCTGAAAGCTTTAAGCTAACAAATTTTGGAAGACAGCACTAACCTTGTTTCGAGGGTCATCAAACATCTGTAGTCTTTCTCCAACATCAGGAGTAGGATTCAGAAGATCAAAAAGCTCCTCATTATAGATTTCCAGAAGAGAGACTTTGACTGAAAATTCAGTACCATTCTCTGTGAGTTTTTCAAATATTTGATGTAGCGTACGGGGTATTATACCTGCTAGTGGATCCTGTGAAGTATTTAATACATAAAAGTACTGAAAGATTTGGGGGCAGGGGATGAAATTTCAGCTAAATAGTCTGGTTTGATATAAGCAAAAATACCTTGGACAAAAATCATCTCCTACATAAAGATCGCTAAGACACATATGTTTGCTTAAAGATGTAAAGTTTTAGTTTTCATGTGAATGAATGAGACCATTTGTTAGTTTACAAACATTTAAGAAAAGTCACTTCAGGATTTTCTTTAGCCGCCTGCAACTTTTAACTTTGAACTATAGTACAGACAAGAAATCTCAGGAGTGAAAATATACCTCTTCCCAAGTATATTCCTCATTGGGTGACCGCTCTCCTTCCATCGTGAATGTCTTGCCAGTACCAGTTTGGCCATAACTGTGAGAATAAGAAATTAAATTGTAACTAGAAACTAAAATTCAAATAAAATTTCCTGTTAATAATTATTGGCTTACTTACGCAAACACTGTACAGTTGTAGCCCATAATAACTTCATCCAAAATGGGACACACCACACTCCGGTATACATCAATCTGCTTTGCCTGAGCTCCAAAAACCTGTTGAGGCAAAGACAACACATCCATTTATCCATACAGTAATGTGCAGCATCACAAAGCACAGTCATCAGACCAGAGCAGAAAAGTGTCTGAGCCCGTTTCTACAAGTCCCCCACTTGACAAGCAGTTACCATATCAAACGTGTAAGTCTTCCTTGATGTCTTATCGGTCACTCCTCCGGTGCGGACACTGACTTCCTTTCTTGCTTGGTCACAGTCTACAACAGCATAGGAGCTTGCTTTGCGTTCTGAAGCATTAAAAGGCCTAAAAAGGAGGGAGTCAAGAATATCAGGTTGATACCATTGCTAACAAGAATATAAACCGACAAAGCAGTAGTATCACTCAGTTTAAGGATCCAGACTAGTACAATTAGTTAAAAGGAACATAAAGCTTTTAACTTAATTTGTTTAATTGATTAAGGAAAACGCAGTTCCCAGATCTTGTTTCTCCTTCCACCCACTGTGGGACAACCCAAGCATCTATAGCTTTTAGTTTATCTACAGAATCACCTAGGTTGGAAGGGACCTTTTAAGATCATCTAGTCCAATCAGTCTACATATGTATTTTTTAACAAATCCATAAACACTTTTAAGATCATTTAGACGCACACACAGCTAACTTGCATTAGAAAATATTGTTCAATTGGAAGGGGGTAGAAGATTAAAGATACCAAGTAGTTGTATAAATAAGAGCCTTCAAAAAAGGAAAAATTTATTAAAGAAAGTTAAGGTAATAGTGAATCAAGCTAACTTTAAATATTTCCTTTTTCATTTTACAAAAGCAATGAAGCCTACATCTTGCACTGATGAGACAGCACTCTAAAGCACCAGAAATACTAACAGACCCTGCTAATAGCACAACAGTAAACAGCAACCTTTATAGTGCGCTGATTCATTTGAATAGAATTCATGAATAGAATTCAATATGACAGACAAAGCATTGGATTTGGGGGGAAAAAAGTCCACATAACTTTACATAAGACTCAGAGTAAAAGGTAACAGAGGTGTCAGGAGTTTCCTGACTCTTGTGGCTAACATTTCTTCCTCAACAAAACACTGAGTCTGAAGCATCAGATTCTAGAAAGACCACTAGACACTTCGGTGCAAGCCAAGTGCTGACAACGGGTGATTTCTAAAATCTTATCTAAAGGGGCAAGTTACAGCTTCAGTTTTGTGACTTTTAAAAGAGTAGGAGGCTGAACAATTACTATGTTCTGCTCTGTAATGATATAGCAGCGTACCAGTCAAATGCAGGAGCCTTATGGTACGATAGCCCACGGCTATAAGGTCAGGGAACAATTCAGCTGCGCTGGAGCTCACATGCAGATCACTGTCATGAGCCACTACACAAGCAGCAACCTGCAATGCCACGGTGGCATTTGATCACAGGCTCATGCCCTTGGCTGTAAAGCATATTAACAATGCTAATATACACATTTTGACTTTCCAAATTCATGTTTTACCAAAGCATAGTGAATGTGTCACTTGAAAATGTTTTTGATAAGCTCAGACACATCAGCTTTTGGAAGGAAATTAAGACAATTGCATCTACCCATCCATAAGGTAAGTAGAACCTGACTGATGCAGAAGAAGAAAGAAAAGCGGAAGGAACATTTACTAGCTCAAACACACTGAAGCTCTGTTCAAAAAGAAAAACTGCACAAGAGGCAAGAGCAAGGGTGACCTGGAAAATTTTTAGAGTTTAGAGACTATATCTTGATCTAGGACTTGATCTGAGTTGCAACAAAAGCAGAACACTACACCATGGACAATCCTGACACTACTGTCATATTGAGCATTATATTTAATTAAAATATGTACTGATACTTAGTGAGGCTATTCCAGCACAATTGAGACTAATCAGATGAAAAAGAAAATGATTGCTCTTGACAGTGCTTCAAACTCAATTGCTTCAATAATTATTCTTCTTTTGCAATAGCCTTGATTTCCATCAGCATCTTCACCAACACATTTGTTTCAGCAGCTCTTTAGTTGTGTTGCAAAAATAAGAGAAAAGTCACTTTTAAATTTTTTCGTTTTTAAAAGTATAAACATGAGGATATAAGGATTGCAAAAGCTGTTAATAACAACAATATGTAAGCTAGCATTTGCAGATCTGGCTCAAAACCCCCCACACTTCCAAAGGTATTTTGAACACTATTCTTAACCCACCAGAAGTATTAGTTTTAACAAGCAACACTTGAAGAACATTTCAAAACCAGTACCAGTCTTTAAAGTCACCTCAAAATTAGAAAGAGAGCCTAGTTTTATGGTACATTAAATTTGTCATACCATACAAAAAAATAATCTCAGCGACCAAGATAATTGGTCGTTATTACTTCAGAAGTTGACCCCTATAGTTTTCTTGTCTGATTTCAAAGACTCTGAAGTTATACGGAAGAAATATGAAAGCGGGTGTAAGAGCTTTATTAGCTGTTGAATCGTAGCGGCTTCCTAGAGAATCTCGTAGAGAAAAGAAATAGAGTTTGTTTTTTGTGTCACGAATATCGGTCACACTAACTCCCACCCAGCTCCCCTTAGCCTTCCCACACAGCTTCGCGCTGCCTGCGCACTGAATCAAGATCGAAAACTGCAAGTTTTTGCCTTTTTAAGATGTAGCAGATTATTCATCGAGTTAATTTTGCGGAAGCGGCCACCGTCCCCGCGGGTTGCCGTGGCCCGCCTCACCGCGCCATTAACACCGCGGGCGGGCGCTTCCAGGCGCAGCACCGAGCTGGGGGACTCTCTGATAACCCCGTACCCGGGGGCACACCACGCCGCCCCCTTCCCCGCGGCCACCAGGCTGCAGCGGGGCAGAGCTGGGGCCGCCCCCCGCCACGGGCCCGCCGGGCACCGCGCAGCAAACGCTCCAGACCCAAGACCCGGAGGGACCGCGCCGGCTCCAGCGCTCGCCCAGGGGAAGGCCGCCGCGCCTACCTGCATCGCACCACCACCTGGATGTTCTTGCCCTTCTCCTCCTTCTTAGCGCCGCCGCCCTGGGAGCCGAGGGAAGCCATGGCAGGGGGTGGAGGGGGGCTCGGGAGAGAGGCGAAGTGTCGGCCGCGCTGCTCCGGGGCTCGGGCCAACCGCCCGCCTCAGCCGCTGCCGCGCGCGCCGCCGCCGACTTCGAACCACGCGCCGCCCGCCCCGGCCAATCAGCGGGAGCGCGCGCGGGGCACCACGGGACGGGCTTTCGAACGCGGGCGGTGACGCACGGGGCGCGGCGGAAGCGGCGGTGCCTCCCCGCCCCGGGGCTGCGGGGTGACGGGAATCCGGTGCGGGATGGGGGCGGCTGAAGCAATTGCGTTACGGTGTCTGGGCTGGTCTCCCCGCACCGCTGTGACGTTATGCCTGGCGTCACGCTGTAACCTGCCATGCAGCTGTTTTTTGCCGCCGCAGCCACGCGCGCTGAGGAGGGCCCGGCGGGGGGATCCGCCACGCACCGCCCGGGGCCGACAGCCCCTGTCCCGCCCCCGCAGAGCCCCGCTCCGCCCGTCGGGCGCGCCGCGGTCGGCCGGTCCCAGCGCAGCCCGTCAGACCACCCCCGCGCCTCAGTGTGTTCCCCGGCCGGTACCACCCGCTCAGCCCGGGGAAAATCGGTGTCAGAGCGAAGAGAAGCAGTGGCAGGCTCAGGGCGCACCGCATCCATCCCTTCACTGGGAAACTCCACCCGCACCCTCGCTCGCGTCACCCCGCCCGACAGCTTCCCCTTGACGCGGCGGCGGTAGAAGCCGCGCTCGGCAGAGCTCTGCGGGCGGGAACGGGCGCGGGGGAAGGAGCGGGTGAGGGGGCAGAGCCGCCCCGAGGGGCTCAGCTGCCCTGAGCCGCCGCGCAACCCCCCGCACCGGCCCCCGCCGCCGTGTTCTGCTGCCGGCTCCGCTAGGGCCGGTTCTAGTCGCCGGCATCTGGGTTACACAGCTGTAATTTTGCAGGCTCCGCCCCTCACCCCTTTTTTTTTTTTTTTCTTTTTAAGTTGGCTGCTTTGAAAATCACACCTCCTCCACGAGTTCTTAATAACAAATGAATCCTAACCTGCGGCTTGTGGTAATTTTCTGACAGTGACACGAAGCAGCATCACATCGTGCTCCTCTACCGTTTATCTCAAAAGTCAGAGCGATGTCAGAGCCAATCATGGACGAGGCATGAAGAACAGGGGCTGAGAAAGACACACAATATTTTTATAGAAAAGGACATGTAGTGTTGGATTCCTCATCTGCTGTGAGCAGATTCAGAAAACATTAATGTTCAACAAATTTGTCTGCCATTCTAAATATGGACCCATGATGAGGCAGAAAAAGAGCTATGAAATGTTACAGTGATTAGTAACAATTTTCATTTCCAGCCTTTCCGAGTATTTTCTGTTTGCTCCATGTAAGACTTTACGGCTTGCATACCACTGAAAACAATGCACTCTTAAGGTATATATAAACTACTTAGCTAGGACAGACATCTGGAAGTTACTAACTGCCAAATGAATTACTGCCCTTCAACATAAATTTTTAACCCTTTGGCCTCAAACCTAGAATAAGACAATTAATCTGTAGAAAAAGCTTGTAACAAAACACTTAAAGTTTGTCTATGCATAGACAACTAAGGAACCCGTATTTTCTAACAGCCTTAGAGCTTAGCTTTCCAGCCAAAATGATTTTGGTGGGCTGATGTTACCAAGTGTCGGGGTTTAACCCCAGCCAGTAAGGAGGACCATGCAGCTGCTTGCTCGCTCCCCACCCTCTCCCCAATGAAGAAGGCACATGCATCATCTGTGACATTGTATTTTTTGTTGAGAGAGAGAGAAAAAAAATAACAGAAAAATTGATCAAAAAGGACAATTTTTCACTAAAGCTTGCCAACAATAACTCATTGTATTATGATGACATCCACAGACAACACATGTCCCAAAAATAAAAAGTCAGTGTTTTCCTAGGATTTTATCAGATGACCTGCATAATTACAGGTACGGAAGCCTCACAAATAGTGCAATTGTTGACAGTAAACATCAGCTAAGAATTAAGAAAGGTTATAATAATGGAGAGACATAATTAATACAAATTATAAGCTTGGGTGAGACTTCTTCAAGGCTTAGTAACCGCTGTTGTGATTACCAACACACTACATAGTGTATGGGCTAAAATGGGCTACACAAGGGTCTCCACATGCAATTACCAGTGAAGAATCACCAGCAAGTAAACCTCTTTGTATTGAACACTATCATTTAACATTGCTTAATATTATCAATGACATAGGAAAAAATGACTGATTAATTGCATACTCACATTAAAGGGGAGATGACCTGCACCTCAGATAAACATATAGCAATTTCTAGCATTTGAACAGCCTCTCCAGCTGGCCAGTAATATTCTAAACTTTGTTGTACACGTATAGAAAGTTAAACAATAAGGACTCACACACACACACTGTTCTGGTATATTGTCAGCTGCGGACAGGGTTCTCCAGTTAAAGTAACAGGATAATTATTTCAAATAAAGATTAAATTTACAATAATCTACACAATAAAATGCAATACTATTAAATTAAAGCTACAATAAAATAACTACCTTGTTAAAAATTAAGGACTCGATGGATATGTACCATGATTAAAACCAGAATTGGTTTCAACTAACCAGGGAAAATACACAGAATAAAGGATCTCTTTTTTCTGCATGCATGCCAGATCTGTCCGACACAGACACAGATGGTAGCACTTTTAGATCTTTTTATAGTTATAGTCACCATAATAAAAAATTAATACCACACATAGGGATGTGTATGCATTTGCATAATTAGTGCAGAGGAAAGCTAATAATTTTCCATACACTTACCTGTTTTCAGTTAAGGTATGCATCTGGATGGCATCCTTTACATAAAAAGAAAAAAAATAACGAATGGGAAAATTGGAAACACGGAGACCTAACAGGACCCACTGAAGTCAACAGCTTTCTCATTATCGTTGGACTTTAACATTTTAAAATTTAACTCATTCCGTATTTTGATACTGAGAGCAGTCAACAGACTATCTTTTCACCTTGTCATTAAATTTCCACTATTAATTTTGGAGTGGAAATAAAAATCATAAGCTATGCTTTTTTCAACTCGAGGCTAGTTTACTACAAAGCCCTTTTATATACAATTAAAATTTGAATTTAATCCAGAATTTTAGCTAAGTGGAAAATTATGGCTCCATTATAAGCATATCAAGCCTGTACCTAGAGTTTTACACTTGCTACCTCTTAGCTTTCAAGAGGAATATAAAATACTGGGTTTATTCTAAATTATTTGTAACCTGCCTGCTTTGATCGGTAACTTTCCTTGCACTGTACTGTTATATCACATATCCTGAAGAGGGATCTCCACACTGCTACTCCATAAAGCTTCTTAATGGAAAATTTTGAGTAATTTTTGCACTCTAAATCGTACTTAAGTTCCTTTGATCTTTTGGACAACACCTGCTTTTTCACTAGGGCAGGTGAAGAAGGCAGGACTGAAAGCATCAATTGTCATGAGCAATTAAAGTTTCACCAGGAAGAAACCTTAGTTTCTGGACTACACCAAGAAAGGAATTTTACTGAAAGTGCTCTTTACTTTTGCTGATGGTGTCATATTAAAATATCCTAGAAACATGGAAAAGATATAAAAAATAGTGGATGGGTGTAATTTTTGCTAGAATAAACTGAAACAGAGAGGGGTTAGATTATCAGAACACAATCTGCTCTGAATAAATGTCAGCGCCATTGAATTGCCGCTAAATAAGCTTACAGTGGAGAAAACAGGTGTAAAGTACAGTAGTTGTGACCTGTGTTGCACATCTCTGCTGCAATACTTGTGTTAGATACAGAAGCAGGAGCGCTTGCTTTACGTGACAATATTAGCAGACCACCAGGTTTTTGCTAGTGCAGTCTGCTTTGCTTTCCCAGAATTGGCTGTGTATATCCTAGGCAAGACCTATGGTTAAAGCTAGGATTTATCAGAGCAGCTAAATATACACCAGGCCAGCATTAGCTAATTATATACATTCGGCTACATTAGGCTAGCAAACTTTCTGTCAGGACCTGAAAAGGGAATGAACTGGCTGAAACTGTGTAATTTTTAAGTTTTCACCCCTGAGTGGTAAATGATACAACGTGTCTGCAACTCGGGTGAACAGTAAAGGCAGAAGGATTTATACTATATATCCAATTTAAGAGAGTGACTCCAGTTCACTCCAATTCCTTTTAATCCCTCAGTTGGTTCAGAGAGGGAGGAGATAGATCACGAAGAGGCACTAATCTGGTGGTGTACTTTCTGCCAGGCACAAAAGGCATTACCCTCTGACGCACTGGCAATTGCAACGGGGTGGAAGGAAGGTTTAAGATCCCACCATTTATCCTGTCCTCTTTCCCTCCAGCCCGGTCTTGAATTTTACATACACTACGAAATGGAAAAAACCCAGACTGCCTCAAACTAGAATCCCATGAGGACAAAGATATCCTTAATTTTCACAGGAGTTAACATATTGTGTTAAAATTAGGCTCCCACACAGTTCTAAATCCAACCAGCTAATTTAGGTGAAAACTACCAACTGCCTTGCTCCAACAAGGATTAGTTAACTTGAGAGACAGTTCTGTGTCTAAACTGAGGCCACAAGTGTGGGTGTACTTGATGTAGACACGAATGCTTTAAATTGGGTAGCTCAGGTACTGGTCTCTATAGCAGCGCAGACCCCAGTGGAAACCAGCAGCCAAATGCCTACCCAAATTCCCTGACAGATTGTGTTGACCATTTGGAGTAGCGTGCTGCCACTGCGAACGGCTCATTTGACCAAAGCTGACCAGTTTAAAGTTACCTCTGGTACCTCTTCAGTCCTATCTCCGGGTGCAGAAATAACCTTAGCTAAGTCCTCAGGTCACATCTTATGCCTTTTTATGACAGAAGGAGGGCTCTGTGGACTTCCAGCTGTGAGACAGCACCTGTAATAAAAAGCAATCAGTGGGGAAGAGTGAGATGGTATCCCCTGGACTAAAATCAGGCATTAAAGGTAGTTTTTTTTCTTTTTGTTAAGCTTTGAGAAATATTACACAGGAGAATAGATACATCTGAAAAAAGCACATTACTAGACCTGCAAACAGTGGGCTGTTTTGGGGTGGGTTTTCTTTTGCCTAGAAAAGGAGTTAGAGCAGCCAACCACAACCACGACTTTCCCACGGGGAAATCCACCCAGAAAAAATAACGTCCCCAGAGAACTCAAATACGTGGAGCTATAACATAACATCAGCCTTACGCGGCATTTACACCCCGTAAGCCCCACCTGCGCGGGGGTTCCGGTTCCGATCCCGAAGCAGCGGGGCCCGGTGCCGCCGGCCACCCGCGGGCGAGGACGAGCTCCGGCGGGGCCAGTTCTCCCCCTCGGGGCGGGGGGGGGGCGGCTCTGGCACCCGCCGCTCCGGGAGATCTGCAATCTCTGCCGCTCAGGACGGCACCGCGCCCGCTGTACGAGGCGCCTAATTACCTTTTGTCTTGGCTTTCGCCGGCAGGGACGCGGAGCCCGGCCACCAGGAAGCGGCCGCCCCGCAAGACGGTCCCTTCCCGGGCGCAACCCAGCCCTTCGGCGGGGCCGCCCCGCCGCCCTTCCCGCCGCAGCCCCGTCCGCCCCCGCCGGGCGCGGCTCCCCGGCCCCC
>JAOXJM010000002.1:22260714-22273837 GCA_026413425.1 Tringa solitaria
CAGACACCCACCCCCTCCGCCGCCTCCGCCTCCTCCCAGAGGCCCCCGGCCCCCTCCCCAGCCGCAGCCCCGGCCCTCCCGGCAGCAGAGGCAGCTTCTCGCACCCCCAGGTACGGGCCCCGCTAGGCCCAGCGCGGTGGCAGCGGCCCCGCCGGGCGAGGAGGGCGGACGGGACCCCGAGGGCGCCGGGGAGGGATTGGCCAGGCGGCGCGGGGAGGCGGGCGGAGAAGATGGCGCCGCCGCCGGCCGCCGCGCCGAGGAGCGGCGTGTGCTGAGGCGAGCGGAGCCGGGCCGGGGCGGGCGGCAGCGGAGAGAGGCCGAGCGCTGGCGGCGGGGCCGGGATATGCGGCAGCGGCTGCTTCCCGTACTGAGGCGGGCTCTGCTGGGCTCAGCGCGCCCCTGCGCCGCCCTGGCCTCTCGGTTTTCCCCTCAGAGCCGGCGGTGCAGCTTTCTCGGGTACGGTGGGCGTGCGGTGGGGGCCGGGGCAGGCCCCCGGGTCCCGGCGGCGTGTGGTGGGCCACGAGGCCGGAGAACTGCTCCCGTCCCCCGCTGTGTTGTGTAAGAGGCGGCGGCGCGGCCAGGGCGGGGGCACCTTGTGAGGCCGAGGGAGCGCCCGCCCTGCCCCAGCGCGGCTTCGCCCCCGGGCCTGTGGGAAGCCGGGGGAGCGCGGGCCGCGGAAGAGCGGGGCCGGCAGCGGAGACCGCGGTGGGGGAGCAGGGTCAGCGGGCCCGTGTGGGTCGGGGAGGCCCGCGTCCGGCCCGGCCGGGAGCGCCCGGTGTGCGGCGGCGGGGCGGCCGCGCTCCCCTGTCTCCCTCCGGTGAGGGAGCCGGCTTGGCCACCGGCCGTAGGGCCGTGGCGCGGCTTCAGCTGCCCGGCGGGCTCGCTTTGTTGTTTCTTTCCCCTGCTCCCCTCAGAAAAAAAAAACAACAAAAAAACAACCCACTCTGGAATTTTCATCTTGCTAAACTTGCTGTGTCGTCCTAAGCCATAAATGTAAACAAAAACACGCTGAAATTCTTTAAAAAGAAGCACCTCGCAGAGTTGCCCGAAGCCGGTGGTGGCACCGGGGGGCGGTGTGCTCCC
Organism: Tringa solitaria; assembly: GCA_026413425.1. NCBI lineage: Eukaryota > Metazoa > Chordata > Aves > Charadriiformes > Scolopacidae > Tringa > Tringa solitaria. Next base: position 22,261,798 of record JAOXJM010000002.1, read on the forward strand.
CCTTCAGCGGAGACAGTCCCGCCGCCGGGGGGGCAGCAGGCGGGCCGCTCGCCATGGCTGGCTCCAGGGGCGAGTCACTCCGCCTAACAACCCGCCGAAGTTCTCCCAGGAAACAGCCGGGCGAGGGAAAGAGACCGAGTTCTGTTCTTTCTTTAACGCTGTATGTGTTATTTCAGTAGCAAAACCTGTATTTAGCGTGGCAAAAGAGACGTCAAAAGTAGCATCTTTTGGTGGAAAAAAAAAAAGTGAGTTATGATTACTCATACTGTCGGTGCTTCTGTGTCAAAATTCGGATGCAGTGTTACTGTTCATCATTGCTGTGTGTGCTGCAGTGTTGTAAAGTAACCTGTGGTGTGTATCCGGAGTGGGGCTTTTCTCAGGCTGTAGTTTCTCCTGCTACATTACACCTCTTTAAGCATGTTAATATATGCAGTCTTTGGATTTAACTTTATATACGTGAGTAGGCCTGTTGTGTTTTCATACTGCCTACAATCACGATTTAATCACCTGTTCAATTTTAATTGTGAATTAGGATTCACATAAATAATAATGAAATGAGAGCAGGCATAGTGCTTTCACGTGATGGTGGTTTTTTAAGATGGATATGAAAATTGAGAATCTTTTTTTCAATTACATGTTCTCTTGTTCCTGACTTTTGCTCATACTTTCACCTTTTTTTTTTTTAGCTTTAACTTTTTGTTCTCATGCAGTTTTTAACCTTCATCTGCACATCAAGTAGCAAGATCATTTCTCAGTTAGAACTTCTTATCTTCTCCTTTTAATCTCGTGCACAGCATTGAAAATTATCTCTTCTGGTTGGGGAGTCCCTAGAAGGGTTTATATTTGCATGTTACCATGCCTTTTTGCTCCCTTTCTCCTTTCTGTCTTCAGTCGCTTGTGAGGCTGTGGCTTAATCCCTGAGATGAAATGGTACCTTTGGGAGTTTGATCAAAGTGCCAGGGATGTAATGTATTTCGCACGTTAATACAAAAGTAGCTCCCTACCCTGTTATGTCCAGAAGAAGAAAGAGAGAAGGGACAAAAAGTTCATTACCTTCAGTGTTTCACTGAACTGGAAAGTCTTGGGCTGGAAGCTAGGGGTCATTGCAGGTTGTTGTAGAAGTAATTTGCTAAAAATACTGTCAGACCATTTGAGAAATCACATGTTGGGCTGATATTTTTGATATATTAATTCTATTGTATTAGATGCTTTTGTAATAATTTTGATACTTCCGTCTTTTAACAAGATAGGAATCAAAAAGTTTGTAATAAAAATGTCTGTAGAGGAATGGATTTAATTGGCTCTGTTTCTACAGTTATGTATTTGTATGTGTGTTGTCTGTCAATGGGCATCTTTATCTTCGTCTTCTCTGCTTTTATGATGTCTGTAAGTTGATAAAATATGCTTATGAGATAGTACTGTACGTATGCAATAAGGTAATTTTTGATGGAGCTTGTTTGAAAGTTGCTTCACTGTAGCTTTCTACTTAGATCTGACCTTCTGCAGCTTGTTTTTAGAATGAGTTGGAACTATAGTTTGCCTGAACAACAGGAATGGAAAAAAATGCTGTGGAGTTGAGAGTTTACTTACAGCATTAACGATAAAACTAGAATTGACTTGTCCAAAATCATAAAAGCTAATATGCAAAATAGGTAAACAGCCAGGACTTCCTTTGTTGAAACACACGGCTGACTCTCGAAACCTGCTGGTTGTCGTAGGTGTGTTGGTTGTCAGAGCTGTAGTGTTAGATAAGCCATTGCTTTTAATGTGGGATAACAGTACTTTTCAGGATTCAGAATCCTAAAGTTCTTTCTGGTTTTGTTGCTAGATCAGATTTTCTTGCCAGTTCTCTCATCTTTCTTGTTGTTATGCAGTGTAACTAAAGTTTTAGTCTCATCTTGGTTTTGTTTTTTTTTTTTTAATTCAGACCTCACAAGTTTTTCTTTTTGAGGGTATAAGACAGATGGTAGCATAAAGTGTTAAGTGAGTTGGCTTTACAAAGAGTCTTGGGCAATCTGATGTGCTACTTGCGGATAAAATGTATGAAATACAGTTAGAATAAAGCACAGAGGTCTCTCCTGTAGCACCCAGTTTTATTTTTCTCAGTGTGTGCAGGGCCCTGTGCCAGACACAGACACCGCTGCGGCACCATGCAAGAAAAGCAGGGAAAAGTGTTAGGGAGGGAGGAAGAGAGGATGAGAACCACTGGCTCACAAGTGTTCAGTGCATAAAGCAATCAATGGAATTAAGGAGTGCATTTATGAAGAAAATTGGTAAAATACACTTTTAAGCAGCTGGTCATGTAACACAGAAACTATAGTCTTATCAGTAGCGTGCAATTTGAGACTCTGATGAAAATAACACCAAAATACTGTGCCAGATTTGTGAAGTTATTCTGAAGGTCCTATATCATCATATTTTCTAAAGATTAAAAAAAGTTAAATTTACTGACATTTTAAAAAGAACTAATCTTTAAAAAAATGAAAGGCTTCAAAGGCCTTTTGGAATTTGCCTGATTTCCAACAGTCTTGTAACAAATTGAAGCAAAGAAGTGCTAGGGAAAAATTTAATTTCAATTGTTTTCTATTTCCAGTGAACCTGGATAAAACTTGTTTGCCCTGCAGAGTGTGTTCTGATGGATTGACTGGGGCAATTTTTGAAGAGACAGGAAAAGTAAAGATTTAGAAATTTAAAAAAACTCGTTATCCTTTATTGGTATGTCTGAAATCAGATTGTATAAAATCCTGCCTTTTTGTTTGACTTTTTTAACCAGTGCTTTGGAAGCTGTGGAATGGTCAAGTTCAGGATTGTAGTTTTAGGGCGGTAAATTAGCTTCATGGTGTCTTAATTGTGTATCTCATCCTGTTTGAGCAACACAAAACTCTTGAAAACACACATCGTTTTACTGCTCAGGCCGGTTACTCTGCTGGGGTCTGGTCTTACCTGTGAAGCTCCCAGCGCCCTTGTTTTTGCCAAGTCCACACGTGGTATTGTCTCATTAATGCTGCTGGTAATTCCTGTACTATCTTTCTACTGTCTGTCCCGTACTATGCTCTGCTGCCGTGTTGGCATTGGGACCTGGGCAGACCAAGTTTTATGGTGGTGCACGAGGAGCTGTAGGAGTTGGACCTGTCTGGGAAAGAGCAAGGCGGGCGTCTGCCCTGGCCACCATCTTTAGGCGGAAATTTTCCGAGTCAGTTACTGACAAAAAGCTGCAGATCGAGGTTCTGAAAATGCCTTAATTGTAGTGAGACTTTCAGAATTTTTTCAAAGTGAACTACATAAAAAAAACTTATAAATATTTATCATCTTCAGACTTGCCCAATGTGGCATGATTAGTTACTAATAACTTGGTAGCACCGATTAAATCATTGCAGGTCTTTGTAGTTGGAGCTCTTGTGTATAAAGTAATGTGCTGAATTCCTGATGAGTTTAAAAGTGATAAAACATGTTAACATTTTGAGCGGTCTGTCTGCTTCTGCAGCCTCTCTGCCTATGTATGCAGTCAGATTTATTTAGATCAGCATCAGGAATGTGTTGGGATCTTAAATATTCTCTAGGTTTGTGACAAGTCAACTCGGAGAAGACTGATGCTTTACGGATGTTGAATCATGTAAACTGTTTCAATCTCTAAATGTGTGAAAGAAGGCCTGCTAGGTTTGCCTACAGATGAACCTTTAAGAGTTATGGATAGTCTCCTGAAGTGTCCTTTATGGTAATGATCAGCTGAATTGATCTCAGTTATTGTTTGTTGGGGTTTTTTTGAGAGTACTCTTTCTCTGCTCCGTTTGTGGGGGTTTTTTTGTTTGTTGGTGGTGTGTTTTTTTTTTTTTTTTTTTTTATTATTACACTCCTGGTAACAGAACTTAGTAAAACCATTTGTCTAATTTTAGGAAAAAACCTGTACTGCCTACAGTTTAGTCTAAAAAAAATTAAATAATTAATTATAGTATACAAGTGAATTGAGAAGTTGAGAGGAGGTAGGTTGTTGGTTGACTTACTGCTAATGTCCCTGTCACATCCGAGGATGTCACAATGCCACTGAATTCTACTGCCATCCCGAGGAGAGGTATGTGCAGAGAAGAAAAGGAGGGGTGAAGGCCTGTAGAAGAATGGAGATTTATTTTATCGTTGCAAAGCCCTGAGCTTGCAACTGAAGAAGTTCATGGCCTCCTCCAGAGGGCTCAGTCTGGAGCCGTCAGTTGTCCCTGTAAGAGAGGTGGGGAAGAGCGGGCCTCCGGCTGAAGCACACAGCTCTTCCTCCACTCTGGGCTCTGGCAGCTGAAGAAACCTGCCTGTAAGTCACTGAGAGCTGAAACCAAGGTGGATCAGTAAATAACGCAGAGAGCAAGGCATCAGTGGTGGCTCCCTGCAGGACAGAGCAGAGAAAGCTCAAAAAAGGGTTTGCCTCACTCTGGCAAATGAGAGGCAATTAGGTTTGGAAGGGGGGAAAAAAAATGGATATAAATAAATTAGAGAACTTGGAACAGGTGCAAAATGTGAGATTGAACATTACTGTGGTCTCTAATAGTTCCAGAGACACAGAACTTGAGTAACAGTTGTGTTGTAGTCAGGACATCGGGTGTATTCAAAAGACAGGTGAAATGTGAGTTGAAAACGAGGAGCAGTTCAGATCCTACAATACACAGGTGTAAGCTTCAAGTCAGTAGGTTGCAACACTCACATGTGTGTCCATAGAAGCAATTTGGGTTCAGCTGCATAAAAGCTCCAAGCAAACCCCACATTTTTAGGCAACTGATACAAACTGAAAGCAAGTGTCAAAGTCTGCTGAGCTGGTGTTTGTTGCCCTTCCTCTGGTTACTGTGAGCTGATAGGAGTTTGCAGCCCTTCATCTGGATCAGACCTGTGTGCTAGCATTTCACTTAAATATGGGCAGCCAGCCATGGCAAAAAAAAATCTTGAAACACACTTCGGAGTTTGTGCTTTTTTTTTTTTTTGTGTGTCATATTTTTATTAGCTAGTTACATCCTTGTGTTGAAGCAACCCTCAGGAGTTTCTGCTAATTGGTTTTCAAATGTGGTCCTTTAATTGTTCAAACATTGAACTCAGATTTGACTACACTGGCTAATTATTAATTAAAGTAAGTTTACGAAAATAACTTTGAAAGATTAAAATAGTCAGGCAGAATCATATATCACTTAATCCTGCTATGTAATGCTCTGTTTGCAGGTGGAACCTGGCATCCCCAGAGAGCCTCTCCGGTTCCAAGGGACTGCCTGCCTGGAAAGCATTACGAAAATGGGGCTTCGAAGAATAGAATATAATTTCACTTTAAGGTGCTATAATTTAAAATTCAGCATCTGTTTTAGCATACTTTTATTGTACAAGTGAGGTAATTTTGGTGAGGAGGAAGAATGTTTATATTTCCTAGTACTTGAATAGGGACATTGCTCTCAGTTGAGACATCCCCATTCTTTTTTTGTTTCTAGCTTTGTCATCTTGCCACCTGTAATTTTTGAGCCAGTGGAAGAATTCCCAGTGCCACAGTAATGCTTTATATTTGTTCCTGCTGTCTTTGCTTTACTGGGTCTTTCTCTGTTGCTTCTGTTTTGTGAAAGCAGCATGACAATATTTCTTCTAATGATGTTTTTATTAGGATACTAGCTCTTCAATAAACACAGCATCTAGTTTGTGGGTGAACTACTTTGCTACTGACCATCAGCATTCAGTGTTCACTGTAGTGACAGCGTAGCAAGCAGATACAGTACATGTATTTCAGGACAGCATCTGAACGCAAGTTTAGAATTAAGCTACTTTTCAAAAAACTACAAGAAGTATAGAATTCTTTCTGTTCCCATGACCTTTTTTTTCTATCGCCAAAAGTAGTTCTATTGTCAGAAAGTGCTTTGGAGTGTTTTAGGATCCTTATGTGTAAGAATGGAACATGTATTGTTATAAAAATGGAACATGTATTTATTGTTATAAAGAAGTTGCATTTAAGACAACTTAGTAGTTGCACAGACAAGCACTCATATGAGGGAATGTTAATATTATGTCTTACAGTTTGCTCCTTAAGAAAAATTAATTGTACATATATTCTGTCTTAAGTGAAATTTTCTCTTGTAGCTATTGTATTGTAGTAAAAGCACCATGAGGAAGGGTGCTTAGGCATTGGTCTTGTTCTTTCGATGCAGTGCCTTTCAGGAGTGTTGTGTTAGTTGGTCTGTTCTTGCAGTTGTTTAGTGCTACAGTTTAGTTTGTAGGGAAATAATTGTGGGTTATTCATGCAAACCCATTTGCAGTGGAAGGGAATGTTGTTGTCACAGTGCCCATTGAAGTAACAGTGAAGATGAAGATACAAGTTTAGGTCTTTGGTTTGAAGGCTTAATTACTACTTTTGACCTTTTGAAAATTGTAGGTTTTTCCTGTACTGAAATCTGACTACCAGGCTGGAGGTAGCCTATGAAGGAGGCAGAAGTAGGGAATGATAATAAAATGAAGTGGAGGTGTACGGCTTCCCAAGACCTCGATTGAAATCTCATAACACTTCACAGAATCTGTGTAAGTTGATGAATCACATGGGAAAGATGAGTCATCTGAACAAACAGTAAAATTCTGTGACTTGATGTGGTGTAGAAATAACAAGGAGATACAGATGACAAAGAAATTGTATAACATTTAAAAACAAAACCAAACCAAAACTTGCAAAGTTTATTGTATATAGGCATCTTATGATAAGCAACTAGTATCTTAGTGAGATGGAATATTTTAGCTGAAAACCAAGTGGTAGGTGCTCCTTAGCAGAGGTGAAATCAGGAGATTCAGAGACCTCTTTGCTCTCCTACATACTTTTATTTGTCAATCCAATAGAATTGTGTGCAAGTGAAAGACAATAAGGAACAGTTTAGTTACTGATTTTCATCTATGAAAACTAGTATCTGTTCTCGCTTCTTAAATTTTACACAGTATCTTAAGTTTAGTAGAGTATTACTACTTAGGACTATGAATTTCAAAGAGGCATCATTTGAATCATAAGCATGGATTATATCAGTGCTGGTGATGCAGAGAAACATAGATATTGCTGTACTTGGAGCAATGGTTTTGAATGGTATCTGCACTTTTTCAGAGGCAGGAAGCCCATAGATCTTCCAAGCAGGATTAGCCTGAGTGGATAAAACTAGTGGAAACTAGATTAAACTAGTGGATAAATGACATACTTACATGAGAGAGTAGACATTTAAATTCAGCGTTTTAATTCCTGTTTAGTGATTACGTTTGGCTTCAGTTTTTTTAAAAAAGTAATTCATAGTGTGAAAACCATGTTTTACTACTGGAAGTGTTTCCTTCTGAAATGCATTGAGCTGCATATTTTAAAAAGTTACTTCATATTGTTTATGGCTCTTGTTAGAGACATTCAGATTCTGATTATTCAGTGGCGTTTTCTGTGCTGTGTTTTTGTTTGGATTATAATTCCGGTTTGTAATTTCATATAAGAGCGCATGATAATTTAAGTCTATTTAAAAGTTCCAAAGTAATCTTCTAACTTCTTTCAAAAGTATTCAGAGATCTAATGCTTACTTCACTGCTTTTATTTTTTTTAACAATAATATCTTCTCTAGTTAACATATGCATATCCTTCCTCAGGCATAAGTCCATTTTTATACAAACTTTCACTTTGCTGCAGGTAAAATCTTAATTTTCTGGTTTTGAAACACTGTTTTTCACTGGTTAGACATTAATAATTCATAATTCACATCATAATTCACTGTAGACGTTATGTTCATAAACTTTCCATCTGTAACATGTATGTGTGGTTTGTTTGGGACTTTTTTGTGTTGGTGTGTTTGTTTTTTTTTTTCCACATGCAGCCAAGTGGTTCCAATCTGCCTCCCCAAATATCCAAGCCTGAATGTCTCACCTTTTCACTAAGCATTTAAAAAAAAATTGAATAACCAGTTTGTACTGTCAGAATCACACTTAGTTTCTTAGCACTTCAAAATTATTCCATTAAAGAAGCATGTCTTGTAGCATGTCTGTTAAACTAATAGTAATTTAAACATGTGAGACAGTCTATTTCTGTTTATCATGGCAATCCTGCAGTGTGTTTATATTTTTATGGCAATATTGTAAATGGTGTCGCCCTTTCTTGCTGAGTGTACAAATCCAGTGATTTATTAGTAAAATTCTGCTTGTCTAACAATTGTAAAGTTACAGTATTCATAATTTAACCAGCAATTCAGATATATTAAATACTTCCCTGAAGCCTGAAAGAATACTTGTGATAGCAATGTGTGCTTCGCTTCGTTTCTATTGTAGTTGAGTAAGAGGATGATATTTCTTTACTAAGAACTATTTCTGTAATTACTGTTAGTATGAAACTTGAAACATTCACTTACATGATCTACAATTTCATCATGTTGCTTGGTCTTCAGGATTTTTTTTTTTTGGTTGGTTTTAACAAAATCTCTCAGGATCTGAACTATACTTTTAGGCCAGTTCTGTGAATTCTGCACAGAACTAAATTTTCTGTCAGTATCATCCAATATTCTCTAACATAACACTAAAATACTAGAAGGGTTTAAGTAAAAATAGTAAATGAAATTTCTTCTGTTTTCTTTTAGGTTTCAGAAAGAGACAGACAACAAAATGAACAATCCAGCTATTAAGAGAATAACAAATGAAATTATCAAATCACCTGAGGATAAACGAGAATATCGTGGACTGGAATTGGCAAATGGCATTAAAGCTCTTCTCATTAGTGACCCAACAACAGATAAGTCTTCAGCAGCACTTGATGTGCATATAGGTATTTAATGCATGTTGTATTAATTGTGTCATTAATAAAAATGCTTAAAGTTTTGTTATCTTAAATTGCAGGTAAGCTGACAGGAGTGGTATCCAGTTGGCAGCCTAGCCTTTTATTTTAATTTAGAGTTCGTTTAATTCTTTAACATGTCAAGTTGAAAATTATTAGAGCTAATTAAATTCTCTTATTGTACTTCGTGTTTACTCAAGTGTAGCTCAGTCAGTAGAAAGACTTCTTTTAACCATTAAGTTTTGTGTTATGAAAGATCTTTTGTAAGCAGAAAAGGCGCGAGTGTTAGTGCAATTCTTTAGACAGCTCCATCTGTCATGTCAGACTTCTTTTTTTTTCTTCATGTTGAGTTGTTGATGTGTAGAGGTGAGAAGATGCTGTAGTGCTGGAGGAGTTGGAGAGGCACTCCTTAGCTCTAACGATGCTTAAATGTGCAAAGGGAAATATTGGAAACAGAAAGAGAAGGCAGTTACTTTGACTCTTTGGAATAATGGAAGACTTTTCTTATATCTGGGGTATTTCTCAAGCTTGCATAGCTTCTCAGTTGCTTGGAAAGTATGATGTGTGCACATACTGCCTGAGCATCCTTACTCATTGCCTGAGCATCCTCTTGCTGTGTTTGTAGCAGGGAGCTCTTGCTGTTGTTGGTGTTAGGACAGAAGTAGTAGAGTACCTTTGAAAACTTCTGGCCCTTTTGCTTATGGAGATGGCTGTCACTAATCATTAAGTAGTTCAGAGGATCCCACCTGAGGTTTCGTTAGGTACTCTGACAATAATAGCCAACTTCAGCCTCCGGTTCCTGCACGTGTACTGGAGGAGCTGTGTCTGTTGTCTCCATCTATGCCCTCCCATTACACATCGTTGTGCATCCAAAGGGCTGCCAGACTTAAACTTCCACCTCTCTGGCTTCCGTTCTTGCACCTCATTATGGTTGTGTACTCTGTCTGCCTTCACACCAGCTTGCTGGTCATCAGTAGCTGCTTGTGTTCAGGCAGCTACAGGTTATCACTTGTCCTATAAACCACAGGGTAAATATCTCCTTAATTGCGGTTGGCAGTCGCTGCCTCCGAACACAGGGCAGTTATTAAAGTCAAGGTATAGAAGTCAGAACATTGTGATCTGCCAGTTTTTTACAGATTGAGTCATGGACTTCAATTGAAAAATTGTCTCTATAAGGCAATGCAGTCTTACCTGGAGAGGCAATTTGAGACACTAATTGGTTCAGTTGCTCATTCTACTTTTTTTTTTCTTCAAGATTGAGTTTAGTTGACTTTAGCTACACAAGTGTCTGCTTTCATCTACAGAATTGATACAAGTGCCTGAGGCAACATATTGTAATATAAATCACTTTAAAAGACTTTATTTTTTAGTATTACTTTTTATGAATGGTTATGTGAAATTTTTCCTTCTACAGGTTCCTTGTCTGATCCCCCCAACATTGCTGGGCTTAGTCATTTTTGTGAGCATATGCTGTTCCTGGGAACCAAAAAATATCCAAAAGAGAACGAGTATAGCCAATTTCTTAGTGAGCATGCTGGGAGCTCAAATGCTTTCACGAGTGGAGAACATACCAACTATTACTTTGATGTGTCACATGAACATCTAGAAGGTGCACTGGACAGGTGAACGCTTTTTTTTTATATTTAGTTTTTTGTTATAGGGGTGGGTTTTTTTTCTATAGTTTTATCATTATGATATCAAAGAAAGGGTTGAGAACACTATCTTTTGTTAAAATTGATACCGATACTTTTCAGTTCAAAAGTTTTGCTCAGACTTTTTCAGCTAGAAGAGTTCTTTACTGAGGCAGAATTCTTGAAGTTCAAAGGTTGCGTTACATTTAATATTTTTTGAAATGTGGGACACAGACTATGATCATGAGCTTATGCATACTCTGTATTATCAAATACTATGCTTCCCATAGGATGCTTATTTCATTGACAGCAAAAGAAGGATGAAGTCTAGAAGTATATTAGGATGCCTTTAGTAAAGGAACTTGCTGAAATCTCTGCCTTTTGTGGGAGGGGACAGAAATTGAAAGGTGTGTAGTCAGTGAGGTAAAAAATGAATTTTCCCTTCGGATATCTGATAAGGCTGATTTGATCTGCGAGATTAAGAGCCTCTTGCGGCTAAACTTCAAAACAGTAGAAAATTTCAGGATATGAATTATGATACAAGGTCCTTGATCCTTGTAGTACCTTATATGATGAATACGTCGTCTGCATTTATAGATAAAGGAAATGAGAAACATAGTGAATCAGTGTCAAAACTGCTACAGAATTTGTAAGTTCTGAATTAAAAAAATAATATATTTTGCTGTTTTCAGGAGCTGAATACTTTTCTGTTACTGTTTATGTACAGTACTCTTGACTTGAATTAAAATTTTTCTGTTCAGATTTGCCCAGTTTTTCCTGTGCCCTTTGTTTGATGAAAGCTGCAAAGACAGGGAGGTGAATGCTGTTGATTCTGAGCATGAGAAGAATCTGATGAATGATGCCTGGAGGTTGTTTCAATTAGAGAAAGCTACTGGAAACCCCAATCATCCCTTCAGTAAATTTGGAACAGGTTTGTCAGAATGTAATTATCCATCCATTGGAGTTCTGTGTAACATACATAGTATTACTGTTTATATAAAATGGTTAAAGGCAGACTGAAATAATTCTCCTTTTTTCTTCTCCACACATGTTTATTATGGTGCTTTATCACATTTTCCACATGGTGGACCAAACAGAGCTAGACAAAACCATAGGAAACGGAGTGGTCCAAGACTTGCTGTACAGTGATGAAGCATCCTTTATGATTCTGATAATTACTGCAGTGAATGCTATTTTCCAATTACTGGATTTGTCATTATTTGGTGCTGTTAAGTCTTTGTGCATAACAAAGTGAATGAACTGTGTTTAAATTGTTGTTGGCCTTGTACTCTTTTTGCTAACCAGTATTTTACTGGGACTAGACGACATTGACTAGGTTGAATCAGAAAGATCAGAAAAGTAATGTGAAAATTACCGAGTAAGACTATAACAACAAAATCTTAAGCATAAGCCACAACAGTGGTAGACAGATAAAATGGTCTTGGACAAATCCCAATCTTATGGCTGTAGGTTTTTTTCAGGCTTTATTATTCACAGAATCCACAGTAGCAATATGAAGTAAACACCCCAAAACCTCAATTTAAAAAGCATTAAGGAAAGATACCATAGTTATGGTCGAAACAACAAATGTTTGATGCTCTGGCAGAAGTTTAAATGTTTTTTTTTTTCTCAT
>JAOXJM010000002.1:22290774-22316579 GCA_026413425.1 Tringa solitaria
CAGTCACTGATGCTGATCACTGATAATAAATATGTTACAAATATGGAGTGTAAGGGGTTGGGTTGCTTTTTAAATTGCATTGTATCTGAATAAAGATTTTTGGAAATCACAGTTTGTTCGCTTATTTCCCCCCACAAACTGTTATGTTTGTAGAGACATAGTTTCACTGAAGCCTGAGCAGTAACTGGTGGTGCTCTGTAGGAGCATAGTGTTGTATTTCTATCTGTGGGGCTGCTTTTCCCCTACTCTTCTCCTGTCTCAGTGTTCGTTGCTGCTGGTGCTCATGTCTCAGTTTAGGCTGTAAGTCTGGGGCAGGTGAGATGCCTTTGGGTTCGTTTCATGTTGCTCTGGGTGTGTTCTGAGAGCCCAAATTGTCAGTAGTAGTTCCAGGGGTGATGTGGGGAATGGGGGGGGGACAGGAGGGTCCCCTAAAGCAGTACTGCTGGAAGAATTGCAGGGCTGATTTCCACAATTCAATTTTCGGTGCCTTGAGCGGACAGCTATTTTTAGCTCTTTAATTTTAGTATGTTTCTACTATGTCTCTGCTGTTTGAGCATGAGTAGGTTGGAGAAGGGCAGAAGGAGGGAATGTTGAATAACAAACATCTGTGTATTACAACATAAAACACCTTTGTCTTGTTGCTTAGACCATGTGATTATTAGGATTTTATCAGGATAATCTTTTATCTTAAGACTCTTTGTCTTTTTTAGTTTTATTTTTTATTTAACGTATGGAAAGGCCTGGTAGGTTCCTCATAAAGTCCATTAGAATTTCAGGTTTTTATAGTCTCTTAGCAACTTCATCTGTGCGTGCTAGAGCTTTTGCTCACCAGCTGTCCAAGTTAAAATGCAAAACAAAATATTTCAATAGCTCTTTTTAGTGTAAACAACAATCTCTCTAATAGATTTCACGTTGTTGACAGAGCTCATGTCGGCTGTGTTGCAAGAACAAATGTTTTCTAGGATTAAGGTGCTTAGTTCTTTGCTGAATATTTAGTTAGTATTGTTCCTTTGGTATAAAAACGTAATATGCAAACAAGTAAGAAACCATTTTATAGGAAGTTACAATGAAAGTGTTAACTTCTTCTATTGCCATTTGCAATGAGAGATGAAATAATGTATCTCTTGAAGAGGAATATTCTCATTCTGCTTTGAATATTGCATGACTTCCAGAGGAGCAGGGGTTGTTTGGTGCATTTAAGTGTGTGTGTGCTCATGCTGATCATCTGGTTCTTTCAAAGTTGAGGAGTAAAATATCTCCCTTCCTTAGCCCGGAAGGGATTGTTAAATATATGTAGGAGGTACTTGTGCTACCTTTTTTTACTATTTCAGAATTCTTATACACATCTATTTACTCTTAAAGCTAACTGCTTATTTCCAGTGAATGCTCTTTTGAGTTGTGGGTAGTTAAAAACAGTTAAAGGAGTTTTCTTAATACCTGTTATGAAGACTACTGAAAAAATACTAACACGTTTGTAATTTCCATTGTGCTGGATTTCCTTTTATTTACCTGTATTCTTTAGTTCAAAGAGTGTTTGGATAATGCTTTAGTCATATGGCTTATTTTTAGGTAGTTCTGTGAGAAGCAGGAAGTTGATGGTTGTTATGGCTCCATCCCAACTTGATATATTCTGTAATTCTATGATTTACGTTTCTAATTGAGTATAATTCTGTTGTATTTACTGTAAAATACATTAATCTTCCTGCTTTTCTTCCCTTCCCTCAAAAAAACCAAACCAAGCCAAAAAAAACAAAGGGGAGAAACAAGTATCAATCTGAAATGAGAATATGAGAACGATACAAAAATAAAAATCTCTCTTGCTATCAGATTATGAATGGGAAATTGTAACTGTAGTAATGTAATCTAAAATGCTAGGTCTAGAATGAAATTTCTATAGTCAGTATCTTCACATATCTGTGCGTTGATACAGGTGGTATGAAAAATGTTACAGCCACTCCATTAATTTTGTAGAAGATCTCAAGAACTGCGCTCTGTCTTTTCTGGAACAAGGGCGAAGTCTGAAAAATAAAAATTGCATACAACAATGATTGTGTGTAACTCTAGGTTGTGGCACTTAAGAAAAACCGTAAAATTAAAAGCCATTGATAACCTGATTTCAGTTAACTTGAGTGTGCAGTTCCGTATGGGTAGGCTTGCTATCCAAGAGTACTCTGTCCCGGGAACATTTCCAGAAATAGATGCATTCTAGTGATGGAACAGAAATAGTGCTCTGAATAATTTCTCACAGTCTTTTCTTAGACTCATTTGTGCCAAAGTGCTTTGTCTCTTTGTTTTCAGAGTTGCAATCGTTTCCAAATCTTTTGAAGGAAAAACTGATCGGACAGAAGACTGGTATGGAACACAGTACAAGCAAGAAGCTATTTCTGATGAAGTTATTAAGGCATGTAAAAACTTTTAATATATTCTAATATCTGCAAGTGAAGACAGTGGTAAATTCTTTTTATAATTTTCCATTTAGTTGAAGGGAGAATGTAAATCTGCTGTTCTGCATAACATGAAAGTTGTACAATGAGTCTGTTTAGTATTACGAGAAGTAAAAATCTTGTGTTAGTTTTAGATTTCAAATATTTGTTACATAGGACATATCCATTTTAATGGTTTTAAACCATGGGAAGTACAGGGAATGTTACACCATTGTTGCTATAAAAGATCCATAATGGGCAGTGGCTACTTAAAAATGTAAGCATTAACTTTTTAAAACTTCAAAGTCTATATTAAATATTAATGAACTAATCTGTTCTGAAGAAAGGAATCTTTTTACAACTGCTGTATGTAACTGTGTTTCTGAAGTTGATTTTTGCAACTTACAAAATAAGTATATTTTGCCAATTAAATGAGCTTCTAAAAATTAAACCCCAACAAGGGAGGTGGGCACATCCTTATTGAAACTTGTTATTGATCTGTTCTTTTAAGAAGATTTGGCTGCAAAATACACCCTAGAGCTAAATTGGACGTGCTGAGCATGCATTGAACAGATGTTGCATAGAACTCTCTGCTGCTTCAGATTGTGCATACTTATGTTCTTGATTAGAATTATTGCTTATGTATTTAGTTTTATACCTTCAGTTAGAGTTCACGGTAGCAGAAAATACGAGACATAGTACTGCTTTCCACTCCACTGTAAACTTTTCAAATTTATTTTAATTATTTGTCTTCCTCCTCAGAGCACTTCATCCTGCTGAGAGCCTACTCCAACTTGGTTTCCCAGATAATTCTCTCTCCCCCTGTTTTCTCAATAGTATTTACATGTAATCTAGTGGAATACATTTTAAAATCTTTTGTTACAGCACAAAATAAACAAGTAGATATCTGTTGGCTAAGCAGAAATTCCACTTAGCCTCATTGTTTCTCCTATTTATCTAGAAATGGCAAAATGCTGACCTGAATGGGAAATTCAAGCTTCCGATGAAGAATGAGTTCATTCCTACTAACTTTGAGATTTTGCCATTGGAAAAAGATGCGACACAGTATCCTGCCCTTGTCAAGGTAAGCTATCTATATTTGTTCTGTTTGCCAGGTAACTTTTGGGGAAGTTAGCAGATACTTCCTATGTGTTCTTAAAATACAGGTCATGTCATACTCCAAAGTATAATGAACAGAGAAGTACAAAACTTAACGATATTGCTAGAAAGACAGTAGGAAGTTCATTCTTGCTAAACTGTGGATTATAACTATTTGGGTTCCTACGGAAATGAATCTCCAAATAGCTTGAACTCTCTACCCTTTTGAAAATGTGTCGACAATTGACAGAAATAGTATTAAAGCTGTTTCTTCAGCAGAAGGGTGCCTGTCACTCTGACATGGCTTTTTTGAGCAATGTTCAGTAAGTTGTGGGTAAGGCAATTCTGTTGTAACTGCGTATGGAAAAAGCTTCTGATTGCATGGAAAAAGGGAGAGAGATGTAAACATGTAAATAAACATCACTCTCTAGTTTCCTGGAAGCATTGTCTAATGATCTTAGTACTTTTAGCAAATCTCAGTTTTTCTCAGTACCTAAAATTTACTAAAAACTTCTCCTTACTACTAAAGCGTAGTTGTCTTTGCTAATGCTCATCTCTATTCTAGGCTTAGTTGGAGGATAAATTGGAAAAGCCTTCTGCAATTACAAGTTGTGCTTCAGCTTGCATACTCAATTCAGGAATACTTTTTTACATACTTGATTAATATAAGTCTACTTTGGTGCTATGATATCCTTCAGAAAAACACACTTGTTCTGCACAGGGCATTTTAGGTATATACTTGAAGCAATATTATTAACGGGAGAGGACTTGGAGCATATGCTTATGTTCATCCTGAACTGAAACCCTGAACCTCATCAGGGACAGGTACTGCGGCTCTGTTAAGTAACACTAATTGATTTGCTACAGAAACTTGATGGTCCTTTCCTATCTCTGTAGCAATGAGGCAACTGATCCACACTAAAGCATTGCTTTAAGGCATCATTGCTTAGAAAGGTATTTGCTTTTAGTTTTTTCTTCCCCTTTCCCCAGAAAATGTTTTCTGAGGGAGAATGTTTTTAATCTTCTGTACTTGATGAAACAGACATTATCTGTTTTCCTGCATCTCTTACTTTCTCCCTAGCTGCATGACAGTGCCATTTTCCTTTTGTGGGCCCTGGCATTTGTCTGGCCCCACAGTAAAACATTGTGAGAACTAAATTAGCAGAGATTAGTTGTACCAAAAAAAGCAATTTTTAGTCTAAGTGATCTTACTATGGACTAGACCAGTGCTGTGGCAGAAGAGAGGGATGGGAACAGGATGGCCATTTTCTCTGGTAGCATGTCACTAGGTCACCTTTGCTGTAATGGCACATCTTGCCCCGAAACCCCTCGGGAAGGAGGGCAGGGGGGACATGGGGTTTGCGCTTAAGGGTGGATGGTTACTGTAGGCTGCGGCCATCACCTCCAGCTTCCGGGCCAGGTCTGTGGGGACCACAGACAGGCCCTACTGTTCATCATCCTGTCCCTGGCACAAGATGTATTCCAAACTGCACAGTGGCAATTCAACAGAATGAAAAATTTGTTGTCTGGGAGAGAAGCTGTGATTTGGCTTTTTAGTGTGAATCGAATACGGTGTAGGGGAAGGTATGCTGTAAGAGATGAGACTGATTTCTTCTATGGAAAAAGGAAGAGGAAAATGCAATGCCAAATCCCTGAGAAGCAAAGATCATCTGCTTAAAAATATGAGAGAGAAATAACTTTACATTTAAAAGTTCTCTCCTGTATCAATTTAAAGATGATGGGTTTTTTGGGGGGGTAAACTTAGGGGGAGTTGGAACAGAGAGTATCTGTTTCGTTTCACAGCTTTTGTGGGAGAAAAAGCAATAGAAGAGGCAATAGAATCTAAACAGATGCTTTTCTGTACTAGGAGATTATTCTAAAAAATTCTGGTGACAGGTCTTTTAACTAATTTGAAGTGGTGAAGACACTTTTTTTAAAAAAAAAAAAGCCTAATATATTGCAGTTAAAAGGTGACTTAACCAAACCTCTTTTCTTGACACAGGACACTGCTATGAGCAAACTATGGTTCAAGCAAGATGACAAATTTTTTTTGCCAAAAGCTTGTCTCAACTTTGAATTTTTCAGGTACGCAATGTTAAATATATCACATAAATTGCTCTGCAGAAGCTTCTTGTTTGTTGGAACTCTGCGTGTCAGTCACAAAAGCTTTGTTGCATGCATTGAGGCTTGAAAACATTTCTCCTCACTCAGGAGGATGCAATAAGCTGCAGATGGCAGGGAGGCTGATGGAAGTTATCCAGTAGTTGAGTTGCAAGCAGTTTGAGGTGCTCCATCTATAGGAACAGGAAAAGTTTATATAAAAAGATTTTTAAAACAAATTTTCTTCTGTGTTTTATTTGCTGTACCTGAAATATGCCTGCCAATAGGACCTACTACATAATGCAATATACCTCCTTAAAAATGGGTGTGTATTATTTTTGATTAATAACTAAATCACAACTATTTTAAAATAATGTTTTCTTTATAAAATGCTATTCTGAATATGGGTTTAGGTTCAAATGCAAGCCAGTATGCTGACACCAAATCTGATAATTATTTTTTTGTTTTTAGAAAAAACACAGTCAGTATTATCAATGAATGTGTGATTCTGACCTCAAGATGCACGATAAAGTGCTGTAATGTTAATTCTTGTCTTGCATTATTTTCATCACAGGAAAATTATTTTTTAAGTAAGCATGACAACGATGTACCTTCTTTGTGTTCCTTTCAAGTAATAATTTCTAACTTTTGAAATAAAATTACAGCTGTCTTTAGAGTGCAGCTATTTCTGTGCTGCTCTACTGAAAGTGAAAATAATTTCAGGAACTCTCCTCCTTTGGCCTAATGAAATGATTCGGTAATGTTGCTGGAAAGGCTAGTATGTGGGCTGTTGTAGATGCACTGTCAAGTCCTTGTTTTGAGACAACACTTGAAATTTCTCTTGGCAGAATTTTAGATAGAGGGTTTTTCAGAGAGTGTCAAATCTTGGTACTGGTTGGGGAAAATAGGTTGTCTGGGCATTTCCTCTTCCTACTTTTTGAAAGCACAGGGAAAACATTACAACTGTTTCAACTTCAGTGTGTGAGGAAATGGAAGATCAAACTGGCACCTGCCCACCTCCTGTTCGGAAAACTGCCACTGCAATACTTGGCCTTCTCTGTACATGGTGGCTCTCCAATGTTTGGCCAAAATCCAAATCAGGATTTTATTGATGGACACTGAGTTTATGTTATACAATTGTGAGTTTTTTTTAAAATCAATTCCAAATGAACTATGAGTGATCCAGTCTTTATACCAGTTTGTGAATAATTAAAAAATAATAATTTATGTAGAGCGTGCTAAGGTATAGGTATACACATGTACCTGATTTGGGTTGGAAGGGACCTTTGAAGGCCATCTAGTCCCAGCCTCCTGCTCTGAGCAGGGACATCTCCCTCTAGATCGGTGGTGACAGTCTTTCCCCACTGGATCTATGCTCTCACCTCCAACAGCACTTGAGCTTTGCTGCTAAATGGGACGGAATGATTTGCCTCTCTCCTCTAGGGATGGTTACAAGGGGAAAGCTGGCTTTTTTCTTAGGGTTGGGGGTGGGGGTTCTGTCCTGTTCTTTAAAAATAAGATCGTAATTGTATCTGAATGGATGTGAGGAGATTTTGACAATACTGGGTACATCATCTCCAAAAAGTTGTAAGGAGGTTTGTCTGGTTTTGATGGTTAAGAAAGTTGTGTTGTGAATCTGTCTCTGTTTTGAGACTGGTCGTGTCATGGTGATGGTCACTGGAGGAGATGGTGAAATGTATCGTGTTCATTCATGAGAGGATGAAATTGCCCATAGCTCTTGTGGCTGAGTGAATTGGTGAATAAAGCCATCTTATCAGCATGAGTTTTCATGAAAAGCTTTAGCCTCAGTTGTAGAACAGAGCATGGCAGCCTGGTAGCAGATGACAGGAATTTGTCATGCTCACAACAACTTCAGTAGGACAGAAAAAAGGAGGAGGGTTTGCTCTGCCTGCAGCCTGAGCATCACGGGCTGTCAGAGAAGTTCCTGGCCCGGGTATTAGAGCAGCTGCTGCTGCCTGGATGGGGTACGTGGAAGTGGATGAAGGGATGAGGTTTCTCCCTCAAACACACAAATCCAGTAGGAACAATCCAAGTGTATGAACCTCCAGAAGTTGCCTTGTTCCAAAACTGAAAATCCTTATGTGGCACAAGCCTTGTGTTAAAGAAACACCACAGGGATTTGTCATCCAGCCTAAAGGATGATGAGAAGCTTTTCCTTCTGTATGAATTATGACATAACAACTCAACAGGTAGTCTTTTATTAAAAAAAAAAAAAAAGGAAGCAAAATAACAATGTAATGTTCTGTTGTTTCAGAAGCTTTCTGAAGGTAGTCATAAACTCTCGACTTCAAGTTTGCCCAGATTTAGAGGCACGGATGTTAAAAATAATATGCTAATTATTTTTACCTGGATACTTTCTACTTTCTAGTTTAAGAAATATTTAAAACGACTTCTCCAGTTCCTGACATGGTGACCCAGCATCAACACCTCAGTGTTGGTTTCCACTGTGTCCCTTACATTTGTGCGTAAAGTGGAAAACACTAGACTAAGAGTTTTCAAATACACTATCAGTGATTGAGTTGTTCTGCTTCCTCAAGTCTAGTCAAAAAAAGGTAAACTTGAAATAAATACTTATTTACCAAGTTGTCAGTAACAGAAGGCAACTCCCAGAACAGTGTTACAATAATTGTTTTCTGGTACTTTTCACTTGAGCATTAACGATTTAGTAGTCTTCATTATTTTTAAAACTCCCTGTTGACCTTTGCCAGCTAAATGAGTGTATAGAAGTTAAAACTGGTACGAACACAGTAATCACTCAAACTGATTAAGTCTCTATTCTAGTATCAAAATGGAAAAGAATATGAGTTTGGAGGCAGGTTTATGATATCATAAGATTGACCTACATCTTGCTTTGAATTCAGTCTTAATTAAAAAATTCAATATTAATTGGATTTTCATCATTGGGCATATTGAAATTGCTCAGTTTTGGGAAATTCTTATTGTAGGGAGAAATGCAAAAAGTAGTCTCCTTTTTTTTTTTTAATTTTTATTTTTTAACTGACCTGTTTGCTTAAGTGCAGCAAAGTAAATAAAACGTGTCTTGATTTATGAGCACAAATATGAGAATATCTCTGGAATCTTCAGTATATTTGGGCATTGCTCAAACCATAAGGAAGGTAAATAATTATTTTCAGGTATGTTCATATTTGGCTTTGGAACAAGAATCCTTCATAATGGGATCCATCAGCATACTCGCACTAAATGCCATTTCCTTCGTACCAAAATTAAAAGGCCCAAAGAAACTGAGAAATAATTTTAAACTGCATGTTTTACTTTCACCATTTTCTTCCAGCCCATTTGCGTATGTGGATCCCTTGCACTGTAACATGGCCTATTTGTACCTTGAGCTGCTCAAAGACTCCCTCAACGAGTATGCATATGCAGCAGAGCTAGCTGGCTTGAACTATGATCTCCAAAATACCATCTATGGGATGTATGTAAGTACCCAAATCAAGCAAAAACTTAGAACCTTAAAACTACTTCCACTCATCAGCATTTTTACATTGATTTGATGGAAGGACTTTTCATTTAAAAAAAATAGGTCTAAGGCTGTTACTCCTTTTGATCTTGGTTATTAACCATCCTTTCTTTAATTTGAATTTGAATTTTAATTTTGTTCAAAGTCTTCAACAATCTTTCCATTCATACTAAGCAAATTTTCTTCTTTATTTTTATATCATTCATGAAATTAATTAGTTGTAAGATTTGTTCCTCCATTTTAAAAAAAGAAAAAAGCAACCCTAATCCAAGCTTACATATTTATTTCAGTTTGTCAGATATCTACTAAAACCTTTCTGACCGATGGGGCGGAAGGCCCCCTTGTCAGGCTATTCAGTGAGTGGTACCACTTCAGGTGTCTTGTTCAAGGGCTAGTGATCATGAGGCTGCATATACATACTCTTCAGTCATGTTTCTTCATCCATTACTTTGTCACTGCTTGAGGTATCAAAGCATTTCTTTTGTTTTTCTTTTTGTTAGTCGCTACATTTATGCTGATCCTCTCCATTGCAACATGACATACCTGTTTATCAGGTTATTGAAGGATGATTTAAAAGAGTATACATATGCAGCACGCCTCTCAGGTTTGGTCTATGGCATTGCATCAGGAATGAATGCAATACTTGTAAGTAATTTAAAAGCGCAGGAGGAAACGGAACAGCTTGGGACTTGTTGAGCTTGGAGAAAACATTTGACTTCTGCATTTCTAAATGAGATAGTTAATGTTGTTTTTTCGTTGCAAATATCTCATGCATTAAGGGCAAAGCAAAACTGTATTTTAATCAGTACTGAGTGACCTGTTGGAGGTGGCAGTGCCTTGTGAACACGTGTGTGGTGCAGTCCTTGCTGTCTAGTTCACAGCTTTACTTGCATGGTGATCTTGAAAGTACTGTTGCTGGTTTCTGTGTAAAAAGATTAACTTTTCTGTTGAATGAATCTGAGCTTTACAGATGATGTTATAATTCTCTAATTCTGCTGTAGTGAGCTGTGGAAATGGATTGTGTATGTGTTCATTAGAATGCAATGCTAGATATTTATGGCTTTTCCTTAAGTGTTTATTTTTATTAAGTATTTTATAATCTCATTTGAAATGCCAACAATGTTTGATAAATATTGATATTATGATAAATGGTTATTTCTTACTCAGTTTCTCCTATGAGATTTATGATAAGAGATTTTAATAGTCATTCTTGAAATTGTTAAAAGCTTTTTTTTTTAAAAAAACCATCACTTTATACCAGAATGTGTTTTGAAATTTCCTGTAGAAGTATTATTTTCCAAAGCATCTTAGTAAGAAAATATGCTGTATACTGTCTTTACATTTTCTGTATGACAGAGTGCTGCAATTTCATTTTTTTTAATTCAACGCGAATCTCATTTCCTGGTAGCATTCACTTAACTTACTGGAAACCTGGTTATTTCTCCTCAGTTTCAAAGGTTGGTGATGTTTCCATGGTCAGAGTTAATTTATTTAAAAAAAAAAAAAAAAAAAGTGTGTCTGTATGTAATTTTCTTTATTGTATCAGGGAGCTTCTAATCTTTTTCTATATCACAAGAAGTTTTATAGTCAATGGGTGTAACTGAACAGCGGAGACACTTCAAACAAGTGCAGATGCTACACTGCAAACACTCAAGCAATCACCCCGTGATTGCTGAACAGTTTGGGTTCTTATGCTAATTTAGGGTATCAGCCTTTGTCATAAATCCATTTATAGCTTTTTCTTCATTCGTGGTTCAGGTATGTTTCAGCAACTATAGAAGGAAAAAAAAAATCTTACTACTGGGAAGCAGGAATTCACCTATATGTTGGTTTATGGCTTAAAATTTAGTTTTACCGTTAATTAAACTGCACAAATCCAATTAAGTTCCTGTTTTGAGATACCAAGCTTTGAAGTTTTTTTCCCCCAAAAAGGCCTTTTTTCACTCTTCAAAAGCTTCCTGTGGCCTGATGCAATCATATAGTCATTTTTAAGTTTCAATGTTTGGGTTTTTTTTTTAAATGACCAAGTTTATTTCATGTATACTTTCAAAAAAATGTTTATGATCAGATCAGTATCTCCTAGGATTGCAGCCATACCCCTGGGGTGTTCCAGCCCAGCACTGTCCCTGTTATGTGTTGTGCTGCTGCTGACAGTACCCTTTTCTGGTAGCACCATTTTGTTCCACTTATGTTCCAATAGAAAACTATTCTTTTGACCAACAAGATAAACATGAAGCAAGGTTAAAAGTAAATTGGAGAGAATACTTAAGAAGGCTGTAACTCTAGATTTCATTACTAAAATGAGAAACCTAGAGTAAAAGCATTTCAGTACTCAAAATGTACAGTTTACTGGCTGGCCTCAATACTTGCAATCATTAAAAAATCTGTATTCTGAGTACTGTTTGCTTCCATCAACATGATATTCCATTAATTCTCTGCATTCATAACTCCCGTACAAATATGGAATATTATATTCGTCAGTTATCTTTTGATGTGTAAAGGGATTTTATTTCAGAATGAGTTAATGTTGAATGATGTTGAATTTAGAGTGTTGAAAAGTATATTGTTCATTGAATTATACAAGACTTGATAATTGTTTCATTATTTTATCTTCCACATCTAAAGCAAATTATGCACTTTTTCCATAGCTTTCTGTAAAAGGTTACAATGACAAACAACATATCTTGCTCAAGAAGATCATTGAGAAAATGGCTACTTTTGAGATTGACGAGAAACGATTTGAAATTATCAAGGAAGCGGTAAGCTACATGAGAAATTTACATTTTGGAGTAATTTAAAATTTAATGCATTGACTTGAAATGAAATCTGAGGGCTGATTATCCATGGAAATATGGAGTGAAATTCTGCCTCATTGGGACTGCAGAAGCGCTTTTACTTTTGTCTTTTTTTGTGGCTATGAGTCAAGGTGAAAAAAACCCAACCCACAGGTCTGTGAATGATCTGGTTTGGATTATTTTCTTTTCGTTTAAGATATTTCCCTCATTGTCATTACAGTTTGCTTGAACTTTGTCTGTGTATTATGCCTCTTTTTTCATTTTATATACTTTTGTTACATAGGCCATTTGTATATGTAAAATAATGACAAAACACAGAAAAGCCCAGTCGGGGGGGGGGAGTTACGGTTTTTTCCTTCTTGCCCACACCCAGTGGGTACGGGGGCACAAGCCTCTGCTGTTTGGGACAGGGAGAAGGATTTGACGAGGGCGTAGCAGGACTCCTGCAGCTTCCTGCTGCCTGCTTCTCTCTCGTGTGCCCTGAAATGAATTACTTTTCTTCTGGACTGGAAGTGATTCCAGCTTGTGAAATTATTAGCTCACGCTTTCCATTTCCTCTGATAGAGGAAAAAGGTTTGCTTAATTTGTGAAGGTGCAGCTGGACTAAGAGGAATTTCTCTGGAGAAGTTCACAGATTGTTCTCTCATGCCTCCTTTATCCAGGCAAAGAATGAAAACAATTTCCCAGATGCTCCTGCACTTTTCTAACCAAGTCAGCCCAGGGGAGCAACTGGGAGAAAAATACATTTTCCATTAGCTGTATTCCCCCACTCCTGAACAGTCATCATAGAACGTGTATTTCCAGGGTAGAACAACTTTATCTAAATAAGTATTTAGGTCTAACTGCAATGATTTAATTTGCAGTCATTGATTTTACGGAGAAGTGTGATTTCATGCTCATTTCAACTATCCTAATGGTTACTGCTTAATACACAGGCTTAGAAGCCCACACTATTGCTAGGGTAATTTAATGCAACTTTTTTAAACAGGTCTAATAAGCAAGAGAACGTTCTTGACATTTGAAATGTATGGTTTTGATGATATAAAGAGAACAAGGTTAATATTTCATGTTTAGAAATAGAGCCCTATACTTTGAAAGTAATTATTTTGTTTTAGTACATGAGATCACTCAACAACTTCAGGGCGGAACAGCCTCATCAGCATGCAATGTATTATCTCCGACTCCTGATGACAGAAGTTGCTTGGACCAAAGATGAATTAAAAGAAGCACTAGATGGTAATGTTCTGCCAGCTTTAAACTTTATTATTTTTATCTTTCCTTATGGAAAATGTCTTGTTAATAAACTAATGAAGGTACCCGTTTTGAACTCTGCCCGTTACTCAAGTGAAGCCCCCGGAGTGCCAGACCTGGGCTGACACTGGTGTGGGTATCAATGCCTCTGCACATGTCCTCCAGTTTCTAGAAAGTCTAATAGTTCAGGCAAAAGGCCTTAAAAGGCAAAATTTGCAGGTGGAAGTTCAGGCAAAGCTGGAGCAGCTTTGTGCGCCTGAGCCTGGGTATGGTGAATCCAGCGCTTGGCCAGTGCTGCTGGAGTGATGTGGCTCCATCTGACATCGTGCAGACGCGCTGGAGCGTATCTGCATTGTACTTTCTGGTGGGCATGCTATTCTGTTGTTTCCTTGATCAGGGAATCCCCGCTCCTCTTTCTGTAGATAGTACAGAATTGTAGATAATAAAGAAAAAAGATGTAATTCCTGTTGATAATAACAATAATAAAGAATAAAGACCATTGCGGCTCTTAACAAAGAGCAGATGGCCCACTAGGTTTGTGTGTAACTTTTTTCTCCCTCTCTTTTCCTCTCATACACTCAATGTGACTGTAATCTTTTGCATTGTTAATCAGCAAAAATTAAGAGTAGGATTATACAACAGTAAAAAGTTGATTTGGAATCAGGGGAAAATGTGGAAATGAATTTTCTACCGATGGTCAGTAATTATGAATGGAGATGCGAGCTTTGGGATGAACATCCCATCTATTCAACCATCCTTCCTTTATCTCCTATTCCCTTGATCCTATATGTTAAACTGTACTTTGCATTATATATGAAAACTGCTTTGCCAAGACAGGCAGGCACAGAATGTGTGTGTGTGCACATGCGCACAGCTGCAAAAGCATTTTTCAGTATATTGAATTGCGTGTACAAGCACATACCCACAACTGCAAAAATATATTTCTTGTGTATTGTTTGTTGCAAAGATACTACCAAAACACCACATTTGAGTTGAGGTTCTTTTTTCAGTCTAGATGGTAAATGCAGAGTGTGTTTCTCAAGCTTTATAAACAACGTGCTGCTTGTGAATAGCTAAGGCTTTGTCTTGGAACGCCCCCTGAATGATTGCAACTGTTTTCTCTGGAGAATGAATGTTTGTTCATGACTGGAAAGGCAGCTCTTTTTTTCCCCCTTTTCTATTTGGAATCTGGGTCAGACAGTATGTGAGTTCTAAGTGAGAAAAATTATATGATAAGTGCTGCTATTTAGACCTGGAAGATTTCCAGCGTTGCATTTTTAAGGAGAGAGACACTTTTTCGTGACAATGAGTTTCTCCTTCTCCAATAAATGCATTGTATCTAACAACAAGATAGGTACTGCTTCACATAAAAATGCATGTCATTGATTTAACTGTCTAAATATCTATTCTAGATGTCACTCTTCCCCGCCTCAAGGCCTTTATAGCTCAGCTGTTGTCACGGTTACACATTGAAGCTCTTCTCCATGGCAATATAACAAAACAGGTTGGTGTGATACTTCCTTTAATAAAACAATTTTTATTTAAAAGCAGCATAAAAATGGAAGACTAGTTTAAACTTCTTAGATCTTAAAACAGTTTTGTCAAATGTAGATTTCATAATTTGACTTCGTACTTTTTTTATCTTTATGGGAGTATCATGGTGTCATTTTTTCCACTTCAGATTTATTAGGCTAAGTGCTGACCTTGTATTGCTTTTGGAAACTTAATAAAAAATAACTTATGATCTAAATATTTTAAGGTCTATGTTGTGTGTTATTACTGTGATGTGATTGAGCTGCATAAAGAAAAATGCACTGCACGTCCTGCTCTTCCATTTTAACCTGGATCTAAGATTTATTTTTCGTCTTTGATACTGGGAGACAAGGAGGCATGTGTTTATGAAGTTTTCAGACTATTTGCATGTTTTTGATAACATCACCTGTGTTGTGAGTTTGTGGTAGTGCAGACTTAGGCTGAACCCTTAACAGCTAAAGCTTTTGAAGTTAAATCCTTGAATGAAACTAATGATTTTTAAAACTTCTCACTACTTAAGTTTTTTTTTTTTAATTATTTTCATCCATCAAATAAAAGAAAGCATCTGGACAATGAGTCCTCATACTACCAGCGCGTCAGTGGAATGCATGTTTGAACACAACCATTAGTTTGCTTTCTTAACATTCCATCTGCTGAGATGTCACTTGCTGTGCAAACGTACACTTTAGGTATCTGGTTTTTAAACTTTGAAAGATGTGTACATCAAAGCGGTGAAGGGAAAGGAAAAAAAAAACCCATTGAACTTTAATTTCAGAAGCATTGGAGAGGAGTAGAATCAGTTAAACATGTACTCAAGATAAATGTAAAAAAAACCTGAAAAAACCCTTGTCTTCCAGGCCCCCACTTCCTCTCATCTACTTAAATTCTACTGTATTTTTATTTAATTACAATATCTCTATTTTTCTATTCCAGATTTTTTTTCCCTTTTTTTCTTCTCTCTCATGTCACCATCAATAATTGAAAAGTCTGACCCTGCACTTAGGTACAGACTAATGATAGTTAAAAGTCCTCTTATGTTTTCTCTTCCAGGCTGCATTAGGAATTATGCAGATGGTTGAGGACACTCTCATTGAGCACGCTCATACAAAGCCACTCCTTCCCAGTCAGCTGGTGAGATACAGAGAAGTGCAACTTCCTGACAGTAAGTTAACTCATTTACTTTCAATTTTTTAATGCACATTAAATTGAGATTCTTTTTGCTAATAGCATTTTAAAAGGAATATTACTCTGTTGCTAGGAATTTGTTTCGAAATCAGACTTCAAATTATTTTAAACTTCAAAACTATCATTAGGGTGTGGTTTTGTTAATAAAATCATACACTAATATAATCATATTTCTGGTATACTTGAAAATGAATTTGATGTAATTTTTAATCTGTGTATGTAAATCGGGCTTCTTGGTGGTTGGAACGAGATGATCTTGAAGGTCCCTTCCGAGCCAAACCACTCTGTGATTTAGTCCTGATTCGCTCAGTATAGTTTATGAAAATAAGAGCCCACTCTCTGCTATACACACCTACTATGCACATTTGAATAAGTACCCTTCTTTTGGAGTATTAAGTGACCATTCAGTGAGGGGTTGTCCTGGAAGACTCTAACTTTTTTGAGAAAACTGAAAGCTCTTACACAAGTAACTTTGTTTTTTTCTAATATAAATTCTTTTGGTCTCGTAGTGTTGTATGTGATTTTACTTCTATTGTGAAAAAAAATTCTTATCTGTAGGAAAGGCTGTTCAAGGAGTTGCTGGGAGTTGCGCGGGAGTGATGACATACATAGCTGTATGGCCAAGGCCAATTGCCCATAGCTGATCATCAGCCTGGGGGAACCAGATCTCAAAGCAGCTATTGGTATTAAATGCTGAATTATATTTAGTGTTCATAAATGTTTCTGATAAATTGTCTTTAGAAACTGTTTACCCAGGAGAGGCAATGCAGAATTCCATTCCAGTTCCAAAAACATTTGCTTGAGGAAAAGCAGCCAGTTTCAATTTACTTGCTGAAATGCTCAAGCTCTGACATTTCAATGTGTTAAATAATCTTTTCTTTACTTGTTTCACAAAATGTATGCTGTGAGTAGAAACTCTGCTATAACGGTCCTAAAGTATTCATTATAATTCCATTCCACAAGAGAGACCATTATCTTTTTAATTGTAGACAACAAGAATGTACATTTTAATGAACTTAAATTGTTTTGTCTTTCAGGAGGTTGGTTTGTATATCAACAGAGAAATGAAGTCCATAACAATTGTGGCATTGAAATATATTACCAGACAGACATGCAGAGCACTTCTGAGAATATGTTTTTGGAGCTCTTCTGTCAAATCATCTCCGAACCGTGCTTCAATACTCTGCGCACCAAGGAGCAATTAGGTGAGTTTTCCGGCGGCGATGCTGTGTCCCAGCACATGCATCATCCCATGGGAGCTCACACCCATGTGAGGCAGGACGAGCTGTTCCCTCCCTGCTTAGAGAACGCCATCTGAAGGGCACTTGGTAAATGTAAATCATTTTAACTGCTGGTGACTCAAAGGAATGTTACTATGTGCAGACTCTAAATTGAGAAGAAGCAAGCTTTAATTTTTGAGATGTCTGAAATCTCTGAAACCAACTCTGGCTTAAAAAAAGTTCATTCACTGTACAGAAAATTCCATATCCAGATTTTTTACCAAAAGGAGATTAGATCAGTTTCCTAAATTTTAGATGATCTTAAAGAATCAGTATTAGTTCAGTCTTTCTTGCTCATGATCCTACTTCCAGGTGCCCTTGATGGTTCATAAGCTCTGCCTTAGGAATACTGCTGTGTTGGTAATGGTGAAGACCTAAGTACATTTCAGTCTTTTTAAGAATACAGCTGATCACCAATAAGTACAGGTAATTGTTACCTGACCAGTAAGGCTGAGAAGCAGTAAGGTTATTCCAGACAGGGTAATGAGGCTAGACAGAGGCTTTGTGTGGCTGAGACACTGGTGAGGAGGAGTATGGTATTCCCAAAGGTGAGAGGCAGGCGAGTGTCTCGGGAAGATGACTATGAACTACCAGGGGTACTGGACAAGATTAGAGTTTTTGTGAGTAAATAGCAGAATTGGCCATACCATACTCGTAGGGATTTTAACTATCTAAATATCTGCTGAAAATGGGGCAGGACCCATACGATCCAGCTGGTTTTTGGAATGTGCTGGTGGCAGGTTTTGCACAGACATCGGAGGTAACAGCTAAAGAGGAGGGGGAAAACTGAGGAAGAACTGTGTGAGTGTGTCCAGCACTGCGTAACTGCCAAATGAGACAGCTCACAAGACTGAGGAGGGAAAACAGCAAAAATACCAGCAAAATTCAATAAACTTCATTGAATTTTTTGTACGATTTCTGAGAAAGCTAAAGAAAAAAGAATTTAGGAGTTAGAAGTTGGCTAACCAGTAGAAGTACTATCAAGAACTCATTCAATAAATGCTTTAGCAATACGAGAAAGAGGAAAAGTTGTCAATGGTAGAAAAAAAAATCTAAATGTTTTAGGATGGCTTTTTTAGTTTCCACTTAAAATGTTAACTGTGACCAGATGATTTCCAAAATAAATACCAGGGATAAAAGTCCAAGGCTTACCTTTGAACAGGAAAATAACAGACTAAAGGTTGCTCAGGTACATTAGAAGCTTTTAAAGACTTCCAGACATGATGTACTCTACATTTAAAAAAAAACAAATTTTGAAATCCCGGAATTAGAAGTCTTATAACTAAGAATTTGTGGATGATAAATGAAGTACTGGAAAAATAAACATGGGTAAATGCATTGTGTTTCCTTAAAGAAAAGAGAAGAGCAGGGAAATTACAGATCAGTCAGCTTAATTCTAATTTCCTAGAAAATATGGAATAATTTATCAGAGCATTTCTAAATTCACAGGAGGTAACTCAGAGACTGTTCCTGGACAAGCTCTGGTCAAATTAACCTAACTTCTTTTTATGCAAACAGAGTTTGGCTGTATGGATGGAAGTAGGGATGTCACGTGTCTCTTCTTGATAATGTGAAAGGCACGTAATGTTCTCAAAGGAGCTCAAGAGCAGCCTGGGTGGGAGTGCTTTGCATGCAAGACTTTAGAAAGTCATGACTGGGGAATCGGTAAAAATAGTCCATTTGAAAAACAATGTTCTACAGAGTTCTATTGTGATCCAATGCTATTTAATATTTTTGTCAAAACTCGGGATGATAGAACAGTGAATATACTTACTGACTCCAGATAACACTGAGCTGGCAGAGGCTGCAAGCACGAGGGAAGGTAGAAGTAGGATTCAAAATCAGTTTGACATTTTGGAAACATGACTTGAACGAAGACAAGATGCAGCTTGGTAGGAGCGGTTTGTCAGGAGTGACGGGTAGCACAGGTAGGAGCTGGGAGGCAGTGGCTGTGTGAAGAACAGCTTGCGGGTAGCAGTGGGTCAGGGTAGAAGGTACGATCACGGTGTCACACTGCTTCGCAAACATGGGATGTATGAACAGCAGCTCTGAGGTGCACATGCAGTAATAGCCCTGTATCGTTCAAAATACTGTATCTAGCTTTGACATGAGCATCAAGGAACAATTAGAGAGCTACAAATCAACACTTAAAAGACTGAAACGTGAGACAATTGTCATGAAAAGAGGGGAAGAAGACTGAAGAAAAGGCTTGGGTGTTTAGATAAGCAAAAGCTGTGACAAAAAGGAAGGAATAATGTTGCCTTTGCATCTAATTGATAAGATAAGACATAGTCGTCTTACATCTTAATGGCAGCAAAGAGAATTCAGATCAGATGTTATGAAAAAATAGTAATAATTTCTTAATATTGAGTCTAATGAAGCACTAGAGTACAGCTTAATTTCTGGTTACCTACTCCTGATGACAGAATTCCTTGTGCTCTGTCTTGGTCCGCCCATCTGCTCCTCATCCCTCCCCTGAACTGATACTTAGCTCAGGGAAAAAGACGTTTTCAAAAAATACATATTTTGAAAATGTGTTATTTAATGTACAATACAGAATTAAGCTTAGCATAAAACTACATTCCTGCCAAACGTGCCATGTTTGGCAAACAGTGCTGGAACAAATGATTTCTTTTAATTTGTGACTGTTCTTGTTTTACCCAGGTTACATCGTGTTCAGTGGCCCGCGTCGGGCAAATGGCATTCAAGGACTGCGATTTATTATCCAATCTGAAAAGCCACCCCACTATTTAGAAAGCAGAGTTGAAGCGTTCTTAAAAACTATGGAGAAATGCATAGAAGACATGACAGAGGAGGCCTTCCAGAAGCACATCCAAGCTTTAGCAATTCGTCGTCTAGACAAACCAAAGAAGCTGTCTGCAGAATGTGCTAAATACTGGGGAGAAATCATTTCCCAGCAGTATAACTTTGACAGAGGTAAGACAAATTGTGCTTCCTATCACTGAATGCTGTAGGTTGGCTACGCTTTTGACTGTTGAGTGTCATATTCTTTTGGGAACAACTTAAGTTTTTACATGGCCTGTGCCTGATGTAGTACATTTTTTGTGACTTGTGTCCTGTAAGTTGTATTTCTTCCTCCTGCCCTGGGAAAATACTTTATTTGTGGAGCCTGTGCTCTCACTGCTGTGGGAGCTGTCAGCAATAGAACAAACATGTTCCTGATGTTCACATAAGAGGGAAGACGGCAAATGCCCCATGGACCTTCAGTTCTTCCCCTTAAGGTTCAGGGAGACATGGAGCAGGTCAAGGGCTGGAAGTGGGTTGAATGCAAATTGCCTTCTCACAAGCTCTGATTTCTTCCTGTGACGTTCAGGCATCTGTATTACACGTGTGCCTAACACTAGGCTGAGGTGCATTCACACACACTGATGTTCCTGATGGTGCACATCCTCATACCAGCCCTGTTCCTCTCCCCACTGCATGGCTCTTCTGGGGGAGCGATGGCGGAGGCAACAGCAGGCACCTTCACTAACCTCTGACCTGGCTCAGCTTAGAGTAGCCTTGAGGAAACAGTAATTGTTTGGTTTTGTCATCCATGATACTTTGGAGATTATAAGCTTGTAGAAGACCAGCTGAGATCCAACTTCTGTTGTTATCCCCGACGTTGTGATCCTGCATAGTATTTAAGTTGTATTTTTCCCTTTTTCATCATTGCTTGAAGATTTTTAATCCAAAATATTAGTAATATAGTTTCTAACATTAAAAAACCCAAACCAAATCACTTCTAGGTACTGATCAGCTTTTCTTCGTATTTTCATGTCTCAACTCTTATTCACAGCTGTCATTTTCCATCTTCATGCACAGTGTGCTTCCTACATAAAACTCATTCTGTACCCTGTGACTTTTCTTCTGTGCTTTCCATGCACAGTGTCACCCTTCCCCAGGAGCAAATACATGCTTTTTGGTCGACAGTGACTAGCAGAACTGTTCTAATAATGAAGAATTTTGAACTGTCACCTAGCTTGGTCTCGAGAGAATGAGAGCTATTGACGAAGTTCCATGTCTGAGCACAAGGCATCATGTGGAAACTTATCCCCTCAAGTACTTTTTTTGTGTCTGATGAAACAGTTTAGTTTTTCTCTGCCTTTAGTGTTTGTTTTTACCATATTTGTATCTATAATATTTATCTGGAATTTCTTACTGCCAACTGTAGCCATATCATATCTAAACCCAGCTCAACTTACTTTTTCTCTTGACTTTTGTATCTTTAATTCCCCTCTACCCACTAGTCATTATATTTTGTTAATGATTCTAATATTACTAGATTTGTCAAAATCAGAAATTCAGCCTTAAGAAATGAAAAGGTTTTTTTTCTTCAGGTTTTTATGTTGTTATTATTATTACTTTTACAGTTTTACTTAATTTAAAAATTTTTACCAAAATGTCATCTAATTTTCCAAACTGTTTTGTTGATTTCTATTTTTTTAATTTCCTCTGTGTAGATCTTCATATTAATTACTTCCAGCCTCTCTCACAGGCTTGTTAGCTGCATATTTGTTCTCTTGCACGCATTTCTTTCTTGATCTTTCTGCCAACCCTCAGAAAAGCAAGTGAGCCTACAACAAAAAGCATTCCCGCTTATGCAGCGGTGATATAACATGATGAGTTCATTACAATTTGATTTATATGAAGTGATGCAGCTACTGAGACACGTTGTCCCCAGTATCTTAAATGTGATTATTCCTTAACAGGTATGATGTAGACGCCATTCCTTACATTTACTTAGAAATACATTCTACCAAAGTACATCCTACCCTTCTGTTTCCAGCTGCGGATAAAAAGCATCTCTAATCTACTCTGCATTAGAAATGTGTGACATTGACTTGAGATAACATACAGAAGTAGGCATAGCTTTTTTAGCTACTGAATAACGTACAGTGCAATCAATATTCTCCAAATATGCATTTTTTAGTAAGTTCAATCAAATGGACTTACTGAAGTATAATTTTCTGCCAAGCTTCCAATGACATTTTTAGTGATGTAAGTGTTAGCTTGGAAGTTAACAATGAAAAGCATATCATTTGCAGTCAATTACAGTATCTGAATTTCAAAGAAAAATACTTTGAATAAGTAGCGTGCTAATAACGAGGCGTTATTTGCAGACTTGTTCTAATTTTTCCTACTGTTGTGCAGATAACATTGAAGTGGCTTATCTAAAGACCCTGACCAAGGATGATATTATACAGTTTTACAAGGTAAGTTACTCGCCTAGTTACAATCTTACTGGACAGAGATGTAGAATAGCACTGGATGTTATTTGGGTGAACTACGAAAGCATATACTGATGCCTGCTTTAGGTAGATGATATGATTGATGCAGATACCTTAATAATAATTTTGTTTCCTGAATCCTGCTTAGTTTAGTGGCAACTAGAGTACTGTAAAAATTGTGGAGGATCGGATTTTTGTGTGGTGTTTTTGTTTTGTTTTCTTACCAGCTCTTATTATTCTCCTGTCTCATTTATCCTTTCCTTCTGAATAAAAAATGTGCTACTCTGTGACCAAGCTTGGCCAAAATTGCAAATTTGTTCTGTTTTTTTTTTCTTCAACCAGTAAATGATTCAACTTATTTTGTGTGCATGAATTGTGAATGAAACAGATATTTTTTTAAAGCTTTGTTCACTGTAAATCAATGCTTTTTTTTCTTCCTCTCATAGTTAGGCAGAACAAAGGAACAGCATAATGACGCAATAATTGTACACTGCAACTCAGCATGAAGTTGCGAGATGGGTACTAAAATAAGCAATTGAAATATGAGGGGCTGTCATTCCCCCCCCATGTCCTGTGTCATCACTGTCCCTCCCCCAAAAAATAAAAATTGGGCCTCATTCTTTTTGTTTTGTAACAAATTTCATAGGAATAGACAAGTCACTATATTTCATAGTGTTCATACTGTTTTCTTACTTATTGAGCGGCTGATAGCGCAGGGAATCATGTAGATGTATGTCTTTGCAACTTACTGGGTGGAGAAATGCACTCTTATATTTTTCATTATCCAAGGTCGTTTTTACATTAACATCTATTTTTATGAGATTTAATGCATAAAACCGGTTATTATTTATAATGCACAGTGAAGACCAATGTCTTTGCTTTGTATTTAATAGTATGATAGCACAGGTAAAGATTTGCAGCAAACTTAGTAAATGGAACTTCAGTAGTTGTTGTTTAATAAATGATAATTTGATCAAGTATCCACATTCTGATTTTTGTAGGAATCAATACTATTTTGCTTTCACTAATGTTCCACTATTCCAGAGCAGAAATCCCTGGCCAGGCTGGTGAGCTGGTCCTGCTGAGTTTGATAATTGTGTTCAGGTTGATGTGCTTCCAGAGGCTGCCAGGGATCGAAAATTCTGCAGAGATTTTAGGTTGCATTCCCGATACTATGACAGTTAATGACTCAATTCCTAGTACTTCCAGTTCTTCTGAATCCCACACAGTACGTGAATTTTTTAACTTAATTGTAAAATAATCCAAAGTACTGTGTGGATGACTTCTCATAATATTCAAAAATTCAAATAGTCCCCAAATTCATCCCTCATTTCAAACCTTAAATTAAAATTTAAATGGTCTCATTCCGTACTATTTTATAAATACAATATCTGAAGGACCCGATGTGTTTTACTGTAGGTGCTGTTGGCAATAGATGCTCCCAGGAGACACAAGGTATCAGTGCATGTCCTTGCAAGGGAAATGGATTCCTGTAAGTATTGTCCTGAATATTTTATTTAATCAATTTCTGTTTAAGCAAGTCACAAATAAAGAAAGGCATGTTACACAATACAAATGCGCTGTAAGAAAAACTCAGCTCTGGAGATTATATACTTTTCAGAGGAAAAAGTCTTTCTTTTTATAGGTTTTCTTCATGTGGGTACTTCAGATTTTCTGATTGATGTTTGTGGCCAAATTCTTCAGCCATTCTGAACCATATCGATTAAAACAATATATCTTAAAATAGCACTTATTTTTTCAACAGGATATTTAAAACACACATAAAACTCTGTAGTAGTCCTATGGGGAAAAACAAAATTAGGATTTGCAGTTATCAGTACAACGTGGATTTGTTTTTTTTCTGACAAGCAATGAATATCCACAACTTGATTCAAGCGCTTTCAAAGGAATGGAAAAAAAAAACAACCCACAAACCAAAGCCAACACCAAAACAAAACCCATAGTCCTCTGGGACTATCAGACATTATATTTAAACTTGAGAGTGTCAAAATTTCTTCAGGTTTTATTTTCAGATAATCTAGATCAGATGTGCATTGCAAACTGTTGTTCCATTTTCAATTCAAGAAGGAAAAGGTTAAATGTGTTGCTGGTTAATAGAACTAAACCAAGAGGAAAAACTTCTGTATCGTTTTGTATGTACTGGACTTAAATCCCAACGTGTAACTGGTTGCAAAATCAAGAACGTTAAAGGTTTGTCTGTAGAACAGAAAGAAGCAGGTAGCTGTGTGCCTTTTGTGAAACTCCTTCCAGTTTCATTGATCAGCAGATTAGCAGTTTCTCTTTTTACATTCTTTTTATGTGCAAGTAAAATGAATAAAACCCACTGCCTCAGCACATGTTCTCAAGTCAAATCCTGGATTAAGCTCTTTGTATTTCTAAAGACAGCCATGGAGTATAAAAGCAAAATGTTCCAAAAATATTATTTAGAGATGCTTTAAAATTAATAACCTGTGCTTATATAGATACCTGTCTTATAAAACAGTTTATTATGTGAAAGGTATTGATTAAATTATGGTCCTGAATTAATTTTGATGATGTTAAATAGGCCCTGTTGTTGGAGAATTTCCATGCCAAAATGATGTGAACCTGGCACCAGCACCACCACTACCACAGGTAAAAAGAAACACCACACAGAAAATCCCAGGCTGTTTTCTTAATTTAGAAGTTTAGTATCATCAAATACAAGGTTATAGGGAGAAACAAACTTCTTGAAATTCATGCTGTTGTGGGGATGATGTTTCAGCTCTTGTCCACATGTATTGTCATCCTCAATAACAACAGGGATTGGATTTTTCCTGATTTTCTTTTTCCTTCTTTTTAATAGTCTGTCCTGTTCCCTTTGTTCCTTCTATTCCATTGACACGAAATCTAATACTCATAGTTCACTGATTATCTACACATGGAGTAAGCTACAGGTTATTATTGTCTGAAAATACTGATTCTGTATGATCAGTTGTATCAAGTGCAGAGAGAAAGATGCATACACATCAACACATTTATCATCTTTGTTTAAAAAAAGACCCCAACCCCAAACTAACAAGAACAAAACCCACTACCTGGCCATTGTCTCAAAGCCTGAAATACTAATGCACGTTCCTATCAATATGTAACCTGTGGAGGAAACAATTTGACCAGTTCTGTTCAAAGAACTATTACAGATGTCACTGTGCAGTTGGATACGAGAGCACTGGGCCCTTACGGGGCCTTAAAAGAATTTTCTTGAAGGGTGGTAATGTTTGTCCCAATGGATAATTAACTGTTCACAATGCCATAGGTAGGTCTGTGTTCTTACTCAGTCCTTATAGGTGAAAAAAATCATCATGGGTGGAAATTTCTGTATGAATTATATGAGAATATATTAGCCATTTTGACTGAGACACGAAAAAGTT
>JAOXJM010000002.1:22344703-22373046 GCA_026413425.1 Tringa solitaria
GGGTTGGAACTGGATGATCTTTAAGGTCCCTTCCAACCCAACCCATTCTATGATTTTATGATCCTGATATTGATTAAGTACCAAAACTAAAGGGTTTCTGAAGAAGGAACACTCAAAATACGAAGAACTGGAACAAGCAGTTCAACTGTATTAACCAGTTATGTTTAACTTTCCAGGACAGACTTCTTAATATGCTGAGATGTCTATCAATGTGCTGAAAGTAGCAACAAGGTCATAACTGCAGGTACTAAAGTGCACAGTAACTTACACATCTTGACTGTTTCCCACAGGCACTGAAAAAATTTAGTTGTACCATTTTGAAAACTTAGATTTGTTTGAAGAAGATAAAGACAAAACCCCATCATATTTAGTGAGTCCTAAAGGGCAACAGAAGGCACTGAAGTACACCTCACACATCTTGGCACCGGCAACATATGGCAACAGCAGAAATCTAACACTGAAAGTACTATCAAGTCGCATCTACTGATACTAATCATTTAGAGAAGCAAGGTACAGAATTAGGTATAGAATCTTGAGAAAAGACTGCTTCAGTAATATTTTTTTTAATTAGAAGTAGTGAGAAAGGAGAACAAATGCAACTTTCTTTTAAAATGGTATTAAGGAAGATGAGGGAAACTAAGAGTCACTGACATATGAAATACAACAATATTTTTCATTTCATAAAAACTGTTATGCTTTAACAGAGCTTTTTCTGCCAAACTCTTTTCTATTTATTAAACTGAAGTAATTACATAAAAGGAACTTTGGTTAATTTCAAAGTGGCAACAGTATTTTCCTACTTAATGAAAGAAGTTCTCAGAAGAGAGGAAAATAGCTAGTAAGAACATAGTTACTACTAATCTCTAAAACATATGAACTATCAAATTTGAAATGGAATTATAATTTTAATAAGATAAGGCACTAGGGGGTGATGTTTTGAATTGGTAAATACCTAAAAAGTCACCCACTGTTACTTATAAAGGTATTCATTGATGTCTTCTCACATAGCTATTACTTCAAAATTATAATTGTAGATAAAAGAAGTTGTGTTAGGGAGTGCCCTTTCACAGAAATTTGTTTCTAAAAAAAAAAAAAGTTTCCAGCAGTACATCAGAGAAATCTTAACGTAAGTAAGTTTCTAAACTATGATACCTCAGGGAAACTTTAGTTGTTAATTCTTCCCTACTCAAGTAATTTTAGTTTCTTGAATGGTATGCTACTAATATCTTCAAAAGATACCTATGGCAGGCAGCCAGGGCTACTGGCAAGACTGCCTGAAAACATTCCTGTCCTCTCTCTGCCTGGCATGACCGTGGCTGACAGAGTCGCGTTGAGATATAATGGGTTTGGGTCGGTCTCCTTTTTGTAGCTCTTTCTAATGTCTCACTTGTTTAAGGCACTGCAAGCCCACAACTGATGTCTGATGGACACAAATTAATTGTAATTATAGTATAATAATATATATAATAATTTTATTATATACTATTATATATATTATGTAATTAACAGTTGATTATTTATAGACTTATTAATTAATTATAAGAGATACCGATATACTAAGTGGAACACATCCAAAACTTTCAGAAGGTATTTAACTTAACCATCAAATGGGAGATGAACAGAATATAGTTATTTATTTCCGTCTGGAAAAGGAAATAGGCAAGCTTTCAATAGAACTGATTCTGAAGAAAACAGGGAAAAAAAAAAAGTAGGAACAATATAAAGAATCAACCCATTACATTACGTTTAAAATTTCAGTGATGCGTATCTTACCTAGCTTTGGAAACACTATTAAATATTCCGCATTGCACTGAGGACAGGCCACTCGGGCAGTGCTGTTTCCTCTCTGCTTTTCATCCACCCAGCGCTGCAGACAGGTCTGATGAACCCACTTGGTCGAGCCCCTGCACCTGCAGGGTCTCACCCACTCTGCTGTCCGGTCGTCCTCATCCGTAGCAAAACAAACCCAGCAGCTTCTGCAATTACAGGAAGGCGAAAAGATTATATTTTTTTGCTACTTTTACGTGCTTACAATAAACATTCATATGTGAAAGCATGCAGTTCTAGAAAATGTGCACCTAGAGGAGATGATGATTGTTGCTTCATTCTTAATCACCAAAAACGTGTTTTGTACCACAGTCTTGTTCTGCTATTAACATAATATTAAAGACAGATAAGAAATGTTTTTTAATACATTCTGAATTGTAAATCTAATTTTTAAATAATTATGAATTAAAAAGCATCAAAATTGTAGTTCAACCTCTGAACAATTCCACATAGGAAAAATCCATATATTTTTAAATGTATTATCATCTCCTTCTACAGCAGATATTTTGATAAGTTTTTAAAATTAAAAATATAAGATCAATACAGTACTCTGTTACTTGGGAAACTAATCCACTTAAATGACAAAACAACACAAATGAAGCAATGCATCACAAAACAAACCATAAATAATTAAATTTATTCCCTCTTTTTGAAAGGAGGAAGTACTTAGCTTATGTTATCCAAAACAGATTAATCTGAATGAAGTTTACAAAGTACTTCAAGAACACTATTATACCACTAGAGGAGGAAATTTCTGCACTGAAGAATTAGCTGAGTGTGTAAGATTCAAACACATTGATTCTATAAGGAGAAACTACAAGACTGACAGGCTGCGTGCCCTGAAGAGTCCCAGCCATTCTACGGGATCTGATCTGATGATTAGGCCAGACCCTTGAACGCTTTACAACTTGCAAGAGAAAGTAAAATAGGGATCTAAACTAGGAAGC
The DNA here is from genome assembly GCA_026413425.1 of Tringa solitaria. Classification (NCBI taxonomy): domain Eukaryota; kingdom Metazoa; phylum Chordata; class Aves; order Charadriiformes; family Scolopacidae; genus Tringa; species Tringa solitaria. Next base: position 22,347,478 of record JAOXJM010000002.1, read on the forward strand.
TATGGATGTGTTGACCCAATAATTTATTTGTTACCGTGAAATACTTTGCCAATTCCCATACTGAAGACATTGAAGTTTAAATAATAAAACTAGACTCTAACAAAATAAGGATCTTACTACAAATATAATCTGGTTTGATATATTTTAAATATTTTATACAAGCCATTGCAATCATAGTTAAACTTTATAAAGTGTATGGCAACAGCATACCTATAATTTAACTATCCAGATACAATCCAATTTAACATTATGCACTAACTGAAGTTTTGCTGCATTATTCTGATGATGAAGTTTTGTTCTCTTGAGTAATGTTGTTAAGATGAAAGAGTAAAAGGCTTCTTATGCGTAACCACTAAAAGGCAGAAACTGAGATAGTAAGAAGCTGAGAAATGCTCTGGCACTACTAAATAGAATAATGTTGAGATCCAAGAATTGTGATCATAGTTTCTGTGGGGATGTTCAGTGGTTCCTGATGCTTTCCTCTCCCTCCCCTTGCATTTGTTGTCAGCAATAAACCTTCTTCCTAGCTTTTCAAACTCTTCAAACAATTCTTTTGTTTCAGCTTCTTGACTACTCCTCACCTTTATTCCCTCTCCCCCTCATATTTTTTGCTTCTGTTTGCCCTTTCAGCATCCCGTCTCTAACCTTTGCTAGCATCTGGGAAGAGAAAGTATAATTTAGATGTCCCCTCCAACTCCAGTCGTTTTGCCAGATTGGCATATTCTATTATGGAAATCAGTGATAAATAGTTGTCAGAAAATTCACTTGACATTATACTTTAACATGTACATCCTGAAGGTCTTTCCTCTGCAGCTCTTCCAAAGATACCCAAGCAAATCACAAAACAAAGCTCATAACTAACTAAAACACGTTAGACAAAATTTAGAAGGGAATTATATGCACAGGAAGGGGGCCAGTCTTACTAGAGCCACTTTCAAAACAAGTAAAATACAGTAATTCCTTTAAAAAGTCACTATTTTCTCCCTAGCATGTCACTTGTAAACAGGTTGGGGTGGTTTTTTTTGCTTTTAACTCCTTTATGAGGAAAAAGCAGGGGGAAATCTACAATGGGAAACTTGAATTTTGTCAGACTCAAAGTAATGAAAAATACTCTTGTCTAGCAGCTTCCTTTTATGATCTCACTACTTTGGACAGCATTCTGTTTATAAACTGAAAATGTTTCTCTACAGAAAAATAACCGTGTTTTGTTTATAAGAATAACTGTGCCTATAAAATATTTGCAAGAGATTATTTAAAAGCACTGAATTCTTTTTCTCTTATTTATAGTGGTGGAAGTATACTGAAATGAAGTTGCGAGTGTATAAAAGCAGAAGGTGGCCTGTAGGCACTTATTACTGGCATACTTCTGATAAAGAGCACAATTTGAGATGCAGGTTCCAGGGAAGACTGCAGGAAAAGCAACTTAATATTGAACAATACATAAACCAAACATAACTCATGTCCACATGTCCAGTTGTAAGTACAGAATATAGTATAGTAGGTACAGACATAGATTTTTAGCACTAGTGCTATAAAACTAGAACTGCATCAGTTCTGATTCCAGAAGCCTATTCAGTTGGAAGACTGACATCTTGAATAAGAACTGCGATTTCTTCCATCCGTCCCAATGGGAATGTAAAAGCAAAGCCTGACTTGCTTCTCTCTGACCTTCCTCACAGCATGTGATTAAGTCAGAATTGTCACACTACACACTCCTGTAACACCACCCTCTCTTCACCCTCATGCTGCCAACATGCACCTGCAGCAGCCCCGAAGGAGAGGACACATTGCCCTTCCTCAGCAGGAGGAGAACAGGCAGCCCAGCCACCAGTTAGCAAGAGCAGGGATGGAAATGCTGAGACCACCACAAAGATTTGAAAGCATGACGAAGCATGGCAGACATTGTGATTCACTGCACTTGATATCAAGGAGTTCTTAAGGAATGCAAGTTCTTGCAACGCTTACCGATTTCCTATTTACACCAAGAACCCCCAAATTTACTCTAAGAACAACAATACAATACAACTCTAACAATAGTTGTTCCTCTTTGACAGTTTTTTGCTGCATTGAAGGTAAACGTTCACTCATTCATTCCATATCTTAATTAGGTCTACAACTGCTCTAAGTATGTAAGTTAGATTTTTATTTTTAAACTAAAGGCTTAAGAATAATAAGTCAAGAAAAATACGCATCTTCTCTTTAATTGCTTCATTCGATTTCTTGCCAGACAATCATATCTGAAAACCTGGAAGACCCATGAAAAGAAATACAGAATCCTTTACAGACTGAAACCTTTAGCAAGTCATGAATAACGAACAGTAAATTCCTTGTATTCGGTCATCAGCTTTATCTCTTTCCATTGACAGCAGCTATAGCAGAAAGGGCTAAATAAAACAATTTCAAAACAAGCATCTTGGCTCTTGCCAGATTTTCCATTTTCTTGTACTAAATAAAATATGACCTTGATTCTTACCACTGAATCAGGTTGCTGCTCAGATAACCTGAAATAGAAAAGGCTGACAAGGTGGAACAAAGCATTGTTTCTGATAGAAACTGAAACCTTTTTCCTTGATGACTTTCTATGGAGCCAAATCATTAACACTAATGTATTTTTCCACACTTCCTTGGCTTGAAAAAAAACAAACACCAAAACATACACAAAAAAACCATGCCAATATCATTATTTCAGCTTTGAATATAGGGTTACAAATGCCTTTTAGATTCAGTTCCCCAGCATCTAATGTCCTCTGGTCTCAAAAATTCTATTCTGACTCTGAGAATAATTCATATGGTTTTCTTCTACCAAAGGCAAACTCTTTTCAGAGCATTGCATATGTTAAGAGCAAAAGGGATGGAGAGGAAGTTGCATTAAAGACTAGGGATCCTTCTTTCCAAATGCTTTATGACTGATCTAGAAAGCCAAGGCCTGTCCAATAGGTTTCTCCAAAGGAGTTTCTAATCAGCAAGGACGCCACTCTCTCCTGTACATGGTTGGACTTAGAGGTCCAACACACAGGTAAGATCCTCTGGCACCAAGAGACATACCTCCAAGCAGACTGCTTTCCTTTTCATTGGATTACACTTCTCCTTAAGGTTACTTTTTTCCCCAAACTGGTCTTACATGGGAGAGAGAACAAGATCTAATTGATGTTATTTAAATTAAATCTGCCTCAGTCTGTGGGAGCTGAATTAATGATGGGTTTGGCAGTCTTAGGTTAATGGTTGAACTAGATGATCTAAAAGGTCCTTTCCAACCTAGATGATTCTATGATACAGCTTTGTTTTTAAGCAGGCATGAGTGTGTGAACAATACAAAAAGGCAATTTAAAAGCAGTATGTTAGTTACATATACACTATACAAGTTTGAAGAAATCTTTAATGGCCCAAGCCCAGCAGATATCCTTGTGTCCCCAACACATCATGGAAGAGACCTTGTGAGACCAGAACAGCACAACCGCTTCAGAGGCTGGTTTCAAATATTCAGTACTGCAAGAAAAATGCAAAAAGTCCTGGAATTTTTTCCCCCAATGTTCAGTGGCACCCATGTATGAACAGCAAGCAAAACCAGAAAACTTCCAAGAAAAGAAAATTCTTGCAGGACTTTTAGCAGGACCTAACCCCTGCCATGGAAATGTGAATTTGATCATGCATGACATGCTCTACAGCCATAAGCTAAAAATCATTTTTCTTCTCATTACAGGTCCTTCATAAAATATAAGAAACCTCTTTAAGAAAACTTTTCTGCATTTCTCCCACATCATAAAGCACACCACTTTCCCTGAAAGCAACAGGAACTTCCTGATATTTTCCTATCAGAGTTCTGCTTACTTTAAGTGACTGAGTGGCTTTTTGCAATTGAATTTCACACTCAAAAAAAGGGAAAAGGCTTAAACATAACTGATAGCAATGATAGCAGAGAGTCAATGCAGCGAGGGGTGAAAACGTCTCTTGGAAGAAGTGATGGAAAGCACTTAATAATTGGCCATAAAAAGGCACTGTTCCAAAGGATGACCCACAAATCTGCTGCTTGGAAAAGGCAATTTTTCACAAGCTTCTAAAACAAATTTTTATGCATAGTCTCTACTGACAGATAAAATATCTTTGGTGAAGAATAGCGATAAGCTTCCTCTAAACCTGCCAACTACGCTTTAAATACTGTCTGATCATGTTTAAGTGGAAATACCAGGATCTTGGAAAAATTAAGGGAGTTACTCAGCAGCATACGACAAAGGCTGCTTGGAGCTGCCTAGAATTTCAGTAGGAGAACACAGCAAACTGCGCTCTCAAAAAGCAAGAGAAACGCTTCAAATGCTACTGCTAAATGCTTCCTTTTCCTGAGTTTGAAAGAATCAGCAGGAATAAGATTCTTATACGAAAGGGGCACGACCTGGTCACAACAGAATGCAAGTCTAGCCTAGGTATCCCTGCTAAAGAGAGGGGAGTACCACTTCACCCCAGAAATGCCAGCCTACATCATGCTTCACAGAGGAGATAAGAGTCCTGGAAGAGAACTCGTCATGAAGACGTTGACAGCAGGATGCACACAGACCTACCTACCCCAGCGGCAGAAGCTGGTCAGCAGAGGCAGGCTGCAACAGCATTATGGATGGAGCACCATTCTTTCCCCAGTATGTTCCTGCCCATCAGACACAGCAGAAATACTTCTGTCTTCAAACCAAGCTCTATCTATCAAACTGAAAAAAAAAAAAATCCTTACACTATTCTAAGGAAAAAACCCCATGCAAACAGAGTGAGGAACAGAGATACCAGTGCAAAAGTAGTAGTCTTAGGTGCTCCACCATGACTTCTGCAGATCCTTTTTAAGGCAGCACGGCATGGCAACCACATGCCAGCCTGGATCATGTGGCTAGAAAACATGCTGTCACCTCAAAACAAAACCTAAAATCTTGAAAGGAAGTTCCTGAAAGTCATCTGACCTACACCCAATTCTGCTCTACCTAGTCATCAAGGAAAGGAGGTAATGCTGAGTAAAGGAGGATGATGACAATCCAGAAACAACAGTAACAAGCCTTTACCACAGAAGTAGTGCTTTCATTGACAACAGCAGGGAAAGGTTAAATAGGGAATATCAAGCTAGTGAACACATGGCCACATAAGTGGAATCCATATATAGGTTGTAACTTCCTCTAATCACAGCATAGCATTGTTCAAACTCGATTTTAAAAAGCTTTATTAAAAGTCCATGGATGTCTAAAACTCAATGAGCAAACACATAAAAACAAAACCTAGAATAATTAACCAGAAAGTGTAGCAGAAGGATCTAGTGATTACCAGAAGTTCAACTTAAACTTATTTATATATCCTCACTTATAGCTCCAATTTAAGGAGAAGTATTTTACACTTGAGTTAACCACACCATAAAAGGCAGAGCTAGGAGTAAAGGACAGGCCACAGAATCCTGCTGGCAACTTTCTAGCTTGGATAAAATTAAACCTGTGACTGCCAGCCACCACCTCTTGTGCTTGAATCGTGCCTTACAAGGCTTGTACAGCCTTTGCTTCTACCCAACCTAAAGAAAATCTAGACTATCTGTAAAAATACCTACCTTTCATTCTAGACAAATTAAGCCTTTGCAACTAGTTATTCAGGCATACCCCTTTTGCAAAGATTTAAAAAATTCAGTTCTCTAACGGCTTTGCTTAACATTACCATACTCTCACTTTTTCAAAAGGAAAATATAAGTCACCAAGGCTCAGTGGCCTTGCAGTGAGCCTCTAAAATACAAAGAGCTTTGCTGTTACAAACATCTGGTTTAGTTCTTAAGGGAGGGAGGGAAAACAGGGCCTTCCTAAAAATGTACAAAGGACAAATCAGGTAAAACTATTACTCATACAATAAGCACCTTATTACTAAAACATTATATATTTTGCTAATTAAACTGTTTTTATTATATTTTGGCAGCATTGAATCGAACATCTAAGCTACTGAGTGCATGCCAGGAGGCAGTAACTGGTTCTTATTTTCATGTTTAGGAAGAAAAATAGAAGTGACCAAAATCAAGTGGGGGAAAAAAAACCCAAAACAGCAAAACCAAACCAAAGAACTCCATGCACACACACAAAACAATTTACTTCCAAAGCTGAAATATGTCTTTAACAACATGATTTTAAAAGAAAAGCTGATAGCAAACACTAAAGAATACTAGTAGCATTTAGTCAACGCCTTAAACATTTCATGGATTATTTTTTTTTATAATGCAGATAGCATACTATATAGGCAAAACGTTTTCTTAAGCATTGTTTTACAAAGCTGTCAATAATCACAAACCTAGAAAATAACAGAGATACAAAACAACTAGAAAATTATGTTTTAGAGGCTAAAGTTGCTTCCTTGAATGTTCCTTTAAACATTTTAATTATGTATTAACTGCCTGTAATAGTCAAAAAATTGTGTAGCAGTATGTCTGAAAGTTCCTCGTGATGAGGAAAATGAACACCAGAAGAAATTTAAGTCTGAGCTTCTCTCAATGTCTAATTGCAGAGCAGCATAATGTCAAGGTACAACTGCAGTAGTAAGAGGCTTGAAGCTAGAATTTATATCCTAATACTCACCCCAGCTGAAGAAGAACAGCTGCCATCGTGTTCCAGACACTGCAAGAACTCTAGATGGCAAGAGGACCACATGCAGCCTTCTCTTAACAGACAGCACCGCGTAATAGGAAGGTAGGACACCTGGCTACTGACAAGCTGAACTGTCTGATTTATGTGCAAATATTATTTAAAGAAGGATGGATTATTATTTGAGGCTAAAAAAAAATAATTGCTTTACTTCTAGCAACACCACCAGATTTAGCAAAGGAAGACAGCTTCAGATCTCAAAGTAGTCCTAAAGGCCATTCTTTCTGTAATTCATCTGCAGTCTACTGTATTACGTTCTTAGGGCAGTCCTCACTCCCAAGGGATATTGCACATTTCACCACATACTAATCTTTGGGGTTTGACTGTCTCCATGGTTGCCAATACATCAGAATTACTTGCCAGACAATGAAAGTATAATAAACAAGTAACCATACATCTGTCTAACTTTAATCGCTTGAGGCCTCCTGGAAAAGATATCTTCAAGTATACCCTTGATCAGAGTCATCATGACCCGAATTCTGCTGTTTTTGAGAAGAAAAAAAAGAGCCCTTGCATCATTGTTTTCAGTACCTCAGTCAATACCCTCTCCGGTTAGACAACGACACGTCAATTAAACTAACACATACAAAATGTTGGTGGAATAAAAACAGACACAAACATTTGATGGAGAACAGTACACATAAATCAGCTCACTTGGCTCTCCAACTTATTAACGCTAAATGACATCTTACATAGAGGATAGGGGAAAATCTATGCAAAAAACATCAATGCAGGTAGCAGAAATTTGATCTGAAGCTCCAGAACACAGGAGGTTGTTTCTTAATAAAACTCAGAGTATGCTATGACGCTGTAAGATACTATTACAGCTTAACTACATATACAAAAGATTCCCTAGTCACTGTTCCCAGCAAACAACTTCCTAACATTATGGAAGAATTTTAAAATGCTGGCACTGAAGTTAACCTTAATATCAAAGAAGTTCTGCTTATAGCGTACTGCTTGCTCGAAAATGCCGCCTATGGACCAAAGTTAAGAATCACTACACAGTGGCTTCTTTGCTTTGTCAGAATTCTGTGATTAGCTGTGCCCTTTGACGAGCAAAGCTATATCTGTTTTTGCCTCTACTAGCCAAGATGCAAGTTAGAGCAAGTGTTTGGTCGACTCAAAGGAATTTAACTTTTACTCCATCAAGTTCTGAGACAAGGATAGCAAGCATTAGTCCTTCATATCTCCTGGAGGATTTACTTTTCCATAACAGAAGTTAACATTTACTTATTAGCTTCCATAATCAAGCACTAACCATATCTGTGTTTTCAAACATCAGCATCAAGATGTTTTTCATCTGCTGTTATAAACTGGAGTGCTAAATACAATTCCCAGTCTCAAGATAAAAATATGTATTTTCTATTCAACTAGCATTAAACAATGAAGGGGAAGAGAGTTGCACGAGAAATACACCAATACTGGTATTTGTGGTACACGTGCACAGTAGATGACAGATGTTACAAATCAGGAGTGACATACACAGGGAACAGACCAACTTCAACATGTCTAAAACTGGAACCGTCTTGACAGTAAGCTGTTGCTGTGACAAGCAAAAGAAAAATGCAAATTATGTTCCATTCACAGAGCCTGCATTATGTGAGCTCAGTCTCTTGCAGCAATTTTCCAGTATCACACAGGTAATGTAAAAATACAAATTAATCTTTAGGCACTGTATCTTTAGTTACAAAAGTAAATGCATTAGCATACACTTAACCTGTTAGAAACCAAACTTATGGCTACTCACTTCACATTCCATTCTTAGGTAAGATAACTGTGAAATAAAAGTTCAATTTTTGTACATGTTCCTACAGAAGTTCATGGTTAAACTGACCATACAGGGTAAACAATTTTTCTGTTATGTTCTTCCACAGAAAAGAGAAGAAAAATAGGAAATGTATTCCAAAAGCTGTGAAAATTGGCAAGACTACTCCAAAACAAGCAAATTGCTTTGAACTCAAGAATTTATAAAACAGACACTATTACTAAAGTTATTCTCAGTTTCTAACTTCTATTTTTATTAGAGAATTTACAGTATAAGAGAGCAAACTAAAAAGCTCAACTGAAGTCAGTCATCGTATATCCTCCTAACATACATAATAAAAAGCTGAACAATTTCAGACCTAAAAATTACAAACAGTTTTAAAACCCAAGAAGACATATTCTTGGGACATTAAAGAACAACAAATGTGAAAAAACCACAAGGTGTGTGACAGTGCCATGAAGTGACTCTCGGCGCTCCGCAGAGCTGAGGGCACTGCTCGCAGTGGAACAGTCACACGCACCCAGCACATGGCCCTCTGTAACTGTATCCATCACAGAAGCCTAAATTATGTTGGCACATTTTAGACCAATATAAAATATCCACTTCTAAACAAAAGTATTCAGATTTCAAGAGAAGGCATTTGTAACAGAACATCAGAAAGCTATGTAAAGACAACATTACGACTTTGAAATAGAGGGTCTGATCTTTTTTCTAGAAAGATTAAACACTGTAAGACGCCATACCAAAGGAAACAATCACAGTTAATGATATAGGTCTGAGCACTTTTATGTGGAAGACATCAATAAACAGGGTTTTTTATAGCTTTTTGAGATGAAGCAGATACAGTGTATGAAAATACTGTTTGAATGCCTTGATAATACATGGAATACTGAGTCTTTCAGTACCAAAAATGATGGTCTCTTGGGAGTTTCCCCACACTTAAAGAGGAGGAATAATTGCCTTCTATCTGCAGGTAGAAGTTAACAGTTGAGCAGCAATTAAAACCTGTATGTTTGTTCCGAAGCACATCTAAGCAGACATCAAAGATAGAAATATAATGCACATAAAATGAGAGTCAAAAGGTTAACATAGTTTATAAATAACATGCTGACATGTTAACTGCATTGTGTAGAACAAAAACAATTCCTTCAGGCAGGGCAATGAAGAGAGGCATGCTAAATCAGCGCAAGTAGAATAGACAGGCTGAATAACTGCAGAGACGGTGAATAGCTTGGGAAAAGTAAAAATACTACATAGCTCCTGTAAAGTGTTTTATGGTGTTTATTACTCTGCATATCTTATCTCGTTGAGTTCCTCTCCTACAAAGATTCACTCACATGTCAACTTTAGTCAGTGAGCTGATTCATGGTGCAGTACATCCAGTGTAAGTTTAAGGAGTTCAGAGTAAAGGTCTTAAATCAAGGACCACATTACACTAATTACATTGCCTAGGTTGTAGCACTAAGGTCTTCATCCAAACCTGTGTGTTTGGTTACTGAAGTATCAACAGCTAATTGTCCAAATAAACCTAAATCAGTGCCTGCACTTCCAAACAGGGAAGGAAAACACAAACACCACCACACTTGCTAACTGGAGTGAAAGAACTAACTGAAAATTATGTACAAAAACAATGCATATGGGTTTTTCCTTAAAAAAAAAAATAAAAAAGAGAATTACCAAGGAATCAGATGACAGTTCAGAAAACTGAAACAGAAGATCATGAATTTGCTATTTTGCAACTTTTGAACCTCAACTGCTATCATTTTTCTGACATATCAGTGCTCTTGCCAGAGCATCGATATGACAATTTAGTTGCAATAATATTTCTCTCTTGAAAGTATTAGGAATTTCTTAAGCCAACTACAACTCTGCATTTTATCTTTTAATTGCTTTTAAAGTCTACTTGCAATATCAATTCTATTGTCTCCTTTAAATAAGGAATGGTAAAAATAGAAGACACAACAGTCCTATTATTACTCTAGTTTCTCCCAAGGAGGGCTGCATATCAACCACAGCTGAACCAACTACTATCCATTCAGAAAATGAAGCATAATAATTCAAAAGTTAAACCACGCTAAAATTACCACTATACTGATTCTTCAGCATGTACCTTCACAAGCCTTCAAACCATTATTCGTCACATTTTGACTAACAGAAGGCAGAAATGACCATGTTCTGGCCAGCTGGCAAATGCATGGGGAGGAGGGAGCAGGAGCTGTTGTTAATTTAGACAGTATAAGGAGTATCACAAATCACTACCACAGAACATGCTTTAGAAGAAGCCTACAGAACAAAACCCCAGCATTCTGAACTCTTGGTATAACCAACTGGAAGGACAATCCAGACATAACGCAACTGAAGTCAAGAGAATAAAGCTTAACAGTACGAGTACATTTTAGCATTGCAGCTAACGTTGAGATAGATAGAGGGAGTAACATCGGTAGGAAAAAGCTGGTGTGTGGCCAAACATTTGGTTTTTTGAAGACTGCAGATTGACCAGATTATCTCCAGCAACAAAAAGATCAGAGACCATCTGATGATACATTTATCACAAAAGTAACAATATTTTTTTTTAAATTTCACCACATTGAAGACTTTTTTTTTATTTGTGCAAAAATTAACAGTCTAGGTTTTCTATCAGCATGGGCTTACCACTGACTTCATTATGGAAACTAGATGTTTAACTGTTTTTCAAATCTTGTCACTTCAGTAAGTGACTGCTCAACCAACACAGTAAAAAGACTGCATAGTAAGATAAGTAGTTATTAGTTTTGTTTTCTCATATTTATTCTAACAGCAACTCTGACAAGACCCAACTGAGTGTTCTATAGGAAAGTTACTTGGTATAGGACCACAGCAACTGATGTCCTGGCAATAACAGGTAAGCTATTACAGAAAGCTGTAAAATAGCAAACTGACAAAATGTAGCTATGGACATAACTTAAACTGAATTTACACATTAGTTCTGCTCAAAAACATAACTACAAAAAAATAGGAGAGGTAAAGTCAAATTGTATTTGACAAGCAAATTACTTTGCTTGTCAGGAAAAATGCTAAGTATTTAAAAGATTTAAGTTTTTAGAGCAGCAAAATCTGCCAGAAAGTTCAACATATTCTCTTCAAAGTTAATCAGAAGAATGAAAGTGTTTGAAAAATGCATTATGAAGCCAGAATACCTGTTATGACAAGTGCTACACAGGGCAGCTACAGGAAACAATTAGAATTGTTCTACTGGAAGAACTGTTGCTAAACAGTGCTGAGACAGAAAATTTATGGGGCCTAATTGAATAGAAAACATGAAAAAAGCCCATAAAGGACAAAGGTTTTTTTGTATATTTTCAAGATTATATTTGAAGACACAAGGAGGACTGACTCAGTTCATGATCTTGGCATACTAGGCATGAGAATTTCCCTGTAAAGGTTCAACATCCTAATACCATTCAGAATATGGTATTTCTAGGTATTTCCTTAAAAAAATACCTTTACATTAAAATATGTGTAGCATATCAAGTGGCCTCTGCCTGCTAAATTTTGACAAATGCATTAGGATTGACTTTCAAGTAAAGTTCACCCTGTGCACTCAGAGTAATAGTTATAATTTCCAAGACATGTTCATGTAATCTAGCAATTTTATTTAAATAAATATTGAAAAGCATTTTTACATTGATTAAGAACATATAAAAAACACTGTGCCACATAATTTCATTTTTTAATGGAAATTCCTGTCATTCTGTAATTTATGCATTAAACTGATATGAATAAAGGGATTAAAAACAATAAAACCTCACCACTAACCACTGCCTTCTAGTGTACTAAAAGTACAATGAATCCCAGGCAACCATATTGAGATGCAATCAAGATGCAATCAAGACACTGCTTACACTGAGTTTTTCTCCTTAATAAAGCAATCTGGATTTATCCAAAACCGTAAGTCATACAGATGTAGTCTTAAGAGTCAAGAGAACCAGCCAACCATTCTCTCTCACAAATACATAATCAAATAACTTTCTCTAAGAGCTCTGACCCTTGTATACATTTGGATCCGCAGCAATACTTGCTCCTGATAGAACAATACATCACAACTCTCAGTGCGACCACCTAGGTATTGGAAACAAAAGAAAATCCTACTTATTCCCTCCTAATGACTTAACTATTAGAATCAAATTAAAGTCTTGTTCACTGAAAAGCTATTTTCTGCATCCTTCACTAAGAGATCCCAATTTGATTTTAAAGTACACGCTTTTTGTTAAGTTGCAATCCGTTAACAATGCTTTTAAACTTCTGCATACTCACTTTTTCCTTTTACCCAGGAAAACAACTGTCTGTCGCTAGCAATGAAGATAACAGAATAGTAGACGCATTTCAGCCCCTCAGAGCCTCTACAGATGATTCATCTACGGGTTACGCCCCTGAATGTGAAACGGTGAAGCTTCATCTTGATCATCACTACACGCAACATGAGAACAGTTACGTATGACCTCCAGAAGTAAGAGATGAATGAAAACTGGTGTCTTCCAACTCACTCCATAAACCCAGTATGTAACCAAAAAATTATTTACACCAACTGCATTTTGAGGTCTTGATTATTCAAAAATCCTTCTATTGGTGTTATATCACACTGAATTAAATTCAAATCCTAAACATTTAGCTCCTTCTTACCCCTCCATTGACCACTTCTCACACTACTGTTTCTGTTCTCTGTTCACTACGTTTCCTGTACTGAGCCAAATAATTTCTTACCTGCAAGCTGCAGGCTCTCTTCATACCTCTTTTTACGCTACCTAGGTACTTAAAATTTTTTCCTCACTGCCCTTATTAAGGAAGCCAGGGACACTTCAATTGTTTTACATGATATCAACTCTGTTACTCCAGGTTTACTGGAAAAAGTCTTTGAAAGTGGTCAGAGATACAAATTACAATTTCACAAAGCTGAAAGGATACAAGAATATTAGGTGTATAGCATAACAAATGAAGAACACTAAACTGGTTTGGCCACTAGTTAACTAACTTCCCTTTTTAATTAACCGTTTAATTTAACAGTTGTTCACAACACAGATTATGAACACCACCCTAAAGCCATTTCCAAAAGGGTGAACTAGGACATCATGGTATGGTATAACACCCATAGACACCAGGGAATCCACTTAAGAGTATCATGGTTGTCCAAAACTCAAAACCATAAAATATTAAATATTATTGGACTACAAACTTCAGGATGAGAATGAGATTTTTTTTTGTTGTTTCAGAGGAGTTGATTCTGCAATACTCTTCCTGATCTTCTCCTTCCCCCTGCTCCTGCACAATAGTTCTATCATCCTCCCAATTTTATCATCTTGCTTAACTCTTCCTTTTTATTGCCTACATTCACAGAGAGTGTATCAAGCTGAATACTTTCCTGATGGTATTTCTAAAAACCTACCTCCTTCCTGTTCTTGGAAACACACTTATGGTTCCTGACTGCCAGCCTCCTCAACAGGCGTTGTTTGAAACTGTAACCTAAATCATCCCATTGTCATCTCTCACTTCTTCAGTTTTTCTAAAACACAGACAACTTTCCCTCCCTCCCCAGCTCACTTTTATCCACTTTCTACATCAAACTGAAACTTCTCATCCTCACCTTCCAGGTTGCACAAGTTCTGCCCCTGCCTCACAGTTTATATCTCCACCACTTGCCTGATGATAGCCTGTATTTCGCTAAATCCTCTTTCCTTAGAGGTGACCTGGAAAGGAGAAAAACACCAGAGTTCGGGGTTTTTTTTCGCTGCCTCACGATGAAATTTGACAGGTTCATCAACAGAAGCCTGATTCCTCTCGGGTCCCCACCTTCTGAGACACCAGGCTATCACAGCTCCTGCGGTAGCAGGCAATCAATACGTTTATGTTCTTATAGGCATGGGTCCTAAGGGCTTCCTGGATGACTCAAAATTATATATAACGAATCTTAAGCCCTCAGGGTGAAAGTACTACATATTCAAATAAAAGCATAAAGAGAAAATAAGTGTAATAAAAATAACTTAAGAGTTAGTGTCTTTCCTCCTCTGCATTTAAGTCCAAGCACTTTTTAGACTGTACTTTTTTAACAACAGTCCAAAAGGCAATTTTAGGCTTTCTTCAAAGATCATAGAACCAGCAACAAAACGCGCAAGGCCAGCGGAGCCTTGGTCGTCCTTCGGCGCCGTATTTCACGGGCAGGTCAATGCGCTTCGTGCCCGCAGCCTCCGAAGGCGGACGGCCCCGGACCCCGCTCCTCCTGCCCAGCGCCGCCGGCCTTCCGCACCGCGCGCGGAAGTTACTGCCCACCTTCCGCGGCTCCTCCCGCGCCACCGAGCTTTCCCAGAAGCCAAAAAGCGAAACCGGGCCCGCGATGCCGGCCCCCGCGCCCCCCCGCCACCAGACACGGCTGCGGGACCCCGCGGCCCCAAACACGCCAGAGGCGGCGCGGAGCCACCCCCGCGGGCGGCCCGAGAGAGGCGGAGGGCTCACAGCCCCCCGGGGGTTCCCCCGCGCTGCGCCCCAGCGCCGGGCCCTCCCCGTACCTGTCCATGGTCTGCGGCAAGGCCAAGCCCGTCTGTTCGGACATGGCTCCCGGGAGGAGAAACGGGCCCGGCCGACGGCCCGCCGCCTCGCGAAGGCGGCTCCGCGTGCGGCGGCGGGGGAGCGAGCGGAACGGCGGCGGAACCGGCCTGCGGCGGGCGGGGAGGTGGGGCAGGACGGGGCTGCCGGGTGCGAGGCGCCGCCGACGCCTTTGTGAGGTCACCGCCGAGCTCGGCCGCGGCGCCCGTCACGGCAGTGCGCCTGCGTCGGGCGGGGGCGGCGGCCCCGCGGCTCGCCGGGAAGCGTAGTCCCGTCGCCGCCGGCAGCTTAAAGGTCCAGCGGGGCGTAGCCCCCCGCCCTCTGCCCTCCCCGCGGGGCCGCTCCTCGCCGCTGTCGGTAGCCGCTGCCTGGCGCGGCGGGCGGGGCAGGTAGGGGAGCGCGATGGCGGGGAGGGGGGAAGGTCAGCCGCTAGCCCGGCCCCGCGCCCTCCTTAGTGGCCGCCGCCCAGGTTTCCCCCGAGGGCCTGGAAGGGCAGGGGAGCGGGAAGGGCCCTCGCGCAGCGGCCGTTGGCCCCCGCGACGCGTGAGGGGAGCGGTGCCGCCGCCGTCCCGCCTCACGGGCGGAAGGAGGGAGCACCCTCCGGCGCACCCCGCCGCCCCCTCGCCCGCCCCCTGTGCGGCCCCCCGCGGCACCCGCCCCTGGGGCGGAGAGGCCCGAGGGAGGAGGGAGGGGATCCGGCCGGGCCGCCTCGGGGGGCGGTGACCGGCTCGGCGGAAGGGACGTTATTCCGCCTCTGTGGGCTTGTTGGCGATGGCAAGGACAAGCACCCTGCGCCCTTGTAAGTGGCCCTTACAAGGGTGCTCGACGGAGGCCCTGGTGGCCGCTGGCTTCTGTGCCCCAGCGGGGTGAGGTGCGGGGAGGCCGGCGGTATCGGCAGGGCTCCCGTGTCAGTTGGTAGGCCTGCTTCCTAACAGGAAAACATCCTTCTAACGGGCTTTCAAAATTTGTTGGATGTTCTGAAGTTAGTACAGAGCATTGCAGTCTGTGAAACTGGAAATTTGGAACCTGAAAAGCCTTTATGGAGCAAAGAAGCAGATGGCAGCTGGAGAAAAGCTGCTGACCCGTTTCTCTCTGCCACAGGCCTCTGTCTGCCACCCCTGGGTCTGAGTGTGTGCGTTTGCATGTGAAGGTTCTGCAAAATGTCATGTTCCCAAGCAAAGGGCGCAATCCTGGTTTTCAGAGGCAGTTGTGACATTGCAGATTCCTTTGAAGGTTGGCTAGTAAAGATCAACTTTGAATTTTTCTTTTCAGGTTATATATAAGCATATATGTGTGTATATTTTTAATAAATAGCTCTTTATAGTAAATTTTGTTACATGTAGCTAGTTCCTGCTGCCTTGCGTAAATGCCAACTTTGTTATACTGCAGTTGCTGTATGAGGTAGTAATTTATGGGGCCAATGCCGCAATTGTACGGCTGCTTCGACCCTCGTCTGCTCTCGGTCAGGACAAGCAGCATTTCCACAGAGGATACAGAGGAGTGTAGGGATCAGGTGAAACCGGAAGGAGACTTTAGTGAATATACTGGATTCTTCAACTGTGCTGCATTAGCTAGGGAAATATCAGTCTGGTCCTTAGACTCTGTTGGGAAGAAAGTGTTGTAAAAATGTGTGTATGATATTCAGACTTGGACTTGTAAACTGTGTTATATGTATAGAGTAGGGAAGGTGTTTATTTTCTAATTGCTACAAATATAATAAACAGGAATGCTAAAGTGGTTACAGTGATGTAAACATTCTTTACAGGAAGTATGTATGGAAACCAGTAGGAAGAAGGCATCATGCAGACATCCTCTCCCAGAAAATTTATTTTGTACTTATTCTTGAGACAGTAAAATTTGGTTTTGCTTGCACTGCTGAGAAATCTTGGAAGTACAGTGGCCTGAGTAAACCATATGGGCATGACTTCCTGGAAGAGAACCTAATACACACTGTCCCAATTACAGCTGTTCGTGAAACATAAGAGCAATATTAGGTACCAGAGTGTCTCGTTCCTAATCTTGGTGTGGTATAAGTGCACTGTCTGTTGGCCAGGGCACCAACCAGCTAGACCAGCCAAATGTTCAGGTTTATATGTTCATTCTCAAACGTTACAAACAGAAGTAGGGAAGCTGGTTTTATTCCCACGATCTGTGCAATTTCTATATTTTTGCTTTGTACGGGAAGGATATGGTAGTTGCCTGCCATTTAGGATAAAGCTATGAGGTCATGATGAGTAATAATGGCTGTGAACAATACTTATCTGAAGAAATGTAACTGGAACCCAGTTATCACTCGGCCACCATTTGAGGCTGAAGAACAGTCTGTGACAAAGCTGGCTGCTTTGCTCTACCACTGGCACGGGGAGGGATGACAAAACTGGACAAAACTTAAGTATCAGGTCAAATAGTGAACACTTGGTAGGTTTGGACCTTTTTTTTCATTTGTTTTTTTTTCTCCCTACCATAAAATATCAAAACATAATAGGATATGTAAAAACACGATAGGACAAGGGGCAATGATTTTAAACTGAAAGAGGGTAGATTTTTAGAATGGACATAAGGAAGAATTGTTTTACAGTGAGGGTGGTGAAATCCTGGTCCAGGTTGCCCAGAGAGGTGGTGGATGTCCCGTCCCTGGAAACATTCCAGGCCAGGCTGGACGGGGCTCTGAGCAACCTTGTCTAGTTGAAAATGTCCCTGCTTATTGCAAGAGAGGTTGGAGTAGATGGCCTTTAAAGATCCTTTCTGGCCCAAAATATTCTATGATTCTATAATGGCAGACCTCTTAACACCCCATAAATAGCTTACAGATCCCGAAATTTAAAAACTGGTGTGTGCCTTTTTATTGCTCAGGAGTTTGTTGGACAGCTTGGGATATGTGTTCTCCATTTGTCTGCTCTTCTCAGAATCAAAGTATTATCTTAAAATACATATATAACCACCGGTTTCTAAATATAAAAAAAACCCCTCCTTATTCCCTGACAGAGCAGGAGTTGTCATTCCATTCTCATCTTTTCCCCTTAACAAGACCGGATACACAGCTGCTCTATTCAAACACTTACTTTATTCTCCCCAACAATCTCCTCCTTCATGTCGCTCTCCCTCACCCCCTTTTTCTCTTCATTTTCATTCCACTTTTTATTCTTTATGCTTCCTTCTCTGCATTGGCAATTTCCACTATAAATCTCAGGTTGCCTCTTGCAGTTTTTTCATTTTTTAAAGTATTTCTTCCCATATCATCCCCTAGTAGAGTCGTCTTTGTTCCTTCCTTCTGTCTCCGTGATGTTCATTGGGCTGTTTTGTCCCCTCACCTTCACCAGTAGTAGCTGCATTTGAGCCCCGAGAGAACTCTCCTGGGAACAGACTCCCTTTCACCAGTGCAAAGTGAGGGAAAATGATTTCTAATAACTGAGACTCAACCGAGTTCAGCCTCATTGGTACTAACTGGAGATGGCAGCCATTCTGAATTAAGTAAAACTGCGCATTTGAAGGCAAGTACAGAACTTAATGAAGAACGCCAAAACCACTGTAAACTATTTCAGGCTTAAAACTGAGCCCTAAACTTGGCTATCAGATTTATGTCAAAAGGACAATTTTTAAAATACTAAATTTTTTGATAACAAATGTAAGAATAATATGGAGGTGTATTAAATATTTATCTGACCATTTCAGCAAGAGGCCAAATAATGAAGGACCAGTACCTTTATACAGTTCTTTTGATCTGACAACATTAAGACTGTTGGAATTATTCACTGTTTTCAACAAAGCTAAGTGAGCTGGCAAGATCAAAGTATTCTATTTTGACAAAACTACATTTTAACCACTATGATAGTAATATGTAAAATTAAATTACAAGATCAGATAGGCATTATTTGTCTATTTGATTCCATCCTTAAAAAGACAGGGAGCCCTCAATTAAGCTAAAATGAAACAAATCAAAACTGAGAAAAATGTTTGTACAATAAAACTAATTTTGTCAGTAACATAAATATTCATTTTAACCTTCAAGCTAGTCAGAATATTCCCTTTCTGGAAAAAAAAAAGACTAGCATGCTTTATTAGTCATAGTAGGCTTAAATTACTTCATAGTGTATTTCATACCAAAAAAATAATACAACACTCAATACAGTGTTAATTGAGTTAGCTGGGCTTATTTGAGCCTTTCCTACATTTGTTTCTTTGGAAATGGCCCAGGACAAGTAATTCAGATACCAGATTGAATTAAGCTCTTGTGTTTTGATACAGCTGCTGTTATTATCCTTTAACTTCCAGTTATGAAAGAGTTGGTTGGTAGAAACAAAAAATATTTTTCTTCGAGAGGCAGGTTGATCAAAAACTGTCTTTATGGTCCTGGAGTGCTTCTCCATTTTTGAATATCCTAATGACCACTCTCCTTATCATAATAATTGATCTACAAAATAAAGCTGTCTCCTGGGAAGAACTGACAGCAAGGGTGTGGTCTCTTGCACAGGAACCCTCAAATAGTCTGAAAAACAATAACCCAGAAGTAAATAGGGACATAAAGGAGGGGTATAGACCACCTAGAGCCAGCCTTGTGCTTGCTCTATTTCAACAAATGAGGCATTTTCAGCTGCTGTAAGAAAGCAGTTTTCCTGCCCTTAATGATTCAGACTAGCACAAACAGGTTAGAGCAAGTGTTGAGAAACTCTTAATTACAGCATTGATTTAAGGCAGGCAGACCATGCAGTCCAACATAAACAGACCGTAGACAGCAGAGACATAAGTGTCTTAACAATCCCTTTTCAACTTCCTTAATTTATCTTTCTCAGCTTTAGTCATCTCTCTCTCACCCATAAAGCTATGCATATTTAGTCCTTTGAAAAATCAGCCTGCAATTTTATTAAATACTGGTATTTTCACACTTCTGACCTCAACTATGTTATTTCTGTGCAAGCATTAGTATTTGGTCCTAAGTAACTAGTATTATGAATAATTACCCGGAATAAATATCCAGAATAATTCGTGGGCCAGTGTAAGACAGGACACAAGTGCTGCTAAACAAAATTTTGAAAACTTCACCCATCCTACATTAATCATCAAAATAGTAATATTTTATGAGAGGAAGTCCTGCTGGGCTGTGTATCGATGTGGAGGTTGGAGGTAGCTGGGTAGTGAAAGGGAGGTAGTTGGAATGTGGAATGACAATGTACAGAATAGGTTGCATGTTAAATAGTAAAATTTGCACCTTCATTTTTTTCTGAGTGGCTTATTTTTTTTGGTAGAATTTTCAGTGGAGTAACAATAACGCAGTAATGAACAAGTAGTAACTTAGAAATTGGAAACTATTCAAATGGTACAACTTTTTGGCTACGTGCTGCTTTTGATTTGTTTTAAATTTTCATACCTGACCTATTTGTGTTTGAGTTTCAGAATGCTTCTAGAAATTACATTATGACAGGTGATTATTTAATATTTTCTTCATCTAAGCAACCTGATACAGTCTCATTTGTAACAGCTGTGTATTTTATAGCCAGTATGCGCTTATAATTAATTTCTTATACTAGAAGTTTGGAAATGCTAGAGCTATTTCTTTGACTAGTGATTGTTATTCTGAATAGGTAACTATTTGATCTGGGCTTATAAATGCAACTGTTAAAAGCTCTTACTTAAGTACTCCCTTTCAGCTCAATCTGACAGATACTTATTTTCTCAGAGCCGGTGATTTAGATTGCAGTTTTCCCTGGAAAGAGGGACTGTGCACGTGTTGTTTTTTTTTTTTTTTTCCCTTTGGAGCCCTTTCCTCTCAGGGTAGGCAAGCAGGGAAAAGCCATCAGTAGATGAGACTTCAAAGCCCATGATTCCTGGGCAGAGCATGCACTGAAAGCCTGCTGCTGTCAAAGTGCTCTTGCCAGGGTGGTCGACTATTTGTCACATACCAAACCTGAAAGAAGAAAATAAATATACTGTCATTTTGTTGATCTGTAAATACAGAAAATCCAAAGGTAACTGTTCCTTAAAAATTTCTGTTGGCTGCGTGGGTTACTGCATGCAAACGAAGCTGGTATTGCTGTGGGAATATAATTTCCTGTACTGGATTGTAAATTTGTACAAATACTTAACACCAGCAAATAATCAAGAGGTACTGCATATTAGTCCAATGTTAGACATTGGCTGGCCTGTTTCAAAGTAATTTATTATCCCAGTATTTTTCCGTTCAGATTGGCTTCATTCATTAAAGGTAGGTGTTGACTTTGACAAGAGGATTGAATTGTGCAGTGATTTTTACCTTTAGGAAGCAATATGAAAAATGAATGTGGACTACAGTCCTTAGGATAAAGTTCAAAAACAACTAGTGAAGTCAAGGTACATATTTGAAGCAACTGCTGTGCTAGCCACTATAGATGACCTGGTGACTAACTGATTTAAATATACTTTACTGACGACAGAATTTTAATATTCAGCTGCTATGTTTTTCTCTCTAAATATATATTTGTACTGATAGCTTAGAACCAGAGGAGGGATAAATATAACCTTTTTCTCTCTCTAATGTGGAATCATCAGTAATTTTATGTAGCCTTAGGAGTAATAGTGATTTTGATAGAAATGGAGCTAATGGAAAGCTACCCCGAGTTTGGTATATTATGGCTCACTGCAGTATTGCTTTAAACTGCACCCCCAGAAGCAGCAGCACTGCCTGTTACAGATGCAATAGTTTACTCAGTTCTTCTTGGGAACTTGCCTTAATGTTGTCTCACTGTATGGTCTGTTAATGAACCCTTGCTGTTCAGTTTACATATGGAACAGGTAAATAATAGGGAGCATGAGCAGTAACTTAATTGGTAGCAGAAACCTGTCCTGACATTCATTTGAACTAAAAAGAGTGTGTATGGGTCAGAAGAGATTTAAAGGAAAGAAACAAAAAAATGTTAAACATATGCATGCATCACCTGAAAACTCTTGATGTCAAGAAGGGAGAGGGTCATCAATTTCACTCTTTGCCACCTTTTTTTAACAGTTAATTGATTTGGCTTAACTTTACCTTGTTACATTAAAACAACAGTCCTAAAAAATGCAATCTGAGGAATGTACATGTCATATGATTAACTCAATAGAAATGCAATTAGGTATTCAGCAATGACTGTCTTTGACATAGTTACTCAATTAAAGTAAGTGATTTTTGGCTCATTTAAAATACTTTTGAGATTTAGAATGATCTCAATTGACTAAAAGTCGGCAAAATGTCGACTGTTCTAGTTTCATACAATTGCTGTTCATTGATGTCTGTATATGCATTGTGTTTCAAAATAATAATCAAATTATATGATCTCTCCTATTTCATATGAAGCACCATTTCTTGCAGATATGACTCAAGAGTTCTACATACATTTACTTTTTAAAGTGTAAACTTATGTATCGATTTAGCAAATAATTTGCATCACAAGTCTTTGTCTTGTGCATATGAAGATGGCTTTTACGATGTGGCAGGTCTATATCTTAAGTATTTCAATTTGTCCTATTTTTATTTTTCATTGTGAAAACGTCAGAAACCTCATAATCTAATAATACCTCCCAGATCTACTCATTTTGACCTTATTTTTTTTTCCAGGGGAGAAATTACTGATGATTTCACGTAGGGAGAAATGTAGCGAGTAGAAATACCTTGAAGCAAAGGGCTGCTTTGATGTAAAATAGCGTTTTACACGGAAAGATCGTGAGGTCACCGAAGGCAAAGCTGACACCGGTGGGCGGCTTTGTTGATGGGGTGTCTCCGCATCCCCCCGCTCCCCGCCCGCGGCAGAACGCAGCCAGAAAAGGCTGCTGCGGCCGAGAGCCGCTCCCGAGCGGGGTCCGTGCCCGCGTCCTCGGACACCGCAACCGTGAGCGGCTCGTTTGTTAATTGAGGGAAAGCGGTACCCGGCGCCTTTAAAGATCCCCTAATAGAAAAGGGGGTGGAGAAGAGCGAAGACTGGTGTCTTTTTAACCTTGCTGAAGGACGCAGCAGTATTTATTGACGTATGCAAATAGCCAGGGGGAGGAGGAGGAGGAGGAGGAGGAGGAGGGTGCTTGGAAAAACAGGAACCAGAATCAGTTTCTCATTGCAGGGTGAGAGCTCTGAGTTCCGGTGTAAGAGAAAAGAGACGTGGCGAAATTGCTGTATATCTCTGCCCTATAAGTACATCTCTCATTTAGACTGAAGGGAAACAAGGCATCAAAAAGGGTGAAGCATCTTAAAAAATATTCTAAAGGCAATCGAGCTCGATCGAAGGTTACATATTCCTAAATGGGGGAGGGGGAAGATTACGGGTTTGCCTTGCAACTTGCTGTAGCGTATCACTAGCAGTAAGACGAGATTTCTGGCCGGCAAATGATTAAAACAGCCTGGTTTATGGTATGAATAACAATGTTAATAATCTGTCTTTGTGGTTTTTTCCCCTACTGTTTCAGCTGCGCAAACCATGCAGGATGATTTACTGATGGACAAAAGCAAAGCCCAGCCCCAGCAGCAGCGGCAGCAGCAGCAGCAGCAGCAAGATCCAAACTCAGCAGAAGCCCCTTCTACACCCATCTCGTCGGAGACACCTAAACCAGAAGACAACAGTTCAGTGACTAGTATTGGCACATCGACTCCTGCCCAAAATAGCAAGGAGAAGATGCAGATGGAGTCTCCCATTTTGCCTGGCTTGAGCTTTCACCAGCCTCAACAAGAACCTGCAGCTGGCACCTCCTTGTCTCCCTCCTTCGGCAGCACCTGGTCTACAGGGACCACAAACACGGTCGATGATAGCTTTTTCCAAGGGATTACTCCAGTCAATGGGACAATGCTTTTCCAGAATTTTCCGCACCATGTCAACCCTGTATTTGGTGGCACTTTCTCGCCTCAGATTGGCCTAGCTCAGACTCAACACCACCAACACCAACAGCAGCAGCAGCAAGCGCAGCAGCAGCAGCAGCAGCAGCGGAGGTCACCTGTGAGCCCTAATCAGGCGCCTTTTGCCCAGAGAAATGCTGCTTACAGCCATCAGCCCATCATGACCAGCAAACCGTCTTCCTCCTCTGCCTCCTCTTCTTCCTCCTCCAGCTGGAATAACCACCAAAATGCGGCTTGGAGTACACCTTCCAACCCTTGGGGTGGGCTACAAGCTGGCAGGGACCCTCGAAGGGCAGTCGGAGTGGGGGTCGGCGTGGGAGTGGGGGTCGGCGTACCCTCCCCCCTCAATCCCATTTCACCCCTTAAAAAGCCGTTCTCCAGCAATGTCATTGCCCCTCCAAAGTTCCCTCGGGCTGCACCCTTGACCCCCAAATCCTGGATGGAAGACAACGCGTTCAGGACGGACAATGGCAACAATCTGTTGCCTTTTCAGGTAAATGACTACGTGTACCTTCTCCAGGGGGACAGCTATCACCAAGTTGGTTTTTGAAGGGGTGTATTTCTTGTTGCTGTTCTGAGAAGCATCTTCCTAACTTATATTTCCATTGAATAGTCACCTTATATGAACGAGTGGGGCTGATCCCAGGGAGAGCATACACAAATTCTGGCTGGAGGTTTACAGTCTTACTTTTCTTGTAACTTATTTTTAAATGTCGTGGGGCTTTTTGTTTGTTTGTTGTTTTCTGGGGTTTTTAGGATCTAAAAAGCTGTAGCCTTCCTTTATGAAAAACAGGTTTTGCACACTACATTCTGTTGGTGCTCTGTGTGTTATGTGGGTTTTTTTTCCATATTCTCCCATACGTGAGAAACAGGAGATGTTAAAATTGCTGGCTTCAGTTTTATAATTGGCATGTTCATTTTAACCAAAAATGCTTCTTGACCTGAAATCTGGTTAATTTTTTTATCACCATTGAAATGACTTGTCCTTATGCCAAGGTGGGATTTAACAGGGAGTCTGTTCCCATAAGGTGTAATCTTTCAGAAGCTGTATATGTCTGAGGTGTGCGCCCTGCTGTTATATTCACACTGGACATTTTGAACACGTCTGGAAGCAATGTGGGTGTGTATGGAAAGAGTGGCGTATCTGTTCTTTCCAGCAAGGAAATGCTTAATATAATTGACGTGATTTAGAAATGGCAGGGAGGTATTGTATAAGATAAACCATTTTATGCCGTTCAAAATATTTGCAGAGAAAAGAGACAATAGGACACGACCTTCAGAGCCATATTGCAATGGAGTCTATTTACTAGCTACATAGCTCTGAAATATTTAAAGCTGCAGTGCCCTTCACTTTTTTTTTTTAATCTATGACGACAAAGCAGATCAATTGCAGCTGAAACTGGGCCACATAGAAGATTTGCAATTTTAATGCAGAATGAAACCTGTCATGGTGTGAAATCCATTTTAGGTTGAAAAAAGCAGCACACACACTTGGGGCTATATCTATACAAGGTGAAGCGAGCGTCAAATTTCTTGTAGGTCAGCTTTTTTAGTCTGGGACATATGTAAATTTTCTGTTTTGAAAGACCGTGATCGTGATAGTTCCTACGTGCTTTCTCTTTAGGTAATTGCTTTCTCAACAAAGTATAAAGTCTCAAACATTTGTAACTTCTCAGTATGGTAAGAATAGCACCTAGATTGACACTATTAGAAACAAAGTAAAAAAAAAAAATAAAAAATACACCCCCCCACCCCCCACC
>JAOXJM010000002.1:22377662-22393186 GCA_026413425.1 Tringa solitaria
GGGCCTGCTTTGGCAGGGGGGTTGGACTAGATGATCTCCAGAGGTCCCTTCCAACTCTATATCATTCTGTGATTCTTGGTTCATCCCCAGTTTTCATTATTTTGCCTAAAGGCTGCTCTTGTGAATTGAATGTAAGAGGAAGACAGACCTGGAAAAGTAATGTTATCCTGTTCCAGGTGATTTTCAAGAAGAAAATATGAGTTTTCTGAGTGGATGATGAACATCTCCGTTTCTTAGAAGTGGGTGAAATAGCTCTCGTTTCATTAAGGTCACTCACGAGTGATTCCTGGCTGAAGCGTAACAAGGGCAGGCTAAAAAATAGCACTGCTTAGTTTGAGGTTGTGTATGGATCTTAAACTGTGTGCTTCTGAATTTTGGTTGGACTGGGTAGGCTAATGTGCTTTCAGAAACTTTTAAATGAGGCTGAAGAGAAAAACATCATACCAGGACCTTTGAGAGAGGCTCTAAGGCTCTGTGGCCTTTATTTGTTTTTCTTTTCCCTACTGATCACTTGAGATAGTGTTACAAGTTTGAAAATGCTCCTGATAAATAAAAGATGCTTGTCCTAGAAATTTAATCAAAACATTATTCCAAATTGTGGCATAAACTCCCACAAGAAATAAAAGCCTCTACAATTCACTTTTTTCCCAAAATAAGCATGTTGCTTTGATTTTGCTTTAGCTTTTATCACAGTAACATGTAATACATTATTTAAGGAAAAGGTTAAAGACCTTTTGCATAATGGCAGTCAGCAGACTTTAGGTAGAAAAAGTATCGCTTTTCTCTTTCTTTTCCCTATTTCCCCCCACTCTGTCTTCTCAACTCCCTGAAATCAATATTGAGAGCTTTTGAGGTATAATTTTTGTTGCAATTGACTGCTGAAAATGGAGCAGCATATTTAGGCATGAAAAAGGATTGTCTACTCATTTTCCATGTCTTAAAAAAAACCCCAAACCACCCACCATGGTTTTATTGTTAGAAGATATCAAAAGCTAGTAAAGAAATTCTGTATAACCTTCAAATGGGAGAAACAACAGAAGTCAGTGAAGTTCCTGCCCTCTCCCAGGGGTGATGGGACTGTGCCCTTCTGGCCTGTGACCAGCCCAGGTACATTTTGCAAGATGCTGCCAGAAGCGGTTCTTACCATTTTTCGTCTCAACGTACTTTTCTGGTACGATCAGGGAGAAATAACATTTCCTAAAGGGCAGGAAACTAATTCTAATTCCTGTTTACTCAGCATAAGGTTAGCTAAGTTTCCCTTTGGACTCTTTATGGTGCTATGTGAGCTAATAAATTCCCTCCTATACGGAAACCTTATAAATGTCCACATGTATTTAGAGATACTTTTTTTTTTTTTTTACCTTCTAGCCAGCAACAAGAGTAAGTGGAACATGTAGCACAAGAGAAATAAACTAAGCATACTTCAAAGACAAATTTTCCTTTTCCAGTAATATTACTGTTTTGTGTGTAAATATATGCAAAGTACATCTCTATATATGTATATGTATAAGCAGTTCATTTTCTCCTGAAAATAATTGTAATTAATTTTCAGTAACACCTGCTTTATATCTACATTGGCAAAGTAGATTTTGGTGTTATTGAGATAATTTGCCTCTTTTTCATACTTAAGCTAAACCTACCTTTTCAACAATGTTTAGACTTCTCAGTTTTTAGGCTGTTGTGACATTTTATACATTCTGTAACTAAATTTAGGGTACCACTACCATGTTTTGTTTCATTAATTCATCTTTATTTAATTTCCCGTTTCAGTTAGTAGAAATTTACAAGAAGTACAAAAGCATTGCTTTTAAGCATATTGTATATGCTGATAATAAACAGGTGTCTCAAAGTAGTTAGCTGAATGTACTATTTTTTTTTATATAGAAATATATTTTAAGTTGTATAAGCTTTTAATTAATAATTGTAAATTTTAGAAATTTAAAAAGGCATGTTGTGAAATGCCACAGAAACTTTGCACGTGCGTCTTCAAACCTGGTCAAAATTTTCATAAGCTTCAATTATATGATTCTGTCTCTTCCTATAAATTCCCAGTAGCATTTGTAAAGCACAGCTATTTGATATCTTCCTTTTCCTCATTATATAATGTGGCTTTGTATCTTTATTGCATGCTTTTCAAGCTCATCCCAGAGATAAAACTGACAATTTTTCTAAGATCTTATAGAAAAGCTCTGTGCTGATCAGGACAGATATTGATCTGCTTTGTCACAGCAGTGTTAGGAGAAGGGGTAGTGTGATTTCCATGGATGTAAGAGGCACAGAGTCTGGAGAAATCATTTTCTTCTTAATGTTCACTCTGAGAAGACTAAAAAGTTGGACTGTTTTTTCTTAAATATTTAGCGCATATAGCTCTTTGAAAGCAGAACATCCATTCACTGCCTCTAAGTTTGCTGCTTATGTAAATCTCAAATTAGGCACCAAAACCAAATTTTCACCTGTGAAAAGTTTAAGTTATGTGCCACGTATTTGGGAATTAAGAACTTTTCATCAGGGAAGAGAAAAGAAGCAAAAGAATTATTTTCCCGAATTGTGAGACCCGCTTTTCCTTCAGCTGTCTATGTCATCTCAGGACATCTTCCAAATTCTGCAAGAAACACCACAGAACTTCTGTAAACAAACAGCCTCTTAAGTATTCATAAATACCACTGATGGGCACTGGATGAGATAGGGTTTTTATTGGAAAAATGGTTTTGAAATGCAGACAGCTATAGTTTATTTATGCAAAATGTTAGAATTTAAATTGCACGGGGAGTCCTACCCCTGCACTTCCTAATTTTTTGTGTGTGTGTATGGCTTTGCAAAATTTGCAAAAATTGCAGTTTTCTTTTAAATTTCCTAGAGCTTAAGTGAAATACTTAAGCAAAACCACAGATTCTGTTACCTGTTAGGATTATGACCTTCATATGATTCATCAGCTAAGGTGGAGTCTTTTGATCAACTCTACAGATTGTTCTTGATTTAACAAAGTTAACAAGAGTAATGCGTACAGAACACGTGCTATCAGTGGGTTTCAGTTTTGTGTCAAGTGTGATTTTTGTGGACATGGCCCCTCTTTTTGTTTCATCCAGTCTCGAACTGTTCGACTCCTTTCAGATTTCCCTTCTTCTACTTCTTTCTGTTCCTGCTTTTTGATCCCCTTTTTTACTGAGGCTTCTCATTTGAGTTGGCCTTCCCCATTTGGCTTGAAGTTACGGGGAAGGCCCAATAAACCCCTGCAGTCATAAACGTCAGTGCCTCCCCTTTGTGGGAATTACTCCTGTGCAAATTTAATAGCATGTGGGGTTTTAAGTAGTTTTAAACAAATTCAGAGAGAATGGAGTTTTCAGAAAAGCTTGCTATAAGTTCTAAATTTTAGAAATGTAGAAATTTTAACCAAGTGATAACTTAGTCTGAACACGCTGAACTGATTTTCTTTTCCCATCTCTACACCCAGCTTCCAGAACGTGTGACTCAGGATGGATTTTCACACAGATTGACAAAAAACCACTTCTGACATAGAAATGATGCTTTTCTCAGTTTTTAATATGGATGGTTTTTATATAGCTGATTTTTTTTTTTTATGTCATAATTGTACATGGATGTTCCAGTGAAATTAACCTTTCCTACATGGAAAAATTATTGTGGGAGATGCTCATTTTAAAATGATTCACCCTAAAAAAGTTATTTTTGGCAACAGCGTAAGCAACTTAAAGCTGACCTTTTAATGAGAAAGGCAACTTTAGAAAGTGATGTTATCTATAATGTATTATATTTCTGAACTAATCTCTTGTATATATAAGAATGGCTCTTCAAAACAAAGAAAATCACCCACTGAAGTTTTCTTGGTTTTGTTCACAGGGTGGTAAAGGCTTTTTTTGCAAGTAGGATTTATTTCCTAAAGGAAGTATTTGGTATTATGGCTTGTTATGAACCTTGCTAAAAATAAAACATAGCAAACATTTTAGAACACTTGAATGGTAAAATATTCTTTTAGATTAAATGAAAATTCATAATTCCTCCTTGGAAGTTGCTGCTTCATTTTCCTTGAAGCAATGGAAATGTTTTAGGCTTTTACTGCTCTTCCTTGTTAGCTATCAGCAAGGGAGAAAAAAAAATAAAAGGAAAGAGTTGCCATATTGTCTTGCATGATTGTGTAATTCCTACCCGGTAAGAACTAAAAAGGCCAACCCAGTGATTTTGACTTGACTTTGAAGGATATAGTTGAAATAGTAACTATAACAAGATTATCACTACTGTCTAGTTTCTTTACACTGTATGTGTAAATAAACTAAATATAGGAACAGGAACTAGATTTCTTCAGATTTTTTGTTATTTTTCAAATGTAGGTTTTTTCAGTTATTTCTGTAATTTTCTAAGGTTGTAGTGGTTAGGCTTCATCTTTTATATAGTCATAATGAAAACCAGCAATTTTTGTCTATTTGTGCATGCTCTAAATCCTCGCTACAATGGGGGGTGGTGGGGTGGTGAAGTGTGAATTTCAGGGTTTTAACTTTTTACAAATTCTTTCTTAACGTCCTAAAAGATCTCCTGGATGTTTCTTTAGTCTTAAGCTTACTGTGTTTATCTCTTCTGCTAACCTCGTATATCTTCTGCCTCTATCCTTATTTATAAAAAAAAACACCCACCCACCCAAAGCCCCCAAGGTAACAGGGTCTTTTTGTTTCCAGATTTTACTTTTTGCTGTTAAAATCAGTAATCATCATAATTTACTAAAACTTTCTCACTGGACTCTGTGAAATGCCATTTAATTTTAGTTATACGTCATGCAATGTATGTAACAAACAATTATTACCCTGAAAGCATTCAGTCTGTAAAACAAAAAAAGGCATGGAATGGGTGGATAATTTTGGAGCTTGGGCCAAGTACTGTTGGACCATCTTCTTATCTATGCTGAGTGTTATCCTTTCTACAGATGTTTTTACTTTGACCTGTGATGGTGCTCTTCTGTGGAATTTTAGGTTTGGGTTTTTTTTGTGCCCTATTTTTAAAACTGATGGTATTTAAAATAGCCTTTTTTACAAAAATTATGTTTAGTTTGGCTTACAAAGTTGCTCTATTAAATTAGAATATCTAAGAATGGTGCATTGCAAGATGCTTTATTAAATGTTAGATCATCACGGTTTTTCAAGCCTGACTTCCACTCACGTGATCATGATCATGTAGTCATTCTTTTTCTCTTTTCTATTTCTCTTTTTCAAATGCTTCTATTTCTTGCCTATTAATCTAAAAAAAGATTTAAAAAATCAGTCTGTTCAGGCCATCCAATTAAGTATTAAAAAGGCCGTGTTAAAAAAATTTGACTGGAAAACTTAACCCTTATTTATAAGAAACTGCTTGTTCTTTAGTTCAAGTAATGCATTTTTCTCATGTTCAGTAATCTTTTTGGTTTTGTTTTTTGTTTTTTATTTTTTTTAATTCTCATATGCAAGTACGAGAAGCTCTTTAATTGCTCTAAGCAGTATGTGCTTGCATATTACTAGTAGTGCATTGATTGAGGTCCAAGAGAGCTTATATCTGCTTAGCATATCAGGCAGACACTTAGAATGCAAAAGACACAAATTTAAACTTCTTTGTACAGTTTATTATGTGTTAAGGAGCCAGAAATAAGGCAGACAATTAGCAACATGTGATAGTCACAAAATGTTATATGACCTTACAGCAGTCAACAGGTCATACTTAAATTCTGAGAAACCTTAAATCTAATGTATTAAGCTCCTATGTTCCCTGTGGTCTCACAAGCGTTTTCCAGACTCCTACTCAGCTTTTGTAGGCAGATCCTTTAATGCAATATTTTACTTTGTGAAGGAGACTTGTTAAAAGCATTAGTGAAGTAACATGCAGGTAGCTAGTGTTACTACCATTTACTACATGACCTTTACAGTAACTGTACGTTTGCAAGGGTTAATAAAGGATTCATGTATTAAGTGATTGTTAGGGTCCAGCATATTAGCTGATGGCTTGTAACCAAATCTAATACCATCTATGGATGTGTTTAGTAACCATTAAGATGTATAACAACCAAGTCTGTCATTTGTTTATAACCTACTTCATGGTTTTGAAATTTTCTTTGAACTTTATAAAGTTTATGAAGATATCTTTATAAAGATAACTTTTACTTTTAAATTATGATTACCATAACAGTCTGACCTAATACTTCATCTTGTTAAATAATTCTCTTACTCATGTATTTTTTTCTAGGATCATATTGTTTCTTCCTATGTCATTTAAAAAAAAAAACAACAAACAAAACAAATTGAAAACAGTGAAACCACTCACAGTAACAAAAAGGGCTTTTCTTAAAACTCATGAAGCCCTAGGTAGCAGCTAACTCCTCCAACAGGAAGACTAAGGCAGAACACGAGGGTGGAGGCAACAAAAGTCAGGGATAAGACAAAAAAGCATTTTTTATAATACAAAATTAAAGTGAAGTTGTGGTTTGTCATCTTGGATTATATGAAAGTATACTGCTTCATTTTCTGTGGATGAGAATTTCTGCAAATAAAATTCTGCACACTTTAGGCTGGGTTTGACCTTTCCATGGTAAGGGTGCGCAGCTTGGTGGCTCTTACAGTTTACACTTGGCTGCTAATAAATGAAGTTGTACCTGCAACTTCCGAGTAATAAAATCAACCCTAATTGTCAGCAGGGTTTACAAGTAATGTTTTGATGCAAGTTTCTGCATCCAGTCTCACCTCCCTTGTCTAAACAGGAACGTGTTCCTCAGACATTGTTTCACAAAGTAGAAATAGTAGATTACTTGTATAACAATTTTTTCTTGTTAGGCAAGGGAGAAGTAACTGATGTTGTGTGCACCATTTAAAGCTACTTGAACATGGACTGTAGTAAATTTTGCAGCTTGTTTGCAAGGATTCACTTTGTAGAGAAACTGGAAAGTTTTCTTGCTATTTCACTTACATAATAGCCTTGTTTGAATATAAACTTGGACTGGTCAAGGTTTCAAAATATGGCTCAGTCCTTGGCACCATTGGGTGTATAGAGGAAGGGAATAATTTAAAAGAACAAATACAATGAAAATAGCTTTTTTAATGAATATGGATGTGGATAGATGCAAAAAGCAACCGTACTAGAAGTATTGTTTTTCATACAGCCTGCAATTTTGTTTACCTTTTCATATTTAACATTTATAGTTGTGGTTTATAATTGTCCAGAAATTAACTAATAAACTCTTTTCTTTCTCCTTTTTGTGGCCTTCTCTCTGGTTGATGACGTCCCAGTTAATAGGGAAAATTGAGTCCTAGAGGTCATGACCTTGTAGTTAGTGCTATTAAATATCATCCTGCTTTGCTGCAGTTCTTCAAATTAATTCAATTCTTCCTATATCATGAGCTGATCTCCTCTCTGTTGATATCCTGTAAATATTATTAGCATATTCCTACTTTAATAACTAAAATTATTGATAAAATTGGTCTGAAGATTTGTCTTTAAGAAACTCTATTAGTAACTTTTCTTTAGCAGATTTCTCTGTTTAGCACTGTCACTTCTTTCCCTTTTTGTCATTTTCTTTCTTGCCTGAGTTGCACTAATTACCATTTTTCCCACTTAGGTAGTTTGCTTGTAGCACCATATGAAATGCTATCTTGAAGTCCTTGTTAGATCAGCCATATCCTAGTCTTTCAAGAACCAGAAATCATACTTTTCAGGTTATTGCATCATTAACATATGATGCTCCATTATCTCCATTTTTTTATTTCTTAAAGAGAAGACATAACTGAATTTCAGTCATAGATAGGCCTGATGTCTATTAGTGAACTAGATAAATGATACCGCTCCATCTCTTATTGTTTACCTGTCTTTACTGTTCACCGTTGTTTACCTGATTTTCCCCTCTCTATGTGACAACTGATTATGGAGAGTATATTACTTTCTCCTGACTTATTCAGATAGGCTTTTGTTTAATTCTTTTATCAGTCTTGCTAGACTTCTTTGGACATTTGTTGTCCAAGGTATTCATGCTGAACTTGTTATGACTTCCCTGAATGTACTTAAGTGGATAAAATCCTGGTTCTTATAGCAACATTTCTTGATATGCCTTTGCTCTTTATTGCCTTGTACAAAAAAGGAAAACTCTGTTGCAAATCAGGTAGGCTTTTATCTCAAGACATGTTCCCTCTCTGGAGCTATCTTTAGTAAATTTGCTGTGTGCTAAATCAGTTTAGCTCTTAAAATGTAAAAGGAAAGTGTTTTTCTTGCTCCTGTGAGTATCCTTTCCAACTTCTGTGAGGAGTTAACATAAAGAAGGTTTCCTTTTGGTTAATTGCCTATTCATACAGGTAGTTGTATATCTTGCATGTGATCTCTGAATTATTCTAATTCATCAAATCCAATTGTGCAGCAGTAAGTTGAATGTGTAACCCCTAACAACGCAAAAATGCTTATGGCTTCTAAGAGGAAGAGACATCTATTCTGGTTATTTTTCAAGGTAGTAATCAGGTATCTTGTACCTAAGACAGTTGTTCTTTTCCTCGTACCCTGTATGCTTTTAAGCCCCTTAGGTAATAAAAGACGCAAGTATGCATTGTGTGGGTCATTTGCTATTTTAATATATTTATTATATGAAATAATATATTTAATATATTAATCTTGAATTTGTTACTAACCTTAAATTTTTCATACATGAGCTAATTCAGTATTTGCAACTGGAAAAATACCTTCTTTCTTTACAAAATTTGATCTGAACTGGAATTGCTTGCCTGTGATAGATTTGAAGTGTTGCTTCTAAATAAAACATTATTTTGGGCTGGGATTTTTTTTCCTCCCCTTCTGCCCTTCCTTGCTCTGAGTAGAGCTTGATGCTGTGAGTGGTCCAGGGACTGCTACTCTGTGCTGTTTCTCACCTGTTCAGTTTGCATATATGCAGCCTTCGCTAACTTTGAAGCTGAACAAACAGTTAAGAGCAAACGCTCTTAAATTAAAATTTCTAACGTAATGACACTTTCAGAAAAGGATTGCCTCTATCCCAGTGGCTGCACAAGAGTCCTCAACTAATATTTAGAAGTAGGTGCGCAGCTTGAGAGAGCCTGTAGTCCTCTTTTCCTTACGCGAAGGTGACTGTGACAGCTTGGGATTCAGTCACAGATTGTCCTTGATGAAGTCCCAGGATGGAGAACATTTGCTGCCTAACTATTCTCAATACCCATTAGGAAGAAACTGGCAGAGTGAATTTTTGTGTATACCTCTTTAAAGAAGATTTGAGATTCTTGTTCCACAATTTGTCGTGTGTATTAATCGTGCTGTAATAATATAAAGTCAGGACTTGGACAACTTACACGAGTAATTTAGTAATTAAAAGCATATGGCAGCTAACAGGTTAAATATTTTCTTTAAACCCTGGTGGATGCAAAGTGACATCACATTGAAAAGGTGACCTCCTTGTCTCTTCTGGGAGCTGGATTCCACTGGGAGCGACTGGGGCCCAGTTTAGGCCTGTGAGTAAATAGTGGTAAATGACCTCACTTATACACCCCCCCACTCTTCCACTCTGTACCGAACAACTGTCCCCACTATACTTAGTATTTTCTTAGTTTGCTTTTAAAAGTAAAGGGCATTGAAATGGTAAAATTACTGTCCTCTGTAAAGGTAGGACAGTAAAAAATGTAAAAAAATTACTGTCCTCTTCCTCCAAACCAGTAGGGGAAGATCTTGTCCTGTATTTCATCTGTATGAACAGATGAAATGTCTTACACTTTTTTTTTTTTCTGAAATATCTATCTGGAGTTCTGGCACCTAGAAATTTATTTGCTCAGGAAGCACTATTTCCTTAACACAGCAAGAATATAACAGGACCCTGACCTGAAATATGCGAGTTAGATTTTATTTTAGTCTGGTTGTTCTTAGAAGCAATGAGTTTAGGTAAGAGACAGCGTTTTGTTTGTCATAAGGCTTAAACATTTCAGTGACACTTTTTTTTTTTTTAACCTTACCAATATATCCCATGTCACTGATGGTCAGTAACCATACACAAACCCACTGTTTCTATTTCAGAGAAGTCCTCAAGATTCCTTTACTGTGGTAACCATAGTAAATGCAGCTACTGGGCAATGGTGCTCAGACATCTGTTTGACAGTTATTACTTATATTCTTTGCTCTCTCCCATTACCCTATAGCATCCTGAGACAGACTGCTTCCATTGTAAATCTTTCTGAGACAATAGCTTCCTTATACCATATGTCTCTACTGTCTTTTACGTTATGCAGTCCACTCTGTGGAGCGTGATAGTTCAGATCCTCTCGTGCCATAGCACTCTTAACCTTCCCTTCTCCTCTCTTTGCAGCCTTTGCATCTTTGTAGTGCCATCATCTTGTGGTTTGAGGTCTGCACTTGACTCGTGCTGATGTAGCTGGCAAGGTGTTCTTAGGTCAATGTTAGTTTTTCCTTGCTATGGGACACAGACACCGTTCTACTGAACAGAGTGGTAAAAGCCTGAAGGCAACTTAGCAGTGTTGGACTCTCGCGCAGCAGGCCAGTGAAACCATTAAATTATGTCATTTTAATAGCTCAAGGGTATCACAAATGCCTTGTAAATTCTACTGATGACATCTTTTTTTTTTCCCCACTTGCTTGTTTTTGTGAATTGATTATCATCTTGGGTGTAACTACTTTAATCCTGTATTTTGCAAGTGTTAGAACCATTTGTTACTGGAATCAGTAGCTATAATAGAAAGTGTGTACATCAGCTTTTTGAGCTGCGTTCAGCAGCAGACCTGATGAGCAGATTTTTATCTAAAGCATCCCATTGAACAAAATATGACTGCAGATAAATCCTGTCAGTGAGTGCTCACTCAGTTGTAATGTCTGCAGATCATTCCCTACAGTAGTGTAATGGATGTAAGCATAATAGCTGTTCTGTAGATTCTTTTGGGGTTTTTGTTGTTGTAGTTTTGTTTGCTTTGGTTTTTTTAAACACATTGTTTAATTGTTTTGATGGTAAAAGGAAGATGTTTGAAATATTAAGTGTGTTATATTTTTCTTTGCTGTTAATAAACAGGTGTTGTTTTTTTTTTTTTAATCCAGTAGGGCCATATTGTGGGTTCTTCCCTGCTATTCCAAAACATGAGTTGCCTACAACAGGGAAACAGCTAAGGTATTCCTATGCCCTGTAGCTATGACCTCTATTTAGGAAAAAGCAGGGTAAATTCTGTTACTTTCTTTCCTGCAGTTTGCCAGCAAATACTGAATATTCAGTAACTTGTCAGGATATTCTGTTTAAGTGATTATGATGCTAAGTGTTATGGCTATAGATCCTGAATATTTTAATATATATTCTGAGCATGTATTAAGTGTGTACAAAAAGGGAATCTCATCTTAACTGCAATGTAAGATGACCTTTAAACTGAATAATATAATGTGTATTAGTTTTTGTAATTCTATATAGTGCCCGTTTTATCTCTTCCTATTTATGTGCTTTTTAGTTAATTTAGAAATAAAAATTGCAAACATTTCATGGAAAGATTTTAGTTGTGTTCTAATATTTTAGAACTCAGAATTTATAAGGGGGTAAAGTTTGAATACAGCATTTAGCTTTGTGGAAAAATTGCTTGAGTAGGTAAAGTTTCAAGGCTTCTGGAATCAGTCTGAATTCTTGCATGTAACTATAAAAGTTTAAATAATGCAGACAAGATGATTAAATATTGTTAACTAGAGTCCTGAAATGTTATTTTTAAAATGATATGGAAACGTTTCCATAATCTCTATATAGTTAGATATTGTTTTGTATTTGTATTAAACTTACTTATTTTTCTTAGAAGCTTTTTGAACAAGCTTAAAAAAGAATAAATCACCTTTTGGCCAGTGAACTTCTGAACATCTCTGAAAGGAAAACGTGCTATAGTTGGTAGTGAAAAAAGACAGATGTATGTAAAGTTGATGTGTTTCTTCTGCGGATATTCCAAGAGCAATAGTAAAATAAGAAAACGTTCCCCTTTTTGTTCCAGTAGGGAACATAATAAATCTGGCTTAGTTTAATACTATCAAAAATTAACTGGGAAGATGAAAAAAGACAAGTGGAATTAAAATAAAATTCCATTGAGACTTAGTACTAGCAGCTCTGCTCTAATGTTCTTTATCATAGGCATAGACAAATTTACCCTGGTTTTCCCTCCGAGCCTACATTTTATGGCTTATTTATTTTGTTCTATTTTATATTTTTATGAAATCCAATATAAGGACAAAAATTACTCAAATTTCTGTTTTTTCTGGTTCTGCATGCATCTGTGTTGTCAGTCATGTTGCCATTGGCAGCACTCCAGCATCAAGCTGCAAAGGAAGGAACAATTGCTATTTACAGGTTTTTGATTCTTTAGCAAAGTGATCATTTTACTTTACCATGTGACCATATTCCTCAGATTTTTTATCTTTTGAAAGATTTATTATTATTTTTAATAAATTTTACTGAAACTGCAAGTGGGATTGCCTCACAGCTGCAACAGCTGGGCGCTAAGGACTGCTCCATGAGAATTCAGAGCTTGTTCGTGTGCACTGTCGTGGCAGATCGAGCCTGTCCCAAGCCAAACTTCCACAACATATTTTTGCAGTTGCTGGTTTTGCTGCTTTAGATTGGCATACTGAAGCGAGACAAACTTGTTTTGCTGGTGTTCTTAGTAATAACCTGTGCTGCAGGTGCTTGAGCAGAGTGAGCGAGCCCAGTTTAACACAGTGCTGGCATTTTACCCTGTATTTATTCAAAGCTGCGCTCCCATTGACTTCAGCTTTTGTTGGCAGCTCTCAGCCATCCTGTGCAGCCAAAGCCAGGCTTATGTCGGGCACAGGAGAATGAAATGCAGAGGTGACCGCAGGGAAGAAGTTTGCATTGATAGGAAGGTTGTTTAAGCCATAAGAATTTTAGCCATTCCCCAGGATCTCATCTCTTCCTTCTGATTGAAATGCTACGTGTAATGTCCCAGGATCTAGTCAGTAAAAATGCTGAGACTTCTGTGAGCCTAATTGGAATTTTGATGTTCTCCTGGAAACAGTTAATGGTTCTGTGAGTGGAGGTCGTCTTGTTGCTCAGCAGAGCTGGGCTGCCTCGTGCCACATACTGGTGCAGGAAGCTTGAGAATCTAGGGCAGCATGGAAATGTAGAACACTGAAATAAATTACTGAAACTGAGATATTGTTCAGAGTATGGGAATCGCTCGAAAGCTTAATAGGAAATCAGTTTGCAAATGGTCCGAAATACACAGACGCAGGGAAACATGTCCTTGGAAGGGTCTAGGTACCTGAGGTTTTGCTGCTTGCATACTGGAAAAAAATAGGCAGATTGGGTGTATGTCTCAGCTCAGTGTGTATTTTATGCTACAGATGCAGATGACCGTGCTAACAAGGATTCAACAGGTGCCATAAGTACATGGTTAAGGATTTTGAGTATGGATAATAGCTAGGCTTGGGCAACATGTATTAGATTCCTGATGTGCCTTCTCAGGGTAAAACCTTTCACTTTGTGACAGTAGTTTAATCAGTTAATGGTCAAGTGTCTCTGCTGCAGAGACAGAAGAAAAAGATACATCTTCAGTTTCTGGAGAGAGGTGCATGTTCTTCTCTTCTGGCTCTGCCATGGAATATGTTGGTCATTTCCTTTTTGAGTTCGTTAGTTGCATTTACTTTGGGCTACCTGTTCAAGCTGAAAGAGGTAGTGAGGAAGCCAGGCTGTACTAGATTCCATTTAACACCTATTGTGGCCCCAGCTATAGATCTGGTCTTGCCTTTGTCATCCATAATGTAGTCATGTGTTCTTTTCTCATTCTTTACCTTTCCGTTTCACCAGTAAAGACACTGTTAGTGTATCTATTGGGAGGGAACTGAAGTAGTGCTAGGAATGCCTTGTCCTTACTGCCCGTGCTCGGAGTCTGAAAGGGGCAGGACTAGGCACCCCACATCAAAGAGTATAACAAAGAGGAAAACTTCTTTTCATTTCCAATGATACACACCATCAATTACATACTTCAGGCAAGGCTAAGTAATCTTTTTTTCATAATTAAGATAACCCTTGACTCTAAGAATGTGTTTTCCCCTCCTGGAATTTGCTGACCCACTGATTACACCTCAGCCATCTCCTGGAATAAGCAACCCCGGCATCTGTCCTATAGCTAAACAGAACTCTTCAAAGCACTGGTTTGATTCATTCCTGGAGCTGGTTCATTGTGTGTATTGGATGGAGACTGGAGACCTCTGAAAAATTACTATGGTTGTGGAATTAAAGACTAGCATAATTCATATGCACAAAAGTGTAAAATATAGGTAAAATGCAAATTATTGTATTTTCTCTTTTTATTTTAGTGTCTTGACATCACAGTTATTTTTTGGCAAAGCTGCTATTTGTTTGGGTTTTTTAAATTAATAGACAGATTATAGACACTGTATTTTGTGACGTTTTTAATCAGCCTTAGAAGATACTTTAAGGTAGAATGTTGATACCCAACTTCAACTGGAGATCCATTTTAATTTGAGATACTTCAAAAATCTGATCCTGTGTATGGATTTGTAATTTTTCAGTATGCTTAACATGCACACTTCGAGGAAGTCTGTGTCAGGGATGAACATATAGATAATGGCCGAGGGCTGACATTTAAAGCTCTGGGACCCATATCTTCTCGAAGAATTGTTATTACTGAGTTCTTTTTCTTTCTTTCAAGACTAGAGTATTGTAGGAACTGATAAAAGCTGCCATGTACATGAGAAGGTAACAAGGAAGGAGCTACCGTCTGTACACAGCAAAAGCACAAATCAGTATGGGCAGACTGGACTTAATCTTGTGCTGATTTAATAATTGCTGTGTAGCCAAAGGCAGTGCCTTGCAGCTGGAGATTTCTCTTTTGTCCATAATGTAGTTTATCTAAGTAGGTCTCAGGATCTTTGTCTTTTCTAGAAGATCCTGGCAGATTTTCCAGACTTGCTGGATTTTCAAACTGCTTTTCCAAGCATGTTATTCTGCTTTATCATTCTGTAGTTTATATTTTGATTTCCATTGATAGTCCTAGTCCCAGAACTTCCTTGCAAAGTTCTCATGTGCTACTAAGGACTTCTATGTTTCCATCGTTGGGTTTGCTTGGCAGGTTGGCTGCCTGTGGAAATTATGCAACAAGGCAAATCTGGGAGGTGGAACAGTATCAGTTCCCAAAACCAGGAAAACCTTTTCATGCTGAGAAATAAGGAAACTGTCCTGTGCATATGTGAGCAGAAACACCATGGTTCTCGGAAGAAATTGCTGAATTTAGGAAACAGTCTTCAAATCTGCTGAGCACAGATGAGTTACTACTGAAATGAAAGCTACTAAGAAAAATGGTAGTAGCCCCTTTACTCAGGAGCTAGAATCTTAGCCATGGTGTGTCTGTTTTATCACCCACACTACAAAATCTGTAGTCAGCATGCATTACACTTATGTACATGCCACAACACTCCCATAATGTTGTCCTTTCAATATCTGAAGGGAGCCTATAGGAGAGCTGGAGAGGGACTCTTTGTCAGGAAGTGTAGTGACAGGACAAGGGGTA
>JAOXJM010000002.1:22407719-22423267 GCA_026413425.1 Tringa solitaria
TCCTGTCACACAGCCAGTTCTCAATCCACCTCACTGTCCCCTCATCCAGCCCACACTTCCTTAGTTTCCCAATGAGGATGTTATTTCATTGTTTATTTTGTGATTTTCAGTATTTTAAGTACATAACACTATAGGTACTACAGTGCTAGATTATCTTAAATGTGTATTTGTGGGAAGTTGTCTTCAGTAGATGGAAGATCCAGCTAACCCTGACTGTTCATCCCCTTTAGCAATTTTTCATATCAATGCATTCACTTCTGAAATAAAACCACTTAAAATAGCTTTTATTTGCATTGCAGGGCGTATGGGAATAAATTTCCATCATCCAGGAACAGACAATATTATGGCTCTTAATAGTAAGTAGTTAATATCTAGTGACTAATATTGTCATGTGGAATATTATTTCTTACATTTACTGTGTATGTAGCTGTACAGTCAGACATAAATATGTGTAATAATATTTGCATAGAAATTTATGTGCACTATCTTAAAATTATTTTCATAAATCAATTATCTCTGATTTTATTGGTAGAATTGGTGATTCTTTATATTAGCTTTATTTGTTCCACTGGAAGCTTCATAATGTCTGCTTATAGCTAACATCGCAAAACAATCTGTGTTGTTCCCTCTTTTGTAGGAGTGTGTGCTAAATCAGTAACTTCAATTTCTGAGGTCTCTCCAGACATACTACTTCTTGTTGGGATGAGTTGTTACAAGTTTTGCATGCAGTTACATTGACTGATGGAGTTTACTTTGCTGGTTTCCCTAAAACATTATGTAGACAGGACTGGAGAGAGTGTTTAGACATCTAAATGGTGAGGGAAATGGGCGGGGCTGAACTTCACTGAAAAATTATTGCTTTTGTTTGTGTTGGAAAAAGAAATAAAATCCAATGATGAACATATGCATTAAAATGTATCTGCCAAAATGTATCTGGAAGCTCTAAAGAGAGCCTTGTATCATGTAGTGGAGTGGGGACGTGTTAGGCACCACCAGCATAACGCAGAACTGAACTATGCAAATCAAAGCATAGGTTTTGTCCATCTAATCCTAAGAAATGCTAATTATTTTGAAGCGTTCGGCTTTGCTTACAATGTTGTATTAGAGGTGTTAGGGTTAATTTACTAACTTCTATAAAAATGTTTGCCTTTGCACTGTCTATATAAGTTATACTGTGTGTAGTTGAAAACTGCATTCTGTTTGTGTAGTACCAAACAGAATTAAAAAATAATTGTGAAGAACTGAAAATTTGTACCAGACGAGATGCAAGGGTTTTACCATTTGGCTTTAAATGTCAGCTTTTGGAACCCGTTAGACTTTGCTTGCACTTCTTTTCTTACTTTTACACTGCTAATGGTGAGGTGATATTTAACAGAGTTTCTGTTGTCATAGTTAGCCTATATGCCTCCTTTTCTTATGGGCACATGAAATTATGGGAAATCAGGTAATTAACTGGGAGAAATGCTGCCTTTTAATTAAATATTTTCTTAAAAGAGGAAGCTGTTCGTGTGAGTGTGCGTGTGTGTAAATAAGTTGTACAAAGTTCAGTCTGCTGCTGTTTGACATGAATTCTGGTCTCAGAATGTGTTTGTTGTTCTAACATGGGCATTTCCATGATGTGATTGCAATAGTAATCAGATGGGAGACTATGTTCTAATTTTGAGTTATTTTTAAAAAAATGACAGTTACTGTGGAATATGTAGCAGTATTTTTTACAGAGATTTTTAAAAGATGGAAATGAAAAACTGATACAAAAAGCATATATACTGCACTGTGTCAATTTATGCAAAATAGCAGTGATTGTTCTTTTGAATGAAATTCAGCGCAAATCAAAAGTCTGGATAGATTTCCATATATTTTCCCTCTCCTGCATTTCTTCTCCCTCCCATTCTTGGCAAGGTCACACCATTTTTGGCCATTACTAAGATCTCAGAAGCTAGAATTATTGTACTGTGAAATCTGTTGGGTTTTGGTCTTAAATATGTGAAGAGCTGAGAATAAAAGCAAGATTTAAGTACTTAAGCTTAAAAATTACTTTCTGTGATCTATGTTCTCTTTTGTATGCAGCTAAAACTGAGAAATTTAGAACTATGCCATTCCCATGTCATCCGTTACCTTTGCCATGGGGAAATACAGCAAAGAAAATTAGTCCAAGAAGAAATACTCTTTCCTGTGCTGGAATGATTGTGGTTTGGGTTTAAAAAATTAAATAAGTAAAATAAAATAAAAATTTCCCAAAGATATGTTTCATCACAGTAATTTTTGGAACAGTTTGGAAAACTTATTTAGCTTCTTTAAATCATAATACTTGTCATATCTATATATAATTCCTGTGAAACCAAACACTGCTGAATTTGCAAATCCAACCTTCTCATTCTATTTATAGCTGTTGCTACATAAGCATTTTTCTCTTTTCTTGTGAAGACACAGTAATAATCTTTTAAGATTTATTACTCAAAGCTCAATTTCTCACTAACAGGGTACTCAATCTTTTGAAGCTGCAAGACAACACAGGCTCATGCCAACAGCAAGGCAAAGCTTTACTGCAGGCGCTAGAGGGAGGAGGGAAGCTTTCTGAGGGGTGTTCGTCTCTTTAGCTCCTTCTCATCCCTTATGGCCACACTTTCAACCGTACTTCAGCTGGTGTTCTTATTTATTGATTACAGCTTTTGGAAATTGGGGGTTTTCCTGACTGACTGACTGGAGCTACTGTAAATGTTGAAGGAATTGTTGGGTTTGAGGGAAGGTGTTGCTAGCTTCATTTAGCGGGTTTTAGTTAGAGCACACTGCCACTGTTGTGTTCATCGTTGTGCAAAGCTATAAATCATCACCCCAAAGCACTGAGTTCTGAAATTATAAAATTAGTGAGATAGAAGAGGTTACTTTAAAATGCATTATTATTATGAATCTCAATGTCATCATGCTTGTGTACATACACAAGCTGTTGCACGTGTGTATAAGCATGTTTGTATCGTAGAGGCGCTTGAGGTTCTCTATCAGAATTAGGCTTCTACTGGGGAATGCAGTGTTCAAATTCAAAGAGATCTGAACATAATCCTAAAGACCATTTAAAAAAAAGGAAAATGCAACTATTTAGATTTGAAACACTGTGCAGAGGGAAAAATCTGTAGCTTTTGTCTCTACTAGCTCTAATTGAAATAGTGTTTTTAATGAAGTAGTGACATCTGATTGTTAACTTTTTAATAATGTCATTCGCACTAAGTTAAACAGGAGAACACTTTTTATAAACTTCCATCTACAGGAC
Source organism: Tringa solitaria (assembly GCA_026413425.1). NCBI lineage: Eukaryota > Metazoa > Chordata > Aves > Charadriiformes > Scolopacidae > Tringa > Tringa solitaria. The sequence goes on from JAOXJM010000002.1 coordinate 22,410,985, forward strand.
ATTATTAAATACAATCGATACTGCAATTTCTAGGGGAAATGTGGCATAAATGGATTATTTGTAAATTCATATATGACCTTGAAGAGAAACCATCTATTGATGATGCTTTTAGTAGATGTTTGCGATACTAATGAAAAGGTGTGAATATAATACTAAGCAAAACCTGAAAAAACAACATTTTGCTTTGCCAAAATTAACTCAAAGGTATCCTCTATCCCCTTTTCTTGCTCATATTCACTCCTGTTTGCTTCTGTTTAGGGGACACCGGACATTCGCTTGAGTTACTATGTCCTCCTTTCTAATTAATTATATAAATAGGACTAAATGATCACCATGAATACAGAGTCACCTACTCGCTAGGTAGTGAGCTGTCTTTAATGATTCTTATGAAGTTCAGAAAGCTCACAATAAACTTCAGTGGGACGGAAGGACAGCGGATGAAAAAGGAGACAGGGAACAAACAGGGCGGGGAGGGCTAATGATTCTAAGGAAGCACCGAACGGTATTGCCAGGACCCCAAACGAACTTCTGTAAAGAGTTTAGACTAAAAGTAGTTAAACCAACAAATGAGAAAAAAACCTTTGTGAAATGCTGGATTTTTGCTTTTCCTAAAGCTCCTCTTTACAGTGACTTTTCACTGCTGTTGGGCTTCAAATGTTCCATCTGCTTCTAATGTTCATTCTTGTCTCATGTGAAAATGTGTCATCTGTGAAGTCTGGTGCTGTTTGCTCTCCATCTGACTGTCTTTTCTTCTTTTCAACGGTGTCATTTATTTCTGTTTGTTCTGAATAAAATAATTTGAAAAATACTTTAAGGCAAGGATTTGGGGCACCCTTTTATATTTGTGTAGAGATTTTGGTTTTGTTTCATTAATATAGATAATAATTATGTGGAGAAGTTGTCATGCCATGACGGAAAATGTAACACCAACAAAATAATTTAATTTTTTTATTTTCATGCTTCTATTGGTTTTAAAATTGCCTTGTCTCTATCAGAGCTATTGTACTTGGCTCATCCTATATTCTCATGTATTGTTTTCAAACACATGCAGTATTTAGATATAACCAAGTTGCCAAAATACCATTTTATATTTAAATCTTCTGCTAATACTATTGGTATACCTTGAAAGGAACCACTCTGAATAGAAAATTTATTTAATTATTTTTTTTCTTGCAAAATCTTGGGTTGGCAGTTTAATAGCTAATAAAAACTTGGTTTTGTAGTGATAATATTCTGGGAAAATGTGCAGCTAAATTTCAAGAGGCATCAGTCTCTTCTAATAGTTCGGTAGCTGCCTATAGGAATCTGCTGAGCTCTCTAGCCCAGTTGCCAACTTGGGTTACAATGTGTTACTAGCTAATTAACATATAAGGAATAATATGAAGGAATAGAAGACACTGAGAGAGCTAATAAGGTTTGCAAAACTAGACCTGATTCAAATGTGAAGAGATCATAGTTTATTTAACTGGAAGGAAAAAATGAATGATGTAAAGTGTGACATAGCAAAGGCAGGAGGGTTCATAAGAGTCCCAGAGGGTGCCAACTGTCACTTTATACACAACCTCTTTAAGTTTTGCAGAACAATCTGTACAAATAGTTAGCATTGATGCTGCCTTGGGGACTGTGAGGCAGGGTAGCTGATACCTCAAAGTCCCTTCTATACCTGGTTAATTAAAAAAAAAAGGGGGGGAGGGAAGGAAGGCAATGGAGTGGTAAAACATGCTTTTTCTTCTTTCTTCCCCTCAATTTTTTATATTAGCATCTGCACTTTCTGAGATCTGACTTGGCTATTACTGGAAGCAATATCTTTTATCAGTGACTGCTAAAGTCTTTTTCTAGCAGAGGAAGGTTTCTTAAATTTTTTTCCTTTTAACCCAAGTTTGTAGCTCTTTACTATCTTTGTGGGGTTTTTTTCCACCATTTTTCCTGCTTCACAACCTCACCAATGTGCCTTCCTTTCATCTGTGTGATCCTCTTTATTGTGGGTGAATGCCATCTGTTTTCTGCGGAATTTTAAGAACAACATTTGCCAAGCTATTCCACAAGCATTATATGATGCTAGAAGAGGTAAGACTACAGTCCAGAATTAGGTTTGGTGGAGTGGAAGCAATATGAAGGAAGTTCCTGTCAGTCTGGCTGTTAAAAATATGAGTTTTATCATTAATCTATTTTTTAAACTGAAAGAGATGAAAATAGATAAGCCTTCTCTCCTGCGCAGATGCTTGGCAGCTCAATATGCCTAAGGAAGGACGACCTAAGCTGCTTAAACAATAGTTTTGAGTATCAAATGTAGTTCACATGTTTGATCAAGTGTTTGAGGTACAATGTGTGGGCCTTAACTGCATATAGCTTGCATGGAGATTGTTTTTCTGATGATGGGATTCAATTGCATATGTATGTCAGTGTATGTGATCTGGAGGATTGTTTTAATGCTTGCATTGCCAGCATTGGGAAAAAGTGAACCGGAATGGACTGTTGAGGCTGATAACACCAAATTATCGCCGCACCTATCTGCACATCCAGCCCATCTATCAGTGGAAATTGAGAAACACCTTTTGAACCACTCTTAGATGAGCAGTAATTCATCCCAAACCGAAATTATTTGAATTATATATTTGCTTTCAGAGACCTCTTTGATAAGACTGGAGGACTGAAGCCTTGTTCTTCGTGAACAGCTTTTCTTAGCCATAGAAAAAGAGGAAGAAAGAACATTACTTTCTTAAACAAGCTAGTCTGTTGCATTGCTCGTCATGAGAAATAACTCCACAAATCTCAACTATTGAAACATGCTAAAGTAAAAATAATTGCAAATGCTATCCCTGAAAAAGTGGGGCAAGCATTCTGCAAGTAGCAGATTAATACATAGAAAACTTTCTTTGGAAGCAAATAGATTTCTGTGAGCATAAAGCTCAGTACAAACATACACATAGCAAGGAACCCAAAAGTTAATATAGTGAACCAAGTTTAATTGTTTATTCTCCCAATAATAATTCTTCTTTTTTCCCCATACTCCTATGCACATGATTTACTGACTTTTATCACGTCATGTTAATTTATCAGCTTGCCTCTTATCTAGATAACCCCCCCCAAAATTGTTATTCAAGAAATAGTGTGTGAAGAGTAAATTGATGCTGCTCAAGCATTGGTCTTATCTTTGTATGCGAATTGTTCTTGTTAACCTTGGCTCCTATTTTAGTTAGTAAAAATGTTGAACGTATTCTAAACTACATTTATGTGCATATAGTTTTTTTACTTTGATTGCTACAAATTGTTACTCAAACTGCTTCCACTTTAGCTACTGTCTTTCATAGAGCTCCAACTGTATGAAAATCCCCTTTTTAATTAAAAAGATCCTTACCTAGCTCTTACTGAGTGTTTTTAATTTTTTTGAATGCTTTGACAGTTTGTTAGATAACCTTGACCGTTCAGACAGAGTGGCATGGACTGACAGATTGATCAAAGAGAAAACTTTTGACTTGTCTTGCTGGAATTACAACTGTGATTTTTCCACGTGGGTAATTTGAGGCAGGATGGTGAATGGTAGACAGTTTCAAATCGTAAAGATGTAAATAAACTTTTTCTGTGTACATTATAGCAAATGAATTGACTGAAATGCACAAAGTCAGGAATGTTCCCCAAAGGAACTTTGGATATGTGGCCCAAAGTTTAAAAGAAGTCTAGGACTTTGTGAAGATACAATATTAATATGCCTCATCTCAGAATTTTATTATGACCGAAAGGAAATCTTCAAAGCAGTTGATAGAATTTCTGACTATGTTGCATGCACTTCTTCCATCTGCGTTTCTTGTTATATGCACACAAATCCTTGATCTCAGTCTATGTATTTTAATAACATAAAAATAGAGTTCCTAGCTTTTTGTTACTTTAGCAAAACAAGTTCTTCAGTGAGTTCAAGGTGTGTGCTACAGAGATACTGTTATAGCAAAGATAATTTGCATAATTATACTTAATTCTATCACCTTCTTACAGTTAATTAATTTTCACTGGCATTGTAATTAATTTGTAAACTCCCATATCTATAAGAACTTCAGAGACCCATTATTCAAAAGGAAAAGCTTGACATATTTTCCTTTCTGATCTTAGAAAATCATTGGACAACTCATAGTGTCCTAAAGCAAGTACTGCTCTGAACTGCTGACTGCTTCAAGATTACAAATGAGTTTTCCAAGTTAGAAATTGAGGTTCCAGCTAGCCTTCCATTTAGCCCTTCTAGCCCCAAAATTTCAAATCTGGAAATGTTCACTTTTTTATTTTCATAGAGATAATGCTACTTTAAGTCAATTTAAGAACTGTCTTTAAGATTTCCTTGAGATATGTATCTTTTGATATTGTGAACACATTATTGCATGAACAAGATAAGAAACAACAGAAGAAAATGTCAACATACTTTCTATTACATCTTTTTTAAAATGTGATAGTACAAATAATTGGTGTTGCTTATTTCTGTATTTGAAATTATCTGATTCAAATAACTTTTAGCTATGATATGGAAAGAGCATACATTTAGTTCTTTGGAGTTAATAATCTTTTATGGATTCACAGATTTATTATTACCTTGAAATGCTAACTATTTGATGCATAAAAAATGTGTGGACCCATCTCATATTATAATAAAGCAATGGGGAAAAAAAAATCAGAGGTCTCACAGAGATCACATGTCAGTAACTTGTAAGACACTGTCTTATTTGGCGTATGAGATCTCATGGCTTAGATGTTTTAGTACACCTAAAATAAAGAAAAAATTTTAAGGGCTCTGCCTAAACAGTAAAAATTATTTTCATGTTCCAACATAATTTAATAACATGACAACAGATGTGTTTTCAGTTTTTCACTTTTGCGGAGTTCTTCCAGTAAGGAGTATCATGCAGTCTTCAGGCTCTAGCACAAATGAGTCTGTCCATGCCTCTGCTGAAGTCTGTGAAGAGGGTCTTTCACACCTTGTCAGTTTTACGTTGCTGTTAGAATCTGGTTTAAAAGAAAAGTCAATAAATTAATTTGGCAATATTATCTCCTACATGAACATAATGGAAGTACATCAGCTTGTCTATAGACTTTTCAGGCTTTTAATAAGATTTATGCATTTGAAAAGGTTCTCCAAAAAGTTCTCTCTTGCAAGTTATTAAATAGGCCATAATGAAGCTGCTGAAAGCTTTTGATCTGCTTGATGTAGGTGAATGATACTCAAGTTCTATACAGAACATTTTCTTGATGCTAGTGATAGTAACATGTTGAATAAATACCAGCATGTAATTGATTCGCTTCATTAAAAAATATGTTTTAAGAAGATGATGGTGTTTCAGTCAAGCTTGCTCATTGTTCCACTGACTTTCTCCCTTGTATAGTTAGCTGTCTTTCCAGGGGAACTTTTCCCCACAGTTTCTGATCAATGAAAACCGGACCCTTAGCGAGAGATTAAGCTATTAGAGTGGATACTCATTGTTTCACATGACTAACAGCCGTTGTCTCCTGGAGATGAAGTAACATGGTTTTAGTTTTCACAATTGTTTCTTAACTTCAAAGGTTTGGTTCACAGGGATATTGAACTATAAGTTATTATTACGCCCTCTTGTACTTAGGTATGGTGTCAGCGTTTAATTGAATCATGTCAGAGGATGCACGTTTCCAGGTTGACCTTTTGTGTACTCTTCACTGATACCTGTGTTTCCTAAGCGTCTCTGATTTTCATTTTCTGTTGTCCTATGACTGCAGTGTATTGTGAGCAGTGCATACTACAAGCCTTATGCAAGTACAGCCGGCCCAGTTACAGGTGGGATTTGAGGCCAGAATAGTAAACCAATACAAGCCCTAAAGCATGCATTGTTTTTTGTGGAAAAGTGTTCTTATGGCCTTCCTGTGGAATAATTCTATTCCATAGGAATAAATTAAACCAGTGACAGCACATAACTCTGGGTTTTTGAACTTTTAGTCTTTGCAGCCTTGGGTAAAGCTAACAAGGCTGATAACGAACATCAGTTTCACTGTTCTGTTTTGGTTTTCTCTGTCCCCTTTGGAAGATTAATTTTTCTTTTTTGGTTAGCTATGCTTTTTCTTTGTTTTGTATTATCATAATAGCTAACCACTAGAATACAGTTTTCTCTGGATCTTATAATTGTTCCTTCTTATAGTCTGTCTGTACTGTGACTGAGTTTGCAAGAGATAAAAGAAGCTGAAATACTTCAGTTTTGGGAGGAGAAGGATGAAGGTGAATGACACGGAGCCTTAGGAAGATCACAGGGGAATGTAGAACTGCTGTTCATGTTCCACAGAGCAACTGGTGAAACTTCCCATAGATCCCTTTAAAACCCACAAAAGGAAATGCTTCTGTAGTTTACTTTTGGACCTGGCTGCCACAGGAATTTGTGGAAGTAGATAGTATCAGCAGGTTCAGAAAAGCATCTGGCATTCTTAGCAAAAGGCCTTTAAGCAGGTATTGGAAGCAGGTTAGAGTGAGCCTCCTGATGTGTTTCATCCAATGTCTGTGAATGCTAAGGTAACGCAGAGACAGACCACTGAGAGCAACCACTCTAAACGTGCCCTTTCTAGTGTCACTGTTGACGACTGAATACTTGTCTGCTTGTCAGGATGGTTCATTGGTCTCACCTAGCAGGGCATCGCATACGAGCTCTTATGGGTATTCTAGCTGAGCTAGATGGTTCATGTCTATGTTTTAACATATACTAAGTTTATAAGAATGTGTTGTGGTCCAAGTCCTTTCTTTTCTGTAGGTTTTCACTTGGTTTCATCTCTTTCAAATAAATTGCAGAACACCTGCCTTACTAGTAATAATTCTCAGAAATCGTTTGTGCAATTCTGGTATTTATTTACATGGTTGGCTTTTATCACACAAATTACACAACGTCCCTTTTTGTGTTGGAACCTTCCAACACAAACAACAGGGCAAACCCAAACTTATTCCCAGCCTAAGTAGTGAGCTGAAGAATTCTTGTTGCTATACAAGAAGCGATGTTCTGTTGCTTGATTTTCAGCGTTCTTGGTTTTCAGGATATATGTTAATTGAGCAAGAAGAGTAACTTCCTTCATCCATATAACTTTTTTTTTTTTTTTGTCTTGTCAACATCGTCCCACTGGATATTCTGTTCCTCTGCCTTTTCAGGACCATAGGCAAGAATTGTCAGGTCACTCCTTCCTTCTGCATCCTCAAGGAATGTCTTGTGAGGATGTGTGCTTCTGTGGGTCATGCAGCTATGCTCCTTTTATAACCATGTTATAACCATGCTCCTATAAACTGTGTCATCTCAAGAGTTTTGTGGCTCTTCATAAATTTTGCAAGTGTGTTCTTATGCCACCAATAGACCCCTTTTCCCTTGACTGCCAGATAGATGTTTGCAAAATGCAAGCCTTTAAAGTTGTTTTTCATCAGTTTCGCAAAGCTGCTTTGAGATGCAATTAAAATTTGAGCTGAAATGTTGTTTTGATTTTTTACAGCAATGGGTAATCATAACTGCAGGGTTTGGGGAACTCCAATAGCATTAGCACTAAACTTACTTAACTGCATTGCAAGATTTGGGGTTTGTGGAGTTTGTTTTGCTTGTTTGTTAAAAGCTCAGAGTTCTGCTCCTCAACGTACAGTTTCATGTTTTTAAAAATACACTCAGTTTCTGGGATGAGGTGAGTTAATAGTTTCAGGAGATTTATCAGGAGGTAAAAGAATGTATTGTTCCTTTGTATTTGAGCACATCCAATTTGGGACGTAGTGATTGTGTAATTGTCAGCCTGTCAGTTAAAGAAAGTTGCGAAGGGATGGGGAAACAGGAACCCGATGGGGACCGTTCCAGGAGTTGCACAACTGATTGGTGGCTGTTTGCAACAATTCAACATTTTACACGGGGAAAGTGCGCTCATCGTTTCTTAAAGCAGCTGCATTTTCATTAATAGTGTAATGTTCTGTAGGGTACCTAGGAAAGAATTGTGTGTTAAATTTTGAAACCTTTAAGGAGATGGTTTTCTGTGCAAAATGATGTTCATATTTGGCACAAAACCCAGTATATGGGAATGGCTTCATCCATGGTGGGTCCAATTTTGGGAACTCTGAGCTTCTTTTTATCTTCTATTGGAATTGTCCAAGAGAGAAAGTTATATAACACCAACAATTTAACTGTTTGTAATAGTACAACAATTTTCTTATTGGCTCACAAATGTCTAATTTCTGAATTGTTTGTTTTTGAAAATGTTTGCTCAAACTGAAGGTGTTACGAAATTTACCTAATGAACCTTCTATTAAATCTGTTGTGCTCTGAACTTTGACTTATGAACAAGACGGGTATTTTTTATTAACTTGTGTCAAAAGACAGATTCTTATCTTGCGTCTTGTGTAAACAACATAATAAAATGTGTGTTGACATTTTTAAGTTGCTGTGCTGAATAACTGTCAACTTGTTGAAAAAAGTAACAAGTTAATGTAAACACTGGATAAAATTGAGTTCATTTTCAAATTGTGTGTGTACATGTATAAAATACAATCAACAATGGTGAAACTTTGCCTTCTTTGAGGGTTTAAATGTGATGCAATGTTTTTAAATCAGCAAAAGCTGACTAGGCTGACTATCTTCCTGTTTAAGTAGGTTGCAATCTTTTTCCCATAGAATATATAGGCAATGGTAAATACACCTTCAGTAAAACTTTTTTATGGACATAAAGATTATGTGCATGAGTGCATATGTAAGATAAAGGTGACAGCCACGGGACCAGTCAGCAGATGAGTAGTTCTTAACTAGCCACAATTGATGTGTCATCTAATTGCTGGCCAAAGAAAAGTAGGTAGGGAAAGCTGAGGGGTATGGTGGGACACCTCAGGATGTGCATATGGAGATGGAAATAGAAAAATGGGAAGAATGGGATGTTTTATGGTAGAGGACACTTGGGATATAGAAGGAGGGAGTGGGAAACAGATGAAGTTGGCTAAGGGACATTGGAGTGAGAGCTAAAGGAATCATGCCTAGAAGCTGGGCTTGTAGCACGGGGCCAGGAGGCATTGTGTTGGTTTTGGAAATACAGGATGGGGTCGGCAAGGAGGAGGAGCACAAGTAGTTTTGGAATTAAGAGAGAAATACACAACACAAGGGTCTGCTATGTATTGTCTAAGCTCACTTTCTGTTGAAAAACTACCCAATCCCCAGCCTTCCACAAGTTGATTACCTTGGAAGACCACAGATACCTGTTGCAACAGATGGGAGTCCCTGTGTAGAAGACACTGTTTTCCAGATTGTTTTCTGGTTTTCTAAAACTGCAGATCAAAAAATGCTGCTCGTTGCATTTCCCATTATATCATGAAATACATTTCTGTGCCTGTACAACATAGTGGATTTTGCCACTGATGTGTGTCACGTTGAAATGCTTTATTCATTCTGGTAGTTATAAAGACATTTTGTCAATCTGTTTTCGTTCCTCTGAACATACTGACTATTAGGTTCATGTTGTTTTAGTAGGATTTTAGTATTTACAGATGGTGAATTATTTAAATTGAAACATAATAGGAAAATACAACAACTAATTAATAAAATGCAAAATTAATTATTTTAATTTGGATTACTATTTATGATGTTTATTGCCTCTTAAAACCATAATACTAAATTCTTTATAGTACTGTAAGTCTGGTATGCCTGATTTTTTTTTTTAATAGTATTGCTGTATTGCTATGTATAAAACTTGTGCAGCAGGTATGTTCCTTGTTTTGTTTTTTTTTTTTTTTTTCTTGGTGTTCCCTCTTCCCCTCCACCCCAATCTGGCACTGTCATCTTCAAACTTTTTCTCTTGTCTTGGGTTGTTTGAATTTCATCTTGCACTTTTTGAATGTCTTTTCCTTATTTCTGGTGGGAGGGGAAAAAGAGAGGAGGTAGCAGCTATGTTTTCTTTGCTTTTGGAGCTAAATCTAATGACAGCTGTACCGACAATTTTCTTCTGTGTTTACATGCAGCCAGGAGCTATGGGCGGAGAAGAGGTAAAAGTATTTATTAAATGTTTTGTTTGCTAAATAGTAGGAGAAATAAATATTTAGTTCTCTTGTGATAAGATATAACCAGTATTGACATTATTTGTTTGATCAATTGTTTCATATAAATCAATCTCATATTCTTCACTTGCAAAACATCTCCCTTTTAATAGCAGATTAAAGCAATGATGATCTTGAGCTGATAACTGCAAGTTTGTAGCTATTACCAGTGTACTGGAGGATGACTGAATGAAAAGACTTTCATGACACGTACTTATGACTTAAAATGTGTAGTGTTCCAAAAAAAAAGATTGTTTTCAGGTTTGGATGTTTTTTGGTAGAACTGCAATGTTTAACTAGTGTATTGCACATTTCAAAAATAGTTTTTCCTTAGATGAAACATCTTTCATTGAGTATTACATTTGAGTATTACATTGGATTGCCCTAGGTAGAACATTGTGAACACCGATACTGATAACTGTCCTCACCAGTTAATATTGATAATAATAATATTTTAAAAAGTAATTTCAGCGCATTTTAACTTTATTTCATCATAGACAGCCCTTAAAAAAATAAAAACATTTTACAAATCTACAGTGCTTCATATAAATTTATTCTGAGGGATTAGTGAACATGGATAATAGCAAGCTCGCTGACTACCAAGCGTGTTTCACTTAGTAACTGTTTCCTATAGTAACAAGTAGACCTCTGTGCATGTGTCTTGTCATTAGTGTTGAGAATTTTGTGACTTGTCTTATTCATATAACATGAAGGTTTGTGATATTCACGTTTTTTCACTACCTTGAATTTTATAATATTGTTTTGAGCTTTCTTAACCTAAAGAAACTTGAAATTCTACAATAGTCTGTTAAAAAATAATACAGTGTTTATCAAATGTTCTCTATTATTGTTTTTACCATTTGCATTGTGGTAACATGCAGAGTACCCAGAGGCGAGTCTGTGCAGGGACTCATTTCATGTTTATTGTACTTGGGTATTTTAATTAGTGTTTGATTCTGTCACTGTGACTTAAACATCTTCAGTGAGAAGAGCTTTTGTGAGAAATTTCTAGGGGCTTGCCATAAGCTATCGGTTCTCTATTTGATCGTCTCTTTTCTTTGAGTAAAGAGGCAAGTGTTTCTTTGTAGGTGTCATGCTTAGAGCTGTTGAGTCATCCCCTTTTAGGTGCCTTGCTTTTAGCTTTTACAACCAGTTTTTCAGGTACAGATGTAATCACAGCTCTGGGAAATCAGCCCAAGACCTATTTTGCTACACCTTCAACTCAGAGATGCTAGGGGAGGGGCGCAAGGGTACAAAAATAGAGCATTTAGTGATGCTTTCCCATAATACTCTCCCAGAGATTTGCCTCTGGGGGTTTCTTGAGGTGATGTCTCAGTATTCGTTGGTTCAGAATGGGTTTTTCTCCTGTTCTTCTTCATTACCTTTTCTGAACCTACATAAATTTTTCAGCATCCTAAGAAGTCTGTGACAGGGGGTTCCACAGTTTGACTCGCTTTCAGCCTTGCCATGTACAGGTTGCATTCAATGCACCTTGATTTCCCCTTGCTGGAAGAGACAGTGAGCAATCCTTCCCTACTTCCTTGTCTATATGCTGTCCTTTATTTTAAATTAATACTACATACATTTAACTCATTACTTAAGTATAAAGTTTTAGATCATCTTTTGCATTTACTTAAGATGAGTACAATGCTTGCAGACTGTCAAGCATCTGCCATAAAAGGTGATATCTTGCTTTTTCAGCTGCTGTGCATTTTTATTATTTCCTTCAGAACTCAGCACTTATTCAGCTTCCTCTATAGACCTTATTTTATTTGAACACCTTGTTCTAGTATCTATTAATTTGATGTGTCAGCTTTCAGTAATGGCTCATGTTTGCTGTTTATTCTACTTTTTACAAGAAGGTAGGTTGGGGGGAGGTGGGAATTAAGAGATTATTTAGCTTCTTACCGATGTCAATGTCTTATGGATATTTTCAAATTTCCTACTTTTCAATGGGTTTTCTGATTTGATATTTTTACACAATTTTAGACTTCCTGTTATTATTTCTCTCATGCATGTGTTCTTTTTTTTTTTATGCTGAAATGCACGTGCATGACCTGCTTGCCATTAACGGAATATTCATCAATAGTCTTTTCTGTTTTATGCTCTAAACCCGCTATATCTGACAACCAGTTATACTTGACTTTGAAGAGTAGTGTCTCTAAATTCCTCTCTGATTATGGCATTTACCCTGTTTTTATGTTGGTGCTTAAAAGCACAGTAGGATTTTAGCTTCAGTGGATTTTTGTATCT
>JAOXJM010000002.1:22435642-22455355 GCA_026413425.1 Tringa solitaria
GAGAACTTGTCTGTGTCTCGGGTGTCTCAGTGTTGTGGTTGGCAGTTTTTATTTAGTTTATACCATGTTTTGGGACCTATGATGTACGTGACTGCTCATTATACTATCACTGTACAATCTGGAGTCTGTTGTGTACCAATGGAGGCTGTGCAGTTTTAATTTAATAAAGTGAAAACCATAATTTTTGAGAGGATTTGATAAGTCAGATTTTTTTTGGTAAAATGTACCATTATGGTCTCTCACGAAAGCGCATAGTCTCACTAGCCAGAAACTTTTTGTTTTTTGAGGGAGAGAAATTTGTTCTGCAGCTGAGTAATCAAGTTTTGGAAAAACCTTCTGTTATTAAGCAAGGTTTTTCAAGCTGCATGCTTTCTATACAATCAACAAAGACAAGAAACTTGAGCAACTAGAACCTGAAAACAATCCACATGTGAGTGAACATTCAAACCAGTTATTAACGAGCAACTCCCCACAGCAGCATGACAAATGACAAGACCTGCCTCGATGCAGTCCTGAGTGATGTGCTCTGGGCAATCCTGCTTAGCAGGGGGGTTGGACTAGATGATCTCTAGAGGTCCCTTCCAACTCTGTCAAATCTATGAATCCGTGAAATTGACTACTTGATTAAAAGAAGAAAAGTCAAAACCCAGTACTGACACTCTGCATTCTGTCTTAAGAAATGTCTTACAGCTTCAGTTCCTCTCTGGGCACAGTTCACTCACTGTGAAGCACAGATTATCTGTCTGCTTAAGAATCATACAAAATCAGAAATTTGTTGTGGCTTGGTCTATGTAAATGACATCGTGCATCTTCTCCTTTTGATTGAAGTTCTTTACTTTGGATGAAGCTCTTGACAACAGTCCCAAGTTTTGTTGTATTACAGCTCTAGAAAGTGCTGTTTCCTTTCTTTTTCAAATTAAATTTTAATGAAACCATATAATTCAAAATAAAAGCCATTTGTATTGTAAACCTCAATATCAAATTTTATTAATTACAGATAACTGACTTTGGCTAAAAAGTAGCCAGGATTGTTGGACCTTTGCTTTCTTCCCTTGAAAATCTTTGTGTTCTATTTATTTTACCTCCTGCTGATGCTATACATGACATAGAAGCTGAAATCAAGTAGACGATTTATATTTATCTGGAATTTTTCTATGTTAATATTGCTTGGACTGGAATTGAAAATTGGCTTACTTGCAAAGGAGAGTAACGGGTTTTGTTTAAGCTTGGAAATTGATCTCTTTTCAACCATCTGTTCAGAGTAAAAGCAGCAGCAGCAGACCTGACCCCCTCCAGATGATGACAATGAGCTGCTCTGCCAGAATAGTCATCATTTCATATTACCCTTGAAAACCAAAATTAAAACATTTAATTCTTAATGTAGTTGCTTTTATGATATTTATGAATGTAAATGCATGCTTTTTCATGCTGCTGACCCAGTAAACTTCACAAAAATAGCTCTTGCCTCACCAAAAATGTAGTCTTTGTCATATGATTAATTCATGACACTGCTTTTATAACTACAAGAAACCAAATGGTTTGTTGTAGCCTTTCTTTTATGTTTTTATACCCTTTAAGTCTGATTTATAGCTACTATAGCTCATGCTGCAGTCTGAAGTTTTAAAATGGCTGTGACCTTTAAAAGAGGAGACAACCCTATAAATTTGCTGTTGTGATGTTTTACACTAGTGTAGAAGTAAAATGCCAGATAAACAGAGATGCTTTAGTATGCTTGTAGAATATTCTTTTAGTTAAAAAAGAAAAAAAACCCAACATGTCAGTGTTTTCTTTTTCAATACAGGTGGGTAGGAGTATTTTGACTGCAGGACAAACTGAGATGGTATATGTATACTGGTTTTTTTTCCCCATAAGCGGTAACAGTCTTGAAGTAGTGATGACTAGCGAATCCCTTCTGCTTCTTGAGATGTTTTGGAATTGAAAGACCTTATAAATCTTTAGCTGTATATATTCACTACAGCACTATCGAAAAGTCCTTTCTGTTCAGCACTGAAGTGCAGAGGAAACATTGGGGCACCTCTCTCATGACCCAAAAATAACATATGGCCTCATAGAGCAAGCAGACATTCTGTGGGTGGGTGGTTTGTTTGTTTGGTTTTTTTTTTTTGCTCCATTTAAATTGAAGATGTGGGGGAAAGCTCTCCGTAATACTTATTACAACATCAGAGGTTTCTAATTTCTTGGTTATTTGTGATCTGATAAGATCATTAGTAGGATGGGTTAAATGTTAGTTTCCATTCTTTAGTTAATCTCAGTGCTGTGGGCTATTTAATGGTAAAACTGGAATTATGAACACATGCAATTTATTTTACAGAAGCTACTGATACAGAGCCTCAGTTTTCATTCAACTCTTCCATATGATCTGCTTGCTGACTTCTCTTGATATGCGTCCTGTCTTCCTTTCAACTATGTACACTTCACTTAATTACTTCACTTAATTGCTATTTAGATTCAGGATCCAATTATTTTTCAGTGGAACTGAGAATATGGAGTACATATCCTTAATTAAAACCAAACAAAACCTACCCCAAAAAACTGTCTTTACTGCGGCATATGGGGAATTTTTTACATATCAGACTATTCAGACAGTCTGGTACTCATGAAAAGCATGTAAAAACGAACAGAAGTCTCGCTGTGTGATGCTAAACTGTTCACATTTAATATACACCTTCTCTTTTTTAGAGAAAAGAATCAGCTGACAGGGTCATAAACTGCCATTTAAAATTAGACTGACTAGAAGAAATTAATCTTTGCAGCCCTGACTAATACGTAATTTCACTCTTCTGCAGTAGCTAAGTGAGATTACAGCCCTTTCTATTTTGAGATTTCTTAAGTATTTAAAGCCTTTGATATTTTTTGAAAATCCAGTCATGTCACTGCAACGTTTACAAGAAAGTCTGCATTTTTTTTAACACATTGGATTTTTATTTTTCAAAATTGAGTTTCATTTTTAATAGTTGTTTCATCTTTGGATTTAAAAATGTGTTTTATTCATGTTCAAAGCATCTTCTAATAAGATTACAAAGGGTGACTTTGAGCAATGACCCTTTGTCATCACATGAACTGATTTAGAAATTTGGTTCACACTGTTTCTAAATGTTCTTTTGTAGTAGGCTTTTAAAACAAATTTATTCTAAAAGTTCTAGTAAATACAACCATAATTAAATTGAAACCTATTTTTTAAAATCCAGAAGAAAGTAAAAGAGGAATAAGTCTATTTAAATCTATTTTTTTGAGGTAGCCATCTCAACCATCTAAAAATAAACCCAAGGACTAGAGCATTAATTTTCTTTGCGAGTTTAACTCCATCTTATTTTATACATAATAATATGAAGTGCACATATATATGTGTGTGTGTAGAAATATGTTTGTAAAATAGCTTAGGGGCATGATAATCTAGGAGCCTATAAAACATCAGAAAAGACACTGTCTGAACTTTAAAAAGACAAAACGAAAGCAAATATGCTTCAAAGGTAGTTAAATGTTTTTCCAGTGCAAGTAGTCTTTCCAGTTTGCATACAAAATAAATACATGTGACTACCCAAAGACTGTTCTGACTTGCTGTGCGGTATGTAAAGAGAAGAGAAAGTCCTTCTCTTCATTGTCTTAGTTCTGCCACCCAACATCAGAGTTATAAAACTGAAAACACATGACGCTTAGAATATGATTTCTAAATCTGATTTGCTAAGTGGGCTGAATTTTGGGAATTATGGATTTTAGGCCAATTACAGAAGAAATCAACAGATGACATACAGACCTCTGACATGAATATTCAATTTTTATTTTGACTTTATGCTAAGGAAATTTCCAGTATTTTGCTGTTTTAAAAGTCTGAAATAGACAAAATTCTATTTTTTAGAGTTCAAAGTCTGGTCAGAAGACAAAGCTCAAATGTTTAAATCTGTTCAAATATATTGTAAACCATTCTTTTAAAGTATGTATAAATGTACATGCATTCTTATTTGGATTTCATAACACTGGAATGATCTGCACTGCATCTTCTGTGAATTTGTTTCACAAGGCATTTATACAAGGCAAGGGCTGGGCTGAATGTGTGATCAGTTGGCTTTGGAGGTGTAGTTGCCGTCGTAGTTTTTTCCAAGTCTCTAGTTATCTGACTGGGGCATTTTATAAGGCTGGAAGAACTGCTAAACTAAAGATTCTTTAATTTGTATCAAGTTGCTGCACTGATTATGGAATATAATTAAAGGGATGGTATGGAGTGAGAAAGTGGATGGAAAATAAAATGAAGCTAAAAGTGATAGCGATTGCAAGATAATTATTTTTGTACTCAGTTAATATAATTAGCTTTGTAAAGTCTAAAACTAAAATGTTGAAGTGTGGTTATATCTTTAGGGGACTGTTTTAAGAGTCTGCTAGAGAGGAAACTGATAGTTTTACTCAAGAAGTATTTCACTTTTTATTGGGACTGGTATCTTTAATCTATTTCAACTCTAGGTATGTATGTTCCTTGTTTGCTGGCAAGAATGATCATCAAACTATTTTGTTTTCTTGGGCAAGTCAGTCTTTCTCGATGTGTTCTGGGCTAAACTATGTTGTTAACGCAAACTTCTTTTTGCCTCTGAAAACATTCTTCACAGAATTTAATATTCTTTGAGAAGTCATACAGGACTGGAGATAGTAGGGTGAGAAGTAATTTGGTAGATAATAACTCTACAGAGAAAAACTTTTTTGGTGTCTATCTTTTTTTTTTTTTTCCTAATAGATCAGAGTCGGGTAGTATTTATCTAAAAAGGACATGCCAAATAGTATTCCCTCAATAGTCAGTGCAAAATTATGAGAAGTCATAACTATATTAATAGCAAACAGACTGTGTAAAGCTGTATCAAAGGTTGTCATAATTTAAATATGGTGTATCGTCATGTAGGCGCTTCGTTTGTGTCAAGTGTCTTAGGCAGAGAAAGTCTACCAGTCCCTGCTTAAACTCCAGCTGCCTCCAATTGCTGCAGATTTTCTGAAAAGAGGTAGCCTGTAAGACACACAAGTGCCAAATTGTAAAGGTCAAAGCCAACACATTCACATTCAGTGAGAAAAAGGAGTTGTACTGATTGTGGAGCAAAAGAGCAACACATGCTCAATCAAAAGTCCTCATAATGAGCAGCTGTACCCAAGTCCAGCAGCCGGTCCTTGGTGACTCTGCCTGGTGTGGAGCATCTGCATTAGTGTCACTGCTGAGGCAGCAAAAGCATGGACTGCTTGGGTCAAATCTTCATTAAAATTTAACAACATTACATAAAACTGATGAAAGTTTTACTGCCAGCTGCATTCAGAAGAGCACTCAATGCCATACACGCTTAGTTTTTCTGGCTAATTTAAAGTCCTAACAATCTGAATCACTTGGAGCAATTTTTTCAGACTTTCTTCTTTCTTTCTTTTGAACTACTTTATTTAAATATAAATAACAACAGCGGGTCTTTGACTCCTAATGAAACACAATGCATGCCATTCTTTTTCACTCATGCTTATTGTTTTTAGGTGAGCATTTTTTTCCATAGTTAAGTATGTGAGCATAAAAGTCTTATTTATCTGTTTACCTGTCCGCTTTTTTGACCTTTTCTTCTAATATTGATTCATTGTATATAGTAACCAGAAACTCAATGACTCTGATGTAAGATGACAGTCACATCAGCAGATAGCACTGATACAGTTGTTGGATAATAAGAACCCCTTATTCACCAGCCTATATTCTCACTACTCAAAATCATTAATTAATCAAATAAACATACTCATATGCAGCAAAAAACTCTTGTCTCCTTTCCAAAATCAATACTGTATGAGGGTATTTGGTGATTTTAATTTATGAAAACAGAAAAAATTATGAGATGTATGTTAGTTTAACAGCATTAACGGTTATTTGTAATTTGTATATCTTATTCACTTCTTGGGTTTGTTTTCTTTATTAAAAAAATGCTTTACAAATTAATTTGTTGTTTTTCTTTCTTGTGCCTTTATCCTTTCCAAGGTTATGCCTTTCTGCTGTTCCAGGAAGAAAGTTCTGTTCAAGCTCTGATAGATGCCTGTCTGGAAGAAGATGGAAAACTTTACCTGTGTGTGTCAAGTCCCACAATCAAGGATAAACCAGTAAGTAGCTTATGCCATGACACTTAACGCTGGTTGCTAAGCCATTTGCTGTTACTCTTTTCAGTTAATAAATACAGAAATACAGTTGATTGACTTGTCCATTTCCTGTTGCTGTCCTTGCTGTTACATATGGAATAGACTTTCTGTATCAGCATAACATGGCTTTAACGTTTGCTTCTTTCTGATAAATGCCATGTTCAGTTAACTTTTATATTTGGTACTTCTGGTATCTCAAAGGAGTATGCATCCATTTCCAATGTTAGCTGTAAAACAATCGGATTATAATTTTTCCCTCTATATTATTTGAAAGAAAAGAAAGCCTTATGCAATGAAATGAAGAAACTTAGCCCCCCCTCAGTTAACATCCAGGTAGCTTCAGATATCCACGTAGTTTATTAGGCTTCCTAATTATTTTTTTTCTGCATTCAATAGCTAATCAATTTTTAATTTAGGGCTCATTTGCCGTATATAAACTGCAGGGTAAAAGCAAGTAATGCAGACAGCTATAGCAAAATAGAAGACATACTGTAGCCTGTTTGTATTGTTCACATCTCTAACATTCTTTAATGCTAGTCTCTTTTGTGGCTATGGATACATACAAGTTAGGTGGAAACTAAAGACAAATATGATTATATAAAAAAATGTGCTGCCTTTTAGAAACACTCTTAAAGAGCTTGCACAGATAAATGAACAACCTAATATTACAGCACAGTGAGTGTGCTTAATGTGATTTCTAGGATCAATAAATGGATGTGAACACCTTTGTCCAAATAACTTCTGAGCAGATTTTTTTTCTGTGTAATCTAAAGATTTCTTATCAACTGTGTTGCTTGCTACTTAACAGAACTGAGCATTCACCCATTATGAAAACTCCTTTGTATCCAAGCACAGAAATTAATTTTATCTCCACTCCTCTCAGTGCTTTAAAATTTGTCGATCACTGTATGTGATTTCAGGACAGCCAGAAGCCCAAACTGCAAGTGTAATTGCACACACATGGTAAAATGTTCTGAAAGTCCTTTCACAGATTTCTTATTATAATGGCGACTAGGGGCAGGGAATTAATGAGGCAGGAGTTTGCTAGAATGAAATTTAACTCAAGCCTGGCCTCTAGAGGTGATAAATCAATTGTCTACCTTCTTTCAAACACAGATAACCTATGTTCTCAAATTGTTTTGATGCTTATACCACCAATTTCCTGCTTTTGTTAAGTTAAAATTATATATTTAATTATAGAAAGATGTGGCATTATTTTCTTAATTTTAATCGAATTGTCAAGTTCCTCTACTAAAAGCAATCCTTAATACAGGTGCAAATTCGACCTTGGAACCTAAGTGACAGTGACTTTGTGATGGATGGATCTCAGCCTTTGGATCCGAGAAAAACTATTTTTGTTGGAGGAGTTCCACGGCCCCTCCGAGCTGGTGAGTAGAAGGAAAATGTGGGGCATGTAGTAGGGGGTTCCAGATTAAGTAGAAAAGATGAGAAATATAGTATATGCAAGAGAGAAGAAAATATACCCCGTCTTTTCCAAAGACTGTAGCTTGCTTTCTCCGACAGTGTCTTCCTGTCTACAAAATACAAACTGTGAACACTTTTTATCTTGTAATCAGGTTACTAATTAGGATTTTCAGTAGAAACAGTTTTCCTCAAGTTTGCATAATACCCTAGAACTTGGCTGATTTTTCATAATGTATACCCTCTTAATCCTAACCCTGATTTGCTTGCTGAGATACAGGCAAGTTCTCTTTTCCTTTGACTGGAAGACAAACTTCTCCCAGCCCCTTTCCAAACCAATTCCAACTGTGATTTCTCTTTCCCTTTTTCTCAACCCTAACCCTAATTTTCCAATGGAGCTATAGACAAGGCCTCTTAGCCATTGTCCAGAAGAAACATTTCTCCCAGCCTAGATCTCTTGATGGCCCCGCTCTGTACTGAGGATCAATTTCCAGACCCATTCCTAATGCAGCTCTTTTTCTCAATCTTTCTTCTTCATCCTTAACTCTTTTTCTTCACTTTTATTTGTAGAGCTATAGACAAGACTCATTGGCCTTTGGCCAGAGGAAAGATTTATACCCAGCCCAAATCTCCTGGCAGCCCCCACTTTGTTTTGAAGGCACCTTTTCAGCACCGCTCCCCACTGTAGCACGACACTCTTTACTTTCTTCCTAACCCTTACATTTGGTGACCTGATGACAATGTCACAAAACAAGTTGAAACATTTCTCCTGGCTAGGTCTTTTGGCAGCCCTCATATCATTTAGTGGTCCCTCTCCATCCTCGCTCCCAGTCAGCTGCCTGGTTTCTCTTTTTCATCCTCTCATCTCCAATACACATTTTCCAGGGCTGTGGGTAGGCAAGGACCCTCAGTCATTGTCTTGAAGAAAGACTTCTGGATCAGGTTTCCTGGTGGCCCTCGCTTTCCTTTGACAGACACTTTCCAGCCCACTAGAACTTCAATTCTTCCCTTTATCTTTCTCCTAGTCCCAATTCTTTTGGGAAGCTGTACACAAGGTCCCCCAGCTACTGCCAACAGTAAGACTTCTCCCAGCCCAGTTCCCTGGCAGCTTTCGCTTTCCTCACCATCTTAAAATAAGGCATAATTATAAGATGGTAATTATGTAAATAGTAGCAATTAAACATTACCTCATTTGTAGTTTTAGTCTTTGTAAAATTGTCATCTCACCTGTCATATTATATTTGAAATGCATTACATTTGAAAACTGATGCCTTTAAATAATTAACTTCTCCAAAGCAGACAAATAGTTTCCAGTTTTTCTTGTTTGCAACATTAACAATCTGATACAGAAGTTTTTCCTAAGATGTCTGAACACTGCATGGTTTCCTTGCCCTGGAATCCTACATAGTCTTTGTCTATTGGCAAGACTAATTTATGGGAACTACTTATGGTAAATGATTTTAAGCATTCCTGATGTTTATTCCGTAGTCACTTTCTGAGATCATTACCCAAATGATGATTCCAAATCATTTGAAAGCAGAAGGATTTACTAGTCACTATGTTTTGCTGATAGTTTTCTCTTACTGTTGGAGCAAGAGTGTTATCTGGTTTGGTAGAATGAATCAGACATTTGTTTGCTTGTTGCAAATGGCCAAAGTAGCATATGGTCTTTCCTTAATGTGACACACGCATTTATACAAACACACATACACACTCAATTTAAAAATTGTCTCTATTCTATACATAATTAGCTATTGAGAATTATCTATGTGAGAACTACAAGGATTTAAATATTTCGTGTATGTTTTTCATTTTATCTTGGATAGCTAAATTTTAACTTGCTATTGAAAGTGTTTTCACATATTAGCACAAAAAAAAATATGATTGACTTGGCAGAGCCCTACAGGTCCCAGTATCTTGCTTTGTCAGGGTCTGTCCCTCATGCAGCTGACAAATCTGTTTGCCTGTCAACTTTCACAGAGAGCTTGGCTTGATGACCTTACATCTTCGCACAGTTTAGACGCCTCTTCTCCACTTCTTCAGCCTCTTTTCCATTTCCTTCAGTTCTTTCCCTTTCTTCCTGTTTGTTTCCTTGGCCACGCACTCAGCCTGTCTTATTTTATGAATGATATTTATAACTTCTTTAGAGTTATTCTTAGTGTCAGAAAAAGCAACAAGCCATTTTAAAAGATCCGCAATCAAGTTAAAGTTCAACAAAAATACTAAGTTGTACCCAAAATGTAGACTTGCTTTAAGTCTAAGAACTCCTGATGTTTCACAAAATTTTGTTTCAAATGTAAAATGCTTCCTTCATGTCTTTTCAAACTTAGCACTTTGGGTGAAATATCAGATTCTAAATAACAGGAATATCTTTAAGCGATCTTACATGTAAACTAGCATTAACAAGCCTGGCACGACCTTGGGGTGATCCTGACCACCTAGTCCCAAATACCAGTTTTAATTTACAATATGATAAATTCTAAAACAGCTGACCTGATACCTACTTTAACAATGTAACTCTGCATTATTTTTTTTTTTACGCTTTTTTCACACCAAGTTTCTTTTTATAGATTCTGGGGTTTACCTTTCTACTTTACTACCATTCGTGTAGGGTTGATTCAAACTGTTAAAACCAATGTCTGGGATTGCTATTTTAAACCTTGGAAGACAAGTACGCTAAGCAAATTGCACCTTTTTTAATGCAACAAACAAAACGCAACAGTTATTTATGCTAAACTCTAATGTTTAATAATCGCCTTCTTGCAGTTGAATTGGCAATGATTATGGATCGCTTATATGGAGGTGTCTGCTATGCTGGCATTGATACAGACCCAGAGCTGAAGTATCCAAAAGGCGCTGGCAGAGTGGCTTTCTCCAATCAGCAGAGCTATATTGCCGCTATCAGCGCTCGCTTTGTCCAGCTCCAACATAATGACATTGATAAACGGGTAAGTAAAATCACATGAAACAGAATGGCTGTTACTCACAAAACTGCACAGAAATTAAAAACATCCTTCTATTAATATTGTGTTGGTGAACACAGTAATCTCAACCTCCAGAGGACATTTCTTAATTATTTAGAAACATATTTAAGCAGCTAAAGCAGAGTGAAAAGATACTTCTTACGCATCTAAAATAACTATTTAGCACTAAACCAAGAAAATAGTTGTTGTAAGGTCATTTGTTCTTGGTTTTGTTTTGAATTCTGAAGGTCAAATACCATAGAATTTCCCAGGTTCTTTCTCTTGCTTTAGATGTTTGCTCATTGTGCATCACCAGCTTTTAGCTAGTGGCTACTTACACAGCTTCTGGCGTTTCAGCTATTATTAGGCAAGGTTTTCTCTCAGCAGTGTACGTCTGGACTTAAGGTTCCTAAACCACAGGTTTATCATAAGTATCATAAGTAATGCCGACCTCAAAAGCCTTGAGAATTATTTAACCAAAACCAAATGCTAATAGATGTTTGATAGACCAAAGGGATGAAAATGAGATGGTTTTGGTCGGTCCATATGTAATTCTGGTTTCTAAAGGGCTTTTCAAGTATAGAGGTGAAGTTAAGGTGTTTAATGAAGTCTGAGATGGAGACATAAAAATAAGACATTACTTAATTTCCAAGATTTTTTTTTTCCTTTAGATCTTCTGTCTTCACCTCTTGATTACACGTTGCACTAATGCCTGTGGTTTTGAGGACTCAGCATTTAGAATTCAAAAGAACATACAGCGTGCATTGATGCTATGTAGTTTTACAACAGGGATGGCTTGTTTTCTACTTAAGCTAATTTAAATTGTTTCTTAAGAAGTCAGCTTGACAGGTAATGGGTGTGCCTGTTATGTGCAGTATACATGTAAAACCACGCAGCTGGTTTTATAAAAGCCAAACTATTTTTACTTTCTCTTTAAACATCAGAACTGAACATTTTGTCAGATTATAGAACAGACTTTTTGAAATGGAGTTATAAGTCCTCAAACTATTTTTCTATGGTGCTACTATACCTCATGATTTTAACTGAGACAAGGCTATTAAATATTTCTTGTCAATTAAATTCTGAAAAAATTTACAGAGAGATTAAGAAGATTAATTCTTGAATCTTAATCACAGTGTTGAACCCTTTGAGATTTATATAACAGCCATGCTTTAAAACTTGGGTTTTTTTGTAAGCTTTAGGATAGAGCCACAAATGAGGCTAGCTGGTAGTTTTTTCACATTTGGTCAACTGATAATTTCAGTTTACTTAATTATATTTTATCTGCTTTTAAAATGAAGTTTATCTGTGAGTTTGAAGAAGTATGAAGTCTAATAGATTGAAATCCCTGAATTGTACAGCATGCATTCTTAAGATTATTTCATGCGTAGACAAAACAGGAAAAGGGGTCAGAGAGAATGTATTTCAGACCTTCACAATTCATGCTTTGGAAATGTGAGTAGGTAGGGACGTAGAGATGTGCTGAACATTGGACCTGCTTTCTTCCCATTTCATTTGAAACGGTACTGTTTTATTTCACATGATGCTTCTAATTTTAGTGGTAGGGCATGTGATATGCAAAATGGCAATTATTCAGACTTGTTCCATGCAATACTAGTAGTACAGTGTAATTATTAAAATAAACAAATTGGCGGTTCTAGCTGTTCCATAGGCAAGAAATATAATTCACTCTGTAAGTTTTACTTCAAATGAGTAACATTTGTTGAAATGTGATCAGGATAAGCCGAAGTAAATTCAGCATAAGGCTTTTTGGTATAATGTGTTTCTTGGTTTTCAGCTTAAAATCTCATTCCATATTTCATTAATAGTGTATGAATTTAAGCTGTTAATGGAGTCAGGTTTTCCTTGCAATATACAAATTTT
The DNA here is from genome assembly GCA_026413425.1 of Tringa solitaria. Lineage (NCBI taxonomy): Eukaryota > Metazoa > Chordata > Aves > Charadriiformes > Scolopacidae > Tringa > Tringa solitaria. The sequence continues at coordinate 22,448,068 of JAOXJM010000002.1, forward strand.
GCCAGACTAGCACTTGTGCAGTTACAGCAAAATTATTTATAATAAAAGTATGTATATTTCATTTTTTCTATCTCTTGTAATGTTGTAGACTATACTTTAACAACTTCATAAGTAGCATTGCCTGGTCATGCATCAAAATACTGCTGTGTTTGGCACAAGTGCTTTAAAAACACAAAGAATTTGAGTCCTAAGATGTTTACAGCTGTGTAGGACAAAAGTTACCAGCTCTCCAGCCTATTTGTAATTGATGGCAAGGCCGTAGTTGGGACAACTATGAAATCTTACAGCACCTCTAGAGCTAAAAATATTTAGATAGTGATTTTTGCCAGCATATGGCAGAGTATTTAATAGAAGGGCATTTAATCTTGTTTAATTTGAATCTTCTCTTCATTTATTAGTCTGGATCCTACATTTTGCAGTTCACAAAAAAAACCACCAAAGAAACAAAAAAAACACCTCTGCAGCTCACCAGAGACCTCTGAAGTTTAGAAAGACAAGTTTGTTCTTTGTCACTTTTCTTCCTAAATGCTGCTCTTTCGTGCCCAGCCCCCGTAACAACTATGTTCACAGTTGGAGGTTTCTTAGACAGCAGCAAAGTCCTTGGAGATGCAGTTTTTACTGTACCTCCATCTTCATCCTTTCACATACATCCAAGAAATGTCAAATAGTTACCAAAGCACAGCCTTCTTTCTGGAGATTTTCTGACAAGTGGTTGGTATGAAAATTTGACTACCAACCACTTGGGGTTAATCCAGCATTGATTGAAAACCTTCAATAAAAGTCAAAAGAGTTAAAATATTTTTCTTTCTATATGATTCTATGATTCTAAAATATTTTTCTTCTGTTCATACTTAGCCAAACTATGTTATCTTCTTATGGTTATTTCTCCTCTTCCCGGTGCAGGTGGAAGTGAAGCCATACGTGCTGGATGATCAGATGTGTGACGAATGCCAGGGCACTCGCTGTGGTGGAAAATTTGCTCCATTCTTTTGTGCCAATGTTACCTGTTTGCAGTATTACTGTGAATACTGCTGGGCCAGCATACACTCTCGTGCCGGGCGGGAGTTCCACAAACCACTGGTGAAGGAGGGAGGTGACCGGCCCCGCCACGTACCCTTCCGCTGGAGCTGAACCCCAGCTCAGTCCTGGAGTATAGATAAAATCGAGTGAAAAGAGAGCGCTGCCTCAGGGCTTAGTGTTCTGGAAATCTGTGCATTCGTCCTCGACTTTAATGAAGATATGGGTCTTTTTATTACTATTATTATTATTTACAGTCACATTACTGAACTCAGTGTCCAGTATAATACAAACCGGCAGAGTGTAACTGTACTGATTTTGCACTTTGATTCTCACAAACATCTGCTTGGTACCTTAATTTCCTACACAAGACTTGTCACTAGTGACATTATGTAGACTGCCATTCTCATCAGCCTTCACTGGGTTGATGTGTATGTGATGAAGATTTTTTTATTATAATTATTTTTATTTTTAAACTGGAGCATGCACTTATTTTCAGAAATTTAGACTTGCCCCTAGCAGATGATTTACCAAAGGTAATATTCACAAGTAGGTGGCAGATGTAGCAAAAACTTAAATGGATATTCAGCAATCATTACTTTGGGTCATTTAGTAGTAATAACCCTTAAAGAAGCCTTTAGTTGCTCTCCATTTTGACTTGTAAGGATGATACCTCATAAGCTGGATCAGACTTTTTCCTTTTGTTTTGCTGAGGTTTTTTGTTTGTTTTTGTTTTAATTTTTTGTTTTGGTTTGGGTTTTTTTGTTAGGTCTTTTAGTGTTATGTAAATGTATGCTGCAATAGCTTTTGCTGCTATTAAAATGGTATTACTAATACCATAATACTCTATTCAGGCTAGGGTATCAATTAAAAAATGAATATGTGATTAAAATAGTGATGGCTGCTGAAAGGAGATCAGTATAGCATACAGAAAAGCTTCCAAGGAAGGTCAATATTTTTTGACTGCATGTTTACTTAATCAGGTTGCTGCATGCAATAAATTTTATATATGTCTAGTATAAAACCTGCCCACAATGCACAAATTATGAATCTACGTAGGCTACAAAATACTCAGTAACAAAAAAAAATTGATTACTGACTGGAGGAAGGCATGCCTCAGTAAATGTGATGCTTCTGAAATTAGGATCAGCCCATTACAGAATGACCTATATTACAACAAATATAAAAACTAGCTGTAGGATATTCTTAAAACAAATTTGTGGATGGTAGATGAAGTACTTTGCGGTGCTCTGTTATATATCGTGCAATTTATTTTATATAGTAAAAGTGATTATGTCTAGTACTGTGATCAAACTTAACTGTTAAAGCCTCTGTATCCAACATTAACACATTTTTGACAGTTCATAACAGGTACATAAACAGAAATGAGCTCTTGGTTACGACCTCTCTCCTAATGCTTGCATCATTTACATAGCTGCAGACCTTGTCCAGAAAACCAAAGAGCTCATGCTAGCATACATACACTACCCAGTAGATAGTCTGTCAAACTAATGAACTAGGCACATTTAAGAAAGTTGGGGAAAAAAAAGTGGTGCTAAAGAAATGTCTGCGTATAACAGCAACATGAGACGTCTGCTCTGTGGATGTGGCGTTATCTCTAACCGCTGGATGTATCCTGTGAAGCTTGAACACAATTCAGACATGCTAACACAGTGGACATTTTTTTAGCATGAACTATGGGGCTGCAGATAGCATATAACTATCAACACACTTGGTATACTAACGATTGTGAGAATGTGTACACTATTTTTTTTTCCTCCTTTGTTTTTGCAGTTCTGGGGACAATCTGACTGGATATGACACCGCATAGTAGATTTAAATGTTCTGGGTTTTGTTTGTTGTGATGTTCTTGTTTGTGTCTAATTTAGTAAGTTGTTTTTCCCAATGTTTAGTTGCAAGTATTGGCTCTGAATGGATTTTTTTTCTGTTTTTGGAAGAAAAAAAAAAAAAAAGAAAAAAATAGTTTTTTACTGGCTTAAAATGCTTATTATAATTATCCCTTTTGAAGTTACTTCTGGGCATTTTTGTGATATTGCTTTTCCCAGCCCAGGTGTCTTTTCTGGTTTGTTTGTTTTTTGTTTTTTTTTTTTTTTTTCATCTGTACAAGACATTTTGTTATGCACTACTTTTTGTATCTAGACAGTTTTCAACAGTCGGCTGATGATTTTTTTTAAAGAAAAAGGCATGCTTTCTGACTGACATGATCTTTTGCAATACCTCAATTTTGAAATATAGGAAAGAAAATGATATTTTCTAAGTAAGTTTATTCAGAAAAATATATATTAATTTAATTCTGCAAGAAAAATGATTTAACAGATGGGTAACTTTATTTTTTTCATGCTTATTTGAGTTTTTTTGAAAATGAAGAAGTTAGAGCTTTATATCTGTAATATTAAAGATCATAGCTAACCTACAGAAACCTACCTAATTATGTGAAAGAAGTAAACCTTTAAACCTTTTTGAAGAAATACCCCTCTCATGTAGAAAAATACCCCCAGAGAGAAAGAGAGAGAGAGAAGCTGGGAAAACGTAAAATACAGCATAATGTTGGATTAAATCTAAATCAAAATCATGATAAAGAACAGGTGTAAACAAAACTCCATTTGGTGCTGAAAGTTGTGAATAGAAGGAGAAAAAATATTTTCCCTTAATTTGTATATTTATAATCAAGTGTGATTATGCACGACTGACCAGAATTGTGAGAGTTCTTCTGTTTGTATTTTTTTAAAGAGAACTTTTTTTAGTTTATTAAATTATGACATGCTCCCTTTTGTTTTGTAAATGAATGTGCCCCTGAGTTGTTAATATGTTATATTAAAAGAGGGTCCTTCAAAAAAAGTTATTTTTTAAAATATGGAGTTCTGAACTGCAACTTGACTAAGAAGCCCCTGGGTACAACAGGTCCTATTGTGGCCTTTTCTGATGTGAGACTTGAACTAGTCGATTTTTTTGAAGGCTAACCTAACCTCGACTATTTGTTGTTATGTGCAATACTGTTTGTACTGTTTGTATAAAAAAAAAAAAAAGAAAAATGAAAAGAAAAAAGGCATAAATCTTTATTGCAGATTTATTTTCATTGCAGACTTTAGACATTGTGATTCACTAAAATCATTTTTCTACTGTCAAATATGTACCTTTTCTTCATGCTGGTATTTTTTCAATAGTAATGTAGCCTTTGTACTGAGACAAATTTTCATTGTTATTTTTAGAAAGATTTTTTGCTAAGAAAAAAATTAAACATATTTACATATTTTTCATTTTTATTTCGTATTTTCTTTAAGGAGTGCTTTCTCAACCATTAATATAGTTGTTTCTGGGAGAGACTTTCATATCTGGTCAATGTCATTAATATTATTTTGTATTTTTACTTGGAATAAATTAATTTTATGATGCTAATTCTTTAAAAGTTTATTTTTTTCATTTTCAGTTATTTTTGAAGCTAAAATCTTTGTAATATTGTTACTAAAGTGTCTAGTTTTTTGAAATGCAAAGCTTTATGTATTAACTTGCTGATGTGGTTTACAATAGTGTGGCAATGATGAAAATGGTTGGTTATGTAAAGTGATTGGAAAATTGTAACAAAGAATTGGGCAATAAAATGACAGAATGAAGCAGAAAAAATGTGATATTTTGAAAAGCCTTTTCCTTTATCAAAATGATTTAGGGAGATAATAGGGATGTCACAGTACCAGTTCGCTGTCTAGATTTATACACCACCAGTGTTGATGAAATACTATTGCCATTATAAGGAACTAAATCTATTGAAACAATGGGGTTTTGACCCTGCCCGTTCAGCATAATGCTCCATTACTTTTCTCATCATGGACTCAATGAACTCTTTTCAATAATCTTAGATTGAACCTCCTAAAATATATATAGTCTTCATTGTATTTTGCCACCGTGTTATTTATTTAATTAAAGTGACCTTTTCCTGCACAACTTCCTTCCTGCATATGTTTACCAGTGGCAGCGTGGAGCAGACTGTAGGTACCCACACCATTTTCTAACCAAGTAGCTGCCTAGTTAATGCAAAATAATCTATGTCCATTTCCTGGTAGCAATGCAGTAACCCATATTGCCACCATGTCTTAACATCTGTTCAGCTTCTTTGTCGTTCTCGGTTCTTCTCTGCCTCTCTTGTGTCTTTGTGCTGTTTTTTCCTTTCTATTGGCAGCACCAAGTGCCAGTGTCAGAACACCTTTCATGTCACCTCCATTCACATCATCTTCATTTCCCTTATGCAGCCAGGAGAAACCCCTTCCCGAAGCCAGTGACTCTGTTCTGGCACCTGAAACAATCCAGACTAAAACTGGTGTTGCATAAACTGGGCACACAATGACTTTCTCTAGACAAACCAGTTACTTGGAGTTATTGATGATCTTTCAGGCTAACTTATGCCAGAGTGTTAGAGTGGCTCATCTGTAACTTGTGGAAAGAAACGTGTCTGGAGTTGGTCTATTGTGTATCCTCTGTGTGTTCAGTTCTGTAAGTAATGTATAGACTAGATCAACTAGTGAAGTAAAATTTAGACTCAAATTAGGTACTACTGGTTGGAATGTACACAAATTGCAAACAAAGGAGATTAAGGAACGAAGAGGGAATAAAATATTCCTGCTAAGTGGTACAAAGTTTATGCTTATATTTCTGCCTACATGCTTGTATTTTATAGCCTGCTAGCAAGGCATGGGATAAAACAAATTGTATTGCAAATATGCAGTTAGCAAAGAACTTTGCTGATTTCACTATCTGTTAGAGTAGTAAAAAACAAAACAAAACAAAAAAACGGAAAAAAAAAAAAAGAAAAAAAAAAGGCGCTTAACTGGGAAAAGCTCCCATGTTAATATTTCAGTATTGTGACATCTCTACTTACAAGGTATGGGTGAAAGATTAGTCACAGATTTTTAGAAATGTCTCTTTTGTTTAATCTGACTTGTATGTAGCTGCTTTTATGCTAGTTTGTATGATGTCAGCTAACCCCCTTTTCTTTTCCTTCCTTCCTTTCTTTTTTTTGAACCAGACAAACTTTTTAATCTCTGCTGCTCTAGTGTTCTATCATACCACTGAAGTATTTTATATTCATGTTAGTGACTACTCTATACCCCAAATGGGTAGCTGGTCAGAAATCACAATGGGTCACATAAGTCTGACACACTAAAATTTACATGAGAAAAAGTTTAGCAGTAAGTAGAAAACCAGGGTGCTAATAAGAAATCATTTTGGCTTTTTTTTTTTTTTTTTTTTTGGCTGTAGTTCTGTTGGGGTATAAAGTATTGGATATTTGTAATTTTACTGTCAAAATATTGGACATAACTTTTAGAGCATTCACAGCTAAGATCTCTGTACTTGTTTTTCAACTAATTTTAAATGTACTGTATCTTTTATTACATATTCTCTTAGATTGTTTTTGCTAGTAATTCTAACAAGGCTTCTTCCTTTTTGGCTTGGACTAATGCTTGTATGGAACTGCAGTACTGTGACTAAACATGGAGCTCAATGCTGCTATTGCTTACAACTGCTTAAACTTTGTAGTTTTGACTTTATTTTTTTCTGTAATAACTTATTAAATATAGTTGTATGAAGTACTGATATTTGTCATCCTTTGCACATGCTAAGGAAATCCTGGGATATGCATTACGGGTGTATAAACTAGCTACAAGACCCCCAAATCTTGATTGGATATTTACACTAGATAAGGTTAAGCAAATACACACCTTACACGCATGCCCACAAACAATATTTCCAAGTTATTTTATAATACAAGTCTGTAGTCCGCTTATGTTTTCTCCAGAAATGGAAAAGCCACCCTTGGGGGGAGGGTCTATTGTAGCCATTGGGGGTTGTGTTTTTTGAAGCCTGTTTTCGGGGGGTGTGTGTTCTTTGGCGCCGTGTGGGAGGATTAGAGAGGATGAAGTCGGGCATGCCAAGTCCAACAGGTGCAGTGCGAATGCATGGCTTCGGCCGCGCTAATGCGCGTGTGCGTGCCAACAGATGTCAGCGCGCACGCGCGGCTTCACACAGTCTCCTGTGCGTGCGCCTGCCAAAATGCGCCACCGTGCATGAGCGACCACGGCCGCTCTACCGCGCACGTGCCCGCCCACACGGGCCACCGCGCACGCGCGGCTTCAGTCTGTGCCGCGCATACCCACTCTTGCCACTGCGCATGCATGCTTTTCCGGAACCGCCACTAATTGCCGTGCGGCATGGCCGCGCCGAGGCTCACGGGAAGGGGGAGGGAGCCGGGGGAAAATGG
>JAOXJM010000002.1:22468361-22487741 GCA_026413425.1 Tringa solitaria
CATGGAGAAAGCTAACCCAGATTTCAGATGTTAGAAGAGCTCCAATATGGTATTTAAGTACTTATATATACACAGACTATTTCTTCAACTGCTCTTCCTACCCTCTTTTTTAAAAAAACATGTCTGAGAAGTGAATACCATACCATTTAAATTGGTTTAAGTATGTGGTCAACTTGCAGCATCACTGCTTGTAAATAAAACAGGACAGATTAAGCTGAACCATTTACCTTACAATACTTCTCAGTCATATTTTTCATTTTTATGGTTGAATGAATAATGAAATTGAGAATAAAGATACAGGAAATTGAGCATAGGTAAGTTCTCCCAATTTATGTATTGCTATCGTTTCCATTTATCACAATTAGAAACCAATACAAAAATACAGATTAGAAACTCCAGCCTTACTCAGATCTCTATCACTTTTACTTATCCAGCAGCTGAATTCAGGTCTTACATTTTAGGTAGTACATAAAATATCAGCAATAAACAAAAAACACTAGATAGACCCTTTGTTTTGCTACAGAACTGTCATGATTCAGGGATATGAAATTCAAAGAGTGGAAAGTGTTTTTTTGATGTTATTTCAATAATACCACTTTAACTACTGAAAAACATAAGAGTTTGCCTTATGAAATATCTGCAAGACCACCCTAAAAAGTCTTCACATCTAAAAAAGTAGAACTGTATCCATAAAACACTCCATAAGTTTTTTTTCATAGAAAGCATGTGCAAAACTTCATCTATGAAAACTTTATCAAGTTATTACAATCTCAGTTTTGCCATCCCTGGAAACAGTCAAGGTCAGATGGATGGGGCTCTAAGCAATGTGATTTCATTGAAGATGCTTATTGCAGGGGGATTTGAGTACACAACCTTTAAAGGTCCCTTCCAACGCAAACTACTCTATGATTCAAAAAGGACTCCTTAATAAAGTATTTCCCCATAAAAACATATATTTCCCTAGTCCCTATCAACTTACCCCCTACTCTTTCTACTGAGATGACTAACCCCTCTACATTTATCAATTTAAATTCCTTGTCTGGCCTAACATTTAAAACTTCTAGCTTTCAAAAGATAGTCCCACAACAACACTGGTATTTTCTCTATCTACTTAACTCTAAGTTCGCATCTTTAATATAGTTCAATATCCAATATTGAACTTCCTTAACTAGAAAGGGAAGTCTGAAGGGAGTTCTTGAGTAACTATGGAAAAGATGAACTGACCATGCATACGTATGCAATTAATAAAACAAGTAGTCCACAATTTTAAGAAACGCTCACTAAATTCTGTTAAAGTAGCTGTAAAGAAAACAATATCTAAGCTCTATGTATTCCATAGCACTGTATTTAGATGCACATGAAGGCCAATGGAATGAACAGCAGCATGCCAGAAATTTTTTCTACTTTGCTCATTTTCAACTTGTTCAACATTTCAGCATGATTATGCCGAAAGTGCTCCATTTAAGGCAGATTACTAGTTACCAGATTCTAAGACCATTACATTAAATTAAAAATTGAGATAAATTCTAAAGGCTTTAAATTGACTTTTCTTTTTCATTAGAAACACACAAACAAATTCTGAACTGTCTTCTATTACCACCTGGTGGTGAAAATAAGTTACTTGGAAGCCTTGTAGTCCTTGAAGTGCAATATCAAGCACTGAGGTATGCAACTTTTAGAAGTGAAAAACTGGACCAAATTAATTACTGATTAAATACGACTGTATCATAATACATGTAATATCTTGCCCAAAGCTATAGGGTGGGGCTTTTTGATTTTAAGAACTGGGAATAAGTAACTGTACTTATCTCCAGTGTTTCTATTGCTCCTTTTTTTATGTGGTTCTCTTCACCACATACACAACACATACCCAGGGAGAGCACACATATAACTCCTAAGATTTTTGAGCCAAAACTAGGAGAGGCAGAATTACACACAAAATTAACTAATATACACTTTTAACTTCATGTACACAATTGAAATGAGAACTTTTACTGCAACATTAATTTAGGAGATTAGTAACAGATAGTCCAATTTTACTCATTTTACATTATAAAGGATACATCTTCAATCATCTCATAATGGTCTCAACATCTATTTAGCATTTAATAAGCCAGAAGCTTGGACTTTGTGGTTGGTGAAAAAGTAGATACAGGACAGTTCACATACTCAATATACTTATGACTTGAGCTTACCTCAAGAGGCATTAGTCTAATTAGTGTTGCAAAGCACTGAGTAGCCATAAAACGTACACTGTCTGTCTGATCACTCATTCTACCCAGAACCGGAACCACTAGAAGAACAATGTATGGAACAATGCCAACATCCAGCTGCTCCATTACACCTGGATCAGTTATTAAGGAAATAGTTTTTCCTAGTTCAGGACTGTCTGACATCAATATGTACCTGGCAGACTTCACACTCAATAGGCAAGAAGTCATTACTACATCAGATGACAAAAATCTATACTAACAAAGGAATGGGGGAGGGGCGGAAGTCTGATCTACCCAGTTACATTCAGCCCAGTGAATTCCATGGTTTGAGACACTGAATTACCTCCACCAAAACTTCATTTGAAAGATAAAGGCAATGTAAATGAAAATTTCTTCTATTTCTTGTCTACACAGGAGAAAAATAGCTTAACAATATATTTCATTCCTCCATTTTTTCAAGCAACATTTTTTGTTCCCCCAAATTATGTAACCGCAAAGCGGTTTCCACATTTTTGAATACTCGAGCAAGGATACATGCAAGTGCTTCAATTGCACCTTCTTGTTTGGTGTTGTCATCTATTGCTCCCAACCATGGCAGAACTTTCTCCAAAAAGATATTCATTGTTTCCATGGTAGCTATTTTGCTCATAACACCTACACAACGAGCAGCCATGTGTCTCACTGCAGTGCTGGGATGTTGAAGGCACATATAAAGATGAGACAAATGTTGTATTAACTGAAAAGAAGAGGGTAGGGAGAAAAAAAAGTTAATATTAATTATAAACACATTACTGATTTATTTTTGAAGTAAACAGTCTTTTGAAGTCACTGTTGCTTCCTAAAGAATGCATGAAACAGCTCCTTCAGAAGATCCAATTGTTTCAAACCAAAAAATTGTTTTGAACAGAAAAGTCATTTCAGAAGAAAGACAAGCGAACTTCGAACACATCGCTCCACAATACAGTTAAAAATCAGAGTGTAATAAAATGTTTAACGTTTTAGTCAAAATGCAAATTAAAGAAGCCCTTGATAATTAAGGAAGTGTTTTCCACTGGAAAAATACACTACTAGATACTCAGAACTTTTTTTACTATAAAAAAAAAAATTGCTTAAATACAGATCCATTGATTAAAGCATCCCTTCCAGCTATCAAATTTGTCCTAGACTCATCACACTTATGTTTAGGCAGGTGAATTATACATGTTGGGAGTCTTATTAACTCTGTGTGACAAGGAAATTCACATCTTCCGAAGTACATACATGCCTTTTTTTCCATGAGCACACATACCTTTTTATGTCATATATTAGATGGTCACATTTTTCCCTAGTGCGGAAAGCCCCTAAATATTACCTTTGATGAACCAGTTCCACTCTCCTTGATTTTCTATGATTTTTTTATTCTTTTTGAAACCTGTGTACAGTATTGGCACCCCCAAAACCACCTGCACAATAACTATACATTATATGTATATCTATACATGTAAAATACATACATATAAAAATGTTGTTCTATGTCATATGCTAAATTAACTCAAAATCCCTTCAGTATTTTATTAAAATATATAAGAAACAATTCCACATGTGCCATAAGAATCTTCTCTATCTGCTCAGAATTCTACAGCCACTCCTTCTGCCAATTCTTTCTGGACAGAGTTCTGGCCCACTTACTCCCTGCATGGGAGCCTTTTCATATATTTTTATCACCCTGTTGCCTTCTCTATGCCTCTTCCAGTGCTATTATATTTATGCTGAACTATGGCACTGGAGACTGGCTGGCTAGCACTGGAGGCTGCACTGAGATGCACGAATAATAGTGACTTTGTGCTGTCTCTGTCTTAGCTTTCCATTTTTTAACCAGTACTTTATATTCAGTTGATACTTTCACAGAACTATCGTTAACTCCAGGATCTCTCTCCTGATTAGCGATAGTCAGTTCAGAGCCTACTGCTGCATGAGATGTTAAGGTTTCTTACGTTGTGTTGAGTAAAAAGATATCATTAAAAAAATTAATCTAACTGAAGTCTCCCATAATTTTTGCATTCACTGCACAGGGAGCCAGTCTGTTCTCCAGGTTTAGGAAATCTAGAATTAGAATAAAGCAAGAGTTGAGATGTTGATTTCAATGTAACACAATAGCATAAATGCTGTCATAATTCAAACTTTGGACACAATCTCATTTGGGCACCTCATTCAGAAAAGGGTAGGCCCAGTTTAAATTGTAGGTAGGTGTTTGCTTTTGTGGTTTCTTCTACAACCCACAAAAACCAATACAGAATTTAACACCCTACAGGACACAGGGAAGAAATAGCTTTGAGGCATAACAGTTTAACTGCTGAAAATAGAAGGCTATGTCTTCAGTTTATCAAGACTAGGATACAGGACTTGAACAACAGGCAGGATAGCAAGTAAAACAAAAACACGATTTGAGCAAAATTACAAAAACATCCAAGAAGAAACCTTAAAAAAACCAAAGATTTAAAACAGTGGCAATGAATAGACTTAATTGCTTTAGAAGCTGCTTTGGAATGTGATTACCAGAGGATGTAGCTGAGTATCCATTGAAGCTGCAGTTGTTTCAAAAACCTGTAAAGAATTTACTAGCTCCTGGGCAGGAGCATCTCCTTTTTCCAGTAAGGACTTTCGATCTGTTTAAAAAACAGAAAAGGTGTTCAGTTCAGGATTGACATACCGCACCCAGCCTACCAGCCCCACCCCTCTCCCCAGGTTAAATCAGAAGTGTAATTACCAAAACTACTTATGTGAATGTTGTTCCTTAATGAACCAACCATAGCATCCCAGAGATGTGGCAATCCCGTTGCCATTTCAGCACCAAAATGTTTAGCTATAGTTGATAAGGCAAATTCAGCTCCTCTTCTCTGTACAACATAAGGTTTCTGAGCCTAGAATTAAACAATTTAACAAAGTAGCAAGGACAGATAAGTTTAAGAACAATAATTATTTTCAAGGCAACTCCCATTGTTATATAGGCATTCAATTCTGACTGTGTTTATAGCTACCTATGACGCATTTGCAGGTTGATTTTTTTTTTTTTTTAACATGGGTAAAAAATGAAGATTATTTAAATCCTATACACTTTGGGACATGGCTGTTGCTGACACAGGTCCCTCTTCAACAAGAAGTTTTCCAACCAATTCTTGCTCCTGAACCTGGGATATTGCCAATATAGGGGACACCAAGAACAGTAGCATGCTAGAAGAACTTCCCAAAAGCAATACTAGATTTGTCATTAATCCTCTTCTCTTGCTCCCACCCTTTTCAGAAAATGGCATTCATAAAAGTCACTTTAACAATTAAGAACAAAATCCACAGGTATTACGGGCCTGATTAGGATCTTACTAAATCATGCTGAATAAACCATATGAATAAAACAGTAACAAAAAAATTTAGTATACGAAGCGTGGAAGTCACATGAATACCCCAAATGCCAGTCATAATTCAAATACTGTTTGTAACGCTTCAGAGATTCTATTAGGCATCAAGACGACCACACTAAAATGGGTAACGGGACACAATAACAGCAGTTTGTGGAAATCCATTTGCATGGATTTATATTGAAGCATTCATATCCCGTGCTAAATGTAAGATATTTCAGGAATATTAATTTTCTTAATGACACACTGAAGATTTAAAACTTCATATAATCATCAACTAACATATGCTGCTTGCATCACAAAATTTTACATCAATCCAGTTATCTCATGAAAAGATCCCGGACATCCCTATTATAACATTATCAACTCCAGTGAATTCAAACTGATGGAAGGAGGCACTCGATGTACAACTGCAAATGCAAGTTTTTGAAATTTACCTCATCAAGTTCTGTAGGAATGCTTCCACTACTGCCAGTGGGGAGATCTGCAACTGGGGCTTTTGGAGCTTTCGGAGTAGGACCTCGCCGACTCGTGATGGCAAAAGCAGCTTTCTGATGTCTGTAAAGTGTAATTATTCCCCTGTGCTTCGTAACTGTATGATGCATCCCATCTTTATCAGAGTTGGATCCTAAAGGAAAATGCAGAATAGCTGACAATGATTTAAGCTGCAGTTTAAAATGTAGGTGGAAGTGACAGCTTCCTACAAGTCATCTGCAGATGTCAATGTGCTTTAAAAAAAACCCCCACAGGTATCATGGTCCTCAAGGATAGAAAAATGTAAGTACGGAGCAGAGTTACTCTGTTAAGAGCACATTACAGACTGAGAAATAAAAAATTAAGTGTGTAAATTGCCACAAATTCTTATTCAGCAAGAAATACAGGTAACAAAGCTTCAGTCACATAAACATTAATTGTGCAAACTTATGTTCTGTGTCCTTTACAACAGTTCAAGACTTCTATTGTGATACAGTAGCAGATGCCATCAATATCTTTGGATTTGTTGATATTTCTCCTTATGCTAATCAGCTTAATTTTCAATCAGATATGAATGTTATTCTACTTTGAGACAAAGGAGGTCACATTAAGGAAAATGTATAATGGTCACACCTTGAAGCATACTGGAATCCTGGAGTATTAAGGTCTTAATTTGTGGTGTTCATTCAATCCTTACATTTTTGGAAAGTGATAGTCATTTAAAGAAAAATCTATAGTCAGAGAATGGCTCAGGTTGGAAGGGACTTTAAAGATCCTCTCATTCTGACCCCGCTGCCATGGGCAGGGACACCTCCCACTATACCAGGTTGCTCAGAGGACCATCCAGCCTGGCCTTGACTCTTTCCTTTCCAACACTGACCTCATCTGTTATGTTCATAGGCTAATAGTAAGATGATAACACAAGTCAGACTTTTTTCCATACTGATTAAATTTTGACAAAATGCTTCATAACACAAGTAAATGAAATGTGATCATAAGTAGATAATAATTGAACAAGAGTAAATAATTGAAAATTGAACAAAAGTCTTTTATACATGAAGTTTCTGAAAGCTATACATATTAGTTACATACAATGTGTAATTTAAGATATCTAAATGAAATAATTACTAATAAATGAAGACTAAGTTGCTGGCATTTTAAAACCACAGAAAACAAGACTCAATCAAACACTCATTTTAACAGTTCAGAGACAAGCAGACATTTCAAGAATTCTGGCAATGTCTGGAGTATTGTATCTTTTGAGTATATTATACCTTTTGAGTTTTCATGGCTACCCTGAGGCTGTGCAGGACATGCTGCTAGTGGGGTAAGATGTGGATCCACACAGAGGGAGTTGCAGAGATTTTTTATGATCTTTGAGTTGGGACAAGGAGACCTTGTTGTACACTGCTGAAGTAACTTTGCTATACATGAAGCCACATAGTTTTGTACAAGCATGTTCTCCTCTTTTTTGATAGCTTCCATCAAGGGTTTTATAACAGGATTTAGTTTTTCGGGAAGTTGATGCAAGTTCACAACTGCACATGCAGCAAATGTATGGACTCGCAGATGCAACACTTGCCATTCTTGATTTGTCTCTGTAACAGTCATTTGAACTTGTTGACGTTTACTGTCCAACTGCTGTAGAATTTTAGGATTCAAAGTAAAGGATGATGTCACTTCGTTGAAAACAGAAGTAACCTAATGAAAAGGAAGAAAGAATTACAAATCTGTTTTGTTTATGTAAAAATGGGTTATCCTCCAAAAAACATGGTTTTCATGGCAGAACACAAGTCACTTCACCAGGTATTATCATCTCAATTTTTCCAGCAAATAGTGGGAAGTGCTCCAAAATGTAGTTTCTGTAATCTTCAACTTTCAAGGGGAAAATCAGACACATTACAATCATTTCAAGTCTAGATTCCCAAAGCTAAAAGAAGAGTTTACATACTCCTCCAAATTTAGATTGTCCTATAACTGCCAGATCTATCCAGATATTCTGGCACATGACAGATAAGCCAAGTGGAATATGCTACGAATACCAGAGGCCAGAAAGGATGTGCAAGGTCCCATGCATAAAGAAGTTGTTTGTAAGCTTATTTTTTTTTTGAGGAAAGAGACTGGGATAAAAACCTAACGTAAATGTCAGCATAACACAGTAGTTGCAGGATTTGCCATATCCTCCACACTCACAATTGGTTGAACACTGTTGCTTAGATCTTTCACGGGAAACAGATTAAAAGCAATATGGAATGGATATGGAAAAGCAATATGGAAATGCTGTGCTTAGTCTACTGATAGGGTAGTGAGGCTCCTAAGGAAAGATGACAGGTGTTCAGAGGGTTAGTCCGAGGGGGCTTTTTTTGTTGTTTTTTTGTCTTTTAACGTTCAGGTCAAGTCTTTCAACTGTCAGACTTATCCCGCTTCATTCTATAGATACTTCAAGTTCTACCCCACATAACCTGGATGACTGGAATCACCAAGGGATGCAAAAAATATAAATAGCAAGGAGGTGCACAGGGCTTTTACATCTAATGCATGAAGACCCACGCATCAACGCAAAGTTCAAAAAAAAAAACAAACTTAAGTTGAAAAGGGTGCAGAGACAGAAAATAGTAAGTAGTTACTGAATGTGTCTTCTAATCCAGAATAGGTATTTTTTCGAAAAACATGCAGTGGTCAAGTAGCCCTATTCCTAGACTCAAAGGTAAACAGTTGAGGTGTATGAAGACTCCTGTACTTCACAGACTATGAGCTCACATGATTCTGTCTAGCTTTACCTTAGGAATTTATTCATTTTAGATGGTAGCCATAATCAGACTGGTTGCCACAATACCCTCAGCTAATATATATGGTTATAGATAACTTTAAAGCTATATTGAGGTTTCCAAGTTAAGCTTCTGCATATTGCTACATAAATACTACCATCTGAGAATTTCAAGATCCATCATGCTACAGTCATCAAGGCCATAATCATACAAATTTAAACCTTCTCTTATTCTTACCCTCAGCAACCCAGTTACATTCAAGACCCTAATCCCCCTCCTCCCCTGCCCTAAGCTGCACCACATCTATCACCTTTCCTTTATCTCTTCAGATCTACACACCTCTCCCACTTCAGTCCTGTTTTCTTTTGCAGGCTTTCAAATCCACAAGCTCTTCATTTACATCCTACCTCATCTGTCCATAGTCATCTTTCTGTCTGATACAGAGGTGAGTTTGGGGTTGGAAGAAAAACCTTTTTATTTGTTGCCCCAACATTATCAGCTCTATTTTTACTTACAGAGTTTTTCATGTCAAGAGCTGCCTTTTAATTAGCACATTTAAAACTGATGTGTTCAGATTTTAAGAGACAAAACAATTGAGCTGCCAGAGAAAAAATAAACAAAAACACCCCCAAACTTTAACATACATGGTTGAGGAGTAGAAGGTGCAAGAATGTACACAGTTTATTTACTAGTCTTTTGACAGTGACTTTGAAGAAGTTACAGCCTGTTTTGGTTTATTCTGTGTAGATTTCAGGATCTACACCTGAAATCAGAACACTGTCAGTTTTTTCTCCTTTTAAGCATCTACTTTGCATTCTACTCTAATTTTGACATAGTCTATAAACACCAAAGGGGAAGAAGTAAGTATCTATTACATATTTCATGTCAAAGGATGTGTAAAAGTCATCAATTATTTCTGGAAGTTACTATCTGTGTAATAATTATGCTGAAAATGTATTTCAATACAAGAATAGATTTGAATGAAGGGAAAGCATGCCTCTACTTACCAGCTCATTAGCTTGATCTATTGTAAATACACTGCAGTTTACTCTGTTTCCAATGTCAATGTGTGCATCAGCTAACAGGGAGATAAGCTGTTTACATTCATTCTGCATTCGTGTAAAAGGAACAGCAATTTCATCATAATACAGATGTTCAGAAAGGACTCCAAGTAAACGAGGTTGCACACAAGTGGCCACAGTTCTACACTCCTATAATAGGAAAAGACAATTTATATTTCTGAGTAATCAAAATTTATTTTGTCTGGTTTGGGGCATTAAACAGTGCAATCTAGCTACTAAAATCCAGTTTCTAGAGGGACCAGTAACATTTGCAACCCAGAATAATAAAGATCATCAGCAAAACCTTCCATCTGCGACTAGACCTGAAGTGATAATGAATAAAGGAAGACAGTCATGTTAAAAGGAAGTACTGACCTTAAATAACATGCAACTTGGGAACAGACTTCTTTGTAGAAGAAATGTGAGCACGCTTACTGATTCATAGTTCTGACAGTTAGCTACCAAGTAATGTACTCCTCCTATTGTCTAACAATCAAGCTTTTAGTATTTAGATGTATAAATACCATTTAGCTAATCAACTGAAATGTTATTTCAAAGTAAATAGCAATGACAAGCTGTGGATTAAAACAGCAAGTAAAATTTATTTTTGCTGCAGAAACATCCTACCTTTTGCAAGGCTGCCCACTCACAGATTACTAATGCAACACTAATCCTCTGCAAGGCAGATTTAGAATTCAAGTGGAAGAGCAGTAGCTGAGCTAATGATTCAGCTGGCTTTATTTCTTGAGTAACAGTATTTACACCTGGGTCACAAATGCAACAACAAAGTGCTCCCAGCAACCTGACAAAAGGAGAAAGAACAGTCACTTCAATGTTACAATTACTCTACATTAAATCATTCAAAATGAAGATACCAAAAAAAAGTCTACACAATTATATTTTGTCAAAAAACTATATAATAAAAAAGATAAATTGCTTTTAAATATTTTTTTCGTATGTCCAGTAAACTTACTTTGCTGCCATCATCCGAGCTCGCATGACAACATAGTCCCTGGTTGCTGGATCCTCTGCAATGCTGTCTGCCCCAGCAATATATTCCTGAATCACTTCCTTATTCTGGGTTTGACCTTGCCGCACTTTAGCGCCTGCCTTTTCCTATGGAATAAAGTTGGGAGAGATTGAAAGTAAATGTGTTTGTAATAGAAAAGGTGAATTCATATTCCATAACGTTTCCAATAACCAGCATACCCTGCAAAAGTTGGACTAAGCCAGAACATTTCTTGGATAACAGACTTCTTAATCTAGTTATTCATTGCAAATGAATACTGCTAAGTATTCTATGGTCCTCTTTCAGCATGTTTTCAGAAACACCACAATACTTTCAGGCTTAACTCGGTCCTGCAAACAGATGGTTTTGGAATCAAGATGGTTATGGAACCATGTAAATAAAGTATTCATGGGGAGCATGCTACAAGACAGAGCTTTGAGTTCTCACAGATAACCTGACAAGAGCTATTTTGCTGCACAGACTTGAGGTTTGTAAGATAGATTACATTTGTAGATAGTACAGACAAGTTGTAGAAAGATAGTTGTGGAAAGGCCCCATCGCTGTCCTCTAACACCTTTAAAACGTGTCTTTATACACAGCTAAAGAATTTCCTGTTTTCCCCAGAACACTTAGAGAGGTCACATTTCACTTACTTTTGATCTGGTTTTTACTTCTAGCAACATGTTTAAGTCAATGGGCAAATGAGATGGCTGCATCATTAAGCAGAGCCAGGCTCCCATCCATGGACAAGCAGCAGCAACCACATACTGTACAGATGCCTTGTTTAGCAGTTCCAGCCACACCTGGGGAAAGAAACATAGTGGAAAACATGACAAATGTGTACGTAAGATCATATGTGTGCTGATAAACTGCAGGAACCATCCTATTCTCCTTCACTCTACAGTAAAGCATAGAATAGGCCAACTACAAAATAATCAACACGAACAAACTATTCTTTATCGGTACAAAAGTGCAGAAGATATGAAAAAGCAGGATACAAATGCAATACGTAGTGTTTGTGTAAATCATGCAAATACCTTGTGAATAAGATCCAGAATTTCTTGGTTGCTTTCTAAAATACAAAATTGAAATATGTGCCTCAACATGTCTTGCAAAATTGGAGTCAGCCACGTTGAAGAGCTCTGAAACAAGGATATCATATGATAAAGCAGATTCCAATATATATCATAATAAAACACTAATAACTAATTCTTACCTGGTCTTGGGTAGACAGAAGTGTGAATAATGTTTCCAGTGCTGCTTTTCGCACAGAAGATATAGTATGATGCAAGAACGGCCACACACGGGGGACCAAAACTGTGAGTGATTGCTGAATACTGTTACATGAAGGAAAGATACAGAAGCAGAGATGAGAAAAAAAAGCAACACAGCTGAGTTAATTTTTCTTATCCTCAGTTAACATTTGATCAAAAAGAATGCTTTTTTTAAAAACCAGAAGCATTAAACATTTAAAATACTGTGAGTCAGTATCTTTTTTCAGGAAAACACTGTTTTTCTTGCTGGTATAAAGAACTAGTTGATTCAAGCATATATTTTTACCATGTCTCCTAGATTATACTTTTAGTTTTGTTTTGAATGTATTATTAGACATTTATGAGTTTAGAAATAATTTAAAACAAACTTGGATCTTTTGTGCATGAACCTGTGCATAAGTTGATACAAGTAGTACATGCTGAACTAAAGATGGCATTAATGACAAAGCTTCATTCTTAATTTTGCATCTGGGCAAAACCCAGCTTCAGCAGTGACAATCACATAGGATGAAAAAGATAAGATCTGTAAAACTTCTACCTTAAGTGCAGGTGCTGTGAGTTAACCATGTGTATTATGAAAAATGTTAACATACTGACATGCAATTCCTTTTGACAGAGTCCCAAACAGAAAAGAACTAGGCATTGTCGTCAACCAATCACACAGAATTACTGGTTGTGCTATTGATGTGAATTTTCAAGTTTGTAGCTTTCTGTATAACTGTTCCAATAGTAAAGTTCTACAGGTACATGCATGTGTTTTGATGTACATACTCTCTTGTTTGAGTTTGTCAACAAGGAGCAGACAAACAAGTAGTTTGTGGGCAGGACCACCACATGAGTGGAACCAATACCCTTTACTTAAAATACCCAAGATGAAAAGAGAGAGGAGAAAAAAAAGTCACATGTAAACAATGTCTAGTACCTTTTAATTATTTTGCTGCCTTTTACTAACGTAATGAAAATGGAAGCACTGTCCTAACCTTCACTTTAAGGAAAAGCAAGAATAAAACTTGCAATACTAATTTTAAAGTTACCTGCATTTGCGGACCTGAGGGTAAGTCAAAAGGGAAGAAAGAAGGATCATGATACTGTTTGTGGAAGCTGTCAAGTCATCCAACTCCAGAAGTGCATCCCACAAGGTATTAAGAATAAAAGGCACCTACACAAATAAGGAAGGGTTACCGTAAAAAAAAAATATCCAAGTGCTGACTGTAAGTGTTATTTTCTTCACTCAGACCAGAAGTTAAATTTTCAATCAGAATTGATGGAAAACAATTTGATCACCTTCTGAGACTGAAGTTGGACCAGGCTTTCCACTACTGGTACTAAAGATGCTGCAGCAACAGCTCGGACATCATCATCCAGATCTTGGAGACCTTCGATTATTGCAGGCAACACTTTAGGCAATAGAGTGTTGATCATGTCCTGCCAGAAAGATCACGAGCATTTTTAAATTTAAAGGATTTAATGCCCCAAACAACTAAGATGTACTCTGAGTGTGTGAATAAACCTGTTTGCTATATAAAACAGAAGCAAAAGGTCCAAGACTATAATCTAAATATTGTAAGTCACCATTCATGAAACAAAACCTAGGTTATAAACTTGAATGAACTGTAACTCAGCTCAGATTTGGGGTGGGGGTTTTTTGTGTAAACAAAGCTCAATGTTTGCAGAAGAACTCCATGAATAGACTAAACTCTTGTAGCACTCAGCTCTGTTATCCTGGCACATGAAAGCATTATCAAAACCAGAGAAGCATAGTCTCTATTTATCATGTTTTGTGCCAGTAACTTTTCAAGTTACAACAGTACAACTTTGCTATATACTTGCAGACTTCTACAGCCTGTATATAAAAATGCAGGCACACATTTATAACCCACACGAAGCTGCAACCTGAGCAAGCTTGCTTTGTCATACCTATTAACGTTCAACCACATCCTCAATTTTGAGCAGAGCTTTTTGTTCCAAAGCTCTCTGCAATTCATCATTAAGGTTATTACCTGGCGTACTGCCAAAGCATACTTTATTCCTAGGAGACCACCATGTCTCACTTCCCACTGTTCTTGTGCAAGCAGCTTCAGGAGAACATCCACAGTTTTATGAACTCCAGTCTCGTTCATGTGTTTCAATACTACTCCCAAAGTCTGAGCACAAGTCTCACGTACTGGTGCTACCACCTAGGATAAAGTAAATGATAAACCAGATTATTTATGTATGAAATTTGACTTAAAAAAACCCCAATGAGTCAGATGACCAAAACTGCTATACAAACAAGGTGAAATTTATATAATGGCTATTTTCTAATAAGCATCTGTGAACAGTTACAACAGGCACAAGCAGTGGAACTGTACAAAGCACAGCTGATCTGCTGCAGTATCTCCTACAGAAGCCTGCTGATCTAATTGTTCACTCAGTGACAACTTACTTCATCTGACACAAAGTCTCCAAATCTGTCTAATGCAAACACACAAAGGAGTCTAATAACCAAGTCTTCTAGCCATTCCTGATGCTGCTGAATCATCTGTAGAAAGAGAAAAATTAAACACCTTCACTATATTTCTTCACAAAGGATTTCTGATATGCTTGCTTTAGCTAAAGTTTATATAAGAGATATGACAACATATGTTTAAATTGACTGAATGTAGTCATCTAGCACAGAGAGTCAAGGTAAAATAGTCAGCACTGGCTTATTAGAAACATGACCTGGGTCAGGTCACCTGGCTTATTAGAAACATGACAATTTTTTTAAAAAAAAACCAAACACATAGTACCTTCATCAAAAGGCTAGAGAGCACCTTGTAAGGTAGGCAGATAATTTTATCCCTACACAGCACATAAATGTAAGGTCATTCAGATAACTTATACTGAATGATAGGAACATATCCTAGGCAAATCAATTAATATATGTTTGAAGGATACTTTGAAATAAAAATAATCTATGAAGCAGTATTTCTCTACTGCGGGAGACCCAGTCACAGGAATTTGCTTTTCAGCCAAGCCCCTTCCAGATTCAAAGCAGCAATTTAGATCAATTTAGCTTATCTTTAAGTTCTGGCCTCTGCTAGAGACCCAATAGCTCTGCAATTCTGAATCTCGGAGAAGCAGCCCCATAAAAGCAACTGCTCTGGCACTGTCTGTCATACCCACTGTTTGCCTATTAAATTACCACAACCCTTGAAAACCATGATTTTTATGAACAACATTTTCATCACATTATGGATATCACATTCCAATGCATGTCAAAGAATTATAGCCTGCATATAGCATGTACAGCAGCCTTTGAAGCTAGCCTAGAGTATGCACACTCTTCCCCTAAATAGTTAAGAAACTGTTTAAAGTATCTAATATTGCAGTGTGTTATTACTACCCTGCAATCTCAATGGAACAAATACTACTCCACATGGAAGCAAGGAGAGATAGCAACTTTTGCTTTCCCTATATAAAATCTAGCTTGATTTACATTTGATAAATATATCTCCTCATTCTTCAACAATCTCTAAACCACAAGCTCTCCCAGTTGCTTTTACAGCAGGGAAGTTACTAATAGTGAATCTCATCCAGATTCATGCTAATCAAGTTATTATGGTCATCATATTTTTAAAAAATGTTTTCTTTTTAAATAGACTATTTAAATACTTTTTCTCATAACAACAAAGCAAGGAGATCGATAGTTACCTTACTATTTAAGTGAATAGAATTAGATGGTCTGAGACAAATCACTATAGTTACATAATGAACTTAAAAATTTTGTTTCAGCATACCTTTACCATGACCTAAACCCAATTATTTTCTAGTACAGAAGCTAGAGTTTAGTAACTTTGTGCACAGCCTACATGTTAATAGCTGCTTATACAGTAGTGTTGGTTTTTGCACAGGCCTTTTAAAAAGAATGTAAACACTTCAGGGATGCATAAAGTGATTTAATCCAGATTATTTTAAGCACACAAATGTCATGGTTTATATACCCCAAATCACACACCTCCTGCAAAGCTTAAGTATTTTAAGAAGTCAGTTTTCTAAACTTCATTTAAGAAATATGTTAAGTCTACATGACTGGAAACTTACCTCTTCTGAAGAGCTGTCTCCCATTTTACCACCACTTTTACCATGAGCTTTAAGTATCTCCCTCAGTCCAGTACCTGCACCATGTCGAACCTAGAAAAGTGAAATAAAAAGTGAGCTTTTAAATATTTAGGATCAGAAGAACCACACTGGGTAACTGAAACAATACTACTTTGTCCTTAATAGAGACATTTCAAGTGCTGCAGTTAGTGGCACTTTCAACTTGTGGGAAAGGATAGTATTTTATTAGATCAAATCATATACTTAATCTGTCCAAAACAAACCTTTTTTTCCCTAAATATTTGCAATCTTATGGACAGAAGCAATTAAGAATTGTTACTATTTTCTAACATGGAAGATACTGTTATCATATTGTGTTATCATGTTTTACATCACTATGTTATAAACCACTGGGTTTCAGAGAAAGAGCAACTAGAAGATATAACTGCTTTTAGGAAGTTTATAAGCTAAAGAAAAACAATATTCTTACATTTCTTAAACACTTTCTATTTATCTTTATAGTATATATTTCCCTAAAACTCTGTATTTCTTAAAAAGAGTTTGGATCCCCACTGAATATTTTGGCGTCTGCAAAATAAATTTCCAAGAATTCCTTTATTCACTACTCAGCATAGTTTACAAACATGCCTTACTTGCTAAATATTAAAAAAATAAGTGAACAAGTCATCTGGGAAAGCAAATTATAGCCACTTGTATGTTCCCACCAGACAAAGAGTTGAAAACATTAGGAAGAATTTCAGAAATTACAGAAGACCAGTATAAAGATGTGCTACACACCTGTTTCCCAGTATTTTTGATACCTAACTAAGCTAGTAATTGGCTACTCCAGAAAAGTACACTCAATAGATACACAGAAAGCTGCAAAAGCAAAGCTTTGAACTGGGTTTTTATTGAGGCCTTTACATAGGTTAGACCAGATCTTATTTTTTTATTTGTTTGTTTTGAGGGCACTTGATATGCTTGAGTAACATGCTTGTTGGTAGCAGAAAATTATTGTATTTCATTTCATGACAGTAACAATTAGAACTGAGTAGCTAAATCAGAATATCCTAGATGAAATGCAAACATACACATACCCACACATACAGCTCAGTGGCTGTCGGTAGAAGCTATAAGCAAGCCAATAATAACCAGCCAGAAAGCCCAGTCTTAAAATTCTAATTGTTCCTCAATCATTTACTTGGTCCAAGACTACTTATGAGCTAGTTTTTACAAGCCAAAAGATGAAGACTTTACTAGTTAAAAGCTCAGCTTCTGCAATCACAAAACAACAGCAAAACAGACAAATGTATAAATGAAATACCAGTAGCAGGATTCATCTCACATGACTTCAGCTGCTTACAGCCTATAAGGCAGACAAGCAGTCTGAACTAGTTATCCAGACGGCCTCTAGACAGTGCATGATGATGCCACAGGGCCATTTTATAAATATGTATTTTGAGGTAGTTTAACCTGTTTTTCATCCAGAACATACCATAATAATGATTCGGTATTGATCCACTTCCTTAATTACGATGCATGCACCCTGTATCAAACATACCAAGAAAGCTCTGAGAATGTCTGCATTCCAGAAGATGAGTGGGCTTTGGCTTCAACTGCAAGCAGCCTGCTTTCAAATAAGGTGAGGCTTATTAGCTCACATGTAGTGATGTGCCACTTGAATTTTTCTGGGGCCAAAATAATTGTGCTGGCTGTATATGATCTATCTCTGTGTTTCCAAGTTTGAGGTCAGTATGGATAGAGCCAATTTGCTACCACTGAAACTGTGCTACAGACACACATAATTATGCTACAGTTGGTAGTAACATTTAATCTTTCAAAAGATCAACTTTTTGATTAAAAAACTAAAGTTAGTTGACAACAGCTATTTCCATCATCTGCTCAAGGAAGAGAGACCATTGTCAGCTACTTCATATTTTCGCTTGGAACTGATACCAAGATGTGTGGAAAATAGTATAAGGAGTGAGCAGAACAGATTTTGAACCTTGGAAATAAGTTGTCTAGGCAACCAAATATGTAGTTTTTGTAGTTGGTATTTACTATAATTCTAAAACAACATCAGAAGTTTTTTTACAAATGAAGAGAACAACTAATAATTTGCAGCCTACCCTCTGTTACCAAAGGAGTGATCCCACTCCCCTTTTCTGCTGGCTTAGCACTAGACAAACACGCCACTTATCAGCGACACACACACAATACTCCTCAAACTCTTGATGAATTCAATCCTGTTTTAATTGCTTAAGCTTTTTGACCATAGACTCATGTGCTTTTATTTTACTTGAATTTCAACACCTGAAGAATTCTCACTTATAATTACCACTTTCCATATTTTTCCCACTCTCCACTTGAGTATACATATCAGTTTTCATTTCTCCTTGAAATTAATCTTTAAAGAATTTAAGTTCTCTAAAAGCAGATTTGTCTGTAATTTTTAATTTTTTTAAGCAGATTGGATGTAATTTTTGATATCTAGCAAAATGTTCTTAAGTCCTATGCATGCAATTTTCATGCTTCTGTTGAAGCCCTTTTTAAATCTATAGTTACACCTTAGATACTACAGGTCTTACCTCCCAAGAAGGATTAAAAAGATCATTGCACACCTCTTCACAAAAGCTTTCCAGAGGCCATTCATTTGCCTAAATTCATTTAAAAAATAAGAGATTAAAACAGAAAGGGATCACGCAAATACTTCTTATAATGCAAGCAACTTAGATAACAAAGACCTCCAAAAGCTTAAGTGTTTTTCTTTGTTACTGGACAGAATTGAAAACAACTATCTTCTTCCACATTTCAGAAACTTTGCTGATTGGCACTGAATCTTTTAAAAAGCTTTTGAAGTTTGCCTGTTCGTACTGTAACCTCTTCTCTATTGCTATTAATTTTGATGTTCTGGAACTTAGCTGCCCTTTAGGAAACATGCTAAGGCAGGAAATTGAGCAAAGTTTCTTATCCACCCCAGTGATTTTTGAAATTTATGAACTTTGCCTTTAAAGTACATAATCATAAAAATCACAGAATGGTTCATGTTGGAAGGGACCTTAAAGATCATCAAGTCCCACCCCCTGCCCTGGGCAGGGACACCTCCCACCAGACCAGGTTGCTCCAA
>JAOXJM010000002.1:22487861-22498412 GCA_026413425.1 Tringa solitaria
TCTTTGTGGCCCTCCTTTTAACCCATTCCAACAGGTCCATGCCCTTCCTGTGCTGAGGACTCTAGAGCTGGACACAATTCAGTAGAATATTCTACAATTTTGTAGAATACAGACTAATGAAGATAAGGTCTCTTCAAATAAACTTCTACGTACCTTTCATGTTCTAGTATACCACTTCTTACAATTTTTCATTTTTTCATTCTATTGAAACATGCAAGTTTTTCTAAGATTAAGGCAACTGTCTACATTTTCAACTGCTAAATTTAGAACTTAATTCTAAAATAAGCCTAATTAAAGTAAGGCAAAGATTAAATAAAGTGTATGCGAACATTTAGATCAAATTATTTATGGCTCAGTGTAATCCTATCATCTAAGTGTTTAGCACAGTTTTACAGTTTAATACCCGTTCTGATACCTGTAATCCACCTTCTTGGGTTCATTTGGGTCACAAACTGCTACCAGTGGATTAAATTTGCTTTCTTCCTCAATGATATATACAGT
The DNA here is from genome assembly GCA_026413425.1 of Tringa solitaria. Classification (NCBI taxonomy): domain Eukaryota; kingdom Metazoa; phylum Chordata; class Aves; order Charadriiformes; family Scolopacidae; genus Tringa; species Tringa solitaria. The sequence continues at coordinate 22,488,363 of JAOXJM010000002.1, forward strand.
TTGAAGCTCATTTTCTTCATTACATAGAAAAGTAAGCTGGCAATAGCATTCTTTACTCCATTTCTCTTAATGGTAAAATGACTAGAGAATTTATGAGCATAAAGGAGTTTTGGTTCACATTACTCTGTTAAAAAACTGAATGATCATTCCTGCTAACAGCAGAACAATACATCATACCTCTTCTGGAGCACCTTCTAACAAAGTTTTTGAGTCTGTGGCAGGCTGGTTGATGACAACATTTGCAACTTTTCTTCTCTTTTCTTCTGGTTCCCCATCAGTGCTATCATTGCTGAGAAGGAAGAGTACAAGGTTATGAACTCAAAGTATGCTTTAGGGGAAGTAATTACTTCTACAACTGAAGTCCTCAGATAAAGTGTATTAATACTGTAAAATAGGTAAGTTTACATGTAGAAAAATTCAGTGAGAAGACAGCAGAATACTGTACCAAACTGTCTCAGTTATTTCCAAAAAATAGAAATTCTTAAAGTCAAGAAAAAATAATTTTGTTAACTGCTTGTTATAAACATATAAGGTACAATAATGTCACTATGAAATACACTGAGGAACACAGCACATATCAGAAATTTGTACCTTAAATTTTTATTATCATTTATCTTCTTAAATCCCCCATTTTCATGTACTATTCTCAAGCTATATTAAATAACAGGGACAAACTGCAAATTTTAGCTGTAGCATCCCATTATTTCAAGATTGCTCCGAAGTTAGGTCCTTAAAGTTCAACTGGGAATAAGCACAGCATGCAAGCTTTTTACCATCAGCACAATTAGCACATAAAAGATTCAGATGCAAAGACTGTAGGAAATTTTTCAACAGATAAATCAAACCACAATCCCAGCTTCGCTGAAATAAAAGCGAACCAGTTCACTGTTATACCTCTTCTCATTAGCTTCCACTGCATCTCTGGATCTTTGCTTTGCAAAAAGCTTAGCCATTCTTTTGGCTTTATTCTTTTGCCTACTGCTCATACCAGCTCGAAATTCAGAGTCAATTAACTCAGCAGCCTGAAGAGTCTGAAAGAGAAGTCATTCATTGTCAATTCTTCTTACAATGAAGGCCCTGAAAAATTCTCAAACCCACATTTCTTTCAACCTCCCCAACCCTTCATTTCAAACTCAGAGCAGCGGTTTGACATCAAATACTAACACACAACTAGGAAGCCAAAGCATAGCATATTAGACATCGATCATCATACTTAAAATATAGAGATTATAATGGCAGAAGCACAAATAAAGCAAACCCACTCTATTATTCCTTGCAGTTAAACAGCCCGAGGTTTTACCTACAGGTTGTTTGTTTACTAGTGAAACTGAAGAAGGAGAATAGTCCAGATCTTCATCATTGAAGAGATCTTCAGTATTCACTCCAATTGCAGCACCCATATCTAAGCCAAGTTTCTTTTGTAACAGTTTCCTCTGTCGCGCTATCCTCTCTTTAGGATCAATTTCACCTTAAAAATAAAAAAGGTTTTTAAAAATAGAAGATGTGACAGATTTCCAGTCAGATGCTTTATGGAAGATTTGCTCAATGGAACAACACAAGAAACCCAAAGTTACAGAATAAAATGTTACTTGGCTGATACATCAATAGAATCTTATAAACCAAATCACACTGATTCCTAGGAAGAACTGCTGAAGCCATACTAGTACTTAAAACTGTGATCAATTTTTAAGCACAGAATAACTCTCCTGAAATTCATTAAATTACACTTGGTCTACATAAGTAAAGAACTCCTTAAATTTCCCTGAATCTTTTGGAAAGTGCACTTTGAAAGGAGTGAATTAACACACTAAATTCAGCAACTGATTCAAAAACTAGTGTTTTTTAATTGAGCACATGCATCCTTGTGGGATCTGTTAATTTTGGCAGTTTGGGCTTTGGGGTGGGTTTTTTTTTTTCTCTTCTTAAAAGGTTTCTTTTCCTCCTAAACTTTATCTTCTGTTGGGAAACAAAGACCTAAGAAACAACAACCACCAATAAAACCCCTTAAATGATATTCAAGCCAATATCCCAAATTAAGCTAGGTTGAATCTGAACCTGTTTTCTTCAGAAACATTCTTCCTTGACCCAGGTGTCTCCTTTCCTTCTGCCCAAACTAACTCCTGATGGCAAAACAGACTGAAGCATAAGCATGATTTTCCCAGGGTGCTGGAGCCTGTTAACAGTCCTATCCTCAACCTCCACTTGTCAAGCAAGGCTCATTTAGGAAGTTAATAGAAGCTACCTCAATGTTGTGAAGCTTCAACACTAATTAATGAACACCTAGACTTTAGGAGCACCCACACTTACATAAAAAAAAAAAAATATAAGACCACAGTGCCTAAGTAAAATAAACCTTCCAAGTAACCCAAAACTTGAGGTTTGCATGGCTGTCAGACTTTGCTCTCTTTTTACGTGTGCAGTATGGAAACCAGTCAGAAGATTGGAGTTTTTTTGTCAAATACCTGCACATAAACACGTAAGTAGGTGACCAATATTGGCAGAATTTTGGGGTATACACCAAGTTGAGTAGTAATTACTAGTTAATGATATCTATACCAATAAGTTTATTTTTTTAATTCCATTTAACTGATAAGCAGAGAAATAAAAACAACTTCCATCTCTAGAAAGTATGTTTCCTTTCAGAAGGTCATCTTAAGAAAAAGTGTCAAAGAGCTAATTCTGAAGATTATTTAACTTGTTTTATATTCATTCATGTTGGCTACTTACTTGAAAAGGAAAGCTGCTACAACATGCAGAAGAGTAGCTTTTGTACATTTCCCCACCAGTTAAAAAAGCAGCAACGAAAGCTATTTTTCATTTAATTTTCTTTTTTTGATTTTTTTTTTTACTCATTCATAAAATCATTTATGTGCAGTCATACAACACTGGACTAAATACCAGAATTTTATGAACTGAAGTGTCCTATTCCATCTATTACAATTTCTGAACAGGTAGTTTCATTAGAAGAGATGACACTTGTACAACACTTTATTAACATAGCTTAGAAGATGACAAGCAATAAAACAGCAGCCAGGCTTAATAGACAGGATACTGTTTAAGTGCCAGCAGCCATAGGTTCAGTTCCTTGCTGAGCTAGTGATCTTCTGTGTACACTGCACAGAACGCAACACAGGCAGGGAACAAGTGAATCAGGAAAGTACAGTGACAGCAAAAAGCCCCAACAGATTAAAATAATTCAATGTCATTACACTGATATAAATCAACTCTCAGCTAAAAAGTTGCAGAAAGGTATCAGACAAGTCACTTGAAACAAGACAATGCACAGGCACCGATATAACCTTTCCACTTTGACAGTTTTATCACAGTATTTTTCACACAATCTTTCTATACTTGAAACCTTCCAGCTTTTAAATAAGCCACATCCTACTACTATATTTAGGAATACTGTTTTAATGAAGAAAAAGTGGTGATACCTCCCACACCTCTTTAAAAAGTCTACAGAAATTCTACAGGAGTCTGTAATATTGCTTTTTCTGCCACCTCTTTCAGGTTTCCACTCTCCTCTTCCCCCTGTACACATACTAATTCTAATAAAAGAAAGAAAAACCAAACAATACACAACCCCTAAAAAAGTCATTTAGCTTAACATAACATAAATCAGTTTTGTTGGTTAATATTTTCTTTGGTTATTTCCTAACATTCTGAGAAAACATGGATGACTAGACTCATGATATTGCCATAGCAAACTTTTTCAAATCAGTAAGTTTTCTTGTCTGCAAGTAAAATATAAAGATATACCTGATTTATCATCTTGGACTTCAAATTCTGCACCAGCAGATCCAAGAAGAGATGCACCATGTTTTAACAGCCGACATATATCAAATCTGTCAAAACGCAACCGATCTGTTGAAGGTGAATCTTCCATAGGACTTTCTGAGCCTGGTTCTAGGTAGGACATTGAAAATAATATTAAGGAGAAGGTGATGAAGTTTTTTTTCAAAGTTCTGACAGAAGATTAAGCAAGAGGAAAAAATGTCTTTCCTCCAAAGGAATTGTCAGACATACAGCGTTTTGATTCACAAAGTGTAAAGGCTCTGTTTCACAAAGACTGAAAAAGCTCACTTAACACATTGAGTAGAAAATATCTAAAATGTTCTTCCCTTGATAAATTTAGCTTTTTTAAACTTGGACATTGACATACCACTAGGTCTTCTCTGTGCACATATGGCCAACTTGCCACTTGAACTGCATATGGGTCACAAATAGTTTGAACAATTATAATGACAACACTATATCATACCACCAACAGCCAAGCATCCTTGGCATGGAAGCTGGAGAGTAGTCTTAACAGGCATGGGAGAAAGTCAGCCACCAAGAGCTGCAGAAGACTACAGGTACAGTGTGGTTCAATACTGCTACAGAAAAGATCTGTTTCTCATAAGGTGTCTTATTTCCTAGCTATGAATTCACTTCCAAAGTATTCCCTTCCCTCAACACTCAAACAATAGTGTGTTTTGTGGCTCCTAGTTACGTACTGCTTGGTGTCCAAAAAGACTGGATATTCCTACGTAATCCAGCACACTTACATCCTGAATTACAACCAGCAGTAAATATACAATCGTTACAGGAATAAAACATTTAGTTTGATCTGTTACATCCCACACTCACATTTATGACAGCTTGTGCATTTACAGTAGAATGAGTCTAGAGTGCACAGAACACTGTACAATATAAACACCACCTACATTTCTTCAGACCTGAAGTTAACATTTCATTAGACATATGCAAAAAGATAAATGATTTATAGCAAGCCTGAGAACCTGAACACAACCAGGCCCCTGTAAAGCATGCATATTTGACTACTACATCAAACAGTTTCACTGAAATAAAAGAAACAAATGTCTGCACAGGCAGTTAGCCCTATTAAATGGTACTTCTTCTCAAACACACATAATTACCTTTTCCATTTCATATCTGATAGACAGATATGCAAGAACCGGACAATGCACGCAAAAGATCTGCTGTACTCAAAGAATGAGAGGTCACCACAAAACAGATATGAATTTTGTTGGTTTGGGTAGTGGCTTTGTTTTTTTGGTTTTAGGTTGTGTGTTTGCTTTTTGTTTGGGTTTTGGGGTGGGTTTTTTTGTTTGTTTGGGTTTGGGTTTTTTTTGTGGGTTTTGGGTTTTTTTTTGTTTGGGGTTTTTTTTTTGTTTTGTTTTTTTACAGTTACTGAATTTCTGGAACTTGTGCCACATAAGGTTGTGAACATAGTGCCAACAGTTTCAGACAAAATCACTGACAACAGATCCATAAGGTGACAATAAAAACAACTCTAAGTTTCCTAACATGCATTTCAGATGCAAAGTGAGTACAAAAAAAATAGACTCCAGCAAGCTCCCTCGGAAAGGTGTTTTGAGCAAGGGAACAGAGAAGAGCGTCTGAAAAAATAACATGACAAAGTTGACTGGTTAAAAGTTTTTGCCATTTTCCTAGTTACTATTCTTTTTATTTATAAAAGCTTTATGAGGGCACAGAGCACAACCATGGGAATCTTAGAAGAAACAAAAGTCAGGCACATCACTGTAACTGAATATGAACATCTAAAGCCAAAAGTCTATGCCCATAAAAAAAGCAGAATTACATGGTTGCCTTGAAAAGTCTCATATCACAGAGTTTGCATCAGATAACCTATGAATTCCACATAATTCATTTCAGAAGCACCTTGTTTTGATCTTGGAGTTGGATTCCACTCAGGTACATTTTTCACTATTGCTTCAACAGCCTGGCCAGCTGCAATACGAGTATCCCAATTCGTACTTCTTAAATACACCAACACCTTTAGGGAGAGATTAATAAATAAATATTTGCTTAAAACATACTTTCAGAAAATCCATCATTTCTTATGCTCTATTAAAACATACTAATTTTTACTGCTATGGATTAAAACAACATTCAAAACCATAAAAACAAAGGACAAGAAAACAAACCAAAGAAATGCAAGTAGCCCCCTCTATATTGCTCACTGCTTAGTAGAGCTCTTGCCACAGCCAGACATTCAGAATTTATAAAATATATTTAGTCCCATCAGTCAAACTCAATCTTGATTTCCTCCCAGTACTGAACAAGGCTTGAGACTTTTGTCTTTTGCTTTCTAAAAGGAAGTGTTCAGAAGATATTAATAGTTCTTAAAACTCTGAGGTCATTTAACCCAAGAATAGGAACAACATGGATCACTTGAAGCAACATGTGTTCCTCTAAATCAATTTACCACTATGTCTCAATTCTGGGAAAATTATTTCTTTCTCTCAAAGTGGTTTGACATTCACGATTCCTTGGCCACTCTGATACCATCAATTGTGGTGAGGGCACCTATTCAGTAAGAGCAGAATTGAGGTCACTCAGCCATCTCCGGCTGTCAGATACAGCTTATTTTTGGTGGTTTTACTAGACTTGGCCAGACTGAAGTCTCAAACTAATGGAAATCTGTTTCCCAGCCCCTTTAAAGACATGCAGCCTCCTGTGTTTGTAATGCTGTATCACACAAGTAACAATCTTTAAAGGCAGGAGCATAAATTTTTATAAGGCAGTTCATCTTTATATAGGGAAATATGAACTTACAGCAAACACTGAATATCAATACTGACTGTAAAGTGAAGCGCCACTTATGCAACCATTTCAGAGGCTGACAAAACAGCAGTAGTCTCCTAATTTTCTTCAGTCTTCTTTTTTATGAGAACACAAGACTACTCCACTTTTTCTTCTTCCCACAGAACCCACACCCCACTTAAACTAGTTTTATTCTCACCATTAAAGTATGGGGGGGGAAGAGATGCTTACTTTAGATAAGAGATTATTCAGTTCATGAGGGTGCAGTTTCACTACTTCCCCAAGTTGCTGTGCAGCTGCTTTTCTTGTTACTGGTGTTGTACCGGTGTCCAGTAAAATAAAGAGACGGTCAAGCCTAAACATGATTGACAAAAACCAAAAGTGTTACACTATTCATAGTTCAGCTGCCCACCTCTATTAATATTCCCCCACATCTTTCAGTTTATCTAATGCAAACAGAATAAACATTTGCCTGGAGAACATCAGTTGACTGGGTGACAAATGTACTTTTTCCTAGTATTAAGCACAGCTCTTTTAAAAGCACATTTGGTAAGCAAAAACAAAAGAGAAATTGTTAAAAACATTAGTTTACGAAAAACTACAGTTACAAGAAAAAATTAAATTGTTCCCTTCTTTATTGTTTAGGATTGAAAACGCTCTATTACAGAACAAATACTGTTAAGTTGTAAATGATCTTCAGCAAATTCTATCTGATAGAGAAAGCAAAGGGCTCGACTGCTCAAATTCAGAGAATCACCAAGGTTGGAAGGGACCTTTAAGATCATCTAGTCCAACCATTAAAAAAATAAAATAAAATCAAACAACCACACCAAACAAAACACACACCCCAATATTAAACCGTATTCCTGAGCACCATATCAATTTGTCTTTCGAATATCTCCAGGGATGGTGTATTGTGTATTAGCATTTCTTTTGAAGACATAGCCTGTGATCTGTAATACCAAACTTTGCTTTTCTTGGATATCACAATTTTCTATTTTTCACATATATTTCCCTTAACTACCTGGAATATATTAGACCAAACCTGTTGTTGTATTTACAGCTTTGAAATAATCCGATATCTCTGGTCTTCCCATGAAATATAGGAACATAACCAGCATATCTGTTTTCACAGTAACTCCGTATGTAACGAAAGAGACTTAATCATTTATTTTCAGAATAGTTAGCTTATTTCTTTTTAGAGTTACTGAACAAGAAAGTCATTACATAAAAAAGCGACTACTTAACCAAATCAATGATGGAAGTAACAAGTGTTCATTATTTGCTCCACTGTAAGTGGGACAGTTAGAACTGTCTTTAAACAGGGTGCCTGGTTTATCCGTTAGTTACTGGGCAGTATGAGGTTATTACCGACTGAAGGCGAGTCCAGAATCTGTCCACATAGTGCAATCAGAATTGTCCTGTCTAGCCTTAATCATAAAAAACCTCCTCCAAATATTGCAACAATATCAAGTTGGAATTTACACAGCAGTAAAACTCACCTACATCAGCCTAACAAAATAAGGATACAGATACCTCTTTCTCATAAACCCTAGGTTTGAGCAAATACTGTACAAATGTTTTGCCTGTTAGTCCATTGCTACTAATTACATTTCACAAAAATTGCCTTTAACATTAGTTCCAATCATTTAAAAAATAAAAATCCCTCTTTCCACCATCACTGGATTTTGTATTTTCTTTGACACTTAAACCACACTTATTCCTTATATTATCTTATTAATGTGTCACAATGCATTACAAAAAGAAGTGCTACAGAGCCAAGGTAGTAACATCACAGAAATAAAGTTCCAAAACCCAAATGCTGTAACAACTGGAGGTACTAGATTAAATAGTCATTAGATAAAAAAAATAATTTCTAACTGAAAAGTATTTCAAATAGTTCCAGTATTTTAGACACACTTCTGATATTTGCCACCTTTGAAATAATTCTCTTCCTACTACTAAAATAGGTGAGTCCATTTCAATTTCTGTAGATAGAACTGGAGTTTCAATTGCTGTGATTTACTAGTTAGCAAATTGATTTAAAGTTACACAAAAATGAAAACCTGAACATATCTAAACCAGAAGTTTTGTGTTATTAGACAGTCAAGGAGGAAAGCAAAAGCTTTACAGATCGAAATCTTCCAAATCACTGATAGTGAAAGAGTCAGGAGGAACATACCAGATACTTAGTTGTTTACCAGTATTTTTTCCTTAGTACATTTGACACTAATAACCGAACCTGATTTGCAGCACTCAGTATTATTCGGTACAAAATATGCTAGCTTGCAGAGCAACCACAGCTTGCTCTAACTTGCTTGTTCTCTCATTCTTAAACTCACCCCTTTCATTCTTCATCTCTCTATGTAACATCAAAATTCCATACTCAGTAAATTTGCCATTTAGCACCACCCACTCTTTTAACTATCAAAGTATCTTTTTTTCATCTCTAAAGTCAAGCAGAACATGCAACTTAGACCACTTCCTCAGCTAGAATTCTTCATGTGTCAAAACAGGAGGAAACCACTGTGACAGCCTACCCTCAAAAAAACTCAACTTTTATTCCAATCCTAGTTACAACACTATTCACTCCTAAAACCCACAACTTTCTGAAGCTGTATTACCTACAAAATACCATTGTTTGTTTATTGTTGTTTTGCTTTTTTTAAAACCTGCAGTATGTCTGGCTTGTAGTTTGTAATTTTAAATTGTAATATGCTTAACTTACACATAAATGCAAAACAAACAAACAAAATCTTTCTACTGTCCCCCATCAGCATAGCAAGGTTTCAGTGTTAACCCCAGGAAAATAAATGGAACAAGATCAGCAAACAGAGCTAACAATATCTGACTAACAGTACTCCTGATCACACTAATCAATCTTCCTTTTCCTCCACCAGATTCCCTGATGTACAATTCCCAAACAGGTAATAATTTCGAGGTATTAAGATGTTTAAATTAAGTTCTGGTGGTACTGCAGCAGAGTAAGGCAGCACCTGAACACTCCTGCTCTAGTCAAAAGGGCAGCACTGAGACAGTTGCCACTAAGCAGCAGTGCTTTTTTCTTTAATTACAGTTTTCATTCTTAGTTTCATTAAGAACGAAAACACAGTAAAAATTCTAAGTTAATTAATTTTGAGGACCTGCAGTCTGGAAAGAAATCTCCTAAGTTCTGACAAGGTTTTCATTCTCAGAACGAGCTAACAGTGCCTAAACTAGTTCTTAAAACCAAAGAGAACTAAGAGTTTTCTAACAGCATGTGGTTCTGTCTCTCATGCTAGACAGTGCCGTAAGCAAAGCACTGCATGGCTCACATCATTCTGAAGTGGCTAGGAGACCTTATATCACCTAAACTGGCACCCGACCTCAGTGCAAACCTCATGAAGCTCAACCAGGCCAAGTGCAAGGTCCTGCACCTGGGTCAGGGCAATCCCAGGCACAAATACAGGTTGGGCAGAGAATGGATTGAGAGCAGCCCTG
>JAOXJM010000002.1:22507710-22542508 GCA_026413425.1 Tringa solitaria
GAGTTAGGTTGATGGTTGGACTAGATCATCTTAAAGGTCCCTTCCAACCTAGACAGTTCTATGATTCTATGATTTTTGGTGGCAAAGATGGTTTTTGTCACAGTGCTACACACAATGACCCAGATAATGCATTTTCTCTTCCCTGTCATGGCTCTGATGTAGTAGCTACCTTTAGAGAGCTCAATATGACTCCTGTAGCAGAATACACAAAAAATACCAGGGGTTAATTGGAGGCCACAACCCTCTTACTGAAGTACTCCAAAACAACACACCTTCCTTTCTGCCATCCTGTGTTGCAGGTGGATCTGCCTGAGTCCCTGACCCATGATCCAAGGCAGATGCGTGCTCCTGTCTCATGTGTGATGTGTTTTTTCATGATGGGCTGCCTGCTGTTCAGCCAGATCATGGGGAGGAACGGTATGGGGTTGGGGTATGGAGCGGTGAGGAGCAGGCTGAAGGTGGATATATTTTTCTTGTATGTTCGATGCTGCTGACACAGATGTATAGCAAACATTCCTGATAATATTTCTGCATTTACTTAGTCACGAGTCCTGTCCTGCTCTGAGCATTATTGAAATGACCCTCAGGTGCTATTTCCAATTCTAACACCCTATTTCCTCGTAGGTTGTTTAAAAACATTTTGTGCATTGGTTTAATAGCAGTCAAGGCAGAAGACACATCAAACATGCAATGAAAGTTGCTTAGAACAGCTTCATAGGGGTTATCCTACCTGATAAAAATAAGTGCAGGGAAAATATTGATGGTGCATTTTATGCACTGAGTACTTGCTAAAATGATGATAAACTGCAGTCCAAGCAAAACAATCCTCAAGACAGAAAGAACAATCTGTTATTTACCTAATAAATTCTGGACTGAAACACAATTCATTCAAGTTTCACAACATATATTTTTGTATTTTGACTTGACATTTATGTAAAGCACATCATTACTTAACTATTCACCTGTATCTTCTGCTCAGTATTTTTCCTACACCCTATGAAAACCAATTCTTCTTTGTCCATGCATCTGTTCACCCGCTCCATATGTCATACGAATCCCTTTTGCACATTTGTTTTCTTTTGATCCATTTTTCAAGGAGTAGCCATACATTTTCTCCTGTTTCTTTTCACATACAAGAACTCCCCCTGCATATCTGCTGTGTGCCAGTATACTCTCTCAAACCTGTTCCTAAATTAGATAAAACTAAGTAATTTCCGGTCAGTTGGTATGTTATGATGATTACTTCCTGCATGGATCTCAATTATTTTTATTTTGTTTTCCTCCTGCTGCCAGCTGTGTCCACCTGTGAACTCTTATTGCTTAGTCCACAGATTCAGAGCAACTGCAGCTTTCTTGCTCAGTGTGTGCCTCCAGAGCCCAGGGGGAAAATGGTGCAGTCTCCAAGTGCCGCAGCTACAGCTACAGTGCAAATAGTGGATGACAGAGGCACGGTTTTCCTGGTGGAATCCCTCCTGATTAGACCAGACATACCATAATCTTCTACGTGTTCTAGTCTTCTAGTTTTATTTTTCCAGTTAGTTTTTAGTGTTCTGAAGTTCTGTAGATTTGTATCGTTTAGGATCCCACCAGCTTCTCTTGAACTGTAGGTATAACATTTGACAGCTTCTAGTCTGGTAAAAAAGATTATTTTCATAATAGTTTGCATGTATTTTAACGGATATCTTATTTGATTTCTAAATTCCCTTGGAAATCTTGTCTGAAGAGAAGCTAGTCTTAGAAGCTTGTCCCTGCCCAACAGTTTGTTCAGACATCTTCTCTGCTGGTGTCTTAATCACTATCATTATTTTGATTATCTGGGGGAAAATTGCTCTGAGATAAATTTATGTATTATGATCTTACATAGGTAAATTATGCAGGGTCTTTGCAACATGTATTTCTTCATGATGCTTTCTGTTCCGAGGTCTGCAAACTAACCAGTTATCCTGTAGGCTATTTCTAACATACTTTAGAATTCTTATTTATTTTTATATATTTAACTGTTTCTTCTCCAAGCATTATTTGATCTTCCTAGTTTTTATTTTACATTTTATCTCTGTAGTTTAGGTCACTTTTTACTGGTGTCAGGATATTTTTTTCTTGAGTAATCTCTGTTTCTTGATAAGTAACACTTTTTATTGCTATTATTATTTTTTTATTTAAAGGTGTATTTATTTTTTATCATTCAAGCTTCACTAGCTTCCATGCCAACTCTCATGCTTTTAATTGTCTCATTGCAACTCCAAGGAAATTTTTAACTAGCTGCATAACCTTCTTGAAAGCCTCCTTAAAAAGTGGCAACTTGTAAATGGTCTTTCTTTTTAAGTTCTTCACCATAAGTGATGGTGGCTGGAGGCTAGATGCTGACCGATAGCTCTTGCAGTCCAAAAAGCACCTCAGAGATACCAATGAAATACTGTATTCTGAGAGACAAATCCGGGTGAAGTCACTGCCATCCACAAGAGAGCAACATTTGAGAAAAAAGTTTGATGGGCTCCAATTTCTCAACATCAAACAGGATTGTAAAAACAATCAGTGAAAATCACCAACATCTAAAAGGTTCCAAATGTCACCAATGCTGTGTAATTGTCTCATTACATTTAATTCCTTCTGATCATACTTAACTTTGTACATTCGGGACAATTTTACTGAATGAGAGGCTCCTGATATGACAAATAGAGAGACAAAACTTGTGGTTCTCTTTTGTGATCTGTTCCATGGGATTTTATCTCATGAGATTGCACGGACTTGTTCAGAAGTGCTGCTCCTTACCCATCCCCATTATTTTCATTGTAAACAGATATTCTGTACAACTGATCAACCTTGTTGTACAAGGTTGTACAACAATCTCAGTTTTGTTAACCATGGTCTGTGATTTCTCCAGCATTTAGTTCCATGATCTCAAATGTCTCATTTTCTACCTCAGCTCCACTTTCTGCACTATTTTATAACAGATGAAGACTTAAATTAGTGATATTCTTGAGATAAAATTTACATATAAAAACTGGGAGTTCTTTAGTTTTGTCTAGCTGTTATTCATGCTTCTGATTTAAATAAATATTTTATAATTTGGGTAGTCTGTTGTGTCTGTGGCATGTTTTGTAGGAAATAGTATCATCTATCAACTTGATACAGTTGTTCTTTTAAAAAAAAACTTTTACAGTTTACATTTAAATCCTCCTTCTTTTCACCTCTCTCTGCAGGGTGTTATTAGTAACCACACCGCTTCCTATGTCAAGAAAGTGACTAAAGTTTATGTACATTCACTAAATCTATTTTATGAGCTCTCACATATTAGGAGATTAACAATAGTAACTCACATGGACAATTGCATCTTTATACCTGATCTTTCACTAGTATTTAGAGATCTCCATTTATATACAGAAATTTATATATATGTTTATAATGCACATACAGATACATTTATACATAAATCACAGACATGTATTAAAATGAATTTAATATTTCATATCCAGAAAGAAGAATGAAGGCAAAAAGCTCCTGTCAAGTATCTAAGTGGACTTTTTTTTGCATCAAGGTAACAGGCAAAAATAAGTCACAGTTAGAGACAAAGAGAAGTGGAAATAATGAGGTCAAATTCTTCCTATAAATCTGCAGGTCTTCCAACAGTGTTTAGGTTTCTAAACACAACCTGAAAGAAACATGAAAGAAACAAGTAGAGAGTTATTTATTAAGTTCTTCTATTATTTAAGCTTTTGTGGCTGTAAGGTTTTTTTTCTTTATTTAATTTCAGTAGTCAGATTTTTTTCACGAGCTAAGGAAAGAGGGACATTAGCCTGTGCAGTGAAAAAAAAATGCATATAATTCCACTGTGCACAAACTGAATGCAAAGAGCATAAATAGAAAAGCACCTCTTTCATCAGAGACGTAAGGATTCAGAAACACACTATAATGCTGAATAAACAGAGCCAGAGGTTTCACATCTAGTCCAGCCCTTTCCAAAAGCTATAGAAAAGACAGAACAGAAGGCTAATCTGAATCACAAGTTCTGCTACAGTTAATAAGTTTACATTAGATTTAAAAACAAATTGGGTGAACATATCCTTTGCTCTCTCTATATTTTTTTATAACTAATATATTGAATGACAGAAAACCATAGTTTTTCTTTTAATTTGTTACAGTATTTCTCAGAATATATTTTGGGCCTAGTAAAGATTTACCATTCACCATGTACCAAAATTGCTATTAAATAGCTCCAACATTATGTACATAGCAGGATATGGTGGTCCCACTTTTCATCTGGGGTGTGCAATCAGCTGTGGCATTCACTTTGCAATGTCAGTTTTTACTTTTTTTCTTCTATTTACTATGTGCATCCCAAAGATGGATTGAGATGTGATTAAGAGATATCAACAATAGCTTGTTCTCTCTTAGTTTCTCCTTAAAGGGTTAATTTTGCTGTCTCAACTTTTGTTTGGTAGTATAACTTGCAAAATAAAAACTTTTCTCTGTTTATGTCAGAAGAGGTCCCTTGAAGAACTGCATGAGGATCCTCATCTCTGTCAACATTTATCTATTGTGGTGGCTTCTCTATCTATCTTCCATTGTGGAACATCCAGACCTGAATGTTCCTCATACAGGAAGAAAATGCCAGATGCCTCCTGCTTTCAGTACAACTCTGCGTTAACTTGCTCATTGTACTTCTTATAGAGGTGGATACTCCAGATTTGTTTGTCACACTTTAATTCTTAACTGTAGGTTTTGTGTGATGGCTACAGTAATAACAACATTGTAGTGTGTTTTGATACTGTCCTGAAAGCCTGCAATAAGACAGGTACGGATTTGTAATAAACAATTGGCTTTGATTCTCAGATTCTTCAAGTGATAGGATCCCCCAGTAAAAACCCAGCTCACTTTCAATGTGTTCAACATTTGTGGAGTAGTTTCTTACTTGATCGTCTGAAATTCTCACTGGATTCTGGAGGGAGTATCTTCAGGATATTATACTACACATAGACTAGATTTAAAAGCTTAAAGGGAAGCCTTAATTAGTTTTAAGCTCCCACGTGACTTTATTGCTAGGATTAGAGGTCTGAGTGCTTCTGTATTTTTTTGATAGCTGTTATTTACACCGGCATGGGACTCACACAGTATGTCACACAGAAGATCCAGACGCGTGACACAGTGTGTCCCACACAGCCTGTGTGACACACAGCCTTCTGTGTCACACAGAAGATCCAGATAAGAAGTTGCCAGGAACTCCTGCAGCACGTGCAGTCTCTTTATACCCAGTAATCTTGGACCAGCTCTTTAGCATACATCTCTTGCACATTTCTTCTCTCCCACTGATAACTTTCTCCCTCTGATATTTCCATTTGCAGTTTCCCCCCTCTCTTCATTTTTCTCCTTTCAAATATTTTTTTTCCTGCCCTTCGCCTCCCACCACCCCACTGTCTTCTCACCTCAGGAGGAAGGAGAACCAGGTTGCATCCTCACCAGCTTCCTTTTTGTCATGTTTTTTTCTGACTCCCCACAAGAAGAAAGGGGTCTGCACGTTTGGTAATTGCTGTCCACTGGGACCACTGAAGCACGATCTGCTGACAGCTGCAGTAAATAAGAGACATTCTGGAGAAGAAGCAAATGCTAGTGGTTGATAACAGCATGGAAGCTATTGCTTTTTGTTTGCACACACGTTTTAAATAAACCGCTGTTCACAGCAGCCAGGGATTCACATAACCCTTGCTGAAACCAGACAGAGAATACATTTCCCCACCACTGAGCAGATTCTAAACCACAGATGATCTTTGGGTATCTGTGTTTCTGGTTGCCTCCTATGAGACATCTTAAGGAGGACCAGATCTTCAAAAGCTAGTGTTCAGGTCATTTAACCACTGGACCTGGCCCACTGGTTGTAGTAGCGCACCCCAAATTTGATTCATAACACATCACTGATCAGCTTTGCATATGAAGAAAAAGCCTGCAGCTTGCTAGCAGTTACTTTAGATGAAAATAAACCAGGAAATTATTGTAATTGTACTTGTGGCTTCCTGTAGGTCATTTACCTTTTACTCCAGCTGAGAGTCACATGCAAACCTTTCTAGGCCTTTTTTACATAACTGTTTTTTCTTCATACACAAAACTAATTAGCTGTACATACAATGTGGATTTCTAAGTATAAATTTAGTTGTTCTACTTTTCCACTGGAAACCTCTCTTTTTCCCCAAGCCCTTCTTGGACATCATCCTTCTGCAATAGAGATCTCCCGAACTTTCTTCTAGCACTTTCCAGGAACCACCTGAACCTCTCCTAACTCAGTATGCTCATATCTCCGGGAAAGCTGGTGCCATGACTTCACCACCCAATAAAAATCAGGCCTGCAATTAAATCAGGACTTCAGGACAGCAACAGAAAAAACAGTTTTCTGTGAATTCAGAGTTCACTAGTTACATATATTAAACCCCTTACAACTCCTTCAAATAGTTTTGTGTTAACTCTGAATATTCTATATCCTTGTGGTATTCTTCAAGATTTCACACTCAGGGCAGTGGGAAACCATGGCGGTCTGTCCAAGTCTTGCTTTTTACTACTCGGTGGTAGAACAATGGCTCTTTCTAGGTCTTCTGAGAACATACAAAAGGAGGCCAGCAAGATTTTATGACATTTTTGTGGAACTGTGAAATAAATGAGAAAAAGTGTTTGGGTTATTTTTGTGTGATTTTTTTGAGTGTCACTATAATACAATATTCAGCTAAGAAAAGAGAAGCATTTTATTTCATTTAATTTCATTCTCCACCATGTGGATCAATTAGTAATTGGATACTACAGATGTGAATATGCAGCAATGACTCAACTGTGGAATTTGAGATAAATGTCAGTAACAGTCTGTAATGCATTATGTGGGCTTAGCTCTGCCCAATTCCATCAGGAACAAAAGGGCGAAAAGCCTTATTATCCTCAATGCTAAAAAAATAAGTATATACAAACCCACCATTGGCTATTTTCATGTAGTCATCTCAAAGCCATTTATGGAAACATTGTGTCTTTTAATTTTGCTTGAGAAGATAAATCCAACATATTTGCGAAAGCGATACTTTGTCAGGTGACAGGAATTACACCATCTCTGTCTGTCTGTCTCTGCCCCCCCGCCAGGGTCCTGAAGGCATCGCCCCAGGCTGGTGACACTGAATGCTGACCCCAAATCCTTATGCCGCGTTTCTCTTTGCACTGAATGGCCCAGTGCACCAGCATCCCAGCTCTCCCCAGAGCCCTAGCACTGAAGTAACAAATGACTGACTGCAGGGTCACTTCAATCCTAAAAAAGGTAATTCAAATGCCAAAACAAAAATATGAAGGGCAAATGTTCACGCTTTATTCACTTTATGAATCCTGCGTACATATTGGAAAAAAACCCAAACAAAATCAAATGGTTGTAATACCAGTCCCCGATTCTTAGCTCCCTGCTGCAGAACACCAGGAAAGGTTTTTCTGTTGTGTTTATTTTTTATTTTTTTTAAATAACCTGGCAATATATTGGCCCATGTTGCTGATCTTCCTCGCCTCCAAATAAAGAAGCCTAAAGATTCTCAGTTTAGCATTCATTTGAAAAAGAAAAAAAAAAAAGGCAAGTGAAGGAACAATGCTTTTTCTTTACACTTAGTGCTCAGTACCACAACCAGTTTATAGAGAGCACTTCATTCCTGAAACCACATGAATGAAGCTCACAGTCAGACATTTAATGGGCAATACAACTGACCAGCCACTGTGAAAAAGAGGAAGCTATTTACTTTGTACAGTAAACAAAGCCAAAGTTGTTCTATCAGTTGCAAAGGCAACGCAGCTTTTTCAGTTTAAATTCATATCCACGGAATCCTTTGATTTGGGGAACTTTTTGCACGTGTTAAAAAACAACAGGAGCTGCTAGATGTTTTCAAATCTAGTCCTTATTTAGCAGCTATAGAACCATGAATTCAGAAATCTGGGTTTATGCTGCTAGTTAAAAGGCAAAAAAGCTCCATAGGTTCTGGCTATGAACACTTTTTTTAAGTTTTCTACCATATACCTGCACCCTCTTGCTTTATGCTTTACAGCTACGCTCCTTTTGAGGCAGTTTCTCACTGCCTGACTTGCGTATCTACTACTCAATTGCTTATTTTAATATCACAGTCTAGCTTTATCCTTATTCACTGTGATGCATTTTTAAAATATTCATTTATGAAAATGTAATAATAATGAAAAATGTAAATTTTAAATTTACCCAAGTATTACATCAATATTATTTTCCATCCTATGAACTAAGATTTCTTTATCCACAATAGGAACTGTTGGTGCTACAGCGCAGCTGCCGCATGAAGTTAGTTCCTGTTTGTTGCACTGCCTTCTTGAGACCCACTGACATGGCAGTTCAGAGGAGGCTGTCCAATACATGACAAGCAACTTACCTGAAGAGGTTATTCTTCTATTCTGATTACATTACTCTTCCGTGCTGTAAAAATAAACTAGTAAAAAAATAGAACTGGACAAATATGACTGACAAACACGGCAGTGTAACTATACAGACACCAGTGATCTTGGGCAGCAAAGACTGGTAAGCTGATGGTAACATAAGCTACCTTATTTGAATGTGCTGCTGAGAAAACTGTGATGTTTACATGCACTGGGCTATTCTGAAACATATATAACCTATGGCACTAGGAAAAAATACACAATCACAATGGGATATGCAGATTACCAAAAAGCAAGTTTCACATTTAGAGTATTCAAACACCGTTTGCTTCTGTGTTCTTAGCAATCTGGGAAAAAATCTGCTATGAAAAAAGAGTGCTACTTTTTGCTATGAAAAAAGAGTTCAGTTGATGGTACATAAAATATGGAATAAAACTGCAATGCTGCAGATTGTTAGCAGTAATTCAAACTGCTATTTTCAAATTAAAGGATCGAGTGGACATAACTTCATTCATTTCATAGTATTTTTTCTGTAATCTCAATGCTAGTTTACCTGATAGTGCAGTATTTTATTATGACTTTTGCATCTGGAAACTACATACATTTTAAAGAAATGTAATACAAAAGACACAACTACAGTCACTGCAAAAGTTGTTTCTATGAAGGTACAGGGTTCCAATTTCAATAAAAGGAAGGGATACTTTAATTCCATGTGTACTGAGACCTTGTCTTCAACTACACTTAACAAATACACCCTAATAAATTTAAAGAACCAAACATCAGCAGAAGCTAACCTTACAATAGAGACCAGTTCTCTACTACTGAAATTTGTATTTTCCTGATTTGTTAAAAAAAAAAATAATTGGTCCACATACAAAGTAAAATAGGTAAGTCTAAGCTAAGCAAACTTGTCCTTTTTATTCAGGTCCAGTTGTAGGAGTTTCTTGGAGGTAAATCATAATGCATTCTCTCTTCCTCTTCAGGTCCATAATCTAATGGCAGACCATAATTGTAATCAACCGTTACAACTGGTAATCTTTTGCTTTGTTCCATCTCTCTGGTAGTTTCACCTTGAAAAGGTTTTCCTTCATACCCTATTGAACTATATTCTTGCTGTACAGACGAAGATGGATACATTGTTCGTGAAGAATATGGTGCAAATCTGTTTTTTCCTCTATTAAATTCATCTGTGGGATGCCTTCTCCTATGGCCTTCAGGACAATTTGGTCGATTACTGTAATAAGAACAAATATGAACAGTGAAATCCTTAGAAATAAAACAGTTGATTTGTTGTTGGTGGCCACCATTAGACATTAAACTTGTATAACCTTGAAAGAACAATTCAGACCCTCAATCTTGTTTTTACCCCCTAAAATTAAAATTCTCTCTACCAGGCATTGCAAACTTGTTTATATTAATTTTTCGATTCTAGCAATTAAAATTATGGCTCTTTATATTATGTAATTCTACTAGAAGACTGTTTTGTTTCAAGTGCTGTTTCTAATTAAAATTCCCTATTTACTGAGGATTTCTTTACCTAGGGGCCCTTTTTGTTCCTAAACCCATGTTTTAATTTTTGTGGATAATATGTAATAGCAGCTCTCTAGTACATAGTTTAACAGGCAATAATATACTTTGGATTTATAGCTCCAAATATTTTAATTCTTAATTATTCTGTAATAGCGGATTCACTCTCCTACAAAATATATATGGAAGGATCTTCCTCTTCTGTCTTGAGGATTGCTTTTTAAATTAAGTTTCTATACAAAACAAAGTGGGACCAAGTTTTGTTTCATGTTGACTCTAAAAAAGTAAAGCAAACACATAAGCTTTAAATAAGCGCAACCTAGGAAAAATTTGCTTTCAAAGCTGCAACACTCCAGCTTATATCAAACCCTTCCATATGTCAAAATAAAAAGAGTTAATTAACTGATCATTTATATATGATTTTAAAAGGATGATTAATTTATTTCAAATTAATTTATTTTTTAAAATTAATTAATTATAAGTGCTGAGGCTTACACTTCTATTCTCTAATTCTGGTCTTACAGCTCAAGGGTGCTTTACCTGTCTGAACACCATTCACGTGGCAAGTCATTGCGACCTGGATGATCATGAAAAGGTCTTGGCCTTTGTCCATGCCCTTTATTAACATAATCAAAGTTTTTTAACTGAGTCTGTTCCTGTAAATCATCATAAGGCTGATGGTCATGAATAGGTCTGCGCCTTTGTCCAGGACCTTTATTATCATAATCTTTTAGTTGTATCTCTGTTTGTAAGTCATTGCAAGGCTGATGATCATTGAAAGGTCTCAACCTCTGCCCACAATCCCTATTACCAAACTTGAAATCTCCCAATTGCATCTGTGGCCGTAAGTCATCATGTGACTGATAGTCATGGAAAGATCTTAGTCTTTGGCCAGGACCTTTGTTGACACAATCTAACTCTTTCAACTGCATTTGACTCTGAAATTCATCACAAGACTGGTGGTCATGGAACGGTCTTCGTCTCTGGCCACAGCCCCTGCTACCAAAATCAAAATCCTTTGACTGCCTGTCTTCCTGCAGATCATTACAAGATGGATGGTCAGGAAAAGATCTCTGCCTTTTTCCACAGCCTCTGTTAAATTCAATGCCCCTCAATTGTCTCTCTGCCTGTAAATCATCATGAAACTGGCATCCATGAAAAGGTCTCAACCTTTGTCCAGGTCCTTTGCTATTGAAGTCTAGATCCTTCAGCTGCATGTCTTCTTGAGAATCATCATAAAACTGATGATCAGGAAAGGGTCTTCGTCTCTGTCCTGGTCCCCTATTATAGTCCCAATTTCTCATCTGCATTGGTGCTCTTAAATCATCCTGAGTCTGACGGTCATGAAACGGTCTTCGTCTTTGTCCAGGCCCCTTATTAATGAAATCAAAATCTCTCAACTGCATCTGTCCTTGCAAATCATTGTGACAGTGGTCATCATAAATTCTTAATCTTTTCCCAGACCTGTAAAGAAGTTTTTGTCTTAAACAGAACATCATACTTCTAAGTGCTACAAGTCATTAATGAAAACAAGTTTTTTTTTAACTAAGAATTGATATGAAAAACATTACAAATATATAGGTATCAAAGCTACTAAGAATCCAAACTGTAAGTAAGACTAAAACTTTCGATGTCATAGCTGTGACAAACGTTAAATTGTAATTCTATAGCACTTGTTAAACAGTCAGAACCAGTGATTCCAAATTAATTTAAAATATTTGCAAATTAAAAATAATTGTAGAATAATAAAGAAGGACAGGCAAAGTAAAGCTTTGAATTTTTCCAAGTGAACTAATTACAGACTTCTAATAGCACACATTCCCTTCCTTTCCCTTGTCTTTTCACTGTTTCTTCATATTCTGTATATATATATTTTGCATGAGTATGCTATATTAATACAATTTCTTTTAAATTAGAGTATCTATAGTATTTTTAATAAGAAACAGTTCTCTTTCCCATGGTGTGGGTTTTTTTGGCTTTTAATTCCATGTTTCTGACTATTACCCCTGAAAATCTTCATTTGGGAACCGCTCTGGAGGTGGGGGTGGAATAATTTCTTCATCTGAATCCCATACATCCATTCCAAGGTTACTAAGAAGAATAAAAACATCTCACATAGGTTTCTTTTTTTTAAAACATACCATTGAGAGAGGAAAAAACCCCAAATGAAATTCTTCAGTTTAGAATGATAGAAATTTTTGTATGTGAAGTTAAACTTACAGACATTCATAACTTATAAAATTTTAATCTTGTAAATTCATTTGGGAAGGGCTGCAGGGAAACAAAGAGAATACCTAAATTTCATAAGCTTGGAACAACATCCTAAAGAATATGAGACAAGCACCATACGTATTCAAAAATCTGGCATAGGACTAACTTAGTCACGCACAGACTATAAAACAATGATAGCAGTAAACCAAAGGACATTCCATAAACTAAAAAGACACAAATCAGTCAGGTATTATTTTAAAATCAACTTCCTGCTACAAGATACCACTGGCACACATAACTGAGGAAGATCTAAAGGTTAGCTATTCTTAGGTGAATATGATAAGCATAACATTCTTACGCACCAGGGATACAATTACTATGAATAGAGGAGTTAAGAACAAACTTTCACTTCCCCATACTTTTTTATTCCTAAAACTGTTGTACTTTTTTTTTTTTATTTAAGTATTTGGTTCTACCATGCCAACAACAGCAGGCAGATCATAGAGCTTATAAAAAAAATCTTTGCAGTGGCTTCTTTCCTCTTAAAATGAGAGAATACAGACTCAATACACTTGTCTTAGTATGATAAAACCACACCAATGCTCAGTAGTACATCAGATTAAAAAAAATCTTTTGAATCATATAAATTGAAAAGATGGAACACAGGAATTACACTGCACTTCTTACAATACACATGTAGTTGCACATTAAAGGCAAGAGGGTTAATTTTGGCTTATGACTAGAAGTGAACTTTTCAAAATACTAGTAGACACACTGGAAAATCTTAACCATACAACCAAAAGCTTTTGTTTACCTTCTCATTGGTTGTGTTCTGAGATCTGTGAGATACACAAGACCATCCATGCGATGACCTCTAGAATCACCAAAAGCTACAGAAAAAATGATACAAGTCTAATGAAATGTGCTCCACTGAGCCACAAAAATGTGAAAGGCAAGTTTCTGTTCACCATGAGATGCTGACTTTGAAACAATTATAACTTATAAACTTGATATTAAATACTTCAGCAGACTGGCAATATTGCAGGTTTGTTTTGTTTTGTTTTTTTAACAACTGAAACTAATAGTGGTAGCAACCTATGACTGAAAACTCTTCAAAAGGAAAACAAAAAAAGACTTTAAGCAGCTGAAACATATTCCTACTATGCTGTCAATTTGCTAATGCTCAAGCCTTGCCTGGAATAGAATCAACAGTCAGAGAAAATCTTCTATGGAAGTCAGCATGTTAAATAAGGATACTAAAATAAAATTGTAGTATTTCTGAATACAATTGTAGTAATTGTGAGTTATAGCCCAACATGTACCTTAGTTCAAACTGTATAAATACCTTGAATTGCTGTCTCTGGATCCCAGCCTTCAACGTCTATAAGGTATCTGAGGAAAAATATGATTGGATTATTGTCCCAAAGGGATTACATGTTAATATAAGGACACTATCTTTTGTGAACAATGATTTCTGATTTTATACAACCCTTACCTACATATAAGGTAGCCAGTTCTATTAATTCCATTAGTACAGTGAACGCCAATAAGTTTCTCTATCAAAAAGGAAAACATAGTCTTTAATAATTCAGAAAGTGAATTTACTAAAAGATTAGTGCAAGACAAAAAAAAAAAAAGCTGTACTTTTCTAGCAAAGTAATGATAAATAATGGTTGCTATTTACAAAATTATACTGTCACGCCTGTAAAAGAACAGACACATCCAGACATTGTCCTCTTCATGCTGGATCTCTAGCAGCAGTTAGCTCACTACTTCCAAACCTGTGAAGACTGAGATTAACGCTGCAGAACGCAGGAAAAAAGAAAGAGGAGCGATGACAGATAAAGTGGCTGGCCTCAGCCAGAACTGCAGTAACAGAAGAAAAAGAATAAAATATGGTTTTGAAAGCAAATCTAAACAAGCACATGTAGAATTGAAGAACTTAATTTAGATTCTCGTAAACCTTAGAAAAAGGAGAAAATAAACACCCCTTGTGTCTTGGAGTATGAAATACATTACTAGAATAATTCCTCTAAGTTAACTAAAAATTTGGATCATTATTGAGGAATGCAATAATAGCAATGGGGAATTTAGGTTCATGCATGGAGAAAAGAAGCACTCTAATGGGAACCAGTAATCTCTAAAGGAATTCTGTCTTTTTTGGAACGGTTATACTAATCAGCTAAAGGCTAAAAAGCAGAATAACCTAACTATTGAGGTATTTCCAACAGAAATAGGAAAACACTACTATGGTCATGCAAGGCACTGATAAAACCTCATCCAGACTAGTCCATACAATTCTAATTACCCGTATTTAATTAAAAAAAATAAAATTGAAATATGTGATTTAGCATTTTAGACAACAAAACTTTAATCATCAGAAGAACAAAGTTGTGGCAGAGATTAAATACTAACAGACCGTCTTTGAAATGGAACTTTGATAAATTTTTGAGCGAGATAAAATGTAACTGTTTGCCACAGAATAGTCACATTGCCATATAAGTTTATTTTAAGTTGGTGTCCTAACAATTAAGAAACTAAAAAACCCTAGCTTCTCAAAAATTATTTGTAAGAAGAATCCTGAGAAACTTTAGGGGTAATTAAATCAGAGAACAAGTTACAATGAGTAAGTTAACGTAAAAACGAAAGTTTTCCCAACTCTGCAATCATATAAGCCCTGCCACAATGGTCTTACTAGCTGGAACTGCAGGTCTTCATCCAGTAACAAATTAGGAATTGATTTTCTCAATTCTGAGGATCAGAAATAATTAGATTCAAATACAGACTATTCTTTGTCACACAAAAAGGCACTAGATCAAAACCAGAAGAAAACTAATAATCTCCAAGTATTTTCCCTAAGCCAAAAAAGAGCAAAGGAAGAACTGCACACTAATTTCCTGAGCAAGGACAAAGGCTTCTTCTTATACCTTTTAATTTTCTCAGCACTTCTAATTCAGGCTCTCATACCTGAGATTTAGGTCAGAGCTCTTTCACAAAAGAGTTGACAATCCACAGCAAAACCACGGTTATGCTCTGCAGCAAACACTGTATGCACTTGGGTGGTTAATATCTACTTTCTCACAGAAAATGCCAAAGTTATCACAGCAAACAGCATGAAAAAGCTTGAAAGAATGGTCCTCCAGTATTGGACAGACAAACAGTTAAAGTCTACCTGCAAAGAATCACTAGCAAAAAAAGGGAAAAGCTAAGAGCTGCATACAGTCTTTGGCAAAATGCATGCAAATCTATTTATGCAAAAAGTACCTTATACCATCTCAGAAAGAACTGTACTATTGCATTATCACTAAAATAACAAGAGATCTACACTGTGGAAACACTGGCCCTGTGTCTGTAATATGATTTTTAAGAATCGCTAGGATATGAGGCCAATAACGGACTCATAAATCAAAAAACTGTTATGTCAGACAAAATGGACTTAGGTTGCTCACATGTATCAGTGTCGAGTGCCATCAGAGAAATACTGTGCTATTTAGAACATCCATAGAAGGCTGGCAGTTACAACACTAAGCTGATGGTGGACAACCGGGTCAGACAGATGAAAGCCTTGTTGTGGTTACTTTGATACATATGGCAAATAAAGTATTAGAAAGGGCATTTATGTTAGAAGTCATTTTTGAAAAAGACATGCTTTGAATGCAAAATGATATGTGGTGTTTCTTAATGTATCTTATTATGATAGCAAAGCAGAAAGTGCTATGGAAAGTCTGAGATCCTTGGTGCCTTACATATCTGTTAAAATTAATAAACAGTACTGCAAGCACTGAAATAAAATTTTGGGGTTTTTTACAGCATAAAATGCTGATATTTACCATTTCCTGCATTTTCCCATAGGAATTTTCTGACCCATTTTTTGAACTGTAAGATAGTAGCATTATCGGGGACTTCAAGTCCAACTGTATAAAGTTTCTTATACTGCACACTTTTAGGTAAATCCTAGGAACAAGAAGAAAAAAAAATGGCAAAAATTATTGATTTCTTGCATCAATGAAAAACCTTAAGCAGTATCTAACATAATGCCAATGTAAAACAGCAGTTCAAATCCTGAGTAGAAACTGAAAAAATCTTGATGCAATTCTACTGAGAATTACATTTCCACTTTAAAGACCTGATCTCAAAGAAAGAACAGTTTTTACAGAAGATGCAGCACATTGGCTAAAGAGACGAAATTCCTGTAATTCCATTCAAACCCATTTTACAATTATTAGCAATATTTGTCCTTCCCAACCACAATCATATATATACTCACATATTCACCCCCTTAATGCTTACAGCCCACGTACACTGAAAGATTAACATTCAGTTATAACACTGCTATTTACTCTCCTTTTCAATAGGAGGCTGATTAATCACAATTGTTTGGATCATACTGATAAAAAATTTGAAATTAATAGAGTAGTTTAAAAATGTGCACTTTCTTACTGGATTCCACTAAAGATCAGTGACAAAAAAGACACTTGGAATAAACAAGATTGTCTTCAGGGCACAGCCTGTAAATCTCCTCCATCTTTTCTGCAGTGCCTGGCACTAGAGTCTTTACCCATTACTCTTGAGTTCCTATAATACAAATGAGCCACAAATACAACTAGCTGGGAGATGGAGCTACTTCCTCTGTGATAAAGCATTTAGTTTCTATTGGAGACACAACAAAGGTTGCAAAAACTGATTAATTTTGTTATTATGCTTATATTACCTTAACTTCATAGTATCGTGTGGTATATGTTAAATCAATAATTAATCCAAGCTCCACATTTAGGACTTTCATTGCAGCAATTAAATCTTTTGGTGTAAATTTCTGGGTTGGGGTAAGCCTCTGGTTAATTGCCTACAATTAAAATGGAAAAGAGAGATTTTCTTTTAAGTTATAGTAACACGACGTGTAATATTCAGCTGTTTTAATTAGGACTAGGAAATATCAGTATTCAGAAGGGAATGTTTATATTATCAGAACCATGTTCATTTACTATACAGAAAAAAAAAAAAGGAACCAAATAAAAAGAAAGAATTTGTGGTGTATTTTTATTAAGATGAAAATGCAAGAAAATACGTGAGAATTTCCATGTGTACAATGTTAACAAACATTATTAAAATATGCACTAATTTGACAGGCACAAAAATCCTGCAAAATGCAGCATGTGTATACTGATCATGTATTACAGATTAGGTAACTAAACATCAGCAAAAAGTAAACCACTACAATCCCCTTTTCCCCAAGCACACTTTGTCCTGCATGATAACACAAAATTAACAGTGTATTTGATGTAAAATATTTGAAGCTGTGACACAAGAACTCCTTTCTTCTAAAGGTTCTAAAGGTTCTCCCCACAAATGTGCAGCCATTCCTATTTCCGCTTCGTCTCTTGGCAGAGCGTACTTGCATGTCATTTAGCACTGAACAAGACTAAAATATGGTGATTAAGAAAGCTGCATGTTAGTGGGTAATGAATAATAACTTCATTTGACATAACCAGTGGGAAAAATGTTTACTCACCCTATTGTGGCTGTGTTTTTTGAAATGTGTTCTTCACTCTAGGTATGAAAATGCCTCATACATGCAAGACTGGACTTTCTCTGAATAGAGCCCTCATCGACTGTGAGAGCCTTTTGACACAGGTTCAGCCATAACTAATAAAGACAGTGGCAAAAGGTACAGCAGCCTCAACCACCTCTCAGTTCCTTTGTCAACAAGATATTCAAGCAGACTGGACTCATAACCGATGGAAAGGAAAGCAGTCACAGACCACATAGCTCTCAGAACCACGCATGCTATAAGGCAATTAACCATTCCTTCTTTTGACTGTATGGATTATAATCTAAGATGCTAGCAAGCACTTATCCTGTCCCTGGAAACAAAATTAAAGAATAAAGAGCAGAACAGTCCTATCAAAACTGGTCATCATGAAGTTGAAGCTAAAAAGAGTAGGATAGAAAGCATATAGAAGTATTCAGTCCTGTGTATTTCAGATACTGGTGCACTGCTGAAAAAACAGTGGAAGCTGGTTGAGGATTCAAACAAAATGAGCATGAGTCAGTTATTACACCGCTATTCAGCAGTGACTTTTAGTAAAATCTGAAAATGAATTTACTAACTTTGAGGTGACAACAGTGAATCTGCAAAAGGTCTATGGTAGAATGTTCCTGATTTTTTTATTATGTGAAATCACACAAACTGAGGTGGAATACAATTTTCAAAAATAAGATATCTCTAGACATATTGCTTGATTGAATAAACAGTTAAACGTGTTATGATAGACTATGTTTTGAAAGACTACGTGGAATTTTCTGAAAAACTCCTGCTCTGATAATGTGGAAAATCTGTAGTCTTTGATTTCCATAAAATTATATTTTTGCTTATATTACCTAGATTGTTATTCATATCATAAGCCCTTCCATATGATTTTCTTACAACAGTCGTGAAAAGCTGTTAAATAAGATAATGAATTTAGGTGACAGTAGTGATCAAATTAATTGTGCTGATTGGCTAGAGATTTTATGAGTTTTAAAAGGTAAATAAAAAGAGTAACACCAAATACAAATTTTAAAAGAAAGAGAAAAAATATAGAATATTATGTAAAAAAATCACTAGTAGATGACTGGAAAGGCTAAATCTGAATAAATTATTTTTTAATAAAACTTTCCTGAAGTTTGCATGAGTATTCATGTTGTTATTTATTACTTTTGCACTATATGTAATAAAGCCAATCTGTAGTTACTTTTTATACATACCCCTTTTAAAGGTACTTTGAATGCAATAAATCTAGTTCCTGGTATAGGCTGTCCAACTGGTGTCAAACTCCGCCATCTGTAATGAAACAAATAGTTACTTCTAAATATTTTTTAAAACTACAGTAGAATTCTGTCCCTAAATCTGGAATTATTCTATGAAGTGGTTTCAAGGCATTGTGAGGATGTTTGAAAACAGTCTTCTTCTTTGCTTCTTCAACTTCCAAGAAATTCCTCCCCTCAAAATGATAGGACAGCATTTATAAGCAAGTAGCACCAATATGAAGCAAAGCAGACGGGCAAAGTTCAACAGGTAAAAAGGTATTCTTGGTGGAAATTTTTCAACTTAGCTCAATCAAACATATTTTGAAAGTTGTCATATGATTGCATCAATCATTTCATTGACAATGAAATGCAAAGTTTACTTTTATTAAAAATACAGAGCTTCTAGGTTTTGCAAATGCATTTACTTTGTAATCTGCTTATTTTTCAAAGAAAGACTCTTGACTACTTTCTCTTGGCACTTTGAAAAATACAGAGAATATTCTGCCACACCAAAACCTAGCAAAAATCACCTACTAATATGAAAGTATTAAGTATAAAATGTATATTTTAAAAGTATATTAAAAAATTAAGTATACATAGTATAAAAATAAATAAGTTCTCTTATCTTACATTTCCATGTGTAACATTCAGTACAGCAATAATGTGTCGAGTATTCCAGGGTAAGATAAACTAGAACTGAGCTCAAGCCATGAATTCAGAATGATTTTCATCCAATAGTTAAAAATCAGTTAGTAAAATAGTGTAAACAGGTATACATTACTCTCTGCACGTGCATTTCATAACTGAACCTGAGTTTACGAAATTATACCAACAGTAAGATTTTGGATGCTGATGTACAAATGCATAAAACTGTAAAAACATCATAGTATTTTATGACTGTTTGTTAATGTAACTTGAATTCTTTTTACTGGCTGGTTCTCCACTAAAACATTGCAGTATACAACTACTGAAGGACAATAGCATTTCAGACACTGTGGAGAACCAGAACTTGACTAAATGGTGGAAACTCCAGTGCAAGGGGTCACTCGAATCCCTCTCTTATACTGATGTCTCACTTCATTACAAAAATATTTCTCCAGTACTACTTTCTAGGATTGAGATTGCAATGGACCCTGTACACCTCTGCTCCAAGACATTACTGGGAAAAGGGAGAAATGCTTTTTGCCATGAAGAAATACAGGAAGTCTTAATTCCAGTCCACCTCCTCTTCTCACTGCTGGAGCAAAGACTGTGCAAATAGCATCAGATCAAACATTCAGGGCTAGGGCTGAGTGACAGGGACACAACAAGAAGAGTGGGCTAAGAAGAACAAGGTACAAGACTAGCAGTGGAAACACTGGCTATTAATGTCATTTATTAATTTAGGTGCTAAGTACACTCAAAGTGCTGATATTTAGCAAGGTTGTGCAGTACTATAGCACAAGCCTTACATAAAGCCAACTTTAATTATACCACAGACACAGTATTGCAAAAGGTGTTAGTTATTAGATGACCAGTTTAAAAAATTCAGCGTTCTTGCTTAGTTTCAATATATCTAGCTACTTTTAACTTAACTGAAAACTCAAGTTTATTGTATCACTTTAATGAGCATAAAGAAATTTTGATTAAAATTGTTAAGAACTGAGGCAGTAACAGAAAGACAATCTCAAAAAATGCCTTCCATGTCTGTTTATCTATGAGGGTGTTTCTCTTGCAGCATCATTAAAAACAAAACAGTTACTGTTATATTTACTGCCATTATAATAATATTGTGATGACTTCCATAGTTTTACTTCCATAGTATGTTACCATCTGCCCTGGTTCTTATGCTATAGTGTACCACAACCTCACTTCTTCCAACAGCTATTTCTGGGGCCAGTAAATTGCACGTGCAGGATTACCTAGGCTAAAATTACATTTCCTTAAGTCCTCTTCCAGCATTCAATGCTATTTTTCCTGGTGTACTAAACTAATTCACAGTGAAGAACTACAATGTGCTGTGCTAGCACAAGGATGACATCAATCTGAATCAGACTGGGAGACTGACAATTCCTCAAACTCCTTTTCCGCCAGAAACCCCACAGTGTGGATGCATAGCCTGACTTGGTAATAGTATCGAAAAGTAAGTATCTGGAGAAGCTGAAAGCACTTCAGTATGATGAGTTTTGTCAGATGGTAACACTAATTTTATAACCAATTACTCCACAGTAGATGTTTCTCTCCTTGAAAGACACACAGGTATTAGTTTCCAATCACAGAAGCTGAAAGTACAGTCCACTGCTTCTTCCATACTTAAGAAATGCATGTAGCTTGAAAGCTGCTCCAGTTCAAACGCAAGGGGGAAAAAGAAAGGAGAAACAAGCATCCAATTCCCAAAGGTTTAGTAATAATTTCCAAGTATGGAGAAAACAAGTAGGACAGCTATTCTTTCCGGCTTTCAGCAGCAAACCTAACTCACTCTAGCACAATTTTGTCCAACTGTTAAAACTGAAATTTCATAGAAATGTCAGAGAAAGACATGCTTAATGGCTTAAGTTTTATTCTAATCTCTGAGTTTGTCAGCTATGAAAAAACCTTCAGTTTCCTGAAGTTATTTTTGAAATTTTGTTCATCTTTTCTTTCTATTTATTGCTTTTAGGCCATCATATTTTGCAAGAAATCATGCTTTTTGTATTTTATTGCTCCTTTTAAAAATGTTCTTAATAAACTTACCTAACACTTCCCCTGAAACCAGGATGTCAACCTTCGCTCAAATAATGTATAAACCACAGGTTATTGTCCCATTATAGTGTGCCTTTATATCTCAGCACAACCTTCTATCCAAGTTTATACTGATGTCACCTGTAACACATCGGCTAAACTTTTAAACATGACTGCCTCTTTTTTTTTTTTCCCCAGTAGAACTGGAGAATAGAGCTGTATCTGTTTTAAATGAGAACATTCTGTGGTCTCCGTATGCACTCCCAATGAAGTCATCAGAAAGCCTCTCTCATGCATTTGGGGGTTTATTATTATTTTTTTTGCTGATAAAACATTTTTGTTGTCCTCTTCTTAAAAACAAAACTGCACCATGTTTCTGGACCTGAAGCCATGAAAATATTCCTTGATCACATGCATGCAACCACCTGCTCCTGTCTTATCAGTTCTTCCCCAACTCCTAGTAGCAAACATCTAAGTAGTCAGAAGGATGGACTACTCTTCCACTTCCCCAGTAAGTATACACCTGGGTGTAAGGTTAGGAAGAAGGGACTGTGTTTGGCTGATGAAGTGTTCACAGACAGGCTGGAGCATTATACTCACCTGGGGGATGAAAGGCTGGGTTGTTCCTGTCTTGAAGGAGACACATACCTTACCTGGCTGCAGGTGCTGAAGATGCTTGTGGCAAGAAAGTGCCTGGGGCAGTCAGTGCCCATTCTCTGTGGGCAGGACTGTGCCTGCTCCTGCCTCTTGCTTAGTGTAAGAGATACTTACCCATCAGGGATAGTATTCTTCTTTACCATATTGAAAGCAGGAGCAAGCAGAGCAGGAGACAGCGGTGAAAGTGGGCACTGCAGCAAAGGAGAGAGAACCAAGCAGTTAACACGGTGCTAATCTCTTTCTCCATCAGTGGGTCTTTTCACAGGGTTGACTCTCAAGTAAAATAAACCAAGCAGTCAGCAGGGGCTTAAAGCCATCCTGAACAAGTTCTGCAGCTTGCAAGCTAGCCAATTTTCTGCACTGCTACAGTACAGCAAGAGAGAAAGACAACAACTCACCTCTCCTCTCTGGGAGATCAAAAGAAAGAGAGAGGAGAGGCGGCAGGTTTCTAACTCTTAGCAGCAGCACTGCAAGGATGAAGATTTTCCTGGCGGTCCCTGTTCTCTCTCCTGTGGCTCAGAGCAGTCTATTCTGCCCTTGTGCTCCCACAGCTACAACACTTGTCTGAAGAAACTCCAGGCAGCTGAAATAGGCGAGGCCGGCACCTCAGCAAGGGAAGGGCCGTCGCCTGCCCCACGTTAACCTAGACGAGTCTGATCCCGCTGGATCTGGGGCACCCTCAGCGCCCACCGATCTCCCAGGACAGGGACAGGGGCAGGGGCAGGGAGGAGAGGGGAGCTCCCCCGGTCTGTGGGGGACCCATGCCCGCCGCTCCAGAGAAGACGCTTGAGGCTGGCGTGAGGCTCCTTCCCCACAGCCGCACATCCCCGCTGAGGCAGGGAGCCCCGGGCAGGACCGTCTCCGAGGCCGGCTCGGGACGCTGCCGTAGCTGGAGATGGCTGAGCTCGGGCGAGGAAAAGAGGAAAAGGAGAGTAGGGGCGGGGACGGAGGGGGGGGGGGGTGTGTCGCGGCCCGACTGTGAGAGGGTGGGCAGTCGGGGAGGGAGTGGGCTGCAGCAGCAGTCGGTAACAGGGAAAGGCTCAGGCACCGGTGAGGCGGGCGGGGAAGATCGGGGCTGGGACGGCCCGTACCCTGACAAGATTTCCCTTGCAGAAGATAGTTGTTGAGAGAACGTTCCCGAAAAAGATCTCGACTGCGCCTGCGCAGAGGCCGGCCAGCGCGCCGGGGGAAAGAGATTGCGCCTGCTCCTCTGCGGCCGGGCCGCGGAGCGCCGAGAGCGCCTGCGCGGCAGCTGGAGAATGGGCGAGCGGCTCCGGAGCGTGCAATGAGCTGCTGGCCAATAGGATGCGGGGGTGTGTGCCTCTGCGCGTGTGTAGTAAGCGCGTGGGTGAAGGGGGCAAGGCTCAGGGCGCATGCGCATCCGGTGGGGCGTAGGGCGGGGTCGTAGCCTGTGCGTAGCGGCTCGTGGTGTGGGCGGGCGTTGGGGGTGCCTCTGGGGGAGCAGTGCCGGGGTTGGGGTGCTGGTGAGGGGCCTTTCGACTCACGGGCGGGCGGAAAGAGATGGTTGTGGGCATTTTTTTTTTTTGATGGGAAGGTTTTGTGTCAGGTGTGGCCCGGGAGTTGGGGCTTGGCGGAGCCGCCGCTGATCCCTTAGCGGAAGCCCCGCGGAGCTGTGGAGGCCTGAGGACTCTGAGGGAGAAGCGTATGGGTCGGGAAGGACACATCGCCCTTGTCTTACACTGAGAGATGCACTACGGCCCCGGCTGCACCTTTCCTCTCGGAAGAGACGCCAAGGCCGCTTTCGATATTTTCTCGCTGTGCTTGCTTTGCTTTGTTTTTTCTTTTTTTTTTTTTTCCTTTCTTTTACTGTAGGTCGCTGTCTGCCGCCCTTGCCTGCCGCCTCTGGTGTGCAGCAGTATTGTGTTGACAAGTGGATAGATGAGAAGCTGTGAACTCTTCTTTTTAAAATGGGAGGCAGACAGGAAGAGGAGAGGTAATTGGTGAGCCAGTGTTAGCTCACTTTAATGTGTAGTCTGTGGTATTAGCTTTCATTTTCAGGCTGGCCTTTAAGTTGTTTCTGAAACTCTTCTGTTTGTCATCTAAAATAGCTTACAGTGTATTAATGTACAAATGCTGTGAAATGGTAATAGCATTCTTGCACTCCCCATTCGCTTTTTTATATGAGGCAGAAGTTGCCAGCGTTAAATTTCACACCCAAAGTTCTTTACCAAATTATTGATAAGCCTGGTTATTAATTTCAGAGCTGCAATTTAGTCTGAAATTACCATGCTGATATTGGAGAAACAGAACAACTTTATTTCTGTTTGTCAAGGTGGTAAACTTTTAACATCTCTCATACTAGAGTATTACAGATTTCAGCAGTTGTGTTGGTTATTTTTAAGTTAACACACTGGATAAAAAAGAACTATAGCTCCTGAATATATGTTAGTGTCTTACTGCTTCTTTCATTCCTTTATTGCACACTTTAAAGTAATGTTCATATAACATTTGCTGAAATGAATGTACTCTGAAGCAGTGCTTACTTTTCCAGTATACATGTTAAAACATTATTTTTTTTAATGTACACACTTAAAACAAATGTATCCTGATCAGAAATAAAATGTTGTCAGAGAAAAATAACAAAGGGAAGTATTTTCACACTATTGTAAAGTAAGAACTAGAAAAATACATACCAAATGTGTGAGTTCCATAAGTGTTCTGTTTTGCTAGGAATCTTCGCTGTCTACCTTTTTTCCACATCTGCATAAGAAATGGTTCACGACTGATTTCACTGAATCAGTGGAATGAGAGCAAAAGGTCTCTAGTTGATGCTTTACAGCTGAGCATTCAGGTTAGATGGTAGTAATCTTTTTGATACCTGTAAGAATGGAAATAGCTTGATGTTGTGACATAGTTCCATGTAGGATGGCCAGTCTTACTGAAATCCATTTGATATGTGCAGGAAAACAATCCTTTGGTACCTGACCATGCATTTAGTGAGGCATTATTAGCTTAACCAAGCAACTATTCATACAGTAAGTTTTCTGTGAGAGCAGTCATGTTCGTTCTCTGCTGAAGTGCTGTCTGAACATGCCTCTGTGGCGTATTCTGAGAAAATGGGGACAGCTATTCCATGGTATTTTATCACTTGGCTTTCTGCACTACTATTTCATGATACTGTAACAGTTGGCATACAAGCACCCTGAAGTATTCAGTAAGAGTGGAGTGGGCCATAGTGTCTTCTCTGCTTTTCTCTAAAAGTGCTGTGTAGGAAAATGGATTGAACTGCATCTATAAAGACATGTGTTGGAACTGCACTGTGAAAAGATAAGTGTACTGAAGGGTTATTGAATTTGTATCTGCTGAGAGTGAAATAGTGGTTTTTAGAAAATTGAACTGGCATTGTATCTTTTCATTAGTTGGGTAGCTGTTGGGTTCTGTAAAACGTTTGTTTCTTAGAGATGACTGTAATGATTTGCATGCTTACCACAACACAATTTTGGAAAAGTTTATTGTTGTGAAATCTGGTCAATAGGATTATAACAGGTTTTCTTCTTAATTTTTTTTTGTTCTTGAGTATAAAACTGAAGAGTCTGAGAATAGTAAAATGCAGATTATAACTTGTGTTTTCTTCAGGTTTGCGAGCACTGTGAAAGCTACTCATATTTTAGCCATCAAGTATAACACAGTCATCAGTGTTTTATAGCAGTATTTTCAAGACTTTATGCAAGGATAGTGCATACTGTCTTTTTCACTTCCAGAAATGGGCAGAAAAGAATCCTGTGTCTTCGAGGGAGAAAACCTGTAAGTCCTAAAATATTTTAATCTGAGGGAAAGCCAAAGGCCATAGCTTGACTCACAATTGTTTAGAACAATCTTGTGGAATCATAAGGTGCTCTTGTTAAGAGAGGGCCATAAATTTTTGAAATTCTCATAACACTTAAGTATAAAGTATTCATACTAAAATGTAATAATTTAAATGATAACTTATATCAGTTGTTTACCATCCTCTTTCTTTTGCTAGGAAGCATATGCTCATCAGTAAGGTCCTTCTAAGCAAGGTGTGATGTAGTTAATGCAATCACTTTATTGCCTAATAATTTACAAAGCCAGTGTCAAAGGAAAAAGTTTTTGAAACTATATTAAGATTTAAGTAAAATGATCTTTGTAGCCCTAGAGTAGGGGGGCTGATATATTTGGTCTGGTATGTAATTTTTAACAAAGAAAATCCTCGTTTTCTGGTTTCTGTCTCTTCTGAATATTTTGCATAGGATTCTGCCAGAGCTTGCCACATCAAGTTAGATTACAGCAGGCAAACAGGTAACTAGCAGTCATTCAGCCAGGTAGTGCACCAAGGAAAAGCAAAGGCAGTAATTGGAACTTCTTAGCTGCACAGTTAAAGTAGGATGTCAAGGCACTGATTGATTTTGGGGACCACAAACAGCTTTTGGGGACTCTTGTTTTCCTCTGTCGTGTTTTAAAATATGGACCCTTAAGTTGTGTTAGTGTCGGCTAGGCCAGAACTATATAGATGTGTAATTCCTCTGTGCTCTTACGTTGTTACTGTTTCTACAATCAAAGATTATATCTGCTTTTTTTGCTTTACATTTACATGGCATTTTATCTGCAGCTTGGTTTTGGTTTTTAACTTCCAGTTAATTTTTTACAGTGACTGCTTTTTCAGGTTACCTTTTGTAGGTGTAATGTACATTTCTTGCATAGAGCAGCTTTAGCAGCTTTTTTATTAAAAAGTATCTTGTATGAGTGTATGTGCCTTGAAAAATATGCATTGCTTTAGTTCTACCAGAATTTAACATTTTTTCATCGGTTTTGTTCTGTCACCTGTACAGGGTTTTTTGAGATATTTTCTTTATTTGGTCTGTGCAGTAAGCCTTTTCATCTGTAGGTCACGAGGGGCTCTCTAGGTTCAAGTCAAGTTCTCATTAACACTCAACCCTATTTAGATGCAGTTTTCTGGTAGTAGCACAAAATGTACTTTGAAATTATGACACATTCCCAAAGCTGATGCTTTTCTTCGCTGTCACTTGAGTGTAGTGTCAGATATGGTAGCAGCATGGATTAAATGGAGTATCTCCTTCACAGCTAGAGCTCATGCCAACTTCTTTTCTAGCTAGATGTTTCAAAATTGACCATCTCCTTAGTCAAGGATATGCGAGTAATGCAGATTTAAAAAACAGCTAATCATCTTCCTTGCTTAAACCAATTAATTTTTCTTTTTAATGTCCTTGAAATTTCATTATGTGATGCTGTTTGGTTTGCTTAATTATTCCCATGTACTCCTGCACGGTACTCTTGAGTTGTCATCAGTGGATGGCAGCCAGAAGGGTTGTTGGTATTAAAAGCTTGTTCTGAAAACTTAAACCGTGATTTGCAGTGAAACAGCTGCTGTAATGTTGGTCCTCATAATTTGTTTATTAATATGTTTTGACATTTACTTGGTACTGTATCACTTAAGATGGATCATGTACATTAAATATTGTAAGCAAATATTTTGAGTTTGTTCTTCTTTGCTCTGTTGTATCTTATTTCCTCAAAAACTTTCCTCACTCTTGCCCTAGAGTAAGTGCTTTCATACAGCATTTTTGAGATGCCTCATTTATGAAACTTACAAATATGCTTTCCATATGTCGTTTCTGACGCTTTTCGTATTGGATTATTCCTCTTAGCTTCCAGTACAAACTGTTAGTTCATACCTGTTCATTTTTGCATATTACTTTTAGCATAACTTCACTTTTTTAATCTCCTGTATAGTTACTAAACACCAGATGGGCACTTAAATTTTTAATTGAATCATTCTTTGAAGTTGTGGAGTCTTTATTCTTTTTAATCAGAGAATAGTTTTGGGGTATATAAATGAAAATTTAAAAGTACAAAAGTCTGTTAATAGCAATGGTAGGATAAATCTGCTCTTGTTTTGTTTTTGTATGGAAGTAGTGTGGATTTGCATCAGTGCAGCTGATGGGAGCGGGGTCCCCTTTGAAAAGGGAAAATCTGCATTCAGTGGATTTTTTCAAAGAAATATTTGTATCTCTTTGAGGGATGTTTGTATGCAGTTTGATTGTATT
The DNA here is from genome assembly GCA_026413425.1 of Tringa solitaria. Taxonomy (NCBI): domain Eukaryota; kingdom Metazoa; phylum Chordata; class Aves; order Charadriiformes; family Scolopacidae; genus Tringa; species Tringa solitaria. The sequence continues at coordinate 22,536,039 of JAOXJM010000002.1, forward strand.
GTTAGATTGAAGGAATATCAATTAGTCACAGTTAAGCCATACTGTAAACTGAGTATCTTGAAAAGGTGACTTTGCCATTTGGAAAAAAAACAGTCCCCTGAATAATAGCTCTCTTTCCAATGATACAGTGTGAAACTATCTAGTTTTCCTTATTAACTTAATGTTAAGTACTGGTTTAAATGGGATAGGTTCTTCAAGCATTTTATTTTCATTGTGTAAAGTACTAGTCTCAATTGGGACACACCCTGCCCCATCCGTTCAGCCTCCCCTGAGTAGTAGGCTTTGCAGTCATCTCTGAAACACAGATTTGAGCTGTAATCACAAGAGGGAGCAAATGGCATGGTTGGGACTTTTACTAAGAGTGCCTTCAGTTGTCAAGAATCATAGGTTAGGAACTAGCCCATGACTAATTCACACTCCTGATTTTTAAATGAGAAAATAATCCATTTGGAAATTAACGATAAATGTTAAATCTCAACTATCAGTGGGCATTTCAGTTTATTAATATTTGTAGTCACTAAAAAAATGTGACAGCAGATGGTCAAACATTTAATGTGTAGGAAAAAATGATACAGCACTTACATTTTATTTAAAACATTGAAAACTTTTCCTGATTTGTTTTTCATAGTTTACTGAAGACATTGAGTATGTTGGTAGATGACAAATTGAAGAATTTATAAATCAGAACTTAAAGGAAAGTAGTACAATAAAAATACTTATTTACATATTTCTTGCTATTGTGCAGCAAAACTTAACCAGTCAGCTAGAATTCTATTAATTTTTATTTTTACATGCTTTCATTGAATAGTCCCATTAAACTTGGTGGCTTAAGGTAGAGGTTTCTGAATTTAATTTCCTCATATTCACTCATCAGCAGTAATACTAGCTCCAGATAGTGTGTGAGACCTTATTGTTAAGGAGGGATACCCTCAAACCTCTGTAAATATTTTCACTCCCTTAAGTAAGAGACCCATGCTGCTGTCTTTCCCATCCCCAATGCCTTAGCTTTGTACCTCCTTGAACAGTGTCAGTACAGTGGCTGGAAAACAGAGGGTCGATATAATGTCTATTATCATGTACAGAAGGAAGCTGCCATGAAGGATGATGAACATGATGCTCTTAGTCGTATGATTTAGTTTTAGGTAGTCCTATGAGGAGCAGGGATTTGGTCCCTTCCAACTTGAGATATTCTATGAACAGAAGTGGCCCTTGTGGAGATAGTTACTTTTTGACTTAAGTTTGTGTCTTCATACAAGCAGAATTGTTATTTAATATTATTAAGCAGTATTTAGATACACTGCAGATAACTTCATTGTCAAAGCACAGAACAAAATACTGGTTTAAATTAAAAAATGGAGAGATATATATGTGCTTTCTCAATTCATGTAGCATCGGTTCTGTGAGTATAATAGGTTTGAGGATGTGTGTTCTGCTTTAGTATGAAATTGCTTGAAAAATGTAATCTCAATATCTGGTTATTCAACACTAGCTTGTATTAAACTTAGTTAAGTCTTGTCAAACCATCAAGACTATGTTGGAGATAAATTTAAGATTTATATTGGCAATGCTAGTTAGACATTTGAAAGTTGTTAATTGTGAATTTACCATTCAAATCACACTATAGAATCTAAACTGGAGAGGTTTTTTCAGTTATATCAATCCTGTTTTCTTTCAAGTGAATAGTTACTTTGAATGCATAAAAATTGTATGTTAATGTAGCCACTTTAAATGGTATCTCCTTGTTTAGTTAGGGAACTAGCAGTGTATAATAAAAGCAGGAGAGGACACCTTTGTGGCTAGTGCTTGAAACCAACCGATCGTCCCAGCAGTTGTCTGTTTCTCCCCCAGACGGAGTGCTTTGTCAGTAGTAGTAAAATAACACAGAATATTTGATGTCATGTTGGACAGGGTGGGTTTTAAATTATTGAACAGAGGAGGACTTCCTGTTTTGTAAAGGAAAGTTTAAGCTTTAAATACTTCAAATTCATAAATCAAAACTTGACTGGTAATTTTTCTAATACTTCCTGACATTGTATTGAATTTTGCGTGAATGTTGTGGGAAGGACTCGGTCCTTCCCTTTTTGTATAGTTAGAGAATAGAGAACATCTGCTGCGCTGAGTTCTGTGCTGTCATAGACTTCTCGCTTTGGTAGTTTAAAAAACAGGTAAAGATGCATTTATAGTACAATCTAGCCCCTTCTATGACTGCACTTAAACACACTTAAACATATTTTCAGATAGATTTCTCAAAAAAAAACCCCTATGTGACAGATGTGCTTGGTTGTTTTACAATTGTCTTAAAGTAATTTTTCAAGGTGAATGGTCTAACAAAACCTGACCCAATGCATACTAAGCCTTAAAAAAAAGGTTAAAACTGCAATTAAAAAAGAAATTAGATTTTACTTGGAATGTGTAGTGTACTTTAAGTTATTTTAAGTGCTGTTGAATCTTCTTGTCAGTTACTTCATGGGATTTTTTTTCCAGGTTAAAAGGCCAAGTGCTACAAAAAATAGGAGAAAACTTGGAAACAAGCAGAGTAAGCAGAAAAACTCGAGATGACTACGTATGGCAAAGAAGATACTACAACTTTGACAATAATCAAGCATACCATATCTAGGATATATCAGTTTCAGTTTCAATTTTTAAGATAGTATGTATATTTTCAGTCTGTCTCTTTTTTTTTTTTATAAATGCTTAAGGCTAATAACACTGACGTTTTAAAATTGCAGATTTTCTTTGCTTAATTTAAAATAAAAAATAATCCTTTATGAAATTGCTTAACCTTATGTGACATTCTCCATGTAATTCTTTCATTTTACGAGTCTTTACTGTATACACAGCATAGTATAATTTTTTCCCTATTACAGAAGGAGAGAAATGGTACAATATACATTTATTTGACCAATTATTTGCATGAGCATCTACAGATTAGAAACAATGTCTTTGCAAATGGAATTCTGTGAAGTGTTGCCACTTCTTCAAATATTTCTAGTTTCAGGTGCATGTATTTACATTACTTTGAGTACAGATGTATCAGTTCCAGTTAAAGTAGTTGATATGTGTATTGACTAGAAATATTTTCTTTGGAAGTATTTTCCCTTGGATGAATTTGAAGCTCAGAAAAAGCAGGTTCCCATTGTTGCTATTGCAGTTGAAGAGTGTGAGCTAGGGAATATTGCAGTGGCTAGTGAGAATGTGAATAAGAACATGAAGCAAAGTTTGTTTACAGTCCTGAGCTACACAGAGTGATGGAAGTTAGAAAACAAACATGAAGATTGCAGAAGATTCGCATGACAAAGCAAGAAAATAGCAGATGGCATAGAGGAAACAATAATTCCGGCTCCTTGTGCGCAGTGATAACTTATGACCTAGTAAAAGTTTCTGAAATTTTGAAACTTCACAGTTCTATTAGATCTGACAACATCAGATCAGTGCTGGTCAGAAAAGGAATGAGTGCTATGAATTAGTTGGAATGGAGCAGGGAATAGAAGAGGATATTGTTATGCCACTTAATAAACCTAGACTGCCCCACCTTTTCAGATAGTATTGCGGTTCTGCCCTTCATCTCAAAGATGGAAAACTTTACTCAGAAATGGGAGAGGAGGCTAGTGAAATGAATTTAAAGGTGTGCTTTATATAAGGAATTGCATTTGAATGTGCCAGTACACACTAACCTGGAAAGGAGATGGCTTAGAAAGGGAAAGCACACGATGAATGTCTATAAAATCAGTAATTGAATGCAGAAGATGAACAACTGTTCCCTTTTCTCTTCAAACAGAAAGATTTGATAGGCATTGTCAGAGCTTTCAGGGCCACCTTAGTACCAATCAAAAGAAGAAAGTAGTAGAAGACCATATTCCAGAATATTGTTAGGGCTAAAAATGTGTGCAGGTTGAGAGTGAGACTGGATAAACTAATGGAAGAAACCTGTTATGAACTGTTGCATATAAAGGTACTGAACTTTAATAGGTGTATGAAATACAGAATACCTACTGCTGGAAGAGTACTTAAAGTATCGTTTACTTGCTCTGCAGATGTATTTTATTGTCTTTATTGGAGACTGAATAGTGCCTAGATAGACCTGCAGTCTGACTTGTTGTTTGTGTTGGGTTTTTTTGTAGCTAATTTCTGCCTTTTATGCTGTGTCATAAGACAAAAACTGGCACTGCTAATTGGAAAACCTGATTTAGCATACATGATGTGCATTTAGAGTGACATTTCTATGCATCACTGTATACTTAATGATACCACTCTTCCTGTAACATCTGGAAGAACAAGTTTTCCTTCAGATATATAAATAGTTATTTTACTGACATCATAAGGAAACTTGTATATGTATTTAGGTGTATTATGAAAAATATGAATGGTTATTTGTATTGCGTCACTAGTTGAAATAAATTTGTGGAACTTACTAGGACAACTAGATGCCGGACTGTGACCCCATTAGTTTCTCTAAATGCATGTTCACGTAAAATCTCTGTCTTTGTAATTCCTCTACTCTTAAAGCAAATCAAAGATTACAGTGCCCCCTAGAACAACAAAGCTAGGGACAGATATTTGTTGAGTATCCTACCTGTAAGCTGAGACCAGTAATGGTGGTTCAGAAAAGCTTTTATAAACTTTTCTGACCAGTTCAGGACTTCTAGGTAGGCCTACTTATAAATTCAGTCTTCACCAATTTCTAGTTAACTTTCTTCCCTGCTGCTCAGACACTCTTTGTCCATCCTGCTGCTATTTGTTTCTGTTTCCTGATCAAATGTCTTCGTCTCACTTCCTCTCTAGCTCCTGTGGATTATAAACCACATGCTTGAGCACAGAATAACTGGAAATGAACTCCACAGCTTAGAATTTATGCCTTCTTGTTTCTGTATTGTTAAAGAGGACTACTACAATTTACCATCTTGGCCATTTTTCTGCAGCTTTACTTCCTCTGGAATTAAGTTGTGATAGTATACAAAGTAATCATCTAATATTCATCATATCGTCTAGTTCAAGACCCTTCAGAGCAGAACTTATTCTTGAGTTATTGTATACATTTAACAAATGAGAAAATATTTATAAATCATAGAGATTAACAAGTAATAGAGGGAAATAACTTGTTAGGTACTCTTTGCAGTCAGTGTACAGTATCATGTCATTGTTTAATGAAAAGGAGTTAAACCCCTGTGTAAGTTTAGTTTCAACTATAGCTTCTGTTATAGAAATACACAGAAATTTGTGGGCCAAAAGAAATATCATGACAAAGCATTCCTGTACATTCTTGTGTTTGTTAGTTTGTTCTGCCCTTTGTTACCTACAACAAAAGATGTGAATAGAGAAGAAACAAAGTTCAGCAGCTACAAGTATTTTATAAAACCTGTTTTAAAATAGAAAGCAAGTCTCCAGCACATCATTGTCTTCCTTACAGTTAGTTGAATGATATCTGATACTCATCAGATATTCAGCATTTGGGTACCAAACTGATCTGAATCTCAGTCTCTAAAGATACAGTTATCTAATTTACTTTCACTGTGAATATCTGTGCCATGCATGGTCCTGATACGCCTCTCTGTAAGGTTCAGAGAAATACTACTGGTTTTAGGGTGGCTGACATCAACTCTCAAGAAGTGAAAACATTAGAGATTCTATCAATAACTGAATGACAGGAGCATGATTAGTTCAACTGATATTAAGCTTACTTATAAAAATCACTTAAATTACAAACTGATAAATTTAATTAAATATATTTTAAGAATAAATTTCATTAAGTATATTTTAAGAATTTTTAGAATACTAATATATACTAATCATAAAATCATAGGATCTATGATTAGGATCAGATAATAATTCAGTGCAAATGATCATGTACCGTATCAGTAATCATACATTAAATACATTAAGATTTAGATAAAATTTAGACCTTAAAATAACTGTCACTAAAAGGATGAATGGTTATATATTTCTCAATAATCTGAAATTTCAGTATTTTTTCCTCAGTCATCTGAAAGTGATCTAAAATCATTGCTGAGAAAAATCTGCTGGATAATGGCACTCGTACATAATAGTGCAGATCCCTTCATGACTCAGTTATGAAAATGTGTATTTGCAGCCATTAAAGTGTCATTAATGCTTAAAAATGGGAGGTATATGTACAAAAGATAACTCTGTTCTGGACAGCGACTTTGAAAAGAGAAGTCAAATAACTGTATGGCCAGTGTAAAAGTGGCTAATGCTGTTACAGCTATGTCTTTCTGCTCTTTTCTACTGAAATGACTTAGTGGTACTTTGTTAACTTAAGAGGTGTTACTGGAATAATCACCTGTAAGATTTTGAAGTGCCCAGGTACTATGAAAATTGTCACCAGACAAGGTGGGCCAAAATTCTTAGCCCTTACTGATAATGATGTTAAATGCCAGGATGTATTGTATCAGTGTTTTCTGATCAATGCTTATAAATACTTAAAGGGAGGGAGTCAGGAGGACGGGGCTGGT
>JAOXJM010000002.1:22542608-22553612 GCA_026413425.1 Tringa solitaria
ACCCACTCCGGTGGGGGGGTTTGACTTGATGATCTCCAGAGGTCCCTTCCAACCCCATATGATTCTATGATGTATTGAAACAGGCAGAGTTTAGCTGTGATCCGCAAGTTCTACAAATTGAGACGTAGGAAATATTAAATTACTAATAGGCATGTTGTGCAAATTCGTTGTGTTTGCCTATATTATAATAATAATAGACCTATTAACTAGTTTTGAACTTCAAATAAATATAAAATAAATAATAAATATAAATTAAATTAAAATAAATTAAATTAAAATAAATTAAAATAATAAATTTTTGAACTTCAAAAGCAATATCCTTTGCAGTACAGGATTCCATTAATGTCATCTGCCTTAGTATACTAGGTGGCTTCATCCTTTTAGAGGAGGCTTCTTTGATTTACCTCTTGTGAACTTCTGAACCAAATCCAAGGGAATATTAAATGTTATCCAGCCTTGTGTTAGGAACAGTTAGATTGTTAGAGCACTGATCTGTACCAGTTTAAGGATTTTGCTTGGAAATTCCTTTTCTTTAGTTCAGTCTGTCAGAATCCACTTTGAGGTTTCTCTTGTTTGTTCAGGCCATAGAGGATTTTTATCCTCTGAGTTTCTTCAGTTATGACAGGGGTAGATAAGGCTTCCCCCCCCCTTTTTTTTTTCTCCAGTATAAGAGAGAGATACCGTTTGAGAATCCTTCTGGAATAATGTGTACAATTCCAGTCGCCTGTGTTCGAGAAAAATGAGCACAAAACAGAACTGGTGCACGAGAATGCTGGGAGTTGATGGTTGTGAGAACAGACAACTCTGTTCTGCTCAGAAACTAAGATCTGGGGGCAGCTGTGGTCAGAGAAGGATTTACTGGGGAGATTGAGGTGGCTGCAACTTCCCTTTCCCGTCTTTAGCAGTTCATATTGAAGCATGTACTCCTAGACATGTGATGGGGTGAACAGCTGTGCAACTTTTTCATAGTCACTTTATTTAAGCGGAGAAGAAAGAGAACTAATGTCCATGAGTATGTTTAAGTTCACAGACGCAACTTGTGAGCTTTGAACTTTGTCAGACCAAGGTTTCAGAGCAACTTGATGAAAGGGTTTATATGACATATTTGCTTATGATAACAAGGTAAAGGTATTGTACCTAATGGCCTGTGGATCTCCTTCAGCACAATGTTTTTATGAAAGCTGCCATCTATGAGTAGTTTTTTTTAAGATTTTTATAACAGGTTTCAGTCCAAGTTGTTTCCCTTGCCTCATAGAGTTCTGTAGTAGTCAGTGGTTGTTAAGGCTCTGATTTTTCCCTAGGGATTCTACCTGTAAGGATTGTGATGATTGCTAGATTTTTTTCTTAAAGTTTTTAAGAAAATTATTGGAAGTGAAATAACATGCTTTGTAGCAGAAGTGCTCAAGTCCATAACTGTACCATTTCTGTAGTAAGTTTTGTTACAGCTACAGTAGGCAGTAGCTTGAAAGAAGCAGATAAAGTCTGGATTGGGTTCTGAACACCACTCCCTTTATCCTGAAAGGAAACACTAAAGGATATATCGTTTTCCTACAAAAAAAAAAAATCCTCTCTGAACTTAGATCTGACAGGCTGCCAATATTGACCTCTACATGTTCTTAAGTATTTGTGCGTTATAGGGATCCCACCCCCCCAGTCCTCCTGGTCAAAGAGAAGGAGTTTGAAACAGTTACAGGACTGGTGCCACAGCCAGGGATTTGGCTGCTTAGACCATGGGACTCGCTTGAGAAACCAGGTCTACTGGGGCCTGAGGGGGTCCATCTGTCACAGAAGGGGAAGAGCATCTTCGGTCATAGGCTCACCAAGCTCATGAAGAGGACTTCAAACTAGAATTGTAGGGGGAGGAGAACCTGAATCCATCTCATTTCTACCAGTTTGATGCTGTGGGAAACCTCGTCTGGTCCGAGGGAGCAGAATGGGAGCTTAACATCGGCCTTGAGCAGACACTTGTGTATCTTTGAAGAGGCCTGAGAGTCCCGAGAAGAGGGGAGTCAACAAGATTAAGGACCTGTCATACTGCCAGCAGAAGAAAGTTACTACAAAGAACAAAGAAGGAGGAAGTCATCCAATCATGAACTGCTGGACTTTGAGTGAACCAATTATATATGGACACACATTCCTAAGAAAGATATAAAAGAGTTTGTTAAAACAATAAAGTTGGGTCTTTTGTTCACAATTTCGTGTATGTCGTGTCCATCTCAACAACAACATGATGACAGTGTCAACAATAGATGCTTAGAGACTGGAGAAGGATCACAGGTCAGCAGTAGAACACCCGGAGTGCAGCACAAAGGAATTCCAGCCACTCCAGCCATGAAATCAACTTAATCAGGGACACAACTTAACTACCCGAGACTTCAGGAGAGCAGACTTTGGCCTCTTCACGGATCTGCTTGGTAGAGTACCATGGGATAAAGCTCTGGAGGGAAGAGAGGCCCAAGAAAGCTGGTTAATACTCAAGGATCACCTCCTCCAAGCTCAGGAACGATGCATCCCAACAAAAGTCAGACAAAAATGCTAGGAGGCCTGCATGGATGAACAAGGGGCTCTTGGACGAACTCAGACACAAAAAGGAAGACTACATAGGGTGCAAGCAAGGACAGGTAGCCTAGGAGGAGTACAGAGAAATTGTCTGAGCAGCCAGGCTAGAAAAGCTAAAGCCCTGATAGAATTAAATCTGGCCAGGGATGTCACGGGCAACAAGAAAAGCTTCTACAGGTATGTCAGTGTTAAATGGAAGACTAGGGAAAATGTGGGCCCTCTCTAGAAGGAAACAGGGCACATGGTTACCCAGAGCATGAGACGGCTGAGGTATTCAAGAACTCTGTTGCCTTCACCAGCAAGTGCTCTATTACTTTTTTTTTTAGTAATAAATATTTTCACAGCGCTCTGTCTTTATAGCAAGATTAGCAATGAAATTCTTGGTTCTTAAACACTTTAATGCAGAACATGGGTGTATTCTGGGAGCTATTAGCTTTTGAGGTCCAGTTTTATGGGGATTTTCTGTAGAGTTTCCTGCCAGTTTTTCTTTATTGTTGCCCTTAGGGTCAGAAAAAAATTGTGTGGATTCCTGAGTCATACAGTGAATGCATATGGAAATAAAGCCTGTGATAATGATTGGTAGAAACAACTGACACAAATATTGTTAATGAGGTATAAACAACTGACATAGCAGATAAAATGTGTTCACAATATGAGGTATCTCAATTAAAAAACCTTGAATGGCACGGTGACCTTTTGAAAAATCATTTCACAGACTCACAGAATGATAGGGGGTTGGAAGGGGTCTCTGGAGATCATCTAGTCCAACCCCCCTGTCAGAGCAGGCATTTTTTGAGTAACTACATCCAGTTATTAGCATTATAGACATTATAAAATTACTTTAGACCTTCCTTGTAAGCGTATGTATCAGCATATGTGCTGCACTATTAGTGGCAGCTGTGCACTTTGCTATTCATTGGATGTTTACTTGAAGAGCTGTAGACTTTTAAAATTCTAGAAATTTCAAACTGTATGTTCAGATGCCATAAGCAGCTAGCTCAGTTGCCTTTCATTTCTTGAGCATCTTATGAGTAAACTCCCAGGTAAAAGAGGGAACTGAAAGGTATAAGAGGCAGAAAAACTCTAGTATCATAATGAAGTGTTGCTTTACCTGTGTAACCAGGACCTGACATGTCTGCCTTGAATATTATAAACTTTTGATCTTTCTTTCCTTTGAGCTCTAGACACCTTGTCAAAACTTCTGTCTTGACAGAGCCTTTTCCTATATTGCCATATTACTGTTCTCTAGTTAGTTAAAAATCTGCCATTGGGGAACTTTTCAGATGCTTTGATGCAAAGTAGATAGCTTCTCTTTCTGTGATGCTCAGGGACGACTGAGAGCTGGTGAAATGAGAGGGTGTTTACCACACTGAGAACCCTTCACCTGATACAGGAGTTCCTCTAGGACACTGCAACTATAATTTGGGATAGTTATTTTGCTGTTCTGTGTGGTTTATTTTGATAGAGAACTCTTTTGTATCAGTTTGAGAAGGTGAACTCTGAGCTTGGGACTCTTGTCTTTGATCTGCAGGGCACCTCCTTGTATCAGGCAGTGCTTATCAGTTCAAAGCGCAATGCTGGATGGAAGTGATGTACCTGACTTCCACAGGCTTTGGAAATGATATGACTGCATCCACACTATGCTGCATCTTGAGCTAAGAAAACCAGCTAGATCCAAGCTAGCATATGAGGAGGCAGTTCTGGTATATGCACCTGCAGCACGGTTAGTTGTTACTTGTTTAATTTGCCAACAACTATTTTTAGCTTTGTGTTCTGAGTTACATAATCTTTGTATTTTGATAGGATGTGTCATAAGTGTTGCAGTGTTCACTCATATGAGAAGGAAACACTTCACTTGTAGGTTTTGTGACTTCAGAGAAAGGTGGAGGTATGTTTCCCTCATGATGAGGAGAGCATGAAGGCCTGAAGGAGGAGCTGAAATGAAGTTTGAGCAACATAAAGAGTTCAGAGAAGAATAGAAAGTTTAGTCACGATATTTGGATTATCTGTTCAAGCTCCAGACTCTGCTTTTAGCCATAGCTGATGCTTATTACGAGAACATACATGGTAGGATGTCTAGGAGAAATGAGTGAATTAAGAGACATTTAGAATATATCTGTGTTTGCAACAAAGTTTTTAACTGGCTGTTTTACAGATTCCTTTTATTTAAATTACCTTTGTCAATTTGAATAGGATCATGGAAAGTGATTTGCAGAATACTGGAGGTATTAACATCATAAATAGAATCAGATTCATTTAGGTTGGAAAAGAACCTTAAGATCATTGATTCCAACTGTAAACCTAACACTGCCAAGTCAATGTTATTTTATAAGTTCCTTAGATTTTAATGTTTAGGTGCATCATTCCAAGATTTCTCTTCCACTTCTCAGACTAGAAAAAGACTGTTTCCCAAGAGAATTTGTTACAGGATGTGTCCTGGGAGAAGTTCACTACTGTTCTCTTCAAGTGTTGATGTCCTTTTCCCAAACTTAGTAGGATCTTTTGTGGAAGATATAAAAAATTATTCTTTACTTTTATTTCAGTGGTAGAATTGAATGGATTTAATACCTAAACTACTATCTCTTCTACTATAGTGAAATGATTTTATGTAACACAGACCTGTGAGCAAAAATACATAATTGTAGTGCATTTCATGTGTCTGTTCCACAAGTTTTACTTGGATACACCTTGAATAAGACATTTATTTCCTACAGAAGTGTGTGATGGACAGAATTATAAATAATACAATTTTTAACCATCATTGCAACAATCAAACGTCACCAGCATCCACTGAAAATAGTTCAAAATAATTTAAATTGAATGTCAGTTTACTAGGTATGCTTATTCATTAAAAATTGCAAAATAGGATGGATTAATGCTTTGGAGCACAGAATATTATTAACCTACATGATTACCCTCTGTAGTGAGTCTTTGAAGTTAAAAATAAAAAGTAATTTGTATGTTCTAATTTATAGGACACTAAAAATAAACCGTTCTTCAAAGAGCAAGTATTTTTTAAAAGACACGTAAAGCACAATTTCCAAACAGAAGAAATAATAACTTGTGGTTTTAACAATGAAGGAAGAAGAGTTTTAGTAATGAACTGTATTAATGACACTGAATCTGCTACAAGAGCTATTGGATTTTTATCCTCATTAAAGTAAGAATGAGTTTATTTTTTAGCATCCAGTAAAAAACGCAGAACTTGTGAAATTAGTCTTTGATTCACAATTTAACACTGTAATTGATAGCTTTCTGGTAGTGGCTATGGAAGCTAACCCAGTAGAGTGTATTTTTTATCATAATACCTATAGATGGTTTATAATAGTGTGGATTGTGGTTCATTCACTACTATTTATTAGGTGCATACTTTATTTACATATATTTTAATTTTTGTGGTGCCTTTTGTCTTGACTTGTGTCTCTAATACTTTATGGATCAAACATACAATGAAAATTATTATCTTCAGATCACATCAGAAGTAAAAAATGCATAATAAATAATAAATGTTGATGAGGTGGGAAATTACTGAAACAATCTGATTTTAAGTTCATTTAAATTCTTGCAAAATAATTATTTGCTTTAGAGAGAGGAAAAAAAAGTAAGATCTTTAATTCCCAACAAAATACATGATTTGTTATGCTAGTTAAACCTATGTATGGAAATAAGCATATAATAATACAGTTCCAGGAGAGTTTTCAAGCTGAATTATGCAAATCCTGGCAATTCTTTCCTCAAAGAGCTCTAGAGGAAGTGTGTGGGGCAGAGGAAGAAAGGGATTCTCTTAAAAATACACGCCTTTTTTTTTTTTTTTAAATCTAGGAGCAAAACAGTATTGCAAAGAGGGGACAGAATTTCTGGTACACAATTTATTCCTTATACTTTTGCATATAGTATTGCATCAGTTTGGCTGTGGGAAATAAGAACAGCATGCAGTACTCTTGTGTCGTTATTTTCTGTATTTTGGAGAAAAAAGCATGGGTGCTTTTGGGAATGTCTGTTTTAGACCATGTCTTGAATTCAATAAATGCACATTTTTACTTCTGTGCCTAAGAAAAGCATACAGCATATGAATTGCTTAGAAGAATCAAACATAATTCTAATTACCACAAAAATTTATTGTAAAGTAACTGCTTTACCGTATCCAGTCTAGGAAAGTCCTCTGCTTTCTGCATTTAGGCAGATCCTCTAAGCAATCCTCTTGTCCCTCTAAGTGGAAGGTACAAGAAATCCGGTCATGGATACTTATTGACTAATTTGCATTAAGAGATATTTCTTCCTTGCCTCCATTAGTATTTGGCTTAAATCCTGAATGATTTCATTAGCTACATAAATGCTTAATCTCTTGAAAATCCTGCTAAGCTCTTGCCCTCATTGAAAACTGTGATAATTTGCTGTGTTAATTTTGTAAGTACATTGCCATTCAGTTTTACTAAATGTTCCTTGTTTTTCTTTTTTGAAATAATGGAGAGATGACTAAGCACACCACTTTTACTCTGTGTTCTGGTATTTTGTAACCCTCTGCTGTTTGCTCTTACTAGATTCTTCTTTAAGCAATACCAATTTTTTTTCAGTTTGTTGGTGCAGTCACTGCAATTGTACGTGAGGTAAAATACTTATGGAAGTTGATGCCTTTAATCCTGTTTGTTCAACATACAGTAGTGTTTATGAGACAGCTGTAATTTGTCCTGTAATTATTCTTTTGACATATGAAAGACTTTGATATATTGAGAGTTGTCCTGCACCTTCTTCAAAGGAAAGAGAACGATTTGTAAAAGGCTGCCAAAGGAAGCGCTGCTTCAGCCCTATGTTTATAGTCTCACTGCGAGTGTGTAAGAAAGCTAAATAGTGTTTTTACTTTCTTTTCCGCTGGAAGTGTGCGTGATTTCGGATACCTATTTTATGTTGCTATAGGGGAAAAAATGGCACTACTAGCTCTGGAAAATTTTTGGAATCTCTTAATGGGGCTGTATTGCAAGGGGATATGTTACAACCACTTCAATACATTTTTATCCCCTCCAGAATGTTGACTGCTTCGACAATGGGGAGAATATAAGAATGTGGAGTTAAATCAGGGAAATAGAATGGTTTCTGTTAAATAAAAGTCAGTGTATGTACTAACATAAGTATAAACAAGGATATATAAACAGGGAATGGCTTATGGAAACCAACCAGGCAGCACTGTCTAAAAAGAAAGTGGTGATGGAAGTGCTTCCAAGCTACTTCTGTCACAAGCTAGCTGATTGAGGAAGTGGAAAATATTCTTGATGTATCTTGGCCTTTGTGGTCTCCTAGGTGTAGTGCTTCATGCTTGCTACCTTTGTACCAAGTAGCTTTCTAAGTCTTCAGAGAGTTTCCAGGAGATCCACAAAACAGACTTACAACCATATCCACATTAAGGGAGCATCCCTTTAGCACACATAATGTGAACCCAGATACAGAAGTATGGCAGGGACTTTTATACTAGTAGAGAACTTGTTTCCCCGTAGGATCTTATCCTATTTTCACATCTGTCATTCAGTAGTCTTTTGGATGCATGGCTGTACACCCATTCCTTCATCTGTCAATTAAGATAGTCTTGGTATTCATAATCTCTGCTAGGAGGGTATGGAATACCTAAATCCTTAGAGATTGTCCTTATTGTGCCCCAGTGAACAAGAACCAAGAGAAGCTACGAGCACTGAAATATAATGCAAGGCCAGAGGCATAGAACCACTCTCCAAAATACAGGCACTTTCCCTGGAAGCTCAGTCTCTGTGGCATTTTTAAAGAATTTCTCAATATCTGGACAGCTGCAGCAATGCCATCTGGAGTTTCATTTAGCCCCCTGCAAAATCTATGCATCTAAACATACTGCAACACTTAGCAAAATATTAGTGTTGTCACTGTTTTAAAAACAAACACAACAAATAGAAAATTCTTCTCTAGGTAACACAGTTGATAGGTTGAAATGCAAATGTGCATATGACCTCTGTAGAAATGCCTAATGCAGAACACCATTTGGCAAAATCTTTCACAACATCCTGCTGACAAAAGGCAGATTCAAATTCTGCCCTTATCTCCTGCCGTGGAGGACCATTAATAATTCTGGAGATCAAACTGAAAGGAGGGTAAATTTTTAAAAGTACCCAGTCTGATGGTCTTGAGTGTTGGAATTACCCCAGTCTAACTGTGCCAATGTGCCATGCACATACAAAAATTTTCAGTCCTATTCAATTGTCTGTTTTAACTTTCTGAAAATTTCTAAGAAATGCTTTACATATCTATCTTTGTTTTCTTAAATAAGATATAGATAGTTAAGATACTTGAAGGTGTAGAAGAAAATAATGTGAAGCTGAAGAAGAAAATAATTTTGGACAAGTAAGAGTTTGATTACTTGATAAAGTGATTGAGTCCATAGAGGGTAATTGTAAAATGCTTCATTTAAAGTATAAGCATTGCACATAGAGTAGAGCATCTTTTATATATATATACTATAGAGAGTAGTTATTGATAAGTATATGTAACAATTTTTTTTTCTTAAATAACCTTCCCAAATTGCAGTTACAGCTGTAATACTCCCCTTCACCCCCTCATTACCAGATACCATATCCAGATGCTATACATGCCTTTGCAGTTAGTAACCGAAGCTGTATATCAAACTGGCACTGGAATTTTTCAGAAATTCCCAGCAAAGAATTTTCTCTTTATGTGTATTTTCATCCATATCTAAAGAATGCTTTGTTTGTGTGGGTCTACTTAGTTTCTCTGATCAATCATGAATAAGTATCATTTAGTTAAATTATAATATTTAAAAACGAAGTTACTTTTGGTTACCTCTCATGGAATAAGATAATAGATTTCAGTTGGAAGGGACCTATAACAGTGATCCAGACAAGGAATGGTAACTAGGAAATGACACTTTTTAGTTGCAAAATATAATAAGACCATAACACATATTTCAGGACCACAAGAAATATGCCAGTGTGTTATGTTGTTAATCTTTTTTGTAGGAAGATTCCAAGTATACATTACCTGCAGAATAAGCTATAAATTGGCATTCTAATGGCTGTAAATCTCCTAGTAATTCATGATTGATTAGCATGAAAACATTCCTACACAATATATAGTCTTAGAGTGGTCTTTTAAATTATTCCTAGAATATGAAAAATGCATGCTTGTTTTTTTTAAGGAGAGCTTGAATGGGTTGTTCTTTTATCTTGCTGTTTCAGGAGAGTAAATTCAAATGTTCAAAGGAAAGCAAGTAGTATTTCCAAGCAGTTTCAGGATGCATATACCAGCTAATAGGTGTGATAATTTAACTGACTTGTGCTGATGAATATGGACATAATGCAGTGAATCTTATGTTTGCAGTTTTAATACCTGTAAGTCTTCCTAAGTCTTCCGTCTTCTCTTGGTAGGACCAGCTGCAGAAGCCCACATCCTTGGTTGCACTGAGAATTCTTAAAATCTGGAGCTACTTTCTATATAGTTGCTGTTTAATTATTTAGTTATAAGTTGGTTTTTGTTTTAATGCTTAGTAGCAAATGCTTTCCATTGTCAGAACAAAGAAATCAGAACATTTGAAGTTGAGACTTCTACTGCAATATTGAGTGAAAAGTAGCTGGCAGTCCTTGTAGTTGTTAGAGATTCATAAAGGTCATGGGTAGTTCCTATTCTGTAATTACAGTAAAAAAATATAAAAATTTGAGATTTCAAGGGTGCAGTCTAGACAGGCTTGACTTCTGCTGCTCTCTGGGTGAGCAAAAAACTTTCCAGATTAAAGTACCTATGTAACATGCACACCACCATTACACTTGAGCATGGCCCTCGTTCCTTAGTGGGACAGAATAGAGCTTGCTCTCCCTCTGTCTCTACGTCCTCTAGAAGGGTTTTCACAATCAGAGTTCATTCCTAAATGGATGGGTGCAAGCAACAGAGACCTCAGAATTTAATTTTCTAACTCTAGAGATATTAAATTGTATGAAGTCTAGTTACTTTTTGGAGCTCTAGCCATAATCACATAGCCTTGTTACAAATGTGAAATGTGCACATCCTTAGGAAGAACTAGAATTTTCTTTAGTAAGAGAAAAGAGAACTCTCCCCAGCGCTCCCACCAGCTTCTCCGGGATCGGTTGCATCACCGCACTGGGTGCCTCGTGGCACCTGTCTCCACCACTCCGGATTCGGGATCTGAACTTGACTCCGTTTCGATTAGCTGAGGACAACAGAGGCCATTGCCCGCCCTTCTGGAACAGCGCTTGCCTATCGCTTAGGACTGACTGAGTCCTAAGCGAGGTTGTGTTGGGCCACACCAACCCCATGCGTCAGTACAGGCTTGGGGAAGTGTGGCTGGAGCTGCCTGGTGGAAGAGGACCTGGAGGTTCTAATTGACAAGCGGCTGAATATCTGCCAGCAGTGTGCCCAGGTGGCCAAGAAAGCCAATGGCATCCTGGCTTGTATTAG
>JAOXJM010000002.1:22553712-22563781 GCA_026413425.1 Tringa solitaria
AGTGTACAATGTTTAGTATTTTCTGTGGGTGCTATTAGTTTTAAAGCCCCTTCCTGCATGATTTCCTTCCTTTTTTTTTTTTTTTCCCCTTTTTTATTTATTGTGAATGCAGAGTGTTACTGAAGCTTATTATAGTTTCACAGAAAGGGTGGGGAGAAAGACAAGACTCTTCCTTACATCTTCAGCCCATACACAGGGATGATACAAAACAGGCTAAGGTCAGTTTACATATTTTAAAAAAACCCTACCCCCACAAAAGCATAACACACACTAGAGCATTCCTACTGAAAACTAGTTTTATTTTTAAAAATAAGTTGAATGCATAGCACTCACAAAGATTCCATTGCTTTGGACATTTTGCATTTAGGAGCACCATTCTTATGCCTTAAAAAACACATTTTGGTTCTAATAGTAAGAACAGTGTATTTTTAATGTACACTGGTAAAGCCCTTTTAAATAATATATTGAAACTGTTCAGTGTACATTTTCTCTGTAGTTATTATGCAGCTGTAGTGTCAGAAAAAACTCAGACTAAGTAATAAATTAAAAACAAACACCATGTAGTGAATCTTTTTACAGTCGACCTAATGTCTTAAAAATAGTCAAATAAGAAATACCCTATTAAATGTAATTTTGCAGTATTAACTAACTGAATAAGCCCCCCAGCCGTTTTAATTCCAGTGTTAAGTATTAGTTAAATTTTTATATATCAAATGCTTATGGGATAAATTTACTAATACCCCAAAAAAGAAGAGCGTGTACTGCTGCATCACAAAGATGACAAGTTAGATGATATAAAGATTTTACAGAAAAACATTGCTACAGGCATCTGCTGTTATTTCAAGTCATGGTCTATTACAAGACTGTACATTCATTGCATCAGAGGTAGTTAGAGCACTGAGGACTTGGATATAGCATTGCAACAAAATGAAACCTGCAGAAAGAAGTCCATTTCCCTCTTCAGTGGGTAACAATGCTGAACAAAAAGCATGGCATCTTATGAGGTGGAATTTAACCTGCTCTTGCTTAACATTACTCTCAGACATGGGGAAATGCTCATTAAGAGATGAAGAGAGGAGAGAGGAAAAAAAAAAAAAAATCAAAACCAAACCATGTTGCACTTTACTCAAGAATTGACCACACTATGCCTATTTCAAAGTTGATTCTCTATCATCTTTCATTCACCCTCCTATCCTTCTTGACTTGCACATATGCGCTACAAAAAGCTCGCAACAAAAAATGGGATTTATGCAAAAAAACCCCAAAACACAAACCACCAAAACAAGAGAATCAGGATTTCTTCTCCTCAACAATAAATAGGTTTTTGTAGCATGTTATCATTTAGCCCCAGAATGAACACAGCTGTCCTCTCTCCATTCTAAACATTATAGTAAGACCCCCTCTCCTGGGATAAAGGCTTCATCTTAATATCGACAGTGTATCTTAATTGTCCCTGCTTTCAAAGCAGTATCTGCAAGATTCACGATACTTTGGTGTCATATGGATTTAAGTGCTGCCAGTGAGACAGGAAAGGAGGAGGTGGTAAGAGAACAAATAAAACAAAAAAGCCTTAAGTCAACATACTATAAAGATATTTTAAAGTAGTAAGAATCCTGACATCCATACCTCTTCCTCCCATATTCTACCACAGGAGAAAGTCAGGTATCTTCTTGTATTTAAAAAAAAATAAATAATAAAAATCCTCCATTAATATCTTTACCCCTGTTTTCATCCAAGAATTGGATGAGTGAAGCTTTCTACCCTCAGAATACCCACCCCACAGAAGACAGTGTAATTCCACGAAGCTATTTAATTAGCACCTTAATTGTGATAAAGCAGTTCACTCTGCAATATATATTTTGATCCACCCATTTAGAAGAGTAAATCTCTGCATTTTCTTCTAGAACTCAAAAACAGTAGAAGAAAAAGTTGCCTCACTATTACCTGAGAAACTCCCTCCAGCATAACCCTGACAGAACTGGGCTGCTGGAAGCATTTAACTGTACTTTTTTGTATGAGTGATAAGTGCCAGTACAATTGGAGGATTCTTTCTGTTGGTTAATAATACACGTGTTTTTGTGTGTGTACAGAGAGGAATTATATCCACTGTAATAGTTCTGGTACAGTACAAGTTCAGCTGAAACCTCTTTTCTTAAATTACTCAATACCACACTGCTGGGCAGTAGTTCACATCTGCATTCTGTGGATACTAACATGTCCCTTTGGTACTCTGCATATAGATGCCCTGAAAAAAACCCCACTCTACTTGCTATAGCCTCTTCCTTCTCCACCTCCCTCCCTCAAATTATACCAAATTAAACGTACAAACCAGCAGCACAGAGTAATGAATAGAAAATTCCCTGAGTTAGTACGAAAGAGTTACTCTAAATGTAAAAAGGATAGGGAGGAGAAAAGAAGCAAAACCATCGTGTCTATTCTGTGAGGCACAAAACTTAAAAACTAGCCAAAAGTAAATATCCAACACAAGCGCTGAAAAGGGGGCAAGGTACAGAGTTAGCCAGATGAGATTTTTTTTCTTCTTGTGGTCCTCATGTATCTGGAGATTCTTAAAGTTTGAGTAAATTTAAAGTAAGTATTAATACTGTATGCTGGTATTACATAAATGTCTTCAAAATAATACTGCATATCTCCTTCATTAACAGATAAGCTTGTAATTAATCCACAGCTATTTTTCCTTTGACTAGTATTTCAAAGACGCGCGTTAGAAGCACAGAGTATTCTGAGTGCCAGACCAAGTGAACACATTCTTTTTAGAGGGTGTTCTGTGTGCTTGTTTTTTGCAGTCTGTATTTAAGCTATCATACTGGTTGCCAATCCAGTTGCTTTTTTTCTGGAAAGACACTTTTTTATTCAATTTGTTGCCCTCAAACTTATTTAAGGTTTAACAAAAAAAACCCAACAAAACCAACCACAAAACAATTCCCCTCAACACAACTTCCCACCCCAAAACAAACAAGCACAAAGCCATTTTGTACTTATCACCTCTCAAAGCAGGGAGTAACACAGGAATATCGTCCATTGACATGATAACTCCGGTTGTAGGAGACACTTATACATGGCTTCACTTCCAGCGGAACAGCTAGTGACACTGCAGCACCAGTCTGTACATGGCCTCGAGCCTGAACACTAGACTGTAAGGCAGCAGGGCAAGTCTGAAGTGGGTAAGACGCTGTATGATTAGATGATAATATCTGTTGACAGTTTTGCTGTGATGTCTGATGGTGATACTGTAACGAAGACTGATGAGCTTGGAGATACTGTGGTATGTGCTGTTGAGCATTTGCCTGCTGGGGAGCTGGGGTCTGAAATACAGTATGCTGGGCAGACTGAGCATGTTGTCCTTTTTGCTTGTTTGCTTCCTTCACATCATTATCATGTGCACTAAAAGAAATTGAGAAGACAGAACATATGAAAATAGGTATTAGAATAATTTAAACTCTTTTGGGTTAACTTTTAAGAGCACTCTAAAAAATGGTGCAGTTACCCGAAAGCTTCCATCACTTTCAAAAAAGGAAAGTGAAAATAATTTTAACCTATCCTTTAAAACAACCTAAAGTTTTAAAGTTTATTTCTTTAGGATATAGTTTTCTTTTCAGTATTTCACTTCATTGCACAGCAATACAAAATGCAGATAAAAGCCATGTACAATATAAATAACATAGCAGTATCTAAAATCGTCAGCAAAGTCTGCTAGTGTACTGCAATACAGTGCCAGATTACCAGAACTTGGAATTAAAATTTAGTTGCTGCCTCTCCCTCATTTAAATTGGGTAACAGAGTATAAGGTTTTTAAAGACATGCTATCAGATTGTTTCTTAAAGATCTACATTACAGTACTTAAAGATGATATGTATATTGATATTGGATCCTGTTCTTGAGAGTGGAAATGCATTTTTTTTCCTTGCTCTCTGCTTTTTTTCTAGCCCACCCAGTACTTAAGTTCAACAGTTTAGCTCACCTGAATTCCCTTTGATTTACACATCTGAAAGGTATTTAGACATACTCTTTTTCTTGCTCTTATGGTGAGGTTAAGCAGGTGCTACCTACATACTTCAGTCGGGCCTAAAATCATCTAAGTTCCTTGGTACTCCCTATACAGGGCAGATGTCTTGAAGTTGGGGTTCAACCCCTCACTAGTTTTTCCTAAAATATTGCTAACTTGTTGCAGTGCACTGCAAAGATGACTGAAAGGCTTCACCTCTCCCTGCAAAGCATTCAGAGCAATACTGAAAACACCTCTGCGCAACAGCAATTGCATGCGTTAGGTAATACTCCTTTCATTACACACATTAGTGAAGTCAAAGGAGGCCATCAGGTATGATAATGTCACACTTAGAAGGAAGATGTGATTCTTCCAAATACAGCTGCTCTGGCACTTCTAAGGACCATAACTGTGTTTAGATCTGGGCAACAGCAAACTTCTGTAGGAGGAAAGCCGTTATGGTGGGCACAGGTTTTGATCTTAAGGTTTAGAAGAAGAGAACTGACTGTGTAACATCCCTTCCTAGTAAGGTTTCATTAGCATTTTTATCTTATGTCAGCTGTATCTCTTCACTGTAGTGCAAAAATGGGTACAGCAAAAATAGATACAACCTTCTGGTCCTTTTCTCCCCACAAAGTTGGCCACTCAGTCTGCGTGTTCAATCCATTATCTGCTGGCACATCCATTGAACTTCCAAGGCATAGAGTCTTCTGAGTAAGTAGGAGCTCCTATGCCTTCAGTACTCTTCACTATCTCTGCTCTCTCGCAGACTAGAGATTGGAAACAAGCTATTTAACAGATTCTGAAAGCATGCCAGAAGATGTCGAATGGAAATGCAAGTCTGAGGTTTGTTTCTTAAAAGAACAGGAAAGAGGTTAGATCTGATAAGGTTTTCTTTTTTGGAAAGAAACAAATCACTTACTACCTAACAGTATTACCTAACACTTAAGTATTTTTAGAATAGAAAACCTGAAATTCAAAAAGAAATTTCCTTTCAGTACTAACAGCAATTAAGCATAACAACAGATGCAGAAATGGGCTTTAAAAAAGCTGCTGTTGTTAACTTACATTAACAGTCGCTCTATACATGGTACGAGAAAATCCCAGGAGTATGCAGTAAGATGATGCAGTCGGGTAGGCCATGTTGGTGAGAGACGCAAGATAATCCTTGAAGAAGCTACACACGCAGTAGCAACTAAAGAAGGGGCATAATTTAAAAATGCATGATCTAGAAAAAAGGAGTAAGAAAAAGATTCATTTAAGTTGGACATTGTCTGTCAAGACAACAAAGGAGCCATTACGTGAAATACATAACTCACCTTGCAGTGATACTTCCAGAAAGTAATCAGCATATTTTGCCATATATAACTTAGTCTTCTCTAAGCAAACCATTGGCCAGCCATCATGAAGATCAGTCTCATGGACAGCAATAGAAAGATAATAGTCGATGAAATGAGCAGCAGTTGGGAGGCACAAATTCCACTGAAACGTTTCTAGCAACAACAACTCCATATGAAGCAAATTCTGTTTTGTTAGTACCAAATTCATGTTAGTCATACAACCCAAGCTGTTCAGCTGTTCAAGTTTGGGAACACTATCTTCCTTTTCTTCAAATTTACCTTCAGGTGAACAGAAAAAAAGAAAGGTTCAGCACAAGTGAACTATAAACCAGACTATATCTAATGTCTGCATTGGTCGTATTTCAATTCTACTACATCAAACAAGCTTGAGACTTTCCAGCAGATGCAAAGCTCAAATGGAAGATATCATCAGAGACAGAAAGAGGAATGTACTATAAAGGGCTAAATTTCATCAGATAATGTCCAACACCATGTAGGATATTGTGCAGTGCCCTGTTTCCAACTGGTTTTCACACCCTGGCACACAGAAGCTGGTTACCAATGTCAGAAGTATGCTGATTAGGACATCACTGGCACTGCATACTGCAAGTTTTTGTCACCAAATTACTGTATGATGTGTCACCATCATCAATGAAATACCACTGTGATGTAACTTGGCATACAAAACACCACAGCATTTGGCTTTAATCACCCTAATGCCCCCACGTGTGCTTTTCATTTCTAGAACTCTAATGACTACAGTTAGAGCTCTAGCCAACGTGGTTGCTTTTAATACCTGTTATGGTGGGTATGGTTTAAGATTTGATAGCTGGTAAGCCACTCCAGCAGTTCAAACAAGTGGATTTCAGCCATGTGCATGGGAAAACCCACATACATATTGTTTCAACTTGAACACTGCTAGTAGCTTCAGCTTTCCTCGGACTTTAACTTGCCAGGCCTGTTATATTTTTAGCCCAAAGCAAAATTGTGTAGGCAGATACCCAATTAATAAGAGAAACAAGTGTCACATTCCTATACAGTTTGCCACATGGTTCTGCTATTTCAATTTCATTGCAAATTTTTTCCATCTTATACTCTCTCTTCAGTACTACAAAATATGTTGTAAAAGCACATTTTTAGAGAGTTTTGCAGGACTGAACGTACTGAACATTTGCTTTTTTTCCTAGTAGTGGAGGTACTGATACAGGACTTACTCCAACACCAGTCCCAGTCTTTTATTGTTTCCCATACTCCAGTAAATTACTGAAATAAAAGCTTCAGGAGTCCCATAATAATTTCTCTTATTACTTCTATAACCTTATCAGATATATCACAGTGTGATTTGTCCAACTTATTGCACTGCTGATTAAACTGCTTGCTTAAGCCACACAGGGCAAAAGTTTAGAACAGCATTCTGGTTTGTGTTTTCTGAACCAATTCATACACTGCTTCTCAGAAGAGCGAGTACCACAGCCTTTCAGAGCTCTACCTGCAGCTTGCCATGAAAGATAGCAGAGGTGATTTAAAAAAAAAAAAAAAAATCTCTTCAGAATATCAATTTCCTCTGAAAATCTGGCATTAGTTCAAAGCCAATCCATTTCTCTGAGGCAAGGTTTTTATACGCAGCACCTCATCCTTTGCCAAACAAGATTGTTGGCTGGTAGCATCCAGTCAAAGTTTACCCCTAGAAGAATCTGAAATTGCCCTTTTGTTTAACTGTTCTGCTGAACAGCTGTATTGGTGGAGATGGGATGCAACGAAAGGAAGCTATATACCAAAACCAGCCAACTCCTCAGCACTCCTGTTTTCTAGCGAAGAGGGCCTAGAGGTACAATGTGATATAATCTTATCTGAGAAAGTTAAAATAGATTCAGAAAAACAGATCAGCAGAAACCAAACCAACAGTTAGTTCTGCTCCGAGAACCTGTTTCTCTGAATCCGCTGGTTTAGGAACAGGTGTCAGCAGGCATCCCAGCAAATTACACCCATATTTCTCTGGGGACATCTAAAAGCCATCCACAAATGTCAAAAGATGGGTAGACACCACAAGAATCTAGCCAAGGTCAATATATGCAGCACTGCTCATAATGAATGTTTGTAATTAATTCTGTCTTCAGGGTACTGTGCATTCATCAATGTATTTCACCAAGTGTCACATACACTTTGCATGTGACAATACAGGATTCACATTAGGCTTAGCTTGCTTAAAGTACATTGCAATTCATGAAATCTGAAGCGTTCCAGCACCATCAGCAGACTGCAGTGCAGTCTACAGATAGTTTATTTAATTTCTTCCTTTATCACAGATATGCAAATTCCTCATCTCCAGCACTGGATCTACCTATTTTGAGATGTCCTCAGAAAGAGTCTTTCTATTCCTACAATACAGCTCTGAAAGTTCGCCTTAGAATAATTCATTTCCCAGCATAAACATTAGTTTGTAATTGCAGTTTTTCTTCCCTCAGTTTCATCAGGTGCCAACAGAAGTCAAAACAAGAGTCTGAAGCTCTACCAATTGGGCCGAATTGATAGACACTAATCTGCCTGTCTCTTATAACCACTTTGTTTCCACTGTCTGCTATATCCCATTAAGACGCGCCTTGTATTTGGCAGTAGAACCTATATCGCTCTAGTTAAGTCTGGTGCTACATACTTACTTGCTAAAAGTAAACAGGAAAGAGCAACCACATGCAGCTGCTGTATAGATATGTCATAACGATCCATAAAGAGGTCCAACAGATACACAGCTAGATGTCGTGCAGCAGGACAGAGTCTGAACCGATTGCTCACAATGGCAATCAGATCTGCAAAGTATCTTCTCAGATGTAACTGGGGAGACTGGCCTTTGTAGGAGGGCAGCTTCAGCTCCTAGATGGACAGCAGCACGTAATTTTATTAAAATCATCAATTAATTTGAATTGGTATCAGATTAATATAGCTGATGTTCTCAAATTTATCATGGAATTTTTAAAGGATTTCTCCCCTATTCCTTCTGATCCCATTGTTTCAGCATCCCTTTTCACAGAATAAAATCTATTTATTGTATTACAGAAAAACTGAGAAATAATTTGGTTCTGCACAACATTAGTATAATCATTTAAAATTTAACATCTTTCAATTGCGCAATTGGCTAGAGTGACTTTAGCTTTCACCCTTTCTGTTGTACAACCTCTACTGCAAAGGCTGTACCTCCCAGCAAGGAAACTGCAAGGGTATACGAGTGCTCCTCAGCTGCTTCAATGCAAAGTTCAACAGCTTAACTCAACCCCCTCCTGCTACAACTCAGCAATCAGACTTTGTACTGAAGTGTTTGCATGTTCCAATGCTGCCAGATCTCCTGCAGGCGCCTCCGGAAGAAGGGCACTAACAGCCAGCTGAAGGTAGCAACATCAAGAAGAGGAATGGGGCATGCAC
This sequence comes from Tringa solitaria, assembly GCA_026413425.1. Lineage (NCBI taxonomy): Eukaryota > Metazoa > Chordata > Aves > Charadriiformes > Scolopacidae > Tringa > Tringa solitaria. Next base: position 22,562,470 of record JAOXJM010000002.1, read on the forward strand.
ATGTCAACATTTGCTGCATACATCTCCTTGGACCCTGACTTAATCTGATTTGATTGACATTGCACTGACACTGATTACCATGTGCTCTCAGGCATTTAGTTAAGCTACATAAACCTCACAGTGTCTCAGATCGGGGGGGGGGACAGACCCTACAACACAAAAGTCCTACCAACACCACAGATGAGAAAAATCTGTGGCATGATCTATTTTGAATACAAAATTTGGACTGGTAGAAGGTTCCTGCCTAGTAGTGACTCTTGCATCCAGCAGAGCAGCAGTGCTGTCTTCTGTTACCATCAATAGATTTATGAGTTAGATGGTGCAGCCTACTTAGTGTAAAATTTTGAGCATGATTAAATTTCCAACAGGACAGTCTGATGACTGTTGGGATGGAGTCACCTAAAGTTTTAAAAGTTTTAAGGTCAATTCAAAGTTCTGAAACATGCCATTGAAGTGACGAAAAAAAAAAAAAACCTAACCAAAAAAAACCACCCAAACAAACCAAGACATCCCCCCCACCACCTACTAAGCTTTAGAATTTACCTTTCACAACACTAAATTAGTTTTAGTAAGGGTAACTTTGGTAGCAATTAAATTATCCTCTTTGGTAAAAAATAAATTATCCTGTCTTTCTCCCGTGTTCCCCTCACTCCCCAAAAATAAACAACCAAACAAATCAGAAGTTGCTTTAGCAGTCACACCTTCAAGAATGATAATCCATTCATCGAGTACTATCAGGCAGAAAAGCACATTTTTAGTAGGTTCAGTCACTGTAAACTGATTTTTAGCTCTGGGCATAAGATGTGCTTTATTATGAAAGTAACCCCAAAAAGCAACCTTGAGTCAGTCTGAGCTACTCCGAAGGAGCGCTGCCCGCACCCTCTGCTGCTCTTACTGCACCGTCTGTTTGTTTGGTTACGGTTTGGGGGTATTTTTGTTACAACAGCATAACAATTTTTTCTACAGAGTTTAAACTTCGGACCCACTGATACACCCACAGAGAAGAGCTCGGCGCCCCGCGACCCCCCTGTCCCTGTCAAGGAGGAGGGAACAGAGGGGTCGGCAGAGAAACCGCTAAGCCCAGGGACAAGCGCCCCGCGCCTTCAACCGAGGGGACGAGGCTTAGAGCCCCCAACTCCTCCAGAGCTCCGCCGGGTCGATTCCCCACCCCGCTCCAAGCCCCCGTGGGGCCGGCCCCGACTGCCGGAGCCCTCACCGAGGCACCGAGGGCCACCGGCCTCCCGCTTCCCCCACCCCGCGGGGCTGGCAGCTTCCCCCGCCTTGCTCCCCCGCCGCCCCCCCTCCACCCCCC
>JAOXJM010000002.1:22585007-22616813 GCA_026413425.1 Tringa solitaria
TTACTGGCCGCCACCTGGACATTGAGCCATTGACTGCAACCCTTTGGGTGCGGCCGTCCACCCAGTTCCTTATCCACCGAGTGGTCCATCCATCGAATCCATGAGTTTCCAAAGTTGTCCTTTCTCTTATATAAAGTTAATTAAGTTAATGCAAATATGTTTTCCATAGAGGAAGCTACATTTACTTGATGTTTCCTGCTGATCCTGTTTTTGCATTGTTCCTAGTGCTGTTGTGCATGTTTTCCATCTGCTGCTTGCAGATTCCCCACTTCCCCACTCCCCCACTCCCGAGTCAGCTTTTCCCTTCCACTCCCCCTTATTTTTTTAATAATTATACTGAAAGCAGTGGTCAAAACTTGGAAGTGAAATCATCTTTTGGGGGGTAAAAATGGAAGAAGTGAGCTGTAGTCTGCCTGAGAAACTCCAGAGGCCCAGGCAGCTGGACGACAAAGTAACTAGGGTAAGAAGAGAATGCTAGTTGTGATTAAAAAGTCTGTTTTTGAGGTTTGAGGGCAGATTTAGTATCAGGGGAGAACATCCAATTTCCATAATAAGACGTAAAGGCATCTGGGAACATATCTCTAAGCAGTAACATGTGGGTGCCTTTTCCCCAATTATATCAGAGTAACTGGAGGCTGGGTGGGAATGGCCCCAACCCGATATGTTAGCTTTGACCTGCCTGAGAGTTACGCTTCTGAAGCCCAAATTCCCAATTTACTAAGTCAGTTTTCTTGTTCTTTTGTGAAACATACCATGGCTCCTGTGAAAAGGTATGAGAATTTTTACCGTTTAGAGTTGCCAGGTGGCATTTCCAGTGCTGAAGAAACACAGTAGAAGAAACACGGCCAGAAACACGAATCTGCAGAAGGAAAGCCACAACTTGAGTGTCCCGTTGTCTTCCTCCTTTCTCACAGTATCAGGTGTAGATCGATCCTCACTGATTCAATCTGCATGCCTTACCACTGCTAGCTATCACCCATCAATTTCTCCTATGATTTTTAAATTTATTCAGTAACTAATTTTCTACAGTTACTCAATTTCTAAGTTACAGTAACTGAATTTTTATTGTTTTTCGCTCAGTGTCTCTTGTGTACTGGTGGAGCATCTAACAACTCCTTGAAATCCCCACATTGCCTTTCAGACAATGTCTCATCTTTCGTCAACAGAGCCAAGCAACCAGCATGTTGTGATCTCAGCTTAGCTTACTCCCCGAAGCTCTTTCACTGTCACATCGTGCTTCCACGCCCACTATTTTTCCCTGTTAGGTTTTGCCACTGACTTAGACTATGTGCTTATGGACAGGGACCAGCTTTTTGTTAGGTCCACAAGGGCTTACAGGAAAAAAAAAAGTAAAGAACTGGAGATGATGCCACAAAACAAGCAAAAAAAAAGTGGAAACTCAAGAAGCAGAATAAAAAGAAAAGGGACACTGAAATGAAGAAAAAATCCAAGAGAAAAATGTAAATAGGAACAGATGGGAAGTAACAAAACAGAATAAACAAAACAGTAGAGAAATTTTGCAGAAATAGATATGACGGGGGAGAAAGAGCAAGAGAAATGCTCAAAGATGGAAAAAAAAAACAAATCCAAACCAACCCAAAATACAGAGTTCTGGAACTTCTTATTCAGACAAAATTTTCTGCTACCTGTCCTGTGAAAGGTTAGGAATCTGCCTTTGAACTCCTTATACAGAGAAAATTAATGAACTTCAGCTGAGGAAGGTAAATACATGTAGTAAGCTTTATTAAACTTTGGGGAACTTTTAGCATTATTATAAGAAATTTATTTATAATATTTAGCATATTAATTATTTTAAAAATATACTTGAGGCTGCAATGTCAAGTTTGCTGGTGATACTGACTGAAAAACCAAATTAATAAAGACCAGAGGTTCTTTTGAAGAGTTGCAGAAAGATCTTATGCTATAATCGGGTGATTAAATGATGGACAAATTTAATGTAGGTACAGGTAAAGTTAACGCATATGGCAAAAAACAATCTCAGCTTTAAATACACACCAGTGGGTACTGAACTAACTGGGGCTGTTCAGAAACTTCAGCAGGCAAGTCCATAAAAATGAAAACTTAATGCTGAGTAGTCACTAAAAAGGAGACAGAAATTAGAAATTATTAGGAAAATATTAAAAAAAGAAATAAGATGACATAGTTTTGCTGGTAGGCATTCCTGGTGTGCTCACATCTTTACTGCTGGATGCAGTTCAGTTCTCCCCTCTCAGAGAAGAGCAGAGAATAGTGATAAGTATGGCTGAACAAATGGGATGGTTTGAATATGAAGAAGAATTAAACAGACCGTGATTTTTCTGCATAAATGACAGGTGAAGAATATAATAATAACATGAACGGTACAGGAGAAGAGAAAATGATTGTGTCTGTCACTGTGTCTTCTCATCCAACAGCTAGGTGACATCAAATAAAACTAAAAATAAAACTTTCTCCCGTTCAGAATTAGTACATTCAAAACAGACAAAAGGAGCCACTTTTTTCCATAACCCATAGGCTGGGAAACATGATGCCATGTTAGACATGCAAAACTTAGCCAGTTTCAAACAGTGATTGGAGAAATTAATGGAACAAAAAATTTGTTAAGAGTTATAACATGCAAGGATGCCACCATTAGCTCATGGTAAGTCACAAATCCTTAGATGTTGGGATTTTTTTGGGAAGCATATTCATCTGATCTGTGCTTCTCCCTGCAAACTTGCTCAGCCAGGGCTGGGGATACTGGGTTGGGTCATCCTTTAAACTGACTCATTATTACTGTTTTCAGATTCTCACATTTTCAGTACAGCCTTTATGATACAGCCTTTACTTATTAACATCATCTCTGTCAAGGATGCGCAGGCAGGTGGACGGTGGGTTACACTGACTGGGTGCACTGGCAATGTAAAGTGAATCAGCTAGAAAAACAACATTGCAATGGTCCCAGGAGTATGTCACCCAAAGGGATGTTAACGAGTTTTGATGGTCAATATAGACCTGCCTGTGGAACAGGTAATGAAGAGGGACCAGATCTAGTGTCACCAGCCAGCAGGAGGAGTGTATTTCACAGCACTGCAATGTCCTTGTAACTTGTGGTGAGGGAGATCTGGGCTATCCCACCAGAGCCAAAGCCACTTCTCTACAGGGCTGATTACTGCTGCAGAGCGGTTCCTTGTGTGCAGGCTGTGTTGCCTCTCAAGGGCCACAGTGGTGGTGGCAGCAGCAGGACTTTGGGTGGCAGCTGCCTCACCTGTGACATGGGCTGCCAGCGTGAGAAACTGCTGGCGTTGTGGGTGGGGAAAAGGGAAAGCAGTGGGACACCCCAGGGCTGAACTAGCAATGCAGTAGCAGGAGGAATGAGCAGGCAAGAGATGTGAGCAGGGAGCATGGGGAGCTCCCCACAGGTGAAAATGTTCAAAGGCAGCGATGGGGACGTGCCAGCTGAGGCTGCAATTCCCACCTAAGGAAGTCAAGTCAGCAAAACAGAGGCCAGTGAGGGAAGAGTAAAACAGGGTGGGTTGCACTATTCAGCAGGGGGAAGTCCGGGGGGCGAAGGAATATAAAATAAAGCAGGGAGAACAAAATTGAAATTAGAGTTGGGTGCTTGATTTAAGGAAACTGGAAGGTAATTCTTAAGAGAATTCAGCGTGATCCCTCACTGTGCGTATTGACAGTGCTCTCCCCTGGCAGGGGCAGCAGGTCCAGCTGCTGTGTCCTTCTGCACATTGGGACCTTAAGTAGCTTTTACTGAGAAAAAGAGGCAGTGAAATTCTGAACAGATATAAAATGGTGTTTCAGTGGCCTGGCAAGCATCCCAGGGGACCTCTAGGAAAGGCAGGGATAGAACTGTATCCTCCAGCATACCATGTTGCTGTATTAACTGTGCAAATCTGAGCTGTTCCTACTATTGCTGTTGTCCTGTCCTGCCCACTTCATGTTTCCTGACTCACAGACAACGTTGTTTCTCATCACACAGCCCAAGTCAAATCCACATTGGGTTGTTCTCTGAAACTGGAGCAAGGGCTGCATCACTGTGCATATGCAGAGAGAAGCTCCATGAAAGGTTTCAGGGGAAACATTATTTCCATTATTCTCTAAGGTTTTGACTTAGCAACTCTTTTAAAAACATAATTTCCCAGTTTTATTAAAAATTGCCCAGCTGAGTGAGTCTATCAGATAGCAACGTATTGACTCACTTCTGTCATCAGCTTGTAGTTCTCACACACAAATTCTTGCCTGTGTCTCAGACTCTCCCCTCTCCTTGTTCCTCCAGTTTGCTCACAATATCCATTCCAGTTGTCTCTCCACACTCAGGTTCTTGTCAGCAATTTTTCCTTCTCTTTCCCATATTCCTCTACTCTGATTCCTTGTCTCCATACCTTTGCCTCAGTTAATTGCCTAGCCACAATACCCCATCATGCAAACCATCTCTTCTGCCCGTGGCTTGTGGTTCCCCTCATGCATTTTCCTCTACAATTCCAAATCCAAGTTTGTCTCTGCCACCAGTAGCTCCTAACAACAGCTCCTTTCCAAGCCAGTCCCTCCTCTTTTGCATGTTTCTTGCCACACCCTTTGTCCTGAACTGGCTTCCTTTGGTACGTATTTTTCCAAAGCATTTACAGTCTTTATTTTCCATTTAACCTTCATTTTACAAAATTAAACAAGATGTTCACCATGAAATACCAGTATCAGTGTAAAAGAGAAAGGTTGTAATTCATCATGAGCAAAATTAGACGGGGGACTAGGCAGCTTCTGGCTGTCCATGGCATGAAATCCTGTAACGGCCTTTCAGGGAGAAGTGAAAAAAGGTATCATTGACTGCCTTCATCTGTGGCTGTAAGGAAGTTTTATCATGCTCAGGGATAACAGTATCCTTGGAATTTTAGCTGTTAATCTCTAGTAAATTCCCACTAAGCATATGTAAAAATAGATACCGCATAAGCTTATGAATTGTTCATTTTTAGGGGACTATCAATCAGGAAGGTGACAGGAGTATCCTGGATACAAAAACCATGTCTCTGCCGAATTTCACATTCCTGCTTCAAACCAGATAAAGAGGAGATATCTCTGTCAAAAAAGTGTCTCTCTGTCTCTTTCTATGTATATACTGATGTAAGGAAAATAATCTTTGTAAGGAAAATAATCTTTGTAAGGAAAATAATCTTTTTTTTTTTTTTTTGCTTCTTAGTTTTCTTCAGGCTTGCGGAATCACAACATTGGTGAGATTGGAAGAGCCCCCTGGAGAGCGTGTAGTCCACACCTCCTGGTTTTGCTGTACCTCATGAGATTCCTGTCTGCCCATTTCTCCGGCCTGTTGAAGTCTCTCTGGATGGCAGCACAACCTACTGGTGTATCAACCACTCCTCCCCATTTATGTGGTTGGAAACTTGCTGAGGGTGCACTCTGCCCCATCATCATCAATGAAGAGGTTAAACAGAAGTGCTGGACCATGTATTTACCTCTGTGGTCCAGCACTAGGCACTGAACTTCAGGCCACTCACCTCAAGCTTCTGCACCTCTCCACAGTTCAGTTTTCAACCCACCTCATTGTCCACTTCTCTAGGCCACAATGCAGCTGTTTGTCTATGAGGGTGTTATGGGAGACAGTGCTGAAAGCCTTTACTAAAATCAAGATAAACAACATCCACATCATCTTAGCAGCCTATCAGGTCGTTCAGGCATGATTTCTGTTGACTACTCTCAGTAACCCTCTTATCCATCATATATTTCAAATGGCTTTTCAGGATTATTTACTCCATCACTTTCCCAGGGATTGAGGTGAGGCTGCTTGCCTGAATCTGTCCCACAGATCCTTCTTGCCCTTCTTGAAAATGAGTGACAGAACCCCCCGTTTCCATAACTTTTCACAGATTACTGAAGGTGGCCTGGCTTTAGCCAGCTCCCTCAGCACTCTCATGGTGCATCCCACCAAGTCCCATGCACTGTATGCCCAGTTTGTTCAAATGTTCCCTAACCCAACTGTAATTTCTGACTGAAATTTTGGAAGACATTCAGCCAAAGACTGAAACCTTCACATCAAACATAGTTTGTCAAGTTGCAACAAACTGAAATCTGGTGCTTTGGATGGAAGATGGCTTGTAAGAAGTGCTGCTATCAGTACATGATGTGTGTACATGTGCATCAAAGAGTTCTTAACCCATTAAAGCTGGAATTCAGCCCGTGTACCTTTAGCTATCTAATGGTTAACTATGTAACTAAGGAATAGTTGTTTACATTATTGCTATGGTTAATGGAGAAAGACAGGCATCTCTAGTTGACTCATCCCACTTATTTTGAATTAATTCTACCCTTGGTGTCTAAGGAATGACAATTTAGTATCTTTTAATTCTCTAAATCATATACCATGCCTTTAAGGGTGAATTCTAACCAATTAAACTTCAAGCACAGAATACTCTTCAGTTTTATTGAGAACAAGATTTCAGTATACATATATAATTTTTCCAGCTGTATTGTCAAAGGCTCAAAGTCTTCCTTGCTTTCAGCAGGGACGTGGATTGGGAACAAGGTACTAGTTCTTTATGAGATTTTCTCTGTCAGGTGTAGAACCAGGTGGAAAACTATGAATTTGAAAGCTGGAATAAATGCTATCACAACCTAATAGACAGCAGTTACACCTCACCTTGTCTGACACAGACAATGCAGTGCCCACCAAATGCCAGAATGTACTGTGAACTTGATCATGACAACAGGACACTAAAGAGCAGGGCTACCTAGAAGAGGGACTAAAGTTTGGTTTATCTGCTTGCATAAAATTCCAATCTGGGAAGTTCCACAACACTGCAGAAATATGAGATTTCCCCACGTTCCTGCAGAGATCCTGTGTTTGTAGCCATTCCCCAAGTCTCTCAGGAAGCAGTGACAATGTGCCAGCAAATCTTCTATCTAAGAAGATGCAACATTGGGTGCCAAAGCTTGAGATGATACATGCTAGAAGAGGCCTAGCTGAAAAAGTAAAACTACTGAACAGAAAAACCAGCTCCGTTTTACCTCAAACCAGGACATCTGCAGAGCTAATCCTTGCAAAATTTATGAACAGATCAAACTAACCTGAGTGGTCCTCAAATTTTTGCATAAAGCAAAAATTGATAAGGCATGAACTGTACCAACTCCAGAAAAAATCCTATCAGACAGTGGACACCTGGATGTAATTTCTTCCTTTTTTCCTTTGCTAGTGTAGTATTTTCAGCTGTATTATGTCTGCAGTATATTTAGACAACCCACATGTTGGCTAAACTGACCAACATACTGGGAAGTCTTATATGGTCCTACATGATCCCTTACAAAGAGTATTCAAAAGGAGTTATTTAGGTGTATTTAGCTTTTTGTTTAGCATATAAATAAGCACTACCAACAAGACTGCACTTGAAGGTGAGTGAGTGTGTTTCCATGGATCTGCTGGAAAATAAATTGGTTCTAAAAGAACAATAAATAATGGATGGAGAATTTTGCAGCAAATGAGCAGTTATCTGTCAAAAATCCCTACTCTCCCTCCGTCATGAGGCTAAATGGGGCATGGATTGTCACACAGGAGCTTCAAAGAAATTTTTGTAAGAGAAAGACGGCATGTTTCTTTTGGAAAGTATAGCTTGATACCCTACTGAATAAATAAAGAAAGAAATGTACTGAGGATCACAATAAGAGCAAAGTAATGGACATTTTACTTAAGCCTGCATATCACAGTTTCTTTGAAATTTGATCATTCTGAAATAGTGTATTAGTTATTATACTATGCTGCATTAGTTACCATTGTAATTACTTACTGAGAACTATCTTCCCTTGTAGGAACTATGGAAGATTTCATATGATAATATGGTTCTGGTTTATAATCTGGGTTTATATATAATCAAATTACTTCCATGGTAATTTTTTAAGTATTTAATGTTCTTTTCTTGATACATTTATGAAATCATGTCTAAACTATATATAATGACAATCATATGTGAGTGCACCCTTCTCACTGTCCTTGCTTCAGTGAACCATGAGGTCTGAGGATTATGTGGCATTGTAGCATTTTATTGTCAAAGTGACTAAAGCATGAGCCTTTCTTCAGTATGCCCTGTGGGTTTTTTTTGTTTGTTTGGTTTTTTTTGTTTTTAATAAATAATACAACAAATGTTGACAGAAGAGAATTTAGGCTTTGTTCAGGAAAATCCCCTAGCACGAAAGGACTTTGGGATACACTTGATGTGACTAATTTCTTTAATGATATAAAGTTATTGGCAGGTGTATTTGGTGTGAATGTGGCCAGAATGATACTTCACCATAGGGATTACAGACTCTTGCCTTTTCCAGTTGCGTAGAACTGATCCTATATTAAAGAACTGCAGCTAGTTCATTATGGATGCAGATAGGAGTCTGGCCCTATAAATCTAATTGTTCTAATCAGATAATCTGATAAATGTCCTTGTTGGAAGTGCAGGGGAATGCCAGGTGGAAAGGAATAGCTGGAATCCTTTTAAAGTCTAATTGTCTTGTGCACCATTATTTTCATTTATGATACAGCCAAAAATTGGACAGGGTGTGTAGCACGTAGGCTATCTTTTAACATCACATCAGCCCTGCTAGGAAAGGAAGAAAGGTCATTAATCTTCAGCTGTATTTATGTGCATAGCACCCCACAACCAAGCAAGCCTGCTCATCATTATTCTAACACTGCTAATTGGGAGGAGTTGAGCAGACGTGTCTGGTATTCTCTGAGGTCCAGCTGGTATCCAATTTCCAGCAGAGTTTGCTGAGAAACATGAAGGTCAAGTAACTTCCCCAAGGTTACATCATAAGTGGCTCAACTGGGATTAGGACCCAGATTTTCCTTGTTCCTAATCTTTTCCCTTATTAATCAATGTAGTCTCTTTCTGCAAATACCTAGCAGGTTCATATTTGTAGATCTACAAACAAAATGTTATTGGCAAACTCAATTTGGGGGAATAGATTTCATGAGAAGGGAGATAATGAAATAGCATTAGCAAGCTAACTCGTAACTGAAAATTAAGACTGGGTTTTGCTTACGGGAGCTATTATTTTAATGTCAATATTGTATTTCTCTTCTTGATCTCTGATTTCTCAAAACTGTGCATATCTGGCCACCCTCCCTTATCAACTGCCACTACATATGGTATCAAGGCGGGTACTTTTCTGAGTCTGTATTTATCTTTATTATATCTCAAGGAAATTGCCTGACCGACAATGCAGAGACAATAGCACAGTGGCTGTCACATGGCTTATTTGTCCTTTTGTAAAACTCTGTGATGCAAATACTGCAGCATTTAGGATTATAAAGTTGTTATAGTGTGGTTGGTTTGCTCACCTCTTGTGTGGGATGTGGTATTCCATCTTAAGAGGAAAACCAGGAACAGAATTTTTAGTTAGGACAAGGAAAATGCCTGAATTTCCATATGTCTGACTGAAAACCATGGTCAGTATTATGGAGCATGAAACAATTTATAGTGCCAGCTGGTTTTAATTAAAGGCTTAGTTTCCCCAATACAAAGACACTTCATTACAAACCAACAAACCCGTTCACACCAGTACTCTGCTCTGTTTCTGTAAACAGGAATGGGTACAACGTGCACGTCTGGAGAACTGCTTGGAAAGCCTCATGCGGCACAGAATTAAAATAACAGCTAACACATCTCATATGGATTAAGGAGCCAGAAAAACAAAAAAGTCTTTATTTAGCCTGTTGTTAAACTACAACAACATAGTGTAACTGATCTCCTGCCATTAGGCAGTGAAATCCAAAGCCACAGCGCACAATTAAAAAACAACCTGGCACCTGCTGTTTCCAATACACCTTTTGGAATAGCTACAAAGAGTCTATACTGTGAGTCTTATAAACAGATTGAGGATGGTATATGAACGATTTTTCATGGTAGGTTCCTACTTCAAATTTAGCCCAGTACTACATGACCTGGTCTCCGATATAGAGGGAGTTTGATCTCTGTCTCCATTCTTCATAAGCTACTACTTATTATTAATAATCTCAGCAAAAGTGCCAAAGATTAATGAATATGGAAATGGGACTCATTTGCAGTGTGATTACAGATAACTAAATGCAATGACATAGTTGTGGGGCTACACAGAGAAACTTCTGCCTTTGCCAGACCTGATGTGCAGTAGAGCATCCACTAGCTAAAGATTAAAAATACAAGATGACTCAGAATTTAGGAATTGTTAACTATATCAAGCCAACAAATTATTAGATTTTCATCTAAAAGTAATGCTTTAAAATCCATTTGAAACCTTCACAGGGAGCCAGTGAAATAAGAGTGAAACTGGATAAAACTGAAGATATTTCTGTCAATGTCTAACTTGATGAGAGATTGGATCAGGTGGAGACTTTTTCAGAGCAATTTCTAGAAGACCCAGATAAAATTCAGCATATAGTAATACAGCAAATATACAAAAAAGTACAAGGGTATCTGAGTAAAAGAGAGGAATTTAGTTTCCCATTAGATACAAGGTTGGTGGGGATTTGTTAGGAGAGGTTTATCAGCAGTGACTGGAATGGAAGTTATCATTGTTCAAGCAGCAAGGAGGAAACAAGTCCTGTCTGATTCGGCACAGAGATATTTCCACAGTTTCCACACAATTCAACAGGAAGCAAACACTCATACCTGAATGTTGTTTACTTCTCCCATTAGATTTTCGGTTCACATGTATGTATGCATCCAAAGTTAAAATGCAGGAAATCACATTGATGTTCATGAGAAAAACACATATATTTGAGATGTCACCAAGTTCTTGAAAAAGAAACCTAACAGATGTCAAAGAAGGTATGAAGCTGTTAGTCTATGGAGTAAGACAGAGAACTACTTTAAGCTAATATAATAGCATTTGTTGAAGAACAAATTAACCTGATAAAGAACTAATTAAAGACCCACATGAGTGTACACCTTAACTCCAACTAATGGATAAACTGGGGCAGAGAGGTCAAACAACCTGACCCGAGATGTGCAGGTATGGACATGTGTGCCTAGGTGGTAAAAACTTACAAGAGGGCTCTACTGACACTCAAAACTGCTAGAAATGCAGGAATGGACAGAAGTTATGGTTTCAAAAATATATAATGCCATGTCTTATGTTCTGGCATAGAACTTAGTGATTTTAAATATTTCAGTTTGCATATCTCTACCTTCTGAAAGGGAAATTGGCACCCGCCTTGCTAAAGAAAACAAGACCAGTACTTAGGATGGATTTTGTAATGTTGCATCAGAAAGAATGTGCAATGGTGTGTGGTTTCTAGTTTGTTTGCCACTAACAGTAAACTCTTCCCCATTTTGAGAAAGGCTTCAGGATTGTCTTGTTTTCTCAGCATCTCTGTGCATTAAAAGACTACTGAAACTTGCCTTGATTCAAACTTTTCTGGGTTTTTCAGTCCCTCTTGTCTCATCTGGGCAACTGTGTTCCAGCTCACTGCTCTCATGTGGCTTCACTACTAATAAAAATGCTGTCGGAGTCCTCCATTAGTAGCTGCTGAAGAGGAAGATGCTCGTGTCACTCAACACATCCTGCTAGCTCAGCTGTTACTGAAAGCTGCAAAGTCAAGATGTCTCCCACAGTCAGCTCAGGTATCTCTTAGTCATCTGGCCATAACCAGTTTTCCAAAGGGTAATGACCTCACCTCTGAGGCAGCTCATTAGTGTAACCTGTCTTGACATACAGGAAACACGACAGGGTGTTCTGGGTGGCTTACTGTCTTTTAGTTGTAATTGTGCTCTAGATTCCTGCTCTGTAGTGTTGGTTCCTGCCAAAAATCTTGATCCAATTTTCTGCTCTCTAGACCATGTCCTAGTTCCTCTTCCTACTGAGTGCCTGATCCTAATCCTGCCCTTGATTGGCCTGGGTTCCTAGCCCTTCCCGCTTTCTTTTCCAGCCCTAGTTTCTCATTTAAGTTAGCTTGCCTGCCCTTGCTTCAGCTATGACTTCAGCTCCTGATGCTGAAGACACTTGTACACATTGAGACAAGCCAAAACTGATCTTCGCTTAACCATGCAAACTTTAGTTTTCACAAGACTAAAACATACTCTGAGGACAGCGGCTTTAGTATATCAAGAAATAGACATGCAAAAATTCTAGTTCTGGTACCAAGGCAAGCTAGTCATGAAGGTGAATCGCATCTTTTAGCAGATTATTACTAATTGAGTTACATGTGGTAGAGCCATAAATATAGTGGTAAAGTTTTTAAAAAAATTGTTCTAAGAATGCCTCTTCCATCTGCTGTCTAACAATACTCCCCCATGCCTAAGTGATAATAATAAAAAAAGTCTCTTACTTCACATAATGAATGGGAAGGCAGAGTGATGCTTTCCCCACAAGTTTCCAAAGAAGACTGAAGAAGATTTAACATCTAATTGCACATAGCACCCCATTTATTTGTTTTGAACTGGCTTCCTGATAACTTAATTTTATGCCCTCTAATTCCTTTACTATAAGAAATGGTGAGCAGCCACCTTTTGCTCACCTCCTTCATATCAATTCCAGAATATTGGCCCTTTAAGCTACCTCTTCTCATGGCTGAAAAGTCCGAGTATCTTCATTCTTCCACTAACGTGATTCCATGCACTCGGGTTCCTTCTTCGTAATCCTCCTGGTTCTGTGACATCCAGGCTAAGAAAGGGAAGGCAGGACTGCATATAGTGTGGAAAATACATCCATAGCAAGGATTTGTGTAGTGGCACCGTGATGTTTACTGGTTTGTTCTCTACCCCTTTTCTATTGATTCTTAAGATTTTACTTACTTTTGTGATTACTACTGAGCATTCAGAAAATGTTTTCATATCAATGCCCACCACATCTCAAAGATACTTTGCCCATAATTTTCTATAAAAAATTACTACTGCTTTTCCTTTTATATATATCACTTGATATTGTATTGAATTTAATCTTTCAGTTTACTACCCAGTTCTTCAGCACCATGAGCACTGTTTGCAACTCTTTGCAGAAAATTGTGACTTGAAAAACTTACCATCATCATCAAACTTTGGCATGGCTCTACTTCACCCTCCTGCTCCATGAATACACTGAGCAGCACAGGCCTTAACAGAAAATTCTGTGGGACCTTCTGTGCTTTCTTTAGAGTTCTTATCAGTTTGTTGTGTATAAGACTTATTAGTTAATGGCTATTTGGTTCACCTCATAAACCCTGTAAAAATTTTGGGTCCCATATGCCATCTTCTATTCTTTTGGCACTGCATCAGTTTGAAGTGAAAAGTTACACCTCAGATGCAACTATGCAGCCTTTATTCCATTAGAACTCCTGGCTCTGTTCTTACTGACTTTCCTGCCATTTGTTTTGTTGTTCTATAATCTTTTCTACTGACACCTTGAGACAATTTAAGACAGTCTTTTATACATATTCCATAAAGAAGAGCTCTAATGCAGAACCCTTCACAAATCTATTCTTAAAGATGCAAACAGTTCATTTTGGTTTCCTTCTGAGGTTTGTTCTTCTGAGTGCTCATTTGCTACCTTGCTTATCCAATGGCTGTGCAGATTTTCTGGAAGAGTTCCTGTTTCTGAAATTTTCCTTACGACGTGGACTAAATCATTCCTTGTTTACAGCAGATAAAATTCTGAATCACTTTGTGCTTTTAGTAAATAAAACTTAATCTCATGCATTTTTCTATTTCAGCATTTAATATATTTATTATATACTTTATAAAATATAGTTTATTGATATTTATTTCCAGGCTTGTCTGTAATGAGATTATACACTGTATTCTTTTATACTGCCTCTCAGCTACAGCTACTACTTAGTATCACCAGAACAGCAAAAATGATTATCTGTTTTTCCAGAAGATAGCAAGTTCTGAATATGTTCATGAAAAGTATAGCATAAAATATGTCTGTCTTCATGGTACAACCAGGTGGACAATATTACAAGTAGCAGAGACTGGAAATCCATGGAGGAAAGAACCATAGACCAAACATACTTAGACCAAGGAAAATTATGATTAGGAACTGACAGCCCTTACTCAGCCTCAGTAGGCAAACTGCCTAGGACAGTCCTTGAGCTAAGTGCAAAGAACTGAGATGCCTCTGCCATTTCTTTTTAGAGTATCTGGTTCATAGGAGTTAGAAAAGTTCTGTTGTGACACCAAAAGCCTAAGTTACTGCTAGATGTTCTTTTCAAATTCTTGTAATGACCAGTAAATAAAAAAATGTAATCTTACAGATGAACTAGACACTGTAAATTGAGGATTCAAAGAAAATACACCTATTCTATTCTGTTCCATACCAGTTCACTCCCTAAAGCTGCTAACTTGACTTTCCTGTATTAGTCTTTTTTACAACTGTAATTCTTAAATAAAAGCTTTCTGGTGGGACCTTTTGAGTTCCTTCTTCAAGTCTATTATTTCCATACCGATCTGCTTACAAAAAGCTCCAATTGTGCTTGTCACTAAAATAAATAATACATTGTCTAGGCCAAGTTAATTCTTTTTCATAAAGTACAGTGTACTTGAAACAATGTTTGTATGAATGAGCTGCTTGATGACTGTGAGAAAAGTTCCATATATCTTTCTCTAAGAGCGTACCAGTACACCATGAAAATAAGAAAATTGCCTTTTTATAAGAAACTGGTTTCTGATACACTAGATTATTTGCTTTGATGACTAAATATTTTGCAATGTACGGTTCCCTATAGTCCCTATACCTCACCTGTTAGTGAGGTAAAACAAAGATCTTAGGGGTTTTTTATCTCCATTCTTTTATGGTAAATAGCCTGGTTTTGTTTCATTGGTTAAAACAATAAGAAAGCATAATGGTAAGGCCTCTTTTTCACAATACATAATCTTATAAATATAGCAGTATTAATGCTGACACCTAATGGTATCATTATTAATATCAGAATATCACTGAATTCTCATTATGGGTTTCCCTGCACATCTACAATAACACTGTAACAGTGAAAGAAAACAGTAATTTAGCTCTCTTTGTGGGTTCCATGGTGCCAATCAGTCTTAGAGCCACCTAAACAACAATTGTTGAAATTGTGGCAATAAAAGTTCAAATGAAAACAACAGCAGCATTGGTAATATCTGCAGAAAGAGAAACTAATTTAAATTCATGTTAGATTGAACAAAATATGTGAGAGAACCAAGACTAAAAATCATTATAGTTCAAAAACTTTTTGAGATTGGGCTATTTTCCCACACATACCAACAAATATAAAAAACTGAATGAAATGTTTTCACTTTTAGCCAGATATTTCCACTTTGTAATTCAAATATGGACCACACTAGCAGTAACACTTCACTATTGTTGCTAACTCTAAAAGAATCTCTTTCACATCTATGACCAAATTAAATGATTCAAATGTATTAGCTTCACATTAAAAAGAAGTGGTTTTCTTTAAAAAAATGAAGAGTTCCTCAGCTTCATTCGGTGATCCATGTTTGGTATTTGCCTCAGCACAGACTTTCAAAAATTGAATTATCTTTTTTTTCTGGAGTATTTCCGAGGAAATCCTTAAGCTAGTCCCAATTATTTGGTGTGGATTCAGTTCTGATGCAAGTAATTTCAGTCCAGCACATTACACTAATAAATTGATCCAATCCATTGTGCTATCCATAAAGAAGCTTGATACCTAATTGAAACCAGGGATGCAGCACTCGCTTTGTTTGTGAGACACCCATATATCTGAGGAAAACATTAAATTTTCAATTTTAAAACATCACATATACAGAACTAATAGCAACAATAAAAAAAAAAAGTATTACGAAAGCTTCTTATTTGCATTTAATTGCCCTACAAATTTATAACAGACTAATGTTAATAACATATGTCATGGGAAGTCCTGTAATTGTTTGCTATTTCAGATGCACAGAATAATGTGATGTAATGTGCACTGGGACAGTATAAATACCTTTAAGGTTTCCAAAATACTACACAGCTTACATTTGCTTCTGGAGACAACAGCCAATACTCAGAAAAAAAACTGATGGCACGTCAGAGCGTTTTTTGGTGACAACGTCTGTGGGATATTTCATGCTTTACATAACATAGACTGTCTTGCAGCTGAACATCATTTTTACAGGATCCCACAAAGTGGAGTGGACCAAATTCAATCCATCTTCTGAAAAAGAATGAAGGAGTGGAGTACTATGTGGATTCAGTCCCTGCTTCTTAAGAGTGTGGGAATTTAACATATCATGCTTATCCAGATGCATCATGTGTGATCTCTGTCCTCAAGAAAGAGAATTCAAAGATATTCTAGTCCTCATGCAGTATTCATTGATACTTGAAATAGGGCAGTGCCTGATGCTACTTCAAATAAATCATATTCTAAGGATAACATAAAAGTACTTAAAAGTATCTGTTTGCATTCATGCACACTGTCACAATTCAGTCCTTGATGCCACAGGAGGTTCAACTGTCAGCATCAGGATAGTCAGAAAATGGTTCTCCAGTTCTCTGTGCTCGCTTCTGAAACACTTCAGAAGACTTTGGTCTCACCTGGGTTTCTTTGATGGCTTTCAGTTTAGTTTCTACTCTGACCATGGTATGATGATAGCTGCTGCATTCATTGGTCATCTCTTCAGCAGTGAGCACATGGATTCAAAAAGATCTTCAAGGCAGCCTCTCATGTCACAGTTAATAGAGGGTTCCTAGTACTCCTGTAAAATCAGGAGGCGGTTAGACAAAGACGTAGGCATTTCGGAGAGCACTTTTTGGGATGCTGACTCTCATGAGTAAAGAGTTCTTTCATTAATTTTGGAAGAATTTTGGAAGATTATATGTCAATCTTTTTGGTGGGTTTTCTCATTGTTTTCATTTTTCCTCTGACCGGAACCTTTCCTTTCTCCATATATTCCTATATGAATCTTAATCCCAATGTAAGTTTATTATTACAAGCATGTTTTGATGTTATTTTTTTTGATTCCTCTTGTGCTGCAAGGAATCTCAATATGTATGATAAATTAGATGTTAGCCTTTCTTCTTTCCCTTGTTGGTGTTATCTCACAAGTTTTCTTTTTCTCTCTTGTGCTTGACATCCATATGTGTTCTAAATTCAAGTTATGAAGTGATACTCTACAGATAAAGTATTTGTTTCTATTTTTATATGCGAATTTGTTGGGATGAACAGCTGACAATAAATGGATCTAGATTTTAATTTCAGATTAGGAATACTAGTATTTTAATACAAATAAGATACTGTAGCTGCTTGTTAGACTGACAACTTTAATAGATAATTCTTTTCCATTATCTTTTCTCACTTTACAGCTGCATCCAAAACGATGCTGTTTCTCATTTGTTTTATTCAGTTGTAGTTAAATGTTCAGATCCTCCAAAACACTACAGGCAAACATTTGCAAACTCCATTTCTGACCATTTAGAGGCCAGAAAAAGGCAAAGATCTGCATGCAAATCACCAGTATATTTCTCTGCTTGTGTTTGGCACAGATTGTTTCATTTGGGAGTAGTAGAACCATCAATGATAGAATTCTATTCCTAAAATATTCTTTAGGGACAAAAAACCGCACCCCAAAACGGCTTCTATTAATTTCATTTACAGTCCAGGACACAAGGGAAATAAGTGATACCAGTTTGAAAGAGGAATTAAAAATGTTACTATTAAATGGATCCTTATTACACACACATACACACGCAAAGAAAGCAACATTCCTCCTTGTTCTCAAATTTCATCATGAGTAAAAAGTGATTTTCTTAAATTTTCTTGCTACTAGTAAGATATGATGACTTCTGGAGAAAAATTTAGCTGAATTGCTCATGAGTTGGTTTAAGCTTTTCCCTTTGGGAACCTAAATATTTCTCCTCTCTGCTTTTGGTTTTTGAATGCTATTTCCTAAGCAGAGAGAAGGCTTTCCTTTTCACTGACCTGTTCAGTCCCAGTTCATCTTTACAGCCTATTTCTGCCATGGTTGCCTGTCACTTTTTGGCCATGCTTTACTACTTCTCGTGTGCCTTCACACTTGGGGATCTTCTGTGTGCATTGAAACTTAGCACAAATGTTTAAATCATGCTACTGCTAACAAGCAGAGTTTATCCCTCTTCTAAGCAGCAATGATATTGTGTCTCTAACAAAGCAAACATTTATTTTCTAGTGATTTTCAGCTTTGATTTTTGTGTTACCTTGAGCACTTTAAAATGTATCAATTTATCTAACCCAGGTATAACGTTCTGAACGCTTTCAAAGCTGCCATTTTCTACAGACTCCCCCTGTATACTCCAGCTACGCAGCACAGCAACTCTTTGCCTAGGTTGGACCACAAATACCCAAGGCTGTGACCTTTCAGGGTGCTTTATGGTGGCACATCACCCCTCCCTTGCCCAGTGCCATTAAGGGTCTCTGGACTGTGCACACCCTCGGGCAGAGGGATGTACAACCAACCATTGACAGCCAATGCCAGGCCTGTTTAAAGCCCTGGGATTGAGGGGTTTGAGCACAGGTTCGGATTGCAAACCCTTTGGGTGTGGTCGAAGGGTTTCTCACCCGTTAGACTGGCCCAGCCCATTCGGCGCCCCTAACTGTCCATTTCTTGTACGTATTCATTCCAGGTGGCTATGTAGTTGAAGCGTTTCGGAAACCCCCAATGTCAGCTGTCCTTAACGACCGTGCCATGTGGCCAAGGCTCCCTGGGACCGCCCAGCAGTTGGCCTTCGGCTGGTGCCAGGCCGCGGCGGCCCTGGAGAAGGGGTGGGGGAAGGCGTCGCCCCCTCCGGGCTGGGCAGCCCAGCATTGTGCTTCCCTCCCTCAGCCCCCCCGGCTACATCCGAGGAAGAGGAGGAAGAGGAAAGCAGAACGGGGTGTTGGTGCCACCACCCCCTCTCATGGCCTCAGTGCTCCCCCGCCTTGGGCCTCATCGCCGTCCGTCCGTCGCCTCAGGTGAAAGCGTATCCCTCCGCCGCGGCCACCCCCACATCTCCACAGTCCCCGGATGGAAACTGTTATGGCCGCCAGCAGCGACTGGCCGGGCTATGGAGCGGGGCGAGGTAACTCCGCGAGAGGCGCTGGGTGGGGGGCGCGGAATGCGACGGCCTGGCGCCGGCCAGGAGGTGCGAGCGGCGGCGGGACAGGAAGCCGCCGTGTGGTAGGGATGAGCCGTTAAATAGTCCCGCGCCCCCCGCCCCCTCCGGCCGCGGGAGGTTGGCGGGGCGGCCGGGGCTGGCGGTGGGGCAGCCGGCGGCCAGAGTCAGGCTGCGGGTGGGGAGCGGGCAAGAGTATCTCATGGTCGGCTCTGTACGCTTCCGTGGAACCGTATCCCTCCGCTGCACTACGCGGTGGCCGGCGCGGCGTCGCGGGTAGTGCGCAGCCCTCCGGGGCCGGGTGGGAGCAGTGTCGCTCGCCGGGGCCGCCCGAGGAGATGTGTGGCTGCCAAAGGGGAGCGCTGGGGAGGGGAGGTGTCCTTACTTACCCCCACCCCCATTTCGGGCAGTGCCCGGTGCCGCCGCTGCGGTGTGGCGGAGCCCGCGTCGCGGCTCTGAGGTGGGGGCGGCCTCGGCGTTTCCGCCGAACCCTGCCGGATCGGCCTCAGCCGCCGCTTCGTGTTCTGTCTCTGCTTCTCCCTGCCTGCTCGTCCCGGGGACGAGGGGACAGGCCGCGCCGTGGCCCTGCTCTGCAGCGAGCCCCGTCAAGCTCCCGGTGGAGCCGCTACCGTTAACGGCAGGGCCGGGAGCCGCGGGCGGGCTGCGGCAGGAGCGGGGCTGAGGAGGGGGTGGTTTGCAGGTGCGTTGTGTGGCTTTGTGTCACCGGAGCCTGGAGCTGCTGCTTTCCTAAATTGCAAGTTTGCAGTGTGGTGTGGGGCGTCTGTTAGTTTTGAGAGCGATTTAGTAATTTCTTTTATATTTAATTTTACAAAAGTAGCGCTTTTTCAGTGTCAGGCTTTGTCTGAGCACTGGGCTCTGTGGGTTCCTGAGGATCTGGTTCTGTGCCCAGGTCTCTGTAGAGCTGAAGGCAGTACTCTAAATTTTCAGACACGTGTAGGATATGAACAAGCATGGAAAATAATTCAGCATAGTGAGTTTTTCCAGTAAAATTTAAATGAGTGTATACAATTTTTACAGAAATCTTTAAAATACTACATGCCTGGAAGTCTGCTTTGAATTTCTTTTTTTTTTGTTGTTGTTTTAAATGGAAAAACTGTAAAAGGTCCCTAATATAGGAGTGTTATACTTTAATTTAGGAAGAAATGACAGATAGGAGTAAAAGCTAAATCTTTTTTTCTCTTTGTGTACTTTTTTTAGCAATATACTGACATACTGCAGCATTTTGGAGGGAAGAATTTTGATGTTTAGAGCAACTCTGGGCTTGTACTGAATGTTGTGTGGTTTTTTATTTCATGAGGGTTAACTTTGGTGCATGTTTATGTATTTTCAGGGTTTGTATTCATTCTGTCTGCCTTATCATCTACCTAGTTGTTTTGAATACTGCAAATGTAATACTCATTCCCACAGCTTTCAGCTTCTGCAAAACTTTCTAGAAAAGTTATAATTAGGTGTTTGCTAAAGAATTTATTACAGTTTTTACTTAGGATAAGTTTCTTTTCAGTTCAAGGGAAAAATTGATGGAGTGAGGTACCAGTTACTGCTTTCTGTCTTGTTTTCAAGTTAGTGTGTGTTTATGCTGGCCAGTTAGGAATGCCTGAGAGGTAGTGACAAAGCTAAGGTTAGAATAGGCATTGTTAGGAGGAGTTTACTAGGGATTTTTTTTAATCCCACTCATTAATTTAGAATTTGTATTTGATGGTGCTTTTTGGGAGAGAAGACGGTATGTATTTAGTTTCTCTGTCTTCAATATATTAAAAATGCATGTAATGTAAAATTGTGAAAGATGTGTGCTTTTCAGCTTATTTTTTCGGTTATGCTTGTATTTACACCTTCTAAAATGTCTTTCCTTTTGTTTCCAGATCTTTTTTCACTATTCTTCCTGAATGTGGCCTTTTCTGAGTCTTACATATTTACCTCTTCTGTCCGTGTGGAAAAATGTTAAAAAGGCTGTTGAAGATTTGAAGTCAAGTCTTTTCTTAACATGTAAGTCTGACTTCGTCATTGGTAATGTAAATTTAAAGATTCCTGGGAGGTTTTTGTTTGTGTGGGTTTTTCGGTTTGGTTTTTTTTTTTTTACTAGTTGGTTGTTTCTAGTAAATATTTTTATTTATCGTGCTGCAGGTGCTTGTCTATAGTCACATGCTGCGCACTAATAACAATGTTAAATTTTAATTTGTGTGGTTAATTAGTTAAAGGAGATACCAAATCAGGATTGAATATACCCAGCTGAGACTCTGCCAAACATAAATGTGTTACCCAGTCAGTGGTATGTTGCCCAAGTGAGGACCACATTGGCCCCATGTAAAAAGCCTGAGGTTTGTTCTCTGCAGCAAACTGCATCCACTTCTGATTTTTATAGTGTTAATTGCACACATTTCAGGTTTCAGTATTTGACAGAATAACATTATAATCTGAATGATAGGCAGCTGCCATCAGGATGATGTATTGCATCATGCAACCTGTAATCTTCATGTGTTGCATGTTGAAGATGATGTTAAGAAAGATCTTCAGCAAACAAGCCCAAGTCATTTTTAGTTACTTATTCTTTATGTGGGAGTTCAGTTTGCTCCTGTTCAAATAAAGGATTTGCTGTTGACAGGAGAAAGCATTACAATACAGCACTCTCTTGGTGAAAATGGAGTGTAATGTAGATGAGTTGTTCTCTTCTCAAGGTTCAAAGTAGAGTAATATTCCATGTATTAATCTTCTGGATGGAAGATGGGAAATGTATCACTGAGTTTAAAAAAAAATAATAAAAAATCCTGTACCTAAAGTGTTTTAGTTTGGGAAGACTCTCGAGGGGGTGTGTGTGTGTCTGTGGATTGTAGGGGTTTTTTTGTTTTTGGAATGTCAAATATGTAGTCGAAGTCTTGCTGGTCT
The DNA here is from genome assembly GCA_026413425.1 of Tringa solitaria. Classification (NCBI taxonomy): domain Eukaryota; kingdom Metazoa; phylum Chordata; class Aves; order Charadriiformes; family Scolopacidae; genus Tringa; species Tringa solitaria. The sequence goes on from JAOXJM010000002.1 coordinate 22,606,914, forward strand.
CGTGGCAGAAGAACAAAATTGATTGGATTTATTTGATATTGGAGTCTGTATAAAATGTCAAAGTCTATTTTGCTTATTATCTTCCAGAATCGTGCAGGAATGCTAATATCTTTTTCCAAAGGAATGCAGTAAAGCATATGCTTAAAAAAATAGTTTTGCTTTTCTTGCTATGTGATACCTGAGCATGGCCTTGAAAACTTTTCAGTATCCATTTTCTTTTTTGGGTATTTACATGTTAAATGCTAGATACTTCCTTCTCACAGGGCTATGGGAAGATATTTGGAAGACCTTATTGGTGATGCTTATGATGGCCTGAAGCTCTAGAAGCAGCTCTTGCAATTCATCACAATGAGGGAGAGACGTGATCATTTTTTCAGTTTGAATGTGAATAAATAGGATGATCTAATGAGTTCCAGGTCTGTGTTGCTTCAGGGTGGGCAGGGGAATAGTGGAGAGCGAGCTGCTGATCAGGTTTCAGCCAACACTTTACTGACTTTTGCTAGTAAAGAAGAAAGCGATACTATGATTTATGCTATGGAAAAAAGTTTTTAGTAAAAAGTATTATATACTAGTGAAGAAACAGTTCTTGTTCCTTTTCAGTGTCACTTCTCAAAATCCAAATTTTTTTCACTGCTATTCAGTTTCTTCTGATTTTATGTTGATATGTGTGAGGGGTTTTCGAGCATAGACAAACTGCTATAAATTGTCAGTGCAGCCTGTTACATAAACACTGACATTAAGTCTAGTGAGACAATGATGCTGACCATACCTATTTGAGTCTCTTAATCCATGGAGGAGTACTGTTGTCAGTTGTGCTCTTGTTCTGAGAAGATTTATTTATACCCAGGAACATAGGGTGAAAACCAAAGTTAACTTTTATCTGATGACTGTTTCAGACGTGTGATACTGCAAACTGACACATGAAAAATTCTTCGTAGATGTTTGGTGGGTTTTTGGTGTTGGTAAGGGTAATGTCTCCTTTAGTAAAGTAGATCTTTGTCAGTTTTGTTTTTTTTTTCTTAAGCACAACAGTTAGCTACTAATAGAGTAACAGACTTAAGTAATAAAAAATCAACTCCTGCAGAATTTGACTTGGTTTTAGATCACTAACTGAACCTCACTGAAGTACTGTGTCACAGAGGAGGTACTGTGTTTATGTTCAGTTGGAATCCTGAATAAGCAATAAATGCTGGCTTAATTTTTAAAAAGCAACTCTTGGGATTTTTCATGCTTGCAGACTGCCCTGGTGGGAGAAAACCAAAATTTGATGGCATGGAATTTCAATGTTTTCATCTTTCAGTAAATGCTTATTTTTCAGAATTTATATATATTTTTGTGGAAAGGTTTCCCCTCCCCCCAACAGCAAACCAGCCAACAAAGAACATCTCCCCCAAACCCAACCAACCAAACAAAATTAGTGTAATGTCTCATTTTTTTGCCTTATCCTTTTTTCTCTAAAATGCTATTGTAAGAATCAACAACATCCAAGACTGGCATGTATTTATTAATGTGTGTACTAATTGCATTAGTTCTAAATGTAGTATTTGTTTTATTTGTTTTCTGATTTCAGGAGAATAAAATGGGGAAGTTCTAGAACCTTGAGAATAATTCAGCACTGCAGTCTTGTTTGCTGCAAGATCGAAGACTAGTTTCAAGAATTCACTTAAAGAAAAGGAAAACCTAGAATCATGCCATCTGAAAAGGAATCATTTTTTCCTGAAAAAAGGCAAATTAATTTGTTAAAACACAATGCTGCAAAGAATTTTTCTCCAAGTTTTTCTACTTTGGAAAAAGCACTGGTGGATGATCCTTTAAGTATGATGACTCAACCAGCAATTTTAGATGTCAGTCTTTCTTACAAACTAAAAAATGTGAATATTAATCTACCCAAGGTGAACATTCCAAATGAAGTATTAACGAAACATGAAGTTGATAGATTTAGAAAACTCTTTCAGTGCAAACAGCAAACTGCAAGAAAGTCTTTAAGTCTAGAGAAAATAAACAGAAGTAATCACAATTGTCCAGAGGGAAGCCACTTGCAAAATAAACCAGAAGTGCAATTTGAGGAAGGGTTGAAAACTACAGCAAAGATACTGAATTTCACTTGTACAAAGTGCAAGGATTATATTAGATACAGCCCAAATGATCTACAGAAACACTTTCAGCTGTTACACTATGGCGAGTTGCCTTTGTATCCTTGTGAGATGTGTAGCTTCTCAGCTAATGACTTTCAGGCATTTAAGCAGCATAGACGCACCCATCGTAGCACTTTAGTAAAATGTGAGATCTGTAATGATGAGCATATGTACACTTTGTTGGATTTGACAAAACACTTCACATCAAAGCATTGTCTAAATGGTCACTTCCAATGTGAAAAATGTGGGTTTTCTACTCAGGATGTGGGCACGTTTGTTCAGCACATTCACAGACATAATGAAATTTCATATAAATGTGTAAAGTGCCATCATGTAAGTTTTACAAAAGAGGAATTCCAGAAACATCTTCTTGTTCATACCAGTATGTTACCTTTTGGTTGTCAGTATTGCAGTTACAGGACATCACGGAAAGATTATCTTTTAAACCACTTCATAGCTTTGCATAGAGACCACTTATATGCAAAAGAAAAACTGGAAAAGGATAAATGTGAAAAAAGAATAGTGAAGACTCCAGCAGCACTGAAACTTGTGTTAAAAAGGTATAAAATGGGAGCATCAAAAAAAGCACTCTGGAGACGGAAAAAAGTAAGCAGCGGAAGTGACAAAACTGGAGAAAAAAACGCACAAGTGCTAAGAAGTGTGAATAAAATTCCAACAAAATCTGAGGATCTGAACCAGTGTATGAGAGATGTGGAAACAAATGAGGAAAAAGATCAAATCATATACACAGAAAAGTGTAATTTCACAGGTGGAAGGCTCTATGCTACTGCACAATACAGTAAAGCAGATGATGGAACAAGTTATGGCCTGGGATTATTGAAAAACGCTGTTCATGGGCCAACGGTGTTGATGGTCAAAAACAACAAAATATCAGTTCCACCAAATTACAGTGCTAAGTTTATGGGGTTTAAAATGGTAGATGGAAAGCAACATATTGTTATAAAATTATTACCTACAAGCAAGCAAAACTTACATTTGTTGGGTCAGAAAGCCGATCCTATTAAAGATGCTTCTACAACTCCTTTGCTGCAGACTGCTGATCCATATGGCTTGTCTTCAGGGGCTATACCACATGTAACTGATCAGTCAACCTTAAAGAACAATTCTGTCCACCTATTAACCTCCCCTCCGTTTACTTGTTCTGCTCCTCATTCAGGAAAAACAAAAGTGGAAAAGCAAAATAACTCCTTATTGTGTGGTAGGAGTGTTTCTCAAACTGTAGCACCTTCTAATGTAGCTGTAGGAAAAAGTTTGAATTATTTACCAATGAAATTGGGCTCAACTGTACCTCAATGTGATGAGGTGACAAAAGTTGGAACTAGAAGTAATATCTCGTGGGGAAGCTATAGTCTTCCAAGTCATCCTCAGGTATTACCACCCTCTATTACAAATACACTTCACTATGACCCTATGAAAATACCCTTTTTTTCTGAACTGAAAATACAAAATGGTGGCCTGAATAATAGTAATGGAACTAATAATCTCTATTACTCAACTTCAGTGGATTCTTCTAATGAAGGGTTGTTGTCTTTTCACAACTATTCCAAAATGAACACTTCGGATAATCCATGCAGCATTTGGATGTCAACAGATGACAGATACAAAGAATTTATATCTAACAAAACAGTTTCTTTTCAAAACAGTAGAAGTGAATGTGCATCTTCATATTCAGAGTTGATAAAGGGCTTTAAACCAGAGAAAGTAGCATCAGCCCCATTAAATATTAATAAAACTTATGGACACGTAAACACTAGGAATAACTCTGTGTCTTTTAAAAGCCAATCTAAATGTATTGTTGACAGCAAGAGGTTTATGGAGGACCATCGTGATGGCCAGCAGTATTTGGACGCTAACGTACATCAAGGCGTTGAGAATGTAGCTGAGAAATTCCAAGAAAATGTATCTGATTGCGTTAACTCGGTCTTAATGCCTAAAATTACATCTGTTTTCTCATTGCAGAGTGAACAGGCAGCTAATTATTTATCTCCTGAATTAAACCAGTTACTGCAGGATGTGTTAAAAGTGAAAGCAACTGCTCAGCAAGAATCCCACAACAAGTCAAGTAACTGTGTAAAACTTCATTCTGACAAGCTGCTTTCTGGTCATGAGACAGGGAATAAAGCTTATACAAATTTAAAAAGCTCACCAACTGCATGTGGTTTTCAGAGGCCTCCTGCTAATGTAGACTTTTATTTATATAAGAAAGAGTTGAACACAAGATGTAGCACAAATGAAGGTACGCATTGTGGGACAGAAAGACAGACACCCAGAAGGTCATTTGAGTCACAAGGAATGGATAAATTATCCCAAACTCCAGGTGTTGGTACATTGCTAAAAACCCATACGGATGCCATCATAACACAGCAGTTAGTAAAAGATAAAATGCTGTCTACAACCCAAAATCCTAGCAGCATTTTGCCAGTTCTTCAGGAACAGAAGAAACCCCTTTTAGTTCAGTCCCCTCCATCGGGATTTTTTGTTCCTTTGCACCTTGCTAACCAGCCTGGACTGCAGGTGGTTTCAGGAAAACCTTTTCCGTCGACCAGTTCGTCAGATGGGCGTGTAACTAAAGGTGTACCTACATCTTTTGTTTTAAATAAAGGACCTGGAATGATTTTGACTTTTAGTGGGGCAATTGGAACAGTTGCAAATGTCCCTGGTGATAGTTCTCAGGTTTTAGGGAGGGTTACATCTAGGGAATGTGGTGAAATAACCATACCAGCTTCAAAAGTGGAGGGGAAAAATGAGAGTTTTAGAAGCGTAAGAAGTTCCTGTAATAGGAGAGCATGTGGTACAGCAAATGACCCATTGAACAGCGTACCACTGAAAGGATCTCTTGTAATTACAAACTCACTGGAGTCATCTGTGAAAGGAATTTCTTCTGTGAAGGTGTTATCAGAGCATCAGGATGCTGTCTTTCATTCCTTGGAGTCAGTAAACCAACAGGAAATAAGGCAGAAACAACATGTTTATGCACTTTTGCCTGGTGGACAGCAGGCACTTTTTCTGAAGTGTATGACACCAAACAAGCCTGTAGTTTGTGAACGTAATGTTTTTCAGGATAATGCTTACTATCAGAATTGTCAACCAAAGAAAACTGGAGCCATGCAACAAAAGCTTTTGCTGAAAATGAAGACTTCAGATGCACTGGCTGATGCTGCTCAGTCAGTAAGCAGCGCAGTACCCCCACTGCCGCTAGGCGACTTGCAGTCCCTTACTCCTTCGCTAGCAGGGAAACAAACTAATCCTAATTCTAATGATGCCTTAATCTTACCAGGTAGGTTAATGCCAGCAAATGCCTCTTTGGCAAGCTCTAATCCAGTGTCTTGTGTTCCTCTTGTAGAACCTGTTTATTCTACTAAGTCTGCAGGGACACAGTTGCAAAAAGGTTCTATTGAGAGTACACAAGTAATAACTGCTAAGAGCAAGAATAACTTGGGTAGTCAGAAGTCCACATGGAGCACCCAAAACAGAACCACAAAAGTAAAACTTCGTTCAAAACGAACTGTGTCTAAAAGTTCAGAAACTGGGGGTATGCAAAGAAACAAGAATTTCAAACGGAAAAGTAAGGATTATTGCCCAGAACCTCCAAGAAAGAAAGTAATGTTGCACAGAAAACGTAAGGAAAAGGCTAAAGTCAATAGTGAATCAGGTGGCCCTTACAAACCAAGGGCATCAAAAGAAACTGTGAGGACTTTGAAATTACTTCCTTTTAACTCTAAACAGCTTGTAAAATGCCCCCGGAGAAATCAGCCAGTTGTTGTGCTTAACCATCCTGATGCAGATGTCCCAGAAGTTGTAAATGTAATGAAAACCATTGCTAAATTTAAGGGACATGTTCTTAAGGTTTCATTGTCAAAAAGAACTATTGAAGCGCTTCTGCAGCCGGCCTGTTGCAGTCATTTGGATGTAACTCCTGGTGGTCTTTCTCAAAGGAGGCACAGAACAATAAAACCTATTAGCCCTGTAAAAGAAAGATTTGTCTTAAAATTGACACTGAAGAAGACTAGCAAAAACAATTACCAGATTGTGAAAACTACCTCTGATAATACCTTGAAAGCTAAGTTTAGCTGCTGGTTTTGCGGTAGAATATTTGACAATCAGGATAATTGGGTAGGACACGGACAGAGGCATCTGATGGAGGCTACTCGAGATTGGAATTTATTAATGTAACGATGACCAGTTAAGAAAATGAAACTTAAGTATCATACAGTACAGTTTTTTAAAAAGAGAATCAATTGAATTAGGATACACAAGTAATTTTGGTTTGTATTTCAGTATTGTAACTGAAGTGTTTAAAAATGATGCAGAGTGCTTATATTTTAAAAGGAGGAGCAGATTCTCTGTTGATGTCAAGCTTTGAGATAGATCAAGGAGCTTTGTGGTTTAGATGATAACTTGTAACTAACTGCAAATACAATTCCATAAAAATATATATTATTTTTTGTTACTGCTATCATGCCCTATATTTTTATTCTATAGAATGAGTCTTCAGGGCTTTTGTTCTGTACGTATTAAAAAACTAAACATGTAAATATTTTTATACTTTTCAGTTACTTGGTATATTTCTTGCACAGAAATTACCCCCTATTTTTCAGTTCTGTGCATGCACTACTAAAATCAATTTTAAATTCTTTTTCAACTACACAGAGCTGTTGTCCTGGGGTTTTTGTTATTTTCACTTGTTAGCTCTTGATTTTGTTTTTCAGGGATTGAACACTATTTTTAGCAAGTGCCTAAAAGATGTGAAGCAATTTACATTATGTCAGCTGTGTAACCATGGGTCCATTAGGGCCATTTCCCCAATAGGTTCATTTAAACAAAGCCATATGTGAATGCTTTAAACGATACTGCTATGCACATGACACTTGTACTATTTCTGTGCAGTTTGTCTACTTTCTTAGTGAAGTATTTGTCATATAAATTAATAAAACATGTTACGATTGTGTTAATATGGTGAGCCTAAGAATGGAATCAGTGGAAAATACACAGTATATATATTCATAATGTATATGGTGTTTAAGAATGGTGAACATTCCTAATCTGTATTGACTCTGTCACTATTAAATTTGCTATGACTTGTGTTTACAGAATATGACTATGAGCATTTATAGAAAATATTTCTATTTTGTTTTATACTGTGTCTGCCACAAACCCTGTAGTAAGGCCAGGATATGGTGAAGTGCAAAGCCCCATTTCAGGCCTGTAACACCGCGTTACAGTTCCATTCTGGGTGGTTGTCATTTGTCTCCGTAATCAATAAATCGTATTTTCTACTATTGCTTATGCAGTTGAACTACCTTTTAGGGCACCAGGGGTTTGGCAGAACCAAGGCTTAACTTATTTCTCCTTCATTTTACCAAGCCAGTAGGGTAATATTCCTAGGAGCCTGCTTGCTTCTTACTCAAATTTTTAGGGATAACAACGGAGAATTCGCTTTACATTTCTTAATGTTTATGTGAAGGTCTGCAAACAAAAGACCTTATCCACAGTGACTGACAGTATACAAAGGAAGGTCCTTATTATACACAGTAATTATGTTTAGAGGCTTTGTCCTTCCCAGAGCTTCCCAAAGTATTGATGGAAAAACTGTCAAAATGGAATACTGGGCTTGGAGAGGACTGGGGCATTTCCGTCTGGGGGTTTGGCTGGTCCGTGGGCACAGGGGCGGTTCTCTGCCTGTTTTCATAGAGTGAAGGTGAGGATTGACTTACTGCCAGTGAACAGTTAAAAGTCTTTTATGGATGTCAAGGATTCTGGTAAGAGAATGTGATCTATGTTATGATTTAAGAAGTGTTACAATGAAAGTAATTTCAAAAAAATTACTTCAGTAGCTAGAAAGGTGGGGTTTTTTATGTGTGTGTTGGCACTAGCCTTGCAGCTGGTGAGTTCTGTACATGAGTCACCTGAGGTACCTGAGACAGCCAAGGCAGCGTAGTTCAGGTGAGCTAACATACAGTTGGGGTATGTATCAACGTCACATCATTTTGTGCTGCGCATGGGCCTTGGGCTCTGACAAATTTGGCTCAGAACTTTTGAGTGTGGTGGTGAAGAAGTGTGTTAGAAAGGAGCCCAGTGAGGAGTGGCATTTCTCAAGGGTCGGTATTGGGACTGGTGCTGTTTAACATCTTTGTTGGAGACATGGAAAGTGGCATTGAGTGCACCCTCGGCAGGTTTGCTGACACCATCGAGCTGTGTGGGGCAGTCCCACACGCTGGAGAAACAGCATTAGGCAAGGACAAAAATGTCTTCAGCTTTTTTCACTGGAAGGAGCTATTGGCTGCCTCAGCTTGCTCTGGTAAACCCAGAAATTGAACTCCTGAGCTCTGGACATGGGCTTTGCCTTTTTTGGCAGAAATATATGTGGCGTTTGTTGCTAAAACCTACTCATTGCAACTTCACCAAGGATGACCCATTTTTTGTTAAGTTACTTAGCTCTGAGATGGAACTTGTGCTGGTGAGTTTGGGGGCTTTCTCTACATCAATGAATCATGAAAGTGACAACTGTCATGGAAGTTTTTTTCCCTCCAGATTCTTTTCCTATGAATTGGGTAACCTTAATACTGTGAAAAAGAACATTGTAAAGCTAGGAAATGTGAAATAAGGTTGCTTTATACAATCTTAACTCGTTGTCATGTGTCACTTTGTGCATGGGCATCCATCACATTCAGTGCAGAGAATTGTTGCGCCCTCTTGAGCAGTGATTTAGTATTTTGTTTCCCCATCCTTAATTATGTCTTTGTATTATTTAGCACATATTGCTCAAGTACTATTCTGACTATATAATTCCTTTTCTTCTTATGAGCTTTTCCATAATGCTTTGTTTGAGGTCCTAAGAGTTTGGTGCTTCTGCAGATCAGATTTCAAGGAATCTCAAATGAGACTCCTAAGAAATTAAGATCACAATTAGTGATCGTCAGGAGAAAGTTTTGCAGAACAGCAAATCTTCAGCCCAGTGCATAGTGCAGTAGAAGGTGCAGGGACAATATAGTTATTCAATTAAATGTTCAACTGCTTTAACAAGATGATGCTGCCTTTTTACTGGCTGACTCCTGCAATGTTTGCAGATTTCTCAGCATCTTCAGTAAATGGGAAAGGTATCTTACAAATATCCTACAAACAACAGTCCTTCATTACAGAGCTACGATTTATCCCTGAACTGTCACGTGAACCAAGTGAAGTACAAACATCTACATGGAAAAATAGTCAATGACCATGTATTTAATGCTTGTATTATAATGGATATAGCTGATGTGACAAATTAAGGTTGCACAGGTAACCTGACCTGAAGAGTCTTGACTTTGGAACCATGATATTTTAAGGCAGCTTGTAATGATGTTACACATACGGCAAGATAAGAAAACCTCAGCTTGGTTCCAGTGTTTTGGGACATACAGAAATAGGTACATGTGCAGGGTCGGCAAGTGTTTTTCCTCTGAGATGTTTTGTAAATATATACTTGGCTTAAGCCCTATTTGTACAGCATTCATGTGTTTGTGTGAAGTGGCCTTAAAGAAGCCTAAAATATATCACAGAGTCACAGAATCGCCTAGGTTGGAAGGGACCTTTAAGATCATCTAGTCCAACCTTAAAAAAACCCCAAACAAACCAAAAACCCCCCACCAAATGAAACACACACCCCAACATTAAACCATATTCCTGAGCACCATGTCCATTTGTCTCTTGAACACCTCCAGGGATGATGCCTCAACCACCTCCCTGGGCAGCCCATTCCAAGGCTTAA
>JAOXJM010000002.1:22636487-22647018 GCA_026413425.1 Tringa solitaria
TTGGAACTCGATGATCTTTAAGGTCCCTTCCAACTCTAACCATTCTATGATTCTAGATGAGAAAATATATTTTCTGACAAGCTTTAAATAATGCACAAACATTCATAGCAATGGGTTACCTGGTCATCAGTGGTGGTGATGTTTTCTCCTGCAAGAGAAAATGCACTGAATTATTTGGTCACTTTTTGATTTCATAAAATACATTTGTGTGATCTTATTTGTGTTATCACAGCAATATCTTATTTTCGTGTTGTGGCATAGATTTCTAGTAGAACTCTGCCTGGTAACCTGCACTAGGATGGGAAAATCGAGAAGTCACCACAACTAAGTCTGTGAAGTCCTGAGCACAATGCTTGGGCCATATGTCATCTCAGTACTCACAAGTAGGAAGAAAATCACTGTGTCAGAACTGTCATTGCTCCTTTGCTGCAGTTCTGCTTCTGTAAAGTATTCCCATAGGCTGCTGCTTTCCAGAACCGGCTCACTATCACACAAGACTAGGAAACTTCAGCCCCTTCCCGTTTACTATATTCTGCAGATCTTTTGAGTTAGTTTGCCAGCTTTTCTGTGAAGGAAGTGTCAAAGTTTTAAGTGCAGAGATTTGTACCCATTCTTCCTCTTTCAAAGACTGATCACCTTTTTTTATAATCACATTTGTGCTCTGCCTCTGGGCAATGCAAGTCAAACTACAGAAAGGATTTACCTTGTCTTCAGGAACCTCATAGACTTCTGTAGGATAGGGAGGAAAAAAGTGTTCTTTGGTTAGCAAAAATGTACTGCATGCTACCAGAAAAACAGATAAGAATTTGTATCAATTATAATTCTGCCCTGGAAAAATAACTTGGAGAATCTGCTCAGAGCCTGATTCTGCCTCCAAAACCCTCCAGTAGCTACACCCCTTGGTCTTCTAGTGAGAACTTCAGGAAAAGTCCCAGAAAGTCTGACAAACAATCACTGTATTAATGAACCTTCCCCCCACCCTACAACCTCTTTGTTTTGTTTGTTTGTTTGATTTTCTTTTTTCTCCCCCGCCCCCTCCAAGCCAAAATGAATGCTTGCATAACACAAACCTAGGACAGTTTAGAAAAGATGTGTTGTCTCACTTGTGATAGCATTTAGCCTTTACTTGACACTCAGGGAGAAAGATCAGGTGAATCATAAATACGGGCTGCCTCATTTGTGTGGCCAGCATCCATCCCTGAGCTCTGTCCCACAGGTCTATTTTAATTCAAAGCTATTAAAAGGCAAAACCACCAGCATCCTGACTATGTCCAGTTTCTTAAATGAAAACTGAATCATATTTCAACAAATTTCATGTCAGGCTTTGCTTTTATTGCACTGAAAAATGTCTGAGTTCCCACCAGGGGGAGATGTTTTATTTTTTTAGTAATGTCCGTCAGGAGCTGGTTGTTGCTTGACACTGATTTACAGAAACTCTAAGATTGAAAAGGGCATTTTAAAATGTCTGAAAAGTTACTCACAAAATCTTAAGTCATTCAGAAGAAAACTTTTGTATGACTTGAAAGCTAAACACATTGCTAATGACTATTCAAAGACTTTAAAAGAACCATGTGGTCAGTATGTAAAGGTTACATTCCAAGCAATTAATAAGATGAAAATGGAAAACAACTTGGACTTAGATCAGCTAAAGAAGATTAAGCAAGTATATTTGCACCTACAAAAGCAAATATGATTTCTCTTACTTGCTTTTGTTTCTTTTTCTGAATAAAGAACTTAAATGGGAAACTGTTATTACAGGACATGCAAAACACCAGCCTATACAGAATTTCTTTAAGGTTCAATCTCGATGTGGTTTTAAAGTATTGAGTGAGTATTCCTATAGTGAAATGGGATTACTAACATTCTGATTCCTATGCTGTATTGATCCATTTGTATTCCTCTATTAGAGCAAAGGACTCAAACCAAATTAGTTTGGGGCAAATGACTAGTTCTACTTTTATTTATGCTTAAAACAGATTTACTACTCAAGCTAGGCAATGCAACTGCTACAACACAGAAAAACCTAAAGGGGGACATATTTTTGTTTTACTGTAGTATGTCATATGGTTTGTGTTTTGAATACATCAAGTGTAATTTAACATTCCTCAATCTTGGATTATTTTAACAGTGATACAAACTCCACATACCTTGCATATCAGAAGTAAGAGAAGGCTTTGGAGAAGTAGGGGGGGCTGACTTTGTTGTCTTCATGAATCTGTTCACAGCAGCTAAAAATATATTCATATGCACAGATACTTGTCTATGTGTGTGGATATACACACATTTTTATATATACACATATGTATTAAAAATACGTAAATGTTCCATAAAAATAACATTTATACAAAAAGAATATTAAGTAGGTCCACATGATAGTCTCTTTGTATGCCCGTCAACAAATCAACTGAGGCAGAATGCAGCTCTCATTTTAAAAGGGACACATTATTCAGTGTTCATGCCTTGCTGAATAGCTTTAATACTGTCAGTAATGTCAGAGAGCAGAGCTACATACTCTTCTCTGTTTACTTTTCACCTTTGGACTGTAACAATTTCACTCTCCAGAGAAATATACTTCAAACAGCGAGGTAAAAAATGAATCAGAGTCTGTCATTATTGACTGAAAAATCTAAAAAAGGCTTGTTCTTCTCCTGAGGCAGTTCAGCAAACAGAGAATTTTAATGCTGTTGCTCCCCTGGATGAGGAGGGAGATCACATACCATGAAAAGCTTCCTGGTTGCATAATGGCTGGACTTTGGAACAACTGAGTGAGAGAGGCAGAACTCAAACATGGTTTCCAATAAAGTTAAAAATTTTCCTTGGCCTTGTCATTGGCTAAAGTAGCCAACTACCTTTTTATAGGCTGTGTTCTCTTTAATAGATGTTCCTCCACTCTTTGAACCCTAGAAATAGACATTAATTTGATTCATTTTTTTCCACTGCTGTTCCTAACAGGGCAATAATTATTTTGATGACTTTAATGACTAAAACTCACATTTGGTAGGTAGCGACGGGCTGCTTTCCGTGGGTTCAATATAGTTATCGTCGTCATTGTCCACTGGCACAATGTAATTATCCTATGAGAAACGCAGGACAAAAATCTACCACTTAAACCTCCATCATAACAAGAAGCTGTTGGGACTGAAACCCTGGCAGCAGCTTATAATAGTTGGTATTTCACAGTTACTGCTATTTCAGACATTTATTGTCCTATATGGATGGGATTCTCCAAGACTGAAAATCCCTTAACAAATTACTAGAGTTCTGGACTGGTGGATAAAAGCCCTCCCTTCCCTTTGGACCTCGGATGGCCTTCAAGGTTGCTTTCTCCCCCATTGCCCACAGCTACTTATGGATGAGCAGAACCTATTCTGTGGCCTAAAGAGCCTCTAGAAGCAAACAGATATATCCTAGGAATCAGCATGGCACTCGCAGGTCACTATGAGGTATAAAATGATTTGTACTTTAAAGGCTAATAAGGACACCGTGCTATGTCACTGCTGTGTAGTCTATCTTATGATTGGGGCAGAGTCAGTCATTTAAGCTGTCAAAACAAGTACATCTACAAACATTACCTCATCGTCACTATATTCCTTAGGCTTCAATGGCACTTTTGGTTTTGCAGCAGGAGATGGCAATGGTAGGGATGGCACAGATGGTTTCTTTGGCCTGGACATGGCTGGACTGGACGTACTTGGGAGAAATTTGTTGATGGGAGGAAGCTGCTGGTGACTGGTGTGATTGTCTTTTAATATGGAAGAAAACAACAATTTTAGTAAAAATTACACATTAGCCTCTGGACTGGCTTCTAGTACCCGTGGAACAAGTCTTTACTATGGCTGCAGCTCAGGTCAAAAGGCAGACCTGAGAGTATCAGAGTCCTGATGTTGAGACTTGTGAGCAAACTGGTCCTATTTCATTGCTCAAGGTAGCAACCTAGTCCTCTCTATCAGGCTGCAGAGGGTGCTTAGACACTGACTGTTATATGAACAACTGTTCAACTCCCTGGGGAAAAGGTGGTGGCTGGGTGTTGTAGGCCATTAGTTGGTATGTCCTGTGCCAGTATGAACTTTGGTAATAGGAAATGAGAAAGAGTATATATTACATATGAGAAAGACAACTGTTACACAGCACAAAGGGTGAGACTGAAACATAAATTATGCCAGGTCCTCTGGGGTATCATTTTTAAAATTCCTCCCCTTTACAAAGAACGTGTAGGTGAAGTGCTGATAAACATCTGTAAGTACATATGTGGTATTTTAGCACTTTGATGATTATTCTACAACCAGTAACAGTCTTGTATCATACAAAAATGAAAGCAGGCATCATGCCGATGTTTCTTTTCCCTGTGGTTCAAATCTTCATCCAACTGAAGCCAACTTTCATTCCCTTCAATGCAATCTGCCACAGTTGAAAAGAATCAAAACAGGAACAAAAAATGCCTTTATGCTGGACCAATGTAAATAAAATCTTGATCCTGTCCTGTTTTTCAGGATATCTACCTTCCTCAGTACTACACTTGAAGGACAGTATGGAGTGAATATTTGGGCTGCTTTGTCCTCTGTTTCACTGCTTTTTGAATAATGATTTCAGATACGGAAAAGAATAAGTGACTTGTCTATGTGCTTAATTCTCAATATGAATTCCTGCATTAAAATATGCAGATGAATCTGAAACCAAGTCAGTGGTACATCCCATACCTTGGCTTGAATTTTGTAGTTTGTAAATGTCTATCAAAGACTCTAGGACACATTATATGAAATTCTAAACGTTGCTACCAGCAATACTAAAATGTTTCATGCTGTAATAACAAACCATACACCTGAAAGCTGAAGACCTGATTGTCAAAATTAAAAGCAAACTCTTGAGGAAAGGACAGGTTAGTCCATTTAAGGCCACTTCTCTTCTGGTACTGATAAATATGCAATTTCAAGCTGACATAGTCAACTATTCCAGAATTACCTGCATATTCACCCCTAGAAATAGGGAATGCAGAGGGAATCTTCTTTTTCTTCTGTTCACTTGGAGGCGGCTCATAGCTATCATCAGGATTCTCTTCACTGGGGACCACATACATCTCAGAGTCAGAATGGTCATCTGGATTTTCATAATCGCTGTCCTAGAAAGACAGAACTTCCCATTTCTCATAACATACTTACGGCTTCATAGCAGTGTATGACAAGTATCCTTGCAGGAGTACAATTAACTAAATTACGAGAACATATGCTTGGAAGGACATGTTACACTCCCTTTTAGTGCTCCCTCTAAACAAAAAGGCACTCCTGTCTGCCTTCTCTTCTGCTCCTCCCAGGAGCTACCTGCTCTCTGTCTCCTTGCTATCTCCAAGGAATCCTTTCACACCAAGAACTCAGTCTTCAAATTATGGACTAACAGCTTGTTTCCTTTCACAGGACAGCTCCTTCCTAGTTCTGGCTGTCATTCTCGATGTGTCCTCTCTCTTTTCTATTAAAAAGGTACTCAGGATCTAAATCCAGAAGGAAACTAGTCACTTCAGGCTGATGGCCAATGGCCATGACTTGCTTCACTCTAACATTCTCTAAAATCTTATCAGAAATTTTTCATTTTTAGGAAGAAGTGGCTTTCCCCTCATCACTCCTTCCACCCACCCTCCCCCAGATAGATCATCTTACTGGTTTCTGAAATTACTGTTCAGTTTGAGAAGTACCTCAAATCAATGCCTTATCCAAAAAACTCAGCATCCATGGCTACCATTGACAATGCTTCTGAGTGTACTTCTAAGTTGAGTGTAAAAAAATTGAGGTAGCTAAAAATCAGTGGCTACTTGTAAATAACGTTTATGTAACAAATAAGATAATGTTTCAGTAGTATTAAGTTCAACCACAAATAGATGATTCAAAAATAAACTTTTATTATTATTGCTTGTGCTGAACTTGTTGCTACAGTAGCTTCCTATTACCCCAAAATATGTACTTACAAAATCATCTGACCATTGTTCCTCTTCATTGTCTGCATGTTCTAAACAAAACATTAGAGTTATTTAAGGAGATGGAATAGTAAGTATAAATGTTTATATTAAGTATAGATTGAAGAAAAAAAATATAAATTTATCCTATTCAGTAAAAAAGAATGGTCAAAATTTCCTAATCAGATCAGAGCAACACATCTGGTTTGGACTGAACAGTAAATTAAATGCTTGCTTGCTTGTTTTTGATAAATGGATTCAAAGCTGTTGAAAAAGCTTTAGAAAATGACAATCTGCACATTGTCTGAACAGCAGAGCATGCACTTTACCCAGAGCGTCCTGCTAAATGCATCTAATTTTTAAGTACAAGTAAGAATTTCCACATAACAGATCCTCTTGCTGACCAGTGGGCCTTGCACTTTCTTGTTTTGCAGTTAAAGCTCCAGGAAATGGCACTAATTACAAGTGTTTAGATTAAATATAGAACAATTATCTGATAACTTCCAAACTCTGTCCTTCTTGCTTCAGTTTTCATATCACTGTTTCCATAACAAGATAGCTGTTAACTTGTAAAAATGGGCACGAACTAGTTCATGCGCAATGCTGAATGATAAGCAAATACAGTTCTACCTCCAAGATAATTCATGATGTCATCATTGTCACGTTAATAGCATTAAGATTCTGAATCTGTGATGATCCGTTTGTTCAATTTTTTCCCTATTTGCTTCCACAGCACAACTTCTGGCAGAAGGGACTGGATGTAAATTCTCGTCTGTCTTCAGAGCAGCCTACATGCAGAGCCCAGGTAAATACTGGTTTTGAAAGAGCAGATACTTGCTACTTCATACAGGGACAACTTGGCACCTTTCACATGCCTCTCATTTCAGACATGTGAACTACATTCAGAGTTATTGATAACGGTATATTATTCTCTCATTAAAAACAAATTATGAAGAAAAGTATAGCTGAAATACTATTAGGTGTACAGGTATCAAATAGACTTGTCGTTTAAATTTACATTAATACAGCCTTACCTGAAGCATAATCCCGTTTTGGTAGACTTGGTGGAGGTTTTTTTTTTAGCCTGTAAACAATAATTATTACATTTATGATCTAATAAGTAACATTCACTAGAAGGGAGCATTAGCCAGACACATAAAAAAAGCTGATAACGAAAGATACCTGCAGCTCAGGAAATACAGATTACATCACAGATGCTTAGCAAATAGCTGCAGGAGAATCATAGAATCATAGAATCATCTAGGTTGGAAGAGACCCTTGGGATCATCGAGTCCAACCATAATACTTTGAAATACTTTGAGAATACTTTGAAAAGCTAGAAACAGATAAGGAATTAGAATCTAATCTGAGATTTTTTATTTATTTATTTTTTTGCTAAGAACATATTTTGAAAGAACGGCTTCCTTGCCCACCCACTCTTCTCTTCATTTGCAATGCAAAATAGATAACATAAGCATCAGAGATAAATGCATATCTGTCTGAAGATGAGAATTTGTTTAGGCTCAGAGAGACTTGCTAAGACTATAGCATAACAGAGTGGTGAAGCACTCTCCAGTCACATTTTTATAACTATCATTTTGCTTGCACTTAATTTTCTAATTAATGTTTAAATGTATACCAGGTCTCTCAGGGCCAGATTCTGTTTCCACTTACTATTTTTTTATGGTTTTATGTCCCTTTTTGATAAATACTGTTATAGTGGCATTTGTAATATCAATTGAATCAAAAGATAATTTGTAAAAATACTGAAAGGAAATTTGTGGCTGCATATACACATATAGATGGGCATGTATATATATATTTAGCAAACAGGAGTATACATATATGTAATATGCGTACACATATATGTGTGTATTCCAGTTCATACATAGGTATGCGTGTATATATATATGTATACTCCTGTTTGCTAAATTGCAGCTGTCCAGAGAAGACAATGAATTACACTCAGTTGATACATCAATTATTTCATTACCCTGTAAAAAAAAGAGCATAATTTGAGTTCAAAGTCGAAATGAATGGTGCATATGGGACATCAGAGGCCAGACCAATGGACATGAGGAGAAAAAACACCTTTGCTTTCTGTAGCCATATAAAACATTAACACAATTTACATTAAAATGGCTCTTCAAACTGATTTCAACATTGTCTGACAGCTTTCTTGTAGCACTGACAGGACCTCACCATGGACCTGAACCTTCATCCACTGAATTGATGGTTTTAATCATTCTTCAATCAGGTCCTAACAAATTCATTTGCAAAAATAAGCAAATTATTTACAAAAAAAATTCTCAACAAAGAATTTAAAATGTTTTCTTGTAACTGCTGAGCAATAGTGACGTCTACAAATTTTGTTTTACCACAAGAGTTTGACACTCAGTATTTAGGTCCTGAGCATGCTCCTTAGGTGTCACAGCTCAGGTACCAATGTATCTCAGGGTGGTGGAGTGCTGATGCTAACACATCAGTTTACAAACTTTTCCCTGCCTGTTTTGAGAAATGCTTTGGCTACTTTTGAGTTGAATTATTGAATTAATGGGATTCTGTTGTTCAGATTTAAAAAACAAACAAACAAGAAAAGCACATGCACGAATCAAAGAATAAATGGCACAGGCATTGCTAAAGCTCAAAGAAAACCCCCAAAACAGAACAATCTATGTACATTGTATTTTGAAGTGTTTACCTGCTTTGTTCCTTACTAACAACACTAATGATGGGTAGCTGCCTCCTCCAAGTCTTTAAGTTCCCATAGCACAATGTAACTTCTTGTACAAACAGTAAATTAAAAAGTATTCTCAACAGCCCTGATGTCTTCTGTCCAGGTTAGCACAGGCATGTTAGAAAGAAAAACCTAGGGCCACTGCCAGGGCAGATCTTAGGTCTTTGGGAACGTAAACCAAAATCTATTAATGGACTTTGCAACATCTATCACGAGTTGTTCAGAGATGGCAGAGACTTGGAAAATAGTGGAATTGAGGCAACAGTAAGAGGCTGTCTGGGTCATAGTATGTGGCTTAAGCCACATTATACGTTTCCAAGCTGCTAAGCAGAAGACTTCAACACTTTGTCCCAGGCCCTGTAAATCCTGGCAGTGGCCCCGACAGAAAATGTAAATTTGTTATAACAAAAGCATTCAAAGCACAGAACAGAGGTCTGTGTCTAAGCAGCCTATCATGCCATTGTGTGTCTCTGAAATAGCATACCGATCCCAAGTATCTTTCCCAGTTTTGCAAATTAAGGCCACTTGTTCATTTTGGAACCTGAATATCAATAGAAGAAAAGAAATAATGTTTCTGTCACAGAGCTGAAACAGTTCACGGCCACACCTATATTTGTTAGAATTACTTTAAATATGTTATTTATTCTAAAATTCAAATCCAGTTAAAAAAATACTTCTCACTGTACTGGTATGATTTACTGAGTGCCAGAACTGAAATCCAGGCTCTTTTGAAGTTAACTGGAGCTTCGCTTTGCAAGAGCCAGAACTTACCCAATGTATAAACCACAATGCAAGCTCAAAAGATGTAACCCCTATGCCAAGGAGTGATTACCGAGCTGCTTCAGATCCTGATGTTGTTATCCACATAGATGCTTGCAGAGTGATGACTGACTCTGTCCTTTTCCCCTGAAGTTAATTACAAGGGACTGAAAGATTCAAATGCCATCCAACTGAGCATATGTATTAAAGTGAAAGACAGAATGATTCCCTAACATATCTTTTACCAGAGTTATATAAAATTATAGCAAATGCAATTTCCAAGTAAGATATTCTAGTGCTATTCTGCTCTGGAGTTAAGTTACAGGTGGTAAGGTATCTCTGTGTTAGCCGTGATAGAACACAATTAAATAATTCATGTTTTCATTTACTTTAGTAGGACCAGCATTTTTCCAAATTTTAGTAGAAAATAAGTAATTTTCTGGAGATTTTGAAATACCCCTGAGAAATTTCAGTTTTAAAGGACTCAATAAAATCCAAGTACATTTGTAAGAGTATGTTTACAGTTTTTTAAAAGCAACGTAACACATCTTACTATATACATTTTAGGTTCAACAAATAACCAGGTAGCATTTGAGACATTTCACATAATGGGGTCTAGAAGCTGCTCAAACAAGAACAAAATGCAATAGAAATTCACAATAACTTCTACAAGAATAAATTATTTCAATTTAAGAAACAATGTGTTCTGAGGTTTTCCCTCTGCAGCATGCTGAGATTGATCCAGCAAAGCATTTAGGCATGTGCTTCACTTTACTCATGTAAGGAGTCCTATAGGAACTGAGAATATTAATCACATACTTAAAATTAATAATGCATTGTTGCATTTTCCTGCACCATATGGAGAATTGTTAAATAGACTGAAGCAAGAGGTCTGGATTTTCTGCTCTAGCAACACTTTTTTTGAAAAAAACAAACAAACAAACAAACAGGCTGCATCCAGAAAAGTAACCAAACATAAAATCACAGAATCACCTAGGTTGGAAGGGACCTTTTAAATCATCTAGTCCAACCAATTAAGAAAAAACAAAAAAACCCCACCACCAAACCCAACAAAAACAAACAAAAAACACACA
>JAOXJM010000002.1:22657746-22668056 GCA_026413425.1 Tringa solitaria
GGGCACAAGCTGGAACATGGGAAGTTCCATTCAAATAGGAGGAAGAACTTCTTTCCGGTGAGGGTGCCAGAGCCCTGGAACATGCTGCCCAGGGAGGGTGTGGAGTCCCCTTCTTTGGAGATTTTCAAGACCAGCCTGGATGCCATCCTAGGTAACATGCTCTAACACGCTCAGCAATCCTGCTTCAGCAAGGGAGTTGGACTAGATCATCTTTATGGTCCCTTCCAACTCTAAAAATTCAGTGAAATTTCTTTAGTTCTTGTTTTTCAAGCAAATTCAAATACTTAGTGTTGGAAACCTAAAATGGGATTTAGTAAGCACAAATTCAGACTTAATAGAAAAACACCCCCCAAAAAATCCACCTGCTTCAGCTATAAATTTTTATGGAAAAGAACCAAAAAAAGAAGACAAAATGAAGAAGAGTTTAATGGAATTTGAAGAATAAGAGCTAAATTATTATAAGATGAAAAACAAAAATTAAAGAGCAGAAAACTAAAAATTACTACAGTACCTCTGTTACTTAAAAAGAAAAAACACAACACATTAAAACATGAAATTAAAGAAGGAACAGCATGCCCAGCCCCCTCCTTTCCTGCTTCTCACAGCACAATTATTCCACCTTCATGCCAGCTAGCCTTTATTTTGTGTTTCTATTAGCTTTTAGTTTTAAAAACAGGTATGCAGGTGACCAAATTAAGAAAGTTATTGTTTCTGGACAAAGGGGAAGACTCCTGTTTGCTCAGGGTGGGAGGGAAACCTGCTCACCTAGAAGGGGATTTGTAAAAGTACTGCTTGAGATTTTGCAAAGCTTGAAGCTATTCTTGGACAATCTTCTCAAACTAAACCACCTCTCTTACAACAGGCTTCCATTAACATAGTGCTTCTGACACATGGAATAGGTGGTATCTTTCCACATATGGAAGAATATGGGTCTCTGAACTGGATGAGTGTCCTCATAAGATGTAATTTCCTATTTCTTGCCAGTTTGGTGCATCTAAAACAACCCAATTAATCATATACAACAACTCTCCCCACCTTCCACCACCCTTCTAATTGCTTAATGGAAAGCAAAGGAAATCCCCAGATACAGAAAGCACTTAATTCCTCTCGTTAGGTAGGCTTCCTTCAGGTGCTTTGTATCTCCACATGCACATTCCCCTAAATGATATGGTACCCGGAACAACAAGAGCAGAATTCCTTTGCAAGGAAACACAAGCTGGCATCAGCTGGCTGTGCTGGAGCTGGTGTTTGCTATGGCTGTTACGTTTATATAAAGCATAAAGACACAGCTGAATTCCTGAGGTGCAATGAGATAAACTGCTTCAGTTGCCACTTAACATTGGGGGTCACTGGCTTTCATCCACTCTGGGGGCTTATAGCAGCCCACCCCCTGCAATGCCTTTCCTGATGGGAAATGAAGAAATTTGGAGCTGGAGGTGGTAACCTGTGACACCAAACCATCAGTTCAAGGCAGCTTAACAGATAAAGATCAAAGACTCAGTATCTCAAAGCTGTGAAAAAAAGTTGAAAGAGGCTTGCTTATGGGCAGAAGTCAATTACAGACACCTGAGAAAGCAGAAACAAGAAATTGTCTTCTGCTATATTCATGACATGCACAAGAGGAAAGGACTATAAATAGTTCCCTTAAGAGTGTTGATTTATTATTATTTTTAAAGTCTGAATAACATCCTATTTTGCTCACTTTTAAATCATCCACTAGTTTTTCTAAAGGCAAACCCAATAAGTAGAGCAGGTGTGTTTGTATGGTACACACAGAAGCACAAAGGCTAAATATTGATTATACTTTTAATCTTCATCTGCCCTCTAGATAATCTTCACAAAGAAGCTGTCGCTCTCTCTTGTACTAGTAAGTACTAACATAGACTGAGTAAATGAAAATATGTAGTATGTAAAGGCATCGTACATCTTTGACACAAATCAGTCCTAACATGAAATTAAGTAGTATAATTACTTTGAGGTGACGGGGAATTCTGCGCATTGAAGGAACCTACGCACGTTTACTGGGGGGACTGAGACAATCAAAGCCCTATCAATGACATCATCTACTTGGAGCAACTGCTTCGTCATTTTAGATCAAGGCTGAGACTTGTTCTCAGTATGCACGGACATTTTAGTAATAAAAGAAATTTCATGTGTTTACATTGTACAATATTTTTTGCAGTTACTTTTTTCTTTTATTTGGCACAGAATAGTAGACCTGGTTCCTGTCATCTTTCTTTACAGCCTGTTGGGGCTTCACAGCTCTTTTTGAATATCAGAAAGTGATGGCCAGGCAGTTTTTTTGTATAATTTTTAAATATGGATACTTAATAAAAGCTGAAAGCATTTCAGGTCTGGACACCTTTTCCCTCTTCTCCAGCCTGCTCTCCTCTTTTTCCCAACTGGATAATAGTGATACTGTAAGTAGTATAGAGAATAATTAGCTATTATGATAGGCTAAGTGAGTATTGCACATCAGCTTTTGACACAGAAAGTTAAAAAGATATTTTCTGTTCTGAGTTTGGTTACTGATCCCTTTTATGCACCAGTTGTCTGGATGTGAGTTGATGCATTAAAAAACAAAAAACCACACAGAAGCTACATTCAGAAGGCTTGCTCCATTTTTCTGAAAGGTTTGCAAGCAGCAAGAGGACACTAAATGCATTAGGTTACTCTAAAATACTGTTCCATTTAGAACTAACTGAGCCATGTACCTCCCGAAAGGGCTAGTACTCTACAGCCTGGTAGGCGAAGGAGAGCAAGGAGAGAAACTTTAAAAAGTGGTTTTTATATTTCACCAAAAAGAGGAAGCACAAAGTCATTTCAGGGAAGTGAATAAACACAAGACTTGGTATAGACCCAGAAAATTATGAACTGTCAGTAGTAACGTTAGTCACAATTCTATAAGCATTTTTGAAAGGCGAGATAAAATTTATGTCATTCCTGCCGGAATGTAGATTGAAAGTGTGTTACAGTCACATGAAAGCAAATGAAAAAGTAAGAAAACAGAGTGAATTGAACACAGAAAGCTGAAGGCTTAATTTTGATTTGGTGTTCCAACAGAGCAAGAAGTTCTGGCTTTCCTTCTCTTTTGCCTTTTCCATGAATTTTAAATCTGCCATTTTAGGTCTGGTGACTTTTTGAAGGACATAGAAAAAGTCTATGTCCAATTATGTAATGGGCTTGACCAAGATTTATCCACATATGTAAGCACACATCTAACTTTAAGTACCTTAAAGTTATGTAACTACCTAAATTTTGTCTTAAGGTCTTGCTAATGTGGGCACATAAGCACTGGCACAGATGAATAAATTTACTTCATGAACTGAGTGCAGTCTTCATCAGTGTCTTTGTGTCATTTAAGATTGCTACTAAGATATATTTCTAATATAGAGATTTTAATCCAGCAAATTTGCAGACTGATAAGGATAAAAAAAAAAGTGTGATTTTTCCATGGGCTGGAAAACTTTATGGGCTCAATAGTTTGAAGACAAGGTGCTGTTTGTACTAGACAAAAGGGAGGCATTTCTAAAGAGCCTCTTAATTCTCCTTAAACCAAAAGTGCATCTATATGCATAATGGTCTGCATTTGCTCTACCAAA
Source organism: Tringa solitaria (assembly GCA_026413425.1). Lineage (NCBI taxonomy): Eukaryota > Metazoa > Chordata > Aves > Charadriiformes > Scolopacidae > Tringa > Tringa solitaria. The sequence goes on from JAOXJM010000002.1 coordinate 22,661,349, forward strand.
TAGTTCTCTGACAGCCAAATAAAACAGAGCAGATCTTCTAGATATCACATTAAACCTTAAACACTCCCACTGGGAGTATCTGGAGAAATATTTTGGTCGATAGGTTTATACGGCCACTTTAATGGAGCCCACATAGACTGCCATTGAAAGTGGAAATTCTGTTCTTCTCTGCCCTTGGTGCTTACCCAACTATGATGACTCATGGAACTTCCAGCTGGGAAACTAATGTCTTTTTTCTTAAGCCAATTTAGATATCAGCAGGATCAGATTCAGCTTCATCACATGATCATGGGAACCCTTTTGCCAGTGTGAGGGCAGAGACAAGTGACAGGGGGATCAGAGGCATTGGAAGGTTGGAAGAAAGGGACCTACTTTTTTGGCAGCAACTCAAACTTATTCTAAATTAAACTGGCCATGTAATTATAGCTTCAATAGCACTTAGCTGCCTCTGTGCTTCTTGCACAGATGCCTATAGTGTCTACATTTTAAAACAAAGGAATTATTTAGCCATACAGAATAGCCACTTGTATTAATAGCATACTTCACACAGTTGTCTCTACATTAAACTTGAAAAATATATTCTCATGTTTTTCATATAATTGCCTCAGGATGCATTATTTTAATTCATTCTAAAGTATTTACTGTGCAATGTATCATTTATGTCAAGGTCATAAACCTGTAGCATTGCATGTCTGGCTTTGCTTATGTCTGCAAAATGAACTTGTCCAAAATGTATATGCTAACATATTAGGCATAAAGATGCTAACAGAATTTCCAAGCTTCTTTTACTATGGCTGTCACAAAACCAACTTATTTACACAGTATGGAAAGTCCTCTGCATTCTACCAAAAAATCTAACGCAGTTCCCTACAGCCAAATGAGAAAATACTGTCACATTCAGCCATTATTTTCCATTGGTTTTCCAATTCTCTTGTCTGCTAAGCAAAACCAGTGATATTTACTTCCTAAACCAGCTATTTGCTATGTAATATCCTTTGGGTACTTAGACTATAAAATATGTTATATAAAACTAAAATCAGTCCTCTAATACAGCAATCATTTTAAAAATCATATAAAGCGTGTAAGAAAAAACTACATAGTAAGCAGTCACGTTCTATCTTTTCTAAGGATCAGAGACTTATAAATCATCTGCAAAAGATGATTTAGCCCTCTGAAGATGGCTAAAAATTACTTTAACTGATTCCTGCAGTGAAATTCTATGTATGAAAGAAGTAGTTTTAAGGCATTTCCATGAAATACATCAAATCGAGTGGGTATCAAATTTCCCTCATTGCAGTGTGCTGTGATGGAGGAGCACAATTTAATCCTGAACTATACTGGTCCAACAAACTAAAAGGAAATACTCACATTTTTTAAACATCAAAAATTTCAGTTAATGTTAAGTAAAATTATCTCAACTCTACAAGTTCTTCTTCTGCAGATAACTGAAATCTTATTTTTTCCTCTAGGTATGGTCATAATGCTAGAAATGCTGCAGTGTTGACTCTCCTGATTTTACTCATGCTATAAACGGAAAGCAAAATCAATGGAATTCTTGGGATATTTAAAAATATTTCAGTTCAACCTTGTCTGGCCTGTTACAAACTTGAAGATCAGTAGTCAGGATTTCTGATCAGGTAAAATGACTTTCCAAAACTAAATACACCAGAAGCAGAACTAAAATTTGATCCCATTACTCTTAATTAACTTCTTCAACTGCTGACTTACAAAGCTGTGCTTCCCCAGGCTGTCAGACAGCTCTGAGAGATAATCAAATGGCAGAGGCATTTTCCAGGGTGAAAAATGAAGCCACTAAAAACAGTACTTATTTTCAAATAAAGAGGTATTTCTAGCAATTTCTACCCATGTGGGAACACCTTTCCCCCTCTTGATACTCCAGTGTTTTTCTATATGCTGATACAGGCCCTAACAGTGTGGAGGGCGTTCCTGCAACCCTGCACAATCGGCACCTTGCCTTCAAAAAGGAAAGCATCTATCACGGTATAACGTGGTGTGCAGTATGTAGGTTTGGAATGTTTCTGTAAAACACAGAATTGTTTTGTTCTGACATCAACATATGACTAGGTACCTGCAATGTCATATTATTATTTACTATCTCGCACTCTGCACAGCTGTATGGGGTATAGTTTTAAACAGTGAAAAATGGCCAACGTCCTGGTTTGAGCTAGGCTGGCCACTAAAATGAATGACAGATGCTCTCTCTATCCCCTCTCCCTTTCAGGGGAGAGGAGAGAAAATGAGATAGAGACTGATGAGCTGAAAAGAAACTAAACTACTTTAATGACATATTAATAACAAAATAATAAAAAGAAAATAATATTAATAATGAAATATATACAATATATACAATCTGTATCAAGCTCCCAGGATGACGGTCATGTCATGGGCAGGTACTGATGTTATAAACATCTGAAAAATATACTGTTAATTTCAGAGTGTGCAGTTAGTTAGAAGAAGATTAACTGAAAAGTAAAGTTACCAAGAAGAATTCAGTTCTGTTTTACATGAAACCAGGGCAGACAAATTTGCTGGAATGTTTTATTTTTTCCATGGCCAAGAAAATTAATTTATTGGGCTATTTGATTGGCTATTGGTCATTTATTATTTGACTAAAAAAAAAAAAAAAGCTAGTCTTAGAGCCAATCTATATTACTATTACTACTATCTAGATTACTAGTTTTACTACTAATCTCTAGTACTACTAGAGATTAAACCAGGGCTCTTCACCAGAGTTTCAATATAACACGACATAATTTTGTTCACATTGCCATATTTTCATTTAAAATATAGGTAGCTCACAGTCAAACACACTTTTCTATAAACAACATCATAGGCAGGAAATTCTGTATTAGAATAATTTACTACGTGGTAATTTAGATTTTAAAAAAGTAGTGGGTTTTGGTTGTCTTGGTTGTTTTTGATGAAGGCAGGACCACATTGCTGGAAAGAAGGATGATAAGAGAGGAAAAAAAAAAGGATCTTTAAAGGAACTGTTATTATGACATGCTTATGCAAAGAGAAAGGCAGAAAGTAGGGCAAATACAGATGGGGCAGAGGCCATGCTATGCCAAAACAAGGGTGGAGAGAGAAGCAACAGGAGGAATTGACTGGAGAAGTCACAGTGGAAGCGAAAGAAGGGATTTTTACAGCAGTATTTGGGAAGTTTGCGTTTTGTATCTCACTCCATTCCAAAGTCCAGAGGTGAGACAGATTCATGAACTGCTTAAACCAACAGAAAGCTAGAGGAAATACAGATTATACAGCTTCATCATTTAACCACAATCCCATGCTTTGTATGGCAAACTGGACCTAACAATCCTATAGAAAGAACTACAGAAAGTTCTGTTTGTACTCACCAGCACGGCAAACAGCTGGTGACCTCCTTTTCCCCCATGCCTGTAAAATTCCACTTTAAAGACCACATACAGTCAACACTGATTTAATGTGACTTTACATTCAGCCTACATTTTCTTGGGCCAACGTGTGGGCACGCCACAAAAGCTGCTGTTATGACAAAGCGTTAAGTGCCCAGTAGAAAGGTGTCAGGAGAAATTGGTAGCCAAGGACCTTCATGGCCATACTGCCCTTAGGGCCTGAGGTTGGAGGAAACGAAGGCTTTTGCTAGGAAGAGAACAGAGCAGGTAGAAGAGGAGAAGCGAGGGGGCAATGACTTGTGAAGAAGAGATAATGATGGCAACCAGAATGGGTTGGTCTGGAAAAATCTTCTATATGGAAGAGTTCTGATTTGGGCCGTCAGTCAGTGAGCAGTGTGCGAATAGCCGGGCATCTGCACAACCTTTCCTCCAAAGTATGTAACTAAAAAGCGAAACAGATGTTCAAGTTGGATGTGGACTTTGATGCCCAGTTCTGTCATGGGTAACATTCTCTACTTTGAAACTCCAGTTTCTTTTCTGCTTGAGTTTATTTTTGTTCTTTTGTCTTGTTCACATCCATTGATGCAATAAACCATGACTTAGACTTGACCAAACTTAGACTTGGAAAAAAAAAAAATGTTTGTTTGCTTCAATGCACTATTAACAGGAATTAGCAGAACTACTATAATAAAATACTTTCTTATAGTACTAAACCAACATTCAGATATTCCCCATTCATTTTCCTCAAAAAGTAAATACTCCATATGATACAACATCCTACACGTAGAAAGTATTAGTTTACAGTTAAATATCATTTCACTCCCAAATGAATTAATTTTCTGCTTATCCACTTTCAAGAGGAAACTGTACCAGGTCATCCTCTAGTGAAGACCTAGTAGTTACAGTCAAGCTATCAATAGAAAATTAGTAGAGACCATAAGTACCTTCAAATGCAATAGACAGCTAGCAGACATTCAGGCCTTAAGGAAACTCCTCTTGATTTTAACATAATTAGGACCTAAATCCTCTTGTTTAACCAAGGGAGGTTAAAATAAAATATTGCAAGTGAATTGACACATTGTCCAACCCCAGGAAAAAAAAAAAAGTCAGTTGCTTTTTTTTCAGTTGCTTTTTTTAAGTAGTTAGTAACTTTAAGGGGTTGGGAAGGAGGGGGAGAGAAGAACTGCTGCAAATTACTGAAGTCATCTCAAATGTACGTCAAACTATGCTCTTGGAAAGGTCTGTTTGCACTCTGGAAGTTGTTGGCTGCATGACCTTACACAAGTGTTACCATGTGGATGCACATGGTACATCTCTGGTCCCTGCCATGGTTTGCCCATCACCGCAGTGTGATGGCAACGATGCCTTTTAAAAAGGCTTGGTGATACACAGCAAGAGAACTGTGAGCAGAAGGTCATTGTTAAGGTTTGTGGTCATAATACTGGAATTCCATGAAGTTCTAACATTCCTATCCAATTAATATTAAAGTTAATTGAGTGACTTAACTGCAAACAACATATGTACCACAACACGGTAGTTAGAAGCACATAAGAACACTTACAGTTCTTATTGTTGCAATAAACAAATTAATGGAATATGTTAAGAATTCAGATCTGACCTAAGACTTGCTAATGCAATAAAAAGCTAGGCCTGGTAGGCTCAAATATACTCGTGGAGAATAGACAAGCTTAGCAAAACCACATAATACCTAGTTTTTCAGGTCTACACTAAAAAAAAAAAATAATCAAAAGCTCTACTCTCAGACATTGACTCAGAACTGCTACTTTAATTTTTGCTGCTACAAAGCAGAAATTATAAGAAAGCTACCTTTAGAAAAACGTGAACTGTAATTACACCAAATGAAACTATGTTTGGTAGGAACATATCTTGGCATATGGAAGAAGCAGGCTTTACATTTAGTTCATGTAACATTGAGCACAAACTTCGAAACATCTTTGTGACTTCTGTGCAGAGGGGAGCTGTACGAGAAGCCAACTGCCCTGCTAACTGGTGAGTGGCACAAGTAGGTATCTGGCTGTTTCAAAGAAGGAAGAAACGGCTGCCGCCATACTAGGCTAATCTCTTTCATTTGCACATCTCTCATTTAGACCATTTAAGACTATTTAAGGTGATGAACTGCAGACTGCAAATTCACTGCCTCCTTTCCCCAGTCCCCTGCAGAGCTCTTGCCTGTGCTGCGGGACAGGCTCGGCGAGGTCAGGGTCAGAGTGCGGGGCTGAGGGATGGGGGGCCCATTGCAGCTCCCCCTCAACACCCCCTAGCATTTCAACTGCTATCAAGAAATGCCAATCCATCCAAATTAGCTTTACGAGGATTATTTTGCTTTGCATGAAGGCTTCTGAGCGGAGGGAGAGAGACCTGAGAATGGCTTACAAATTACTATTCAGTGTGTAAGCACAAGTTAACTATTGAGGAAAAAAGAAGTCACAATGGAAGAGCCTTGAGTCGCCAACGCCACCAGCACACCAAGAGTCACACTAAAAATACTTCAGCAATGGTCAGCTTCTGCTTTTTCCCTCTCAAACCCTCTATTTAACATTGTTCTCCTCCACTTAGGAACGCTTCCCGTTTTCCAGTTCCCTCTATTCAGCCAGTTCGTTTGCAGATTAGGAAGTACTACAGAATTTGACTCCCAAAGCCATCTTCAGAGGACATTCTGATTAAAACACTAAGCAATTAATTAAATTTCTCTAATTTGCATAAGGCCTATACATCTTAGTGAGTAGAAGACTCTTACAGCCTTGAAGAGAGACACGTTAAAACATTCTTTTTTCCACTGCAGATGAAGCAGAGGCACATTTGAAGCCTGTCCCCAGCGAACAGCCCCGGCCCCACACTCAATTCCCGATCTGCCCCGCCGCCCCGGGCACAGGCAACAGCGCCCTCCCGCTCCACAGCTTCTGCCAACTTCCCGGTCCCTCGGAGCCCCCCGGGTCCCCTCAGCCCCGCGGGCAGGGCGGCCCTGCTCCCGCCGGGACCCCACCGAGCTTCCCGCCCGCAGGAGCCCCCGACCCGCTCCCCCGCGAGGCCCCGTGCGGGCCAGATCTCACCTGAACTTCTCCCCGGCCGGCACCGTCAGCTTGTTCAGCCTCTCCATGCTCCGCCCGGCCCGGCACCTGCCCGCGCGGCCGCTTCCTCCCTCCAGCCTGGGCTCGGCCCCTCCTGGTGCCGCGGCTCGGAGCGCGGCAGAAGCTTGGCTGCCAAGAACGGCCCCGCCGGCTGAAATCACGGCCGTGCCGGCTACCGAAGCCTCTCTCCCTCCCGCCGGCGTTGGCAGGGGGCCGGCCCGGCC
>JAOXJM010000002.1:22669740-22679866 GCA_026413425.1 Tringa solitaria
AGATGCGGTATTGGGGGATATGGTGTAGGGGAGAACTCTGTAGAGTAGGGTGGATAGTTGGACTCGATGATCCCAAGGGTCTATTCCAACCTAAATGATTCTGTGTGATTCTGTGTGTGTGAGAAATGTGTCTTTGGTAACAGTATTGCTCTGATCTTGGCATGGCTGATGTTTTTTTGGTCTCTGAGCTTTCAACATGGAAATCACTGGTTATTTGCATGTAGTATTTCTCTAGGGAGAGCCCGTAGTGAGCAAATTTCCCTTTTTGGGATATCTTAAAGTTTGTGCGCTTTAAGGAATAATATAATAATGTTGAATGTCATTTACTACACAAATCTTTGTAATTTCACCATGCATTGTATCTGGTTTTGAACAGGATACCTTTGCAAGTTTATTCCCTCAGAGTTATTTTGAAAATGAAATTAATTTTGAAATAGTTAAAATTAACACTCTGGCAGTGTGAAGAGAAGGATATAAATAAATTGCCGAGTTCCTTTACTTTTCACTTATATAATCTTCCTGCTATATCTAAACATGTATCAGAATACAGGATTTGCTCAGTAGGCTCATGCAGTGATTTCTTTTAGACAATCCAGAATCCCAGACCATTTCCATTTGAGATCTTTGGTGGCAGCCTGTCATTTGCACTGCTGTGCTGGTTTTGTCTTGTTTCTTCCCGACTCAACAGTTCACAGGTTTCATTTTAATGCTCTGAAGTGCCCGGTGTGGAGGGCTTCCGTGCCTGTCCTGGCAGCGCTGTCACCTCACTGCTCCCTCGGGGCTTGGTGACAATGTGGCTCACGCAGGGTCTCTCATCTCTGTGATCTGCTGGCCCAAGGGTTTGTGTAGCTGTGCCGTGAAATGGACTGGGGAAGGAGTCTGCTAGAAACAAGCTAGCAAAAAGTCACAAAAAAGGGGGTTTTAACTGCATCAGTTCCTTGAGTGGACAGATATTTGTGAGGGTGCAGCACAGGGTGGGAGGAATCAGGTGTGTGACTGCTCGTACTGGTGCTGCTGCCAAGAAGTTACTCCTATGAAAGTCTCCATTGCACAAGACTTGTTCATGAAGTTTTGTGGCATCTGCTGCGGGACCTGTCCACTGGTCATACCTCAGCCTGCTTGTTTCTTCCATGGACACACAGCCCTGCTTTGCTTCAATATCTACAAGCAGTTTGTAGCCGAAAAACCCCAAACCCTTTCTGACCCATAAAGGCTTTTTTTTTACCTGTTTGGAAAGCAATACAGGGAAAGGAGGTAAATGCTTGTCCTCACAACCCTGGCCCTCTGAATGATTACACAGGGCATTTCTTGCTTCCCTTTATATCTACTCCTACCAAAACATGCTGACAATGGGATTTTTTCCTGGGGAGAAAGGGTCCTGGTCTAGAATTAGCAGAGGTCACTAGTACCAGGGGATGTGGCCTAGGCTGGCTGCCTTTGCTCATGCAGAGCATAGGTAAAGAATAAATCAGCCCTTTCCTCCCCAAAAAGAACATACAGCACCCAGTACCCCAGTATCTTAAACCCAAGGCATCTGAGACAGTGGTTTCTCCTGGCCACCCTGGAATATGCTGTACCTGGGAAACCAATGGAAGTTAAGTCCTGAAATTAAGGGAAGGAAGCCACCCACTCCCAAATGTCAAAAGAAGCCTTTCTAGTTACAGTGAAATTCTTTCTCTTCCCTATGTTAAATGTGTACATGCATCAAAGCCATGTGCATCTAAACAGTGTAGCCTCACCAGAAATCAACTACAGCCCACTTAGCTCTTTCTGGTCTGCCTCCAAATCAGCCTATCTGGCCATCTACCCTGGTGTTGAGAGAGCTTGGTTGGGTGCTACAAGATAGGATAACCACTAGGGAAAAACCTTAAATAAAGAGCCCTCCCAATCCCCTCCAAAGAGTCCTAGGCCTATTCTTTTGCCTAGCAGGTGGTTTCAGAGTCCAAACTTCTGGCCCATATTGGGACTGATCCTGTCTGTGGTCAAGAGGGATTTTGTATAGTCCATATGGAGAGGAGCAAGCCACAGTTTGCAGCCAGCAAGGAGCACACCCCAGATCCGCACCAGGGATGGGGCAGGTGGGTGGCAGCAGTTCCTCCATCCCTCCAGTATTACTCATGACCCCAAAACGTGTCTCTGGAGGCCCCAGCTAGACGGGGGACCTAGGCCTCACTAACCCCCATACCAGGAAACACCCTGCCTTCCTCTTCAGGAGGCCCAGGAGGGCTGGAGGCGGAGGCAGGTTTGAGCCATGCAGCAAACATGATGTCATGCTATTTTTGGATTTGTAACCCCAGCAACTGTCCCTCTCTGACCTAATGCGCTCATTTGGAAAATGCCAAAGAGGAACTGGGATTTGTTTTACCACATGGGTGGCATTCTGATCAGTGATGGTTAACATGAAACCCTTCCTCCACAGCCACGAGTGCCACTCTTGGCAGAGAGGGATTTGTTTTGAGGGATGCCCGTGCCATCTCCCTGCTCCCTGGCACATCTGGGGCCAATCGGGACAGGCCTGGCCACCAGCCTGCAGGCATTGCTGGCCACTGAGACATGGCTGGCAGCCTGGACCAGCCTGCACTGCCCAGCTGAGGTGAGGGACAGATCCCAGGGGTGTGGGGTATAAGTGTCCCAAGAGAATGTATCTTGATGTCTTGGATGAGGATTTTTGCAGAAGTGTTCCCACAGTACTGGTTTTCTGGAGCATCATCATTCAAGCCCTTTACCTAAATGGTATTTTCTTATGTAATGTTTTAAGAACCCTGTGGATTCATGTGGACTCTGCCATTTTTTTGATGATGTAGATAGTAGGTGATTTTTTTTTTCTGTGTATGGCTACAAAAGATACAGGATAAATTCCTGGTACCATTACTTAACAGGTAATGCAGGATTTGCCACTAAATTGTTTTGGCAGGATGGTTCACAGAATAGGCATGGTTTTTTATTTTTGATGCTCAAAATGGCATTGAAATTTTGGAAAAGACCTTCTAAATGCTCGTACAAACTTTCTAAATGTCACTAACTGTTGCAACATCATTTCCTCATCACTGCAAGTGTTGTGGCTTATTCTGGGTTTGTCTCTGTCATCCTCTCCCAGTATGACCGTGTAAACTTCCATTTATGTTCATAAATAAAAAGATTGTAAAAAGCAACTTCTTTATCTTTTATGTTCAGAAACTAAAATTATTTTTTACCTCCTCTGCTATTTTCTGCTGTTTATTTCCCACTGGCTCATTCCTTGTACATGCCGTGCACTCTGAAGGCATGTTCTGGTTTCTGTTTAAGAGCTGTGAGGTCACTGAGGCACGGTCAAACCCAGAGTCAGTGGAACAGACTCTGAGACTATGAGTATCCTCTCTTCATTTGGTTAAAAATTGCTGTGAATTGCCAGATATCTCCTGTTTGCTCAGCACTCCAGTTTTCCATACCCCAGTGTTAAGATTATTTATTATTTAACTTTGCTTCTCTGAGTAGATAGAGAACTCCTGTAGCACAGAAACAGGGGATTGGAAGACTAATCTGGAGCATTTTAGTCCTCGGTAAGTGGTGTTCCTAGTCCAGAACAAGCATCTTCATACATCGTAGAGAAAACATTAGGCAAAATCTCTGACTCCTTTGATGACTGCTTTTTCTGATTTCCACTGAAATTAATGCTCTCTAGTTTAATACCCAGTACATGGGTTTTATGCTGATTTTGGGTTTGTCAGGGATTCCTACTGAAGCTACTAATATCACTAATATTAATACTACAATGTTAAATGTTATATAAAATATCAGCTGTACAGGGAAGAGCGTGAAAAGTCGAAGCCAGTGTATAGGTAAAGCCTTGGCTCTCTCTTGCCATTTCTGAATTTCTAGGTTTTCACATAGTTGAAATAAAAAAGCAGAGAATTGTAAACTCTGTCATGTAGCATAAAAATTTAGCAATGAGAAAGTGAATAAAAAGAACTGCAAATAGATTAGTTTAAAATATCAATTTGAAGTAAGTCATTTTAATGTTTTTCATTTTTAGTGCTTTGAGGAGACAGTGCTGCATCAAAGGATCTCAATGAACTATGCATGACTATTTCAAGAGGAAGATTTTTTTTAAAGATTGCATTAATGCTCATAGATACAGTCTAGTGCCTTCAATGTATATAAAAGAGCTGAGAAACCTGGTCTGAAGTAAGCAATCAGTTTGATAACCAGATTTCAATTTTATTCATAATGTGACCATATAAGACTTTTTCCCCTCAGTTATGTTGGAAAACCCATTTCGTAACCCCTTCTCAATTATCAAAATTTTGCCTCCAACATTAATAGAGAAGATCGTGCCAAATTTTTTTTCCGAGAGGTACTGAGGAGTCAAGGATGCAACTGTTCTTTATAGGAAAGAATTCTTCAAGTGGATTTCATGTACAACCTGTCTTACCAAGTAGCTAGTGTATTTTTTCATTTTGATTTCACTGCTTCTGGGGAATGCGAGGAACCACAAGATGTTGCACATTTTACTCTTTTGAAGACAGCTTTGTGAGGTTTTGCTTGACTTTTTCAGGAAGTCCTGACAAAAGAGCAGCACTGTAATATCAGCAATATGTAAAATGATTGAAAATTCGCTTAAAAATGTCAGTCTGATTTTACTGTCTTGAGCCTATATCTACATGCTGTCTTAAATCTCTCTCAGACATTGATAATTGCTTCAAAGAGAGTATTTATTCATAAGTAAAGGTCTTCTTGAGCTCTGACTTCATGCTGCTACTGGGAGAGCAGTAAAGGAGAGAGCTCCAACTGCGGACACAACATAATGTGAATGCAAACATAGCCAGTCAGTAGCAGGAATTTGGCTCAATCAGTCTGTGTTCACATGAAAATCAATAAATGATTGCTACAGTTCTGCTTTTCAAGGCTGTGGAAGTTTAGTGAAAATAGCCCAAATTGCAACCACCTACATCTGAATTGGGAAACAGCCCAAATTCATACCATCTGAACCTGGACTGGAATCTGTAGACATGTTGCAGGCTTGAATTTTTCCTAAAGGCCTGCTATTTTAAAGTACTTTATATATATAATTGATCTACTTTCAGATTGTCCGTAGGAAGCTGTGCCAGCAATATGCCGTGGGGATGGAGCACCGAGGGGAAGCTAGAGGGTTTTAGCGCTAGACTGTCACATGCTGCCTGGGAAGGTTTTGTGCTTGATCATATGGGTCTGAATGCAAATTCGTGGGACTTGGTACCAGGCTAAAAGAGCACTCAGAGACTATTGTTTAAAACTATGCCAATTTAGACATAGTTTTGTTTCCCCTTGATTTCTATTTTGGTTGATGCACTGCCTACTTAACTTATGGTTCAGAGTCCCAGAGCTGCTATTTGGAAACCATGAGTTTATGGAACATGATTTCTCATGACATTCTCTGTATTTATTACTTACTGATTGCTATAAACAGGTGAAACGCTGCTGCTTCGTGTTTAAAATAATACATCTCTGTTTTTTCTATGCATTGCTCTCAAATTCTAATTAACTAGTCTATTTGAATGGATTTTTATAGTTTCCAGGATATATATAAGCTATTTTAAAGTAGAAAACACTACTTTTACAGGAAAAGTTACATTTGGGCATTTAATTGTGTCTTAGCTGATGAGAGGAAGGTACTTTTCTGTCCCAAGTATTTCTAAATAATATTAATTTTCAGAAGTCGTAGTCTCCTCACTGTGGGCCAAATGGCTCAGTGCCATGTTAATTTTGGAAGACTCCTAGCAACTGCTGTAGAAATCTTAAAGCTTTAATATATTATCAATTTGGGTACTAAATGGTGTATTGGAAGTTGTTCATACAGTCATAGTAGGAGGAGGTGCATTTGAAAATGCAACTCAATTTAATTGGACGGGATTTGGGTTTGTCTTTGGGCTTACTGGAGGAAACAGGCTGTATGTGGAAGCAGATATTGCAGGATGGGCAAAGATGTGAAAACAGTAGATTTAGTAGGATTTTTTCATGAAGGGGCTTGTGAGCAAACCCATTTTAGCACCTGTGGAGAAAATGTGTCTTATTTCCCTGGGGACAAACGCACCGCGTAAGAAGCTGCACTTCTACTTTTTGGTTTTACTGTCATCTGTTCCACATGCACACAGAAACACAAAATTTGCTCCTTCAGACAGAATAATTATTCGATGTTAAACTGAAAGCATTTGAGGTCGGATTGCCTTGGAGGCAGTGACCCGTGCTGGAGCCAACACACAGCCACAGTGACTCAAGAGTGGATCTGCTGCTTGGTCTGCAAAGCTCAGCCCCTTCCAGCAGTGAGGAGGGGCTGCAACAGAGACACTTGAAACTGGCCAGCTTTAGTCTAGCTCTGATCCTAACCACGAGGCAGGGCTGTAGGGGCATGGGCTTCTTTGCAGGCTGGCAAGCCACTCTTGTTTCTGGCTTTTCTCCAGGGCTTGTATGCCCTGCTGTACTTCCTCCCCATCGCTTCCTGCAAGGGCTGCTCAGTGAGTGACTTAGCCTTGGCACAGAGGATGAGGCTGGCACAGGGCAGAGGAGGATGGAGGAGGAGAAGCGTTCTGTGTCCTTCCTTTCTCTGTGTCCCTACTGAGCATCTGTCAGAATTCAGACCTAGAGAGTGAATGGTCTGAATATGTTTCTGTCTCTGCTGGCAGAATGGCTGCATGTACTCATACTGACAAAAGGTTGCACAAAGTTTTCAAATTTCAAAACAAAAGGGATGTCTTAAAATGAAGTTATTTTTGTACAGCACTGATACCGTTTAAACATATCATGATGCCTTCAGTACCTGGAAAAAGGTGAAAAAACAATAAATTTTAAACCAGTTCTTTCCTGCACTGACCTTTAATATATACCGCCAAGGAAAATGGCCAGCGCATCTTTTCTCTGGTACAGTTTGGTAATCTGAGCTGCTTCACTGGCCACAATAATTGCTGTCCGAGCATTTTCCTGTTCCTGCTTTGGAACAAGAAAAATACTTTTGTCTGTAGACTTTTCTGTTTTCATGTGTTTCATCTTCTTCAGACTGCTCTCTTCTTTTTCTTGGGTAACTGGAGTTGCCTGACACTATGTTCTGGGAGCAGAAATGTCACCACACAGAAAAAGTTCTGAATGTCCTTCTCACCTAAAATTATGGTGGATTTGAAATACCACCTTCAAAAACAGACAGTGAAGTGATCAAGGAGATGGGGAACTTTCTAAAGAAAGAAATTATCTTATTAATTTAAAAAGTAGCAAACTACTATTTGAAATAATAAGATAACATTGTATGACTAAAGGTGCTATATGGCTGTGAAATGAGATAGAGTTTCATGGAATACTCTCTTCTGTGGAGAAAAATTGCTCAAATTTGTAACTACAGCCATGAAATTTTTCTGTTGTCTAAACTGAAAATTTTGTGAATTGTTGCAAATATTATGTTTGCGCAGTTGGTAACCTTAATTGCATTAAGACTACAAAACTATAGCAGATGAATAGGATTGTCACACTATATCAGTGGGTTATTATTTTTTATGTATCCTAATCTGAAGCATTTATTGCTGTAGTATAGGATTTAAAAGAGTTATTTCAGAAGTTTCTCATCATAAGAGCCTGCATCTTTCTACTCTCAGAGTATATTGGGAAAAGAAAAAATACCTACATTTAGTACCAAACACTGGGTTTCTGAGCAACCATTTCTATTTTTTTCGTCATTCTTCAGATTTAAAATATAAAGGGAACTTGGAGAGAAGTGAAAGATGAAAGAAAATTTGATAGAAGTCTACATGTAAAGAAACACATACATGTAAATTTGAATATTCATTGTATTGCAGTAGCATATAGTAGTCTTATTCGTAAACAATTATACCTTTTCATTATATGTTGTTTTAATAGGGAACAAGAATAAGTTTACTGGCTTGAGGAAATTAAAATCTAAAATATTTTGGGATTAAAGAAAGTTTCTGACTGGTAGTTTAGAAATAATATACATAAATGATAGCCTTATGAGATTTTTTGCTTTGGGACAACCATGGATTGGGTACTTAAGCCTTCTTCACGTTTGCCTGGCATTATGTTATACATTTGAAATTGTCCTGTTTGTTATTGCCACAATAATTTTGAGTCAGGAGTATGCATGTTTATAAACAGATTGATGAGTGAAGACTAGATTGCTATGCACTATTTTTAATTTGAAACTGTTGACAAGGTATATATTATTTGTATAGCTTTTGCTGTAAAATGTTCATGTGAGTAGCAAACAGGAAGACAATGGTGATACCACAGTCTTCCAGGGAGAAATTACTGGGTTTTAAGGTATCTCTTCCTTAAGGGTTGTGGTTTCTTTCGAGCTTAAGCCTTCCTCGAGGTTGGTTAACTTTGATCATTCTGTTCACAGGTGAATTTTCCCTTTTATGAAAAAAGCTCATACTTTTTTTTTAAAAAAAAGTATCATGAGCTTCTAAAGTAATTATAGATTTCTATTACTATTCTTATTCCTGGTGGAACTGATACCACCAACGCTTTCCTGAATCAAAGTTCAAGGTGTAAATGTATTTGTTTCAGTATGGTCCATGGGGGTGTTGTACCGGCTCAAGCTGTGACATGCTGCTCACATGCGTACATGGAGGATGGAGGCACTTGCCCGTGCCCAGTTGCCTCCTTCTTATCACCTTCCTCAGGCACCTGGTGCTGGTAAATATCACATGAATTAGACCTTTGATCTGATGTGGGATTGCTTTACTTTAAGTAAGTCAGTACTCAAACATACTATAGTTGAAAGAAATGCCATAATAAAGGAGTAAAGTTTTGAGCTTGGTATAGAATACGTTCTAAGACTGACCAGGTATCTGCTGGAGCTGTGCCATGAGGCTGTGTTTCAAAATGTTCCTGGTGCATTGGTTGTAAATGAGTAACACTTCAAATCTGTACAGAAAGTGGGTTTTTCCCAGAAACTGATGTTCCATCCTGTGGACTCTGCAAAGTACACAGTAGGTATAGACATATACTGATATGTGGGTTTTGACTTAGGCTGGTTCTGGACCATTTAGATCTTTAATCCTAAAGAATTTATTCCCATTATTCATTGTGTTTAACAGAGGATCTGATACTATATCATCTACCTTGATGATGGTAAAGAATTATTGCTAGAAAGACATCATCTGTAAGGGCTCTGGTCTGTGACCTGAAATTAGCTACATCTGCTATTTTTCAGGGTTTTTTTGAGAGTCACATTTTTCTTTTTTAAAAAAAAACCCCAAACTAAAAACCATTAAAATACCAATGTGATGGAGGTATATCATTCATGTTTAGTACTGCTTTTGTTAAAAGCTGAAATAGTTGAAATTTTGCTTTTATCTGTAATTTTAAATAAATCCCTGGAAAGGGATTAGAGAGTAGAGAATACCTGTAAGACTGCACATAGATTTGTACTTTTATTTCTTTAAAAAGACCAAATAATGACAGGAAATATTTGACTTTGCAATTCTTTTCAGAGTATATTTAAATCTATGTGTGGACAAACCCCATCTAGTTATGAATAATTTCTTAAACATTATTTGTGCCAGTAATCTAAAAGGAATATAGCTGATAGCTTGTGCTGACATTTCAAGCAATACAAACAGTCCTTTTACTTCTGTGATCGTGAATGGTATTATCTATTCATTAAAGGAACAGCATGGATATGCCTTATATTCCCTTGTATTTCTTCAGAATATTATTGCTTGAATATTGCTTGAATCTCCTCATTGCAGAGGAATGAGATAAAAAAGACATATACTGATAAAGGTAATTAATTGTATCATCCAGATCAGGGATTTAGAAAAGGATCTGATTGCTTTTATGGAATGTATGGTAACGCAAATTAACTGAAACGGCAAAGTATTTTTAGGTTATTGTCTGTATTCTGAGAGCTTTGTGAAATAATAAAAAGCCATGAAACTGGCCAGTGAGGAACTAAATAGGAGAAATGACAGACTTGTGGTAGCAGGTGTCTGGGGAAACTGAAGTGCCAGAATTGTGAAGAAGAAACTGAGACTTAATGCTCTGTCAAGGATATCATTGGAGAGTACCTAAAATGTGCAATGGCACAATGGCAGTCAGTGGAGGAGAATGAAAGACAGCAAAGCTAGTATAAAGACTGTAAAACACATAAAATATCTTTTTT
>JAOXJM010000002.1:22685983-22702522 GCA_026413425.1 Tringa solitaria
TTCTCCAGGCTGAACAACCCCAGCTCTCTCAGCCTGTCCTCATAGGAGAGGTGCTACATCCCTCTGATCATCCTCGTGGCCTCTGCTGGACTTGTTCCAACAGGTCCATGTCATTCCTGTGTTGAGGACTCCAAAGCTGGACACAGCACTCCAGGTGGAGTCTCGCAATCGCAGAGTAGAGGGGCAAAATCACCTCCCGAGACTTGCTGGCCACGCTTCTCTTGATGCAGCCCAGGATGCTGCTCTCTGGGCTACCAGTGCACATTGCCGGCTCATGTTAAGCTGATTGAACTGTTGAGAAAAGATGGGTGTAAATCTTTGTCAAGAGTAGACTAGAATTAATTTTGCCAGCAGAGGCCTGTTTGCCCTTTGCACCATCATCCTTTTTTTTTGCCTGCAAGCATGGGGTGGCTGCTGAGGCAGTAGTACTGGTCACTGCTTGGCCAGTAACCCCCACGATATCCAGATGTCCCCAGCGTATGTAACTCCTGCAACCCTGTGGCATCACAGCTGGTGAATGGGACCTCAGAAAGCAAGTTACGGCTTTCACCTGCAGTGCAGTACAGTTTTCCTTCTATATTAAGTAAAGCCATCACAATTCCTGATGCTTTTCCAATATAGCACCCCTGTGAGTCAGGGAAATACTACTATTTCCACACTGCAGGTGGGAAAGGAAGAAGGAAATGCTAAAATAATTTAGCTGAGTTTACTCAGGCTGAGCAAGGTCCACATTTATGAAATCCAGGTTTAGTGATTATTGGACACTGTCACTCCAAAAGATCTTGTCTTACGAACTCTCTCCCAACCCAGCTACAAAGGGTCTAAGAGGGGATCCAGGCCTTTGCAGCTGCTGTATGGAGAACTTCTCCGTGGATTTAAATACGGGTAGCTGTGAAAAAGCTGAAAAGTGAATTTTCCACATTAGGTGTTTACCTTCTTACTGAAGAAATAAAATAAAAAAATGTGAGTGGAGGGAGGAGAATGAAAAAAGAGCTAATGTGTAATGTTTCTAGTTCTTGCAGTTTGAATGATGCAAGTGAAGACATTTTAAGTGCAAAATCTCATCATTACAAAGGTACTTTCCTGATACGTAACATCTCTTACAATTGAGAATTTATGCATATGTCTCAGGAAAAGACATCTCCTTTGGTGGGAAGGCAAGGATGAAAAATTTCAGTCTGGAGTTATCAAAAATTATGAACAAATGAATAATAATAATAAAAAGATGTTAGAAACTAATCTAGAAATCAATCTTAATTACAGAACACTTACTTGATTTATGAATAGCAATTTTTTTTCTGCACCTACTATAAAATACTGGTGAAATAAACTAGTAGCATTTTTCACAGCAGTCAGAATTGGTAGATGTTTATTTCAAGGAAAGATTTAATGCTGCCCACACCATAATTAAACAAAGTTTCGAATTATATGTTTCTTATTACCAGGATCTTCCATAACTGCATGTTGCTATATACAAATGGTAAACTCAAGACTTGACATCTCATACCTGATTTGCAGGTGAAGATTTCTCATTTACTGAGCAATCTGACACAGCCAGAATTGGCTTCTGCATTTGAACGTATGATAGAGAGCACTGGTTTTGTGATGAAAAAAGGCAGTCCTCATTTTGAAAAACAGAACCCCCAGAACTGATGAATTGTGAGCAAAATTTATTCTGAGTTTGATTTGGAATTAATTTCTAATCACATTAGCTGTAAATAAGGCCTTTTAATTTCACAGTCCCTGGGAAAGTGAAATTTATGTAAGCTGTAATCATTGTGAAACAACTTCTGCATAAACATCTGGTACTCGTAAGTCTTGGTCTATCTACTCTGAGGTGACTGAGCTGTAATTACATATCTTTCTCAAGATGTGGTTCCAAATTATGGATGTTTGTAAGTGAGTTATAGCTTATATGCCAGTTTTGCTGAATACAGTTATAAATACCAATCTTATTTACACTGGTTATTAAAATGTTAAGTAAAGATAGCATGACAGCATGTTTGGAAAGCACTTAAGTTCCAGTATTGTGAAATACCTGTACTCTCTTAAAGAGTGCTCCTGGATGCAGTGTGATGTTCTATATAGTGTTCTTCCTGGCATAAATTTTAACACTGCATACATGAGCCCATGACCCATCCCACTCGTCCCCAGTGGGATGTTAGAGGTTTCTCCAATGGGAAGTATCTGGAAGGTGCTGTTGTACTGCCATTCTTGAGAGGAAAGTCGTGTAGTGTTTTGGGTGACCCAGGTTTTCGGGGTGCGGGTGTATCAGGTGAGTCTGCTGCGTGGAGTGAGAAACAGAATGGTGCTTCTGCAGGAGGAAGGGCTTTAAGCAAAGCTCAAGATTTCAGCATGATGTCACAACTGTTGAAAACAAACCAACCTCTGAGAGCAGTTTATTGCACAACCCTGGCAGCCAGAGAGGGTTTGGACTAGTACTCTGTACTCTGCTGTCCCATGTCTGAAAGCAGCACCTCTCTTCTGTTAGTGGGGAAGGAATCTTTCATTATTGCATTTCATGCTCCAGATAGGACACTAGTAGAGATTGCACCTTGATAATTTCACCTCTATATTCAGTAGCTGCTCAGAAGCCATCTAGATGGACCTGTGGCATTAAGTGTGGATGAGAGCTAGTTTACATCAGGCTGTCATTAGGCTGTCAAAGCCAATGCTAATTGAAACGGCAGAGTATAATAAGAATCTTCATGAAAAGTGTAGTACAAAAGAAGTTTACTTCAGAGTATCAAAACAATTACTATGATAAACTCTTCCCTTTTTTGTTTTGCACCTGTTATCTTCACCCCCTTAGAGGGCAGGTAGAGTATTGACTAGAGGGAAAAGAGCCTTCTGTTGAGTTAGCGGAGGTATTTGGTGCAGAAATGTACCTGTGCGTGGCTGCAGATTGCTCCTGGTACGGCTGTGATGGGATTTCCTAGCAGAGTGTAGAATAACTGTGTGGTTTATTTCACAGAGCATTTATAGCTTTCTAGACTCAAAATCTTTCTTACAGAAAAGAAAAACACCGAGTGTTTTTCTTGGGTACGGGAATTGGAAAGGCAAAGAGCTTTTGATGGTGGCATGTCAGGGGACCTAGCTTCTGTCTAATGCAGCCCCATGAAGAAACTTTCATAACAGGCAGAAACCCGAAGCACTGGCTACTGCCAGGAGAAACACAGAATTTTGCTTTCACCTTGTCTGTTGATTAGTATTTTGCTGTTCATCTGTCCTTAGCGTTTTGATCCATTGGGCATTACCTGCTGCATGAACAGGCCTGTTATCTAGCCTAGGTGGATCAAAGTAGACCTTTTCTAATTAAAACATGCAAACTGTTGGAGTGCTAGAAACTCAGGTAATTTTTGCAATAGCAAGCAGTAATATCTAAGAGCAACAAATTTTAGAGTGAAACTTGGTGCTAGGGACGTGACATCCTCACTGTGCATTTCAGGAGTTTTATTACTTTTGTCTTGATCTACTCTGGTCTTTTGTTTGATACTTGATGACTGAATTCGTATTACAAAACACCTTTGTTATTCCAATATATGGTTTCAGAATCCTAAGCTGGAATAACCCACATCAGTAGAAACGCAACTCTTGGCCTCAGTTCAGTAGATTTCTGTTTACCCCAATATTGTAGATCAGATTCATTCCACAGAAACAGAGGTTAACTTTGTATTTATTATCTTCACATTTTCTCTCAAAATGTCCCATTAGACTTAATCACTTTGCAATAAAGTACTTTGATATTTTCCTTACTAATCTAATTAATTATCAAAACAAAACCAGAATAATATTAACTTATGCTCTCATCAAATTCTTATCAATAAGAGTAGGATTTTCATGGGTAAAAATGCCTTCAAGTTCCTCCAGTTTCTTACCAATAGAGTGGAATTTGAAAATTAATTCTAGGTTTGTAAATAGATACAAGGAAAAATGACAACCACTCGGTTAAGTAGAACAACTCACTCCATATTAAAATGAACTCTTTTTGGTTTCATTGGCTCATGGAGAAAACTCCTTAATATTACTTCTGCGCAGTAATACAAGAGAAATAATATACTTTAACATTAAGTATATCTTTCTAAATGAACTTGATTTGTCAGAAATTACATGAAGGCATTTCCTAACTGTTTTACCTGTATTGGCTTATTCAGTGCTCTGAACTCTATTTAAATTGCTTTCAACATAGCACTTTGTTAATCTGATTGCTTAAATTATCTATAGACAGTAGATGAACCAATGCTGAAAATTTAGCCTCATCGCTATACAGGTAAAGACGTTTTGTGTTCTGGAAGAAGTTGATCTTGTACTTTCATAGTATGAAGGTTGCCCCTGTCTGTTCTGAGGAAGACTATCACCCAGCCACTGGTGCAGAAGAGATTTGCTTGCCAGCTGATCTGAAGCACAGTTCTTATAAATCTTCCACGGTCCTAATCCCGAGGAAGTTCCACCCCCATCAATTAATTCCCTTCACAGGAGCAGGAGGTTTCAGTCCTCATTTTCCCTTATTTATTAGCAGAGAAACTGCCAGAGTACAGCAGAGTATTAGTCGTTTAATGGGGAAGCAGAAAATAATGAGCAACTTACAGCTGGTGCGTTATTTTGAATCGGCTCAGCTCATAATCTGACATGTTCTGAAAAGAGAGAAAACAGGTTTTGTATTTTAGATAAAGATCAATGTAATCAAAACCCATCCACTAAGTGGCTTGCATGACATTTTTAATAGTGAACTAAGAAAAGACCTAAAAGATAGTTTTTTAGTTTTGTAGCTACATTGGTGTCTGATCTTGGTTAATGCTTAACTTTTTATTACTGGGTGCTGCAACATTTCTGGAAATCTGGTAGCACACACTACATTGTTAAACTGGAATTTAACCAGGTATGAGGCAGATTAAATTATGCTAGTTAATGAATCATTCAAATAGCGATAAGCAGTCATTTTACATGGTTTCTCTCCAGTTTCACCATGGAATTTCTTTGGGGCTTTTTTCTGAAATCAGCAGATTAGTATAACAATGGCTGAGTGGAAGATTACTTTAACAATGACTGGAAGACTATTAAATCCCAGTTTGGTCTGTTGTGCTAGGCTTCTGTGTGACTCCTTAACCCATGAAAAACTGGAGTTGAAAAAGAAATAGAATTTTACTGTGCCACTTTGGCACATGCAGTGCCCATTCTTAGTGCTGCTAATGCAGGTACTGGAAACAGTTTAGCCAAATCATTTCAATAGTTGGTGTAGCTCCATATACCTTTCACCTCAACGTGCCCTAGTCCATGTGCCACACCAAAGCAGCAGAAGTACTTTTGATGTTCAAACTAGTTCACAGCTGAACTTCTTAAATTAGAGTTTTAAGATAGTCTAAATTAATATTTTTTTTAATCTATGGATTTTCCTTTAGCATAAAATTTCCAGTAAAATCTCTGGATTGTACCTGGACCAAGTGTGTGATTGCATGGTTTCAGTCCAGCAACCTGCTAACGCTAAATTGCCCTATTGCTCCACATAGACTTAACAGGGGTTGAAGTCAGGCTGAAAACATGTCCATTTAGTAATGCAATTCTAACCCTCCTTCTATTTTTGTGTCAAGAAAAGGAAAGTAATGTGCTTCTTTCCTGAGACTTCCAAGTCTCAGAGGCCCATGTAATGGATGTGAAACCTCTGAAATGGCTACTTTCCAGTGACTTCAGTGATACTGGGTTAATTGTAACATGATTGATGTTTGCCCAGCATCTGGTTTTCTGAATAACTTCTGCAGCCACCAGTCCCATTCCAAACTGTTTTGCTTTTTGTCTCACTATCTAATTAGCATGATGGATGAGTTTGTATTGAGCATACAACATGAGACGCTAATAGCAAGCATGTGAGACAAGGAGAACAAGTAGAGAACATGCAAGATCTCAGAGAATACATATTTCCTCAGTCCATATTTAAATTCAAGTGAATGCCTGCATTTCTTTTATATATTTGTTGTGAAAATATGCTACAGAACGCCCTACATTTAATACTTAGCCTGTAATTATACTGTAACAAAAAGCAGCTGCTTATTTACATGTTGTGTGCACAGCAATAACTAGATGATCTAGCGGATCTAGAAATCACCAAATTCCTGAGGAAATGTAAAACTCTGTTGAGCTGTCTGATTGACAGACAGGCCCATCTGGTCTCCTTCAGCAGTTGTCAGCTGTAGTGATGGCTCACCAATTGCCTTCTGCAGATCAATGACCAGCAATATTAGAGCCACTTCCTCCCTGTGACTGTACCTTCTAAATAAGAGGAAGAAGCAGCTGTGGTTTTTGTTGTAAGGATTTGATTCTCCTTTGCTCCCTTTTTCTCTGTAAAATCAAATTTTTAAACCTTTATTTGTGTGCACTAAGGTTGCTGAAGTATAATTCCTTGGTGATGGCAGCCAAATAGCTTGTATAGCTCTCCCTGCCATGCCGAGCTGATGTTTTGCTCCTCTGCTCCCAGCAGCTCTTCTCACCCAGGCAAGGGCTGTGCCTAAGGTCAGACCAAGTGCTTTTTTTTAAACTAGTAACTGAGCTAATAATTGAGCTAGTAAATGAGTAATTAATTGGTAGAGGAGGAAGCTATGGATCCAAGCACCTTTTATACTGATGCATGTTTTATATAGAAAGTTTTAATTTGATTCCTTATTTTTTCCTCCATGCAATAAGCCTTCAATAAGGTGACTGGTGATTCTGTAATAAGGGGATTAAGCTATAAGCCTCCCCGAAGTTTGAGGAGATTGGCATCTACAAATCCAGCTGAAAGCTATCTTTTCTTACTTTGTATGTTTATTTTTCTTTCCAATAAATTGCCCTATTGATTGAAACTAAGAGCCACTGCTGCACTTTAGCAATAAAATTCTGGTCTTAGACAAGAGTACAAAAATACCTTGCAAACTCAACGTTTTTGAAATGCTGCGGTAGCTTCTGTAAGGTGACTAATTCTTCCAGGTTTTAATTATCCATTGCTCCTGTCGTTGCTTATAACATACATTGTTAGTGATTCATATTGGCGTGAATGGAATACATTGCAAATGAATATGTGTGATAGAAACTACTTTAACAACTTCTTTTTCCCGGAGGGATTTGAGCTGCCAACCCTATAATGAGGAACTTAAGGGACAGATGGGAGTGTTTGGGTTTTTTGTATTTACAGTTTCATGTTAGAGCACAACTTAAAAAGCATATATAAAATTATGTTCTCTTCAAACTTGCTGTTGATTTCCTCTTTTCTACTGGCAGCTTCATTCTCCCAACCCCAGCTTTCAGTTGCTCACTCCCGTAGCTCTGCATAACCAGACCTCTGAGCCTGCAGACCCAGCCACCAGCTTCCTTGGGCAGATGGCACCACGGAAGGGGCAAAATGCTGTGCTGGTGCAAGTGTTTGAGGTGTGTCTCTCACTCCTTTACTTGCAGATGCATGTCTGGGGTCTCAGCCTGTGCTGCTGTAGCTGCTTGCCAACAGGGGTGCTGAGGAAGGAGCAGCTCTACATCAAAAGCAAAGAGAAGCTGAATTTCTGTACATTCTGGAGCTGCAGACCTGTAAGTAGGTTTTATGCATTTTTGCCTGGAAAAGCTGTGACTGACTTGTGCACATGGGCTGTGCAGAGGATACAGGCTGAGCTGGCACGTCTAAGGTGCTCTAGCACCAGGCACGTGCTCCCCAAACGGCCAGCACACACGTGTGCATGTGGCGTGTGTGCCTCGGCACTGTGGGACTTAGGGCACTTTGCAGACTTGGGGACACACGGGGGATGACTTGTAGGTGGATAAGGGGTCATCAATATGCAAATGGAGTCCTGGTGGCAGGAAACTGAGTGATAGGAAGGTAAAGGGAACGTGGTTCTTAAATGGGATAAACGGCTGTACCGCGGTGTGCAGCTTCACCGGCCCCAGGGATAGCACCTCTGAGGAAGGCTCCTACGTCGGGGACGCACCTCTCAGGAGTTGTGGGACCTGACCTGTCCCTTGCTTTGGAGATTTTTTGTCATGCCCTCATGACTCCTAGCTGATGAGGTTCTGCTAAGGCGTATTTTAATAGAGTTATTGCCTCAAAAAAGATTTTTAGATGTCTTTGAGGAAGGTTGTTAATACAATTGATTGTACAAGACAGTCTTTTCAACTATATTTTGAACACGGAACAGATGGAGAGGTTTGCTGTGAAATAAGTTTGTTACTTTTTGTGTGTGTCTCTGTGTATGCATGTATGTATATTAAAAATACATTTTATATATAAAATATATAAATATAAAACATATATATATTTGAATATTATATGGTATAATGAATTTGACTTCCTCTGAATTTTCTTCAATTTTTTTTGGGGGGGGGGAATTAAAGACCTGGATTTATTTGATGTAAATCAATTTAATGTTGTTATGGCAAAGTAAATGCATGATATATTACAAAAGCTCTGCATTCAGAATGATCAACTTCTTTATGTTAAAGCCTGTTTATGGCATCTGTTTGGTATTGACAAAAAGACATGCAGAAAGCCAGGATTAGGATGAATCTACAGCTACATTTTTATTTCTGAGAGACAGAAATTTGGAGTGTAAATAAAAATTATCTACATTTAGGCAGTCAATATGAGTAAAAAAAACCTGAAAAAACATAAAATTATAATAATACATGTTAATGATATCCTCTATTGACTGGCATAGTAGAGTATCAGTAATTAGTCAGAGAAGATGTGGCATTTCTTAGTAAAAATGTCCTTATAGAATAAGAATATGATCTCAGTCGTCTTTATGGAGTAAGAGTAAGATCTCAGTGCTGTTATGTAGAAATAAAACCTGAGCTATAGACTTCTGCCAGTGATATCTGCCAAAATCTCTCAGTGGCTCAGACTGAATAAATCATGCAATAAATGCATAGTGGAAATTTTTTAGGGCTTTTTCTTGGAAAAAGGAGAACTGTGCCCCACAGGGGGAGAAAAGCAGAAGAGAAGAAGGTAAATAATATGTGGAATCCTTAAAATCAAAGATCAGTCCAGAAATAATGGGATAATAAAGAAATATGTTTCTATCCTGAATGGATAATTACTATTTTTAAGGTATTTATCCACTTTAAAGTGTGTAAAACTGACACCTAGTGGTAGCAAGAACAAAGTGGCTTTATAGTGAAACCAGTTTGCAAGGGCAGACTAACACGCTGTAACTGTATTACATACTGAAATTGTAATTCTCTGTACTTCAACCTAATTCAAATTCTGTTTCTTTGTATTACAGAGCCTTTCAAATTAAATCTTGCTCCTTTTAGTAATATCTCACTCGTGTGAAGCAAGGTGGTGTTGTCTGTTCATCTTTATGAGTGCATGGACTCCTGCTAGAAAAGTGTCATCCTGATAAACGGTTTCATTAGAGAGGAAAATGTTAGAAGGGGCGTTAAAATTAAAATATTCCCATCCAAAAATCTGAGGATAAGGTTAAAGAATCTTAGCAGGGTCACTGAGGAAATTGTTCGACAGCTACCAATTTCAGACCTGTTATGAATAACCAGCAGAAGTCAGGCGTCAGAGCTGTGATGTGTGTCTCAGGTATGGCATCACTTACAAGTGCAAGCTTCTCTGGAGGAGAGAGCAGTACTTTATGGCCAAAACTGAGATCTCGCATGAATTCAGCATGTGCTGAAGTCATTCCAACTGAAGTGAGAGGATATGTTCATTTCCTGCAGTCTGCGTTTAGCTGTTTTGCTGAGTCATGGTTGATACCCGCATTTCCCATTCACAATTTTATTCAAATAGCATTTTAAAAAATATTTTTCTTTTCTATTTTCTCCCGCTTTTTGTCTAGCTTATTCTAATTTTAGTGTCTTTGAAGAAAAACCCTTGCTAAAACTCTGTTATACCTACCCCAATGAGGCTTTAATTTAGCTTTGCCTCCAGTGCTATTATATATATAATGGATAAATTAATAACAGAGGGGAATAAAGAGCAAAGTTATGCAAAGATAAAACTTAATTATTTTAAAAATTATTTTAAAATATGGCTTAGGGGAGCCATATGTACAGTCAAAGGATGCAATTTAAAATGAACATAGGAAAATTTAAAAGCACCATTCAAATGTATCTTCCAGACAATAAAATGGAAGAGATCAGCAACAGAAGGCTGGGTAAAGACAGAGACAAATCTGAAGGAAGAAGGAAAGGGCGTGTGCTTCAGTGAAAAGGTAACTAGAAGTGGGCAAAAATAAGACAAAATAAAATAAAAATTGTAGTTTCTTTTTTCCGGATTGGCAGTTTGTGGCAAGAATTATCCAACTATATTGGCTGATTTTTGGTTGTATATGTCTATTTTATAGTCTTCTCAGTTCCTAATAACTGTTGCAAATCTCTCATATGTAAAAAAGTTGGTAGCATAATTCTAGTGAAACGTAGTTCCATGGCATCTCAAGGTTTAGGTGAATCATGCTATGCTCCCTCTGTCTTTCCATCTCTGTTCAAAAGATGACAAATGGTATTTGTTGAACACAAATGATATTCGGCAATGAAACTAAAGTGACAGTTATAGAAGTGGTCTGAGAAACAGCTGCTGTCATTTCATATAGGCAAGCCTAGTGCTTTAATGTGGCAAGCAGCAATCCTGTTTGCTGCAGAGCTGCTCTGTAAGATTCTGACAAGATTAGTTGTGAACAGTTGTGCCAGCCTGAGCCGAGGATGAAGTCTTATCTGTCCTAAAGCTGGTAATCCACTGCGGATGCTTAACAGTTCTAACTTACTTTTGACCTTTCAAATATGAATGGGAGCAGTTGCAACGACCATTGCTACGTGCAGAATCGCTCTGGCTTTGTCTGCTCTCGCTTACTGGGGCTTCTCCTTACTGCTTGGACACTGATGCTCTTCCAAGGTAGTGAAAGCATAAGGATAAGTCACGCTAGTAGTGCTTGTATTGTTGATATACATGATATCTCACATGATATTTCTACATTTATATTTATTTATACATGGTAGTTCACAGCAGCCATCTCTGCATTTAGTTTACATAAGACCTCACATGGTACAAATTAAGTTGTGTTGGTAGCAGTGTTAGTAGCAAGGGAATATATTCAGGAAACACTTGGTGTAAATAGGATTGTTGGCAATGAATTTCTTGGTCCATTGTGGATTTGTCAGCCATCAGGAAGTGTGCTGCTGTTTTGTCATCAGGCATGGTTTTAGTTAAACAAAACTGCTCATCTAATGTTGTGTTACTAAGAGCTGTGTTCAGCATGTTACAGGAATTTGAGATCATGCTGGATGGAACACTAGAGTATTTTATGTTTTCTTAGGACAGTCAGGATTACTTTAACACCATTGATGGAGATCCATGTATAGTATTGCTGCTTTATCATTTCAAGCGTAAACCATTTTTAAGTGAATGATTTAATTAGGATTAGTATATGATGAACTAGTACACAGTTTTGCCAGGAATCCAAGGCTGAGGAGTCTGTACTGTATACCCTGCCACATTTATTTAACTGTTGAGATGTTAGAAACTTGTTTTTTAATTCAAAAGAGATTTTTCTGCAGTAGTAGCTCAATGAATCCCTGTGGTTTACATTATCTTGAGGAACTGCCTTTTGCATTAATACCTAAAGTGCACACGTTTAAGGTTAACCAGTTTTGCTTTGAAAGAGCTCCAATGAAAGATTAAACTACTCAATCCTTTGTTCTCATATATGCTATGAGTGGGTTGGCCTATGATTTCTTTGTTTATGACCCAGGGTTTCCAGCCCATTCTATACCCCAGGAGCTGCTTGCTCACACCTGGCTGTCCAAGACTTTTTTGAACCTGCTGTGTTCAATCTCATATGCTGAATGAATGGTCCCCTCCCTGAAACCTGGCTGCAGAATTGACCTTGGTCTAACACATTTATGTTGATCTGCAACATAAATCTGTCATTTTAGCTCATGCAATGGGAAAGTTCATGTTATTTATCCTAGAATGTGAGTGTCCACATTAGTCTTAGGCTTAGAGAACTAAGGGGTTTCCAAGGTTCTTTCAAAAATTATACTGCCTTCCTTACTGACAGTATAGTGCTCTGTGGGCTGAGCTCTGTATTTGCATGTCTTATTGAAAGGACGCTTACTGGAACACAGAAAATAAAGCCACTTCCCGTATCTTTACAGTGATGCACTGCTATATGCTTAAGCAAATTAAAATGGGGTTTAGTGTTTGAAAAAGGAAACAAGCCATTACATACAGAAAAAACAACTATGACCACGAGACATTTAGCCTCAGCAAAACCAGCAGAGCCTGTCGCTGATGTGGGTGGCAAGATTAGGAAGTCTCTTTTTTTTTTTTTTTTGAGAAAACAATTCAGAAGAGCCAGCTGAAAGTCTTCTAGCAGAACCATTTATCTCTAAAAGTACTTCATCAATTAAAACATTGTTTTGCAGGGCTCCTTTTTCTTCATCAATGATGAAGAATGCATTAAAAAATTTGGCAAAGTTGAATCACTTTGTGTTGATGTTTTTAATACAAAGTAAAAGGTCCAAATGAGGCATATGAGTGCTACTGCTTCAGTTGTTCCGAAACATTTTAAGTTTACTTTTATGGGAAACTTGCAATTATTCATTCTGATTCAGAACAAAAGGAAATATTGAAGTGTTAGAACTTCCATTTTTAGCCACATCTAAGAATTAATGACCTGGGAAGTATTTCTAATCTGTAGCCAGGATACCAGTGACCTGAGATCTCCAAGAAACAGGACACACTGCAGAAATGTCCTCAGCATGGGGCTCTGCTTTGAAGCAGAACTGGTGCTTTAGGAGTTGACCTTTCCTCAGGACTCAGCCCAAGGGTGGGAGTGCACTAGGCTGTTCACCAGTTTTGGACACACTTTAATAGTGACATCTAACAGGGTTTACATGGTCAGCTTCTTTTAATATTGCTCTTCGACAGAGCTAAACCATGTCTGAGGCCAGCTGCTGTTCCCAGCTACCCGAGTTACCTTCCAGTAGCTGCATGCAGGTGATCTGAGCCAAGTGGTGCCTCTCTGCATCTAGCTGATTAAAACAACGCTGTTGAGAAAACAGGAGTCTCCCTTCACCATGTGGTTATGTGCAATTTCTTTCTAGTTAATCTTTTCCTACCTAAATAGTCTGTTTTTTCTACCTGGTATGTCCTTAAGTGAGCACACCTCTCCACCACAGACTGTGTGCCAGGCTCTTGCTGAGGTGGGAGTATGGGGCCTCTTCCATGATACTCCCTACCTCCGACAGAGTCTCTTGCCCCCAGATAACCTGAGCAAGTTTCATTTTCATTTTAATTAACTCATATCCTGTTTCTGCGTGGGTGTTTGATAAAAGGCAGCTAGCATAGAGTGCTAAGTCTGGTGCTTTGTCCCCCGTGCCGGCAAGGTGCCACCAGGCAGGGCTGAGGGGAAGGTATGAGACACCTGATGGCCCAGTGTGGCTGCCAGGGCCAGTCCCGCTCCCTTGCTTCTCCCTCAGCTCCTGTGCATGGAGGAATGTCTCCCATCCCTCTTCTGACTCTGGTGCTTCTCTGACCCTTTTGTGAGTTGAATCAGCTGCAAATGAAACAAGGGCATTGAACCAAGGAGTGCTTCTGGCTAGAAAAGGGTGTGTGCGTGGAAATTGCCAGTGAGGAGACCCACCCCTGTCCCTGGCAGCAGCCTCTTCACTTGTCTGGATTTGTGTGAAATCTCTCACTGAAGCTGTGTTTTTCACAGCTGCTCTAAACCACCTGGAGAGGTGTCTTCTCTGGGCACTGTGCTTCCTCCACCTCCTCCACACTGTCACCAGCAGGGTCTGGTGAGCAGGATCAGTGGAAGGGGTCTGGCTGAAAAATAACCATGCCAAAAAAAAAAAGGTCCATCTGGATAAAACCTTGATGCACCACCTTTGTGACCAAGTGAGAGCTAGTGCTCACAAAAGTGTGTGTGTGCCATGGGAACATGTATTGAAGGCAGGAAGGGGAGCATTGCCCCTTCAGCCAGCTCTGAGACTGTCCCTTTAGTCACTGTGATGTGCTTACTGGGGAAAGGGAGGGAGGCAGGAGCTAAAATGGCTGTGGTGGCAGCATTTTCAGTGCTTGAATATTGACTCAGAGGAAGAGTACTGTCTTGAAATGACAGCAGAGGCTGTCTCAGTGAAAAACACTCTGTGCACTGGATTGAAAAACAAAAGTTCTCTCTATTTTCTGGGTGTAAGAGTTTCTATCCTGCTCTTACGAGGGAGGCTAAAAATGACAGCAGGGAACAGCACAGCAGGAATCAATTCTGATGGGGGAGACTGGCAAGTTACTTGGGGAAAGTCATAATCCTACTTAAATGCTGCTACACAGGACAAGTAATTGAATAGAGAAACTCTGCAGGTATTTCAGCATGTTGGGAGCAATGGGATCACTTGAAGAATTCCAGAAAGCGGGGGACTTTCAGCCTTCAACTCTCCCCTGCTGGCTGAGGGCCTGGGAACTGTGCAGAAGTGCTCCCTGCTGACACGGCCTGTGGGGGGGCCGCCTTCCGCTGTCCTGCATCTGGACAAAAACACTAATTATAACAAGAAGCGCTGGGAAACAGCTGAGCCTGAAAAGGCTGTACAGACAGGGTGTGAAAAAAGTCTCACCTCAGGGCAAATGCTACGGCAGAAATGGCCAGCAATCTTAAAAGAAAAATCTATGCACGAGAGTATTCTCGAAAGATTAAGAAAGATCATATGCCTAATTGGAAGCCCATTAAATTTCATCATGGGAGCTAGAAGTAGCTAATCTTAATGATAAGAATAAAAGCCCTTGTTGAATCAGAAAGCAAATGTGACTTTGTATACACCTGACAGCTCCAAATGCTCTAGTGGCTGGCCACCTTCTGTTTGGAAATAAACCACTTCCTCAGCTTCTTGCACGTTTACATTGAAGTAACAATTTGATATGCCCACCCAGAAATCTGCTGAGGTACTTAACTTTCAAAGTACCCCTTGTATAGTGAGGTAGATGTGCTGTACCTTCTTTGATACTGGTTTATATTTTTGAGGTAGTGCCTTTGTTCCACTGTTTAGCTTCAGTTTAATAATCACAATGGTTATAGCTAACTGCTATAGATACTCTGTAGTTCATACAGTCATGAAAATGTTATGTATATATATCTGTAGGTGTCTTGAAAATGAACAATAATTTGCTTGAATCATTTACCTCAGCCACAGTAAGCAATGTCGTTAATAGTTTGTAATCACTGGGTCTATCAGCAAGATGGTGACTGCATGTCAATGGCTGAAAAAGCTTTGTGAAAAGATACACTTTAAGGTGCTGGCAGGTCATTGCAAGTAGGAGAAGGAACACCATGTACACTTGTAGTAATTTAGGTAAGCAGCAGTATTATGAAGATTCAATACAATGAAGATCCCTTACTGTAAGGCGTACATGCTAGATCTCAGCTGCCCTAAGAACTTGGCCTTCCTGACTTGTGTGTTGAAGAGACCAGCTGCTGGTACAGCACGCAGCGTGTGGCACTGGTTCAAACAGAAGAAGCATTTCTGCCACTGGAGAAAGGCACGTTTAGTTGTTCATGTCAGTAGATGTTTTCATTCAAAGCATGAACCTTTTGTCACAGATGATCTGTGCTGGGTTGCAGCATGGTGAGTGTGGATGAAGACTTCTAAGCTGTGGTGGAAGATGCATATAGCATGGAGTAGCAACCTCCTCCCAGCTCTGTGCTGCTGTGCAGAGAGTGCTGCTTTGTGGTTTATGGCCAGGGAAGCCCTGAATTGTGAGAGCCACCTCTTGAAGCACAGCTTTAGCCAGTAAGCACAGTACAGCATTAATCAATGCTTACCAGTGACACAAAGAGCTTTAGAAATGTACTTGGTAAGTACTTGGCTACACAGACGTTAAGGATATTTGATTTAAGCATCTCCTTACTCCCCCCCCCCCCCCCAATTTGGAAATTTGAAGGCCTGTAAATATAATACTCCCTCCCACACACCCCAACATCCCCTGCCTTTCTGGGATGCCATTAGATTTCTTAGTATGCTTAAATGGTTTAATTAAAATCTTTTATGGTCCACTGCAATAAAGTGTCTTCTGTCAGTGCAACGTGTCTCATGCTAATGATGCTTCTGGTTGATAGATTGTTGTAGGGACAGCTACAAAGGTAAAAAGTAACTTAATTTTAGAAGTTTGATTTCCTTTCACTTTACCTATCATGAGCTGAACAGGTAGTGCCAGTTAGAAAGAAGCAAAGGAAAAGGTGCTTTGAAAGTTTCTCATCTCCTTTGGTATTATATGAAAATTTAACAATATAATGGCCCATTTGTCAAGTGATGTATATCTAAGTAGTACAAGTTAAACTGTTAGTTGTATTTCAGTAGGAAGAAGGAGATCTAGTTTTGGATATAGGACTCATTATATTAGGTTAAACAAAGTTGTCAATGTTTGTGTGCATATATATATATTTAGATAGATAGATAGATACTGTGCAGTCTCCCACAGTATCCTCTTAGAGAAACCAGCTGCCCGAGGCTTAGATGGGAGTACTCTCTGATGGGTTAAAAACTGGCTGGAGGCCGGGCCCAGAGAGTGGTGGTGAATGGAGTTAA
>JAOXJM010000002.1:22742177-22754567 GCA_026413425.1 Tringa solitaria
AGCTTTCTTGGGCACCTTTGGCCCTCAGAACTGTCTCCCAAGGGACACTTTCAACCGCGCTCCTGAAGAGGCCAAAGTCTGTATACATAATTTAGAATTAAATACAAGTGCTCTAAAGGTATTTTTGATACCTTTGAAGTTTTATTTGACAATGTCTGCCAGAGAATAGCTATTTAGGGTATTTGTTAATGGCCTGTATCACATGGCCTTGATATATAACTACATCCTTGCAAAGGATTTGATAATCCTTCCTACTCAGAAGGATTCTGAGTAGGCAGAGCCATCTTTTTCATCATCTGCCAAGTTCTCCTTGGCAGAGCCATCTTTTTCCACTCACTGCAGCAAAGTGAAGAATATTATTTCCTCTAATATTCTCTCCCTCAGTTATTCCCTCTCATAAACATCTGCTCTTAGAGTCTGATTTAGGTAGTCCTTTAACTTCCCTCTATCAGTATTTATCAAGTAATATTTATAGTTTCTTTTCATGATGCTGTATGCAACCAGAACAGTAAGGGCTGTTGCTGAGTTGGTCTGAACCTTTTCTTCCAGCCCTCTAAGCTGAGCATAATCACCCATAGTCAGTCCTGCTGACCCCACTTGGGTTTTCAACACCTCTACAATGTGCAGGAAAGGATCGAGACATTTTACTCACATAACCAGTATGCCAGTTAAATTAGTAACCAGGAAGCCATTGAGTCTGCATAAAGGGAACTGTACACTACATATATTTACTTGTGACAGAGAATTTTCTGGATTTACTGATGCATGGAAATATATATGGATTTTCCTTCTGCATGTTGTGCAATATCAAATTGTGTACCTTTTTAGATGCCTACACAGGATAATGGACTGACTGACCAAATTTTCTGCAGATACAAGACCACAGTGTTAGCAAAACATAATTTTGTCAGTGAGCTACATGGCTCAATGATTATGCCACTTACATGCACAACTTAAAATTCTTTAGTCAAATCTGTGCATATAGTTTCTGTATTGTGTCCGATTTTGCTTAAATAAGCCTTTTGTTACTTGGACATCTTAGACTGCTTTCCCATACATTTAAAACATGACTACATCTTACATTATTATTTTAATCTTAGTTCACTACTATTGAGATATCTTCTTCCACGGCCTTTTTCTTCTTAAAATGAAGAATTACAACTGTCAGAGCTGTAGTCTATGTGTTACTACACCCATGCCTTCCTCATTCTTTGAAGGTTATTGTGCAATTGCTGTGCATTTTATGTTGAGATATCCAGGTGTTCTGTGCGATGAGTCTACACGGCACATACTGTCTTACTTTGGTGGGTAAGACTGTACGAAAGAAAAAGCAGTATTTTCCCTGGTGCTTCCTGTAAGTAAAACAGTGGTCTGCCCTAAGTACCAAAATCCATAGGAGATTTTCTCCAAATCCTTCTACTTGACTCATTTGCTTTGGACAGTGAAAGCTGGTATCAGTTCTATGGTACTTGAATCAAGCTTGTAGAAGAGCAACCTGGAATAGCTGGAAATGAGCTGCTTGGGTTTTGAGAACATGGATGTAGTAATATTGTGAAAATAATTGTTCTTGGCTATATGATAACTTTGGCATCTTCTGGTACCTACTCTTCATAACCATTAGCGTAGCCTCAGGATTTAGGACTTTCTTTCCTCTGAGTTTCCCTGATTTTATGTCTTTGTAACTCCACATATTTCAACAGTGTTAAACAAAATAGCAGCTAAATTTGTCTGTGTATCGTGCTTTTATTCATGACATTTTGAATTCTAGTGCACTGTAAACCTCATAATGATCCGCCAACAGCAAAAGAAAACACTGATATTGAATTGTCCCATGAAGTACAAAGTGACTGAATTAAAATGTCTTTAAATTATAAACAGCATGTAGTTTTAGTAAAATTTAGTAAATTATTGTAACAGAACTGCATTCACAAATACATTTACCTGCTTTATATCCTTCCTGCTGAAATGCTTCATAATACATGATAATAATTAGTTTAGCATGGGAGTTTTTCTATTATGTATACCTAGAAGGAAACCTTGGTGGAAGAAAGATGTTGAATCTTTTGGACAGAAAGTTCTTCAGTACGGTGTGGTCTTCTGATCTGTCACTTAACTATCGAATTATCAGCTCCATTCATAGTTATATGTAGTAAGTTCAGTCTGACTTGTCACATAGCAGAAAATTAGCTTTCATTTCTTAAAACTGAATCCTCTCTGCAGCAATAAACAAAGGAAAGAGGAGTTCATAGTACAAGAACTTCAATAAGGTGGAATTATACTGTGTCTTTGAATAGTATAAAAATGTGTGAAATTTGCTAATTAGCAAGTGTGCATCTTAAAATAATGGCATGAGATGTACATGTGTGATGTAAGGAGTCAGAAAGATGGCTCTGAAGTCTGTCTTCTCAAAAATATCTAGGAACAGTGTGGTCTTCCTATAAGGACTGGTCAGCATATGCTCACAGCTAAGTAAGTATGCAGTGCTACTCTGGGACAGGGCTTGTAGGGACTATTGCAGCTTTGGTTTGACTTACCGATATTGAATTTTCTGGAAGATGAAACAAGGGAGCACATTTTGAGATAGCCTTGAAAAGAAATTGCCAGTGGCTTTGAGAAGTAATTTTCATGTAGTTGAAAAAAAATTAGCTTTCATTGTAGTGAAAGGTAGAGCCATCAAATCCACACTGCAAAATAAAAACTGTTAAAGTATTTCATGATGCCCTGGGCAGCTGCCAAATTATAGGTGAAGTCAATATGAAGTAGAAAGAATGCTTTTGTGGAAACTGTGTCAAGAGTGGTTTTGGATTTAAAAAAATCATCTGGATAAAGCAAACTCTTTCTTGCTATGAATTAATCATCCAGCTAGGTTACTTCTGCTGTAATTAGTTCTGAATTAGTGGATCTCAGAATATCAATAAATCAAAAAGGTGAGAATTCTGCCCCATTCCGCTCTGCTTTCTAGATTCCTTCATTTCCAATTTCTAGGATAAAGAAGGATTCTAATTGATTTTTCCTTCACCTGCAAAATTCACAACATGTCACTCAGATGAACATCAGTTTTGTTTTCTCTCTGGAGATAACACAAAGATAAGTGTGAAGCTCATCAGCAATTCTTTCAGCTTCTCTGATGCTGGCTCTGACTTTTTTCTGCAAGTGTAGAAACAGAATGTGCAGAAGGAGCTCTGCCAGTTACCTGTACTGTTACCATTACCTGTTCCTCAATAGCCAGAAAGTGAGATAAGCTTTCTTATCTTGGTGTGATTCGCATAAACTTTTGAGAGAACAAGAGGACATACCACATAATATTATTCATAAGTTTTTCTTCACTCTGCAACAACTTTATCTGTGATATTTACTCTTAGTTACATCTCTCTTTTGTATTATCTGGTCTGGTTATCTCCTTAGCTTGATGATGTGGGAACTGCAAGCCAAGGCAGCTTTCCTGTACTACTGAAAATTGAATGTATAGTTGAAAGCTTTATGTGAAACATGACAATGGCCTTTTTCTGTTTTTCATTATTTCGGCTGAAGTACACCTATCTTCATTAAATGCATCAAGCTTTTATGTCTGTAAGTATAGAAAGAATAAATCTCACACATACTGCTGTTTGTATATTCTGTAATATGAATAGATCTAGAACTCTTATTTGCAGTGTTACTGCAAGATGCTTGAATTCTACCATCTAGCTAATTAAAAGAATATACGTATTCAATTTAGCTGTTATATTAGTATCCTGCTAGAGGAGTGGGGGAGGAAATAAGGTTTCTTTATGAGAATGAAGGTGGCAGGATAAAAATTCTTATATAACAGCATATTCATTTTTAGTATTATCTTTTTATATAAGAGGTTTGAAATGTCCCACAGGGAAAATATTTGTTCATCATTGAGAGAAATAATCTTTTCAACTGCCTAAATATAGGCTATGCAACAGCATTGGTGTAGCTCTTCATCTCTGACAGATTATTTAGTTAATTAACAGGAATGTCTGTCAATGAGATGAATGTGAGAATCTAAATAAGTGGCAGTCAATATCCAGAGACCTTTACCTTTGTAAACTGTGTTTGGAAGATCTGTGTAACTGTCAAAGGACCTGCCTGACAACGTGCATTGGTGGGATTAATGCAGATATGCCTCTGCTTGTTGCTGAGAGGTTCTCAAGGTTCTCATGAAACTACAGTATAAAGAAAACCATTGATGCCCCAGCACAAAAAAAATCAAAGAATAGTCCAGTAACAATCACAACAAGGATCAGCAGCCACCATCAGCAGAGGAACCAAAGAGAGCAGTTGTACACCTTGTTACTGAACAGAGAGGCTGAAATAAGAGTGAAAATGGTAGTTTCCAGGGAATATAGGCGTATCGATGTGGGTAGGAAGTCGCTTCTGCCAGGATTTGTCACCAATTACTTATTCCCATGCTGTAAGGGGGAACCATAATTAATTATTCAGCACTGTGATACACTCTTCCCTAGTTTCCTCAGAAAGAGCTTACAAGAACAAACCCTGATAGCTGTGTATACAGTCAGTTAAAGAAGCTGTCAGCTCTTGGTATTTCTACATGGGCAGCTTTTGAGAGATGTTGCTAAATTCTTCTTATTCTTCTTGTTCAGGTTTTCATCCCCACTTTAGAGGGTAGGGGGAAGAAAAAGATAATAAGCAGCTATTCTGACCATATACATCAGAAATGTTGCAGCTTTGATGATGGCAGCTACAAGATTTCATGCCCTCTCTAAGCCTGCTTTATCTTATATGTCAAATACTGTGTTACAGCCAAGTAATTACATTCAAAGCTGTGAGAACAAGTAGTTTTTCAAAATTTTTGGTCATCTAGATATTTTGTGGAGTTTATTATCTTTGATGTGAATAACTCAAGCATGTATACTTCAACGCTGCCCCCTGAAAATGTTCTAGTAGTTCAAAGAATATTAACACCAAAGCGGATGAGGGAGAACGGTTTTTTAAATGTATCTGAACATTTCTAGAATATACTTATCAACATTTCTTTATCTTTCATAATAGTACATTTATTCTAAACACCAGAATCAAATGTAACAGCATGATGTTCTGTTCATTTTGTAAGCTAGCCAGATTGGTCTACTGTGCTCATTTTGTAAGAAATTATATATTAGTATATGGGAAAAAAATAGACTAAAGAAATAGATCCATGCAACATATGTTCAGACAAGGTTTGCTGATGCAGGTAGCAGTGCCCAGGAATCCCAGGTACTGACCTCTTTTGACTAAAGGAATTGTAAGAATCGTAGAATGGTTAGAGTTGGATGACCTTAAAGATCATCTAGTTCCAGCCCCCCTCCCCTGGACAGGGACCCCTCCCACCAGACCAGGTTGCTCAAAGCCCCATTCAGCCTGGCCTTGAACCCCTCCAGGGATGGAGCAGCCACAGCTTCTCTGGGCAACCTGTTCCAGTGTCTCACCACCCTTACTGTAAAGAATTTCTTTCAAGTATCTAATCTAAATCTCCCCTCTTACAATTTAAAACCGCTACCCCTCGGACAATCACAACACTACCGGATAAAGAGTCCCTCCCCATCTCTCCTGTAGCCCCTTCAGTTACTGGGGGGCCATTATAAGGTCTCCCCGGAGATTTCCCTCCAGGGATGTGAACTACTTTGAACTCCAGGAGACTGCACTGAGATGGAAAATTTTCTACAAGTTTCTGTGGTTTTAGGCAACTAGTCCTATGTGGTGGAGCGTAAGGAGTATTATATGTGGTGTCATGACTGAGATAATGGTTTACTTTTCCTTTATCATAAGACATGCTTTTTCTCTGCTGTATTTGCTCTCTCCGCAATGCATATTCCACTTGTGTGTTACTACCAAAAATATTATTATGTAATGTTATAGGAGAGTCAGTTATTCGCTCATCTGGGTATGGAAATCCTGTTAATTTTAGAAGGTGTATTTAATAAAATTTCATCATTGGCAGAGACCTTTCCATGTCGTTATACTATGTTTATTAGATAGAGAAAATCTCTTCGCATTAGGTTCAAAGCCGAAAATTGAGCCAGGTGCCTAGGTTGCTTAGATATTTTGAAAAGCCTACTAAGCCTCTGCAGTTTTTTGGCAACTAAATACTCTTGAAAATATGGCTCAAAAGTTATTACAGTAACAGGAAGGAATATAATAACTTATGTTTTTCATGCCAGAAAGATTTTACCGGCACTAAGCATCTTGATGTTACACTGGGGAAAATTATATTTATATGTTTGAGAGCACTGAATTAATTATGACATAAAATAAGACTTTGTTTAACATATGTAAAGAATCTGTTCTCAAATACATTATTCCATGGAGGGCTTGAGATAAAATAAAGCCTAGGAAGGCTCTAAACAGGGAGAAGGCCAGTGTTCAATAGTTGATTAGTAGTCTGGAAAACACACATGGTGCAACCAAAACAGATTGCTCAGCCTTCATGCCAGACCCATCGCTATTAATTTTTTTCTTCCTTGCTGCTATTCTTTTGCTTAAGCCTCTTAACGTCTGCTTGTCCAGTTCCCAGTTCCTAGGAAAATAATTTGATATAATTTCAAGATAACCTTGAAATGATTTATTTTGACAATTTTAATGTTATGAATTAGAAATAGGAATAGATGTTTTGGCTTCTGGATTGTCCTTGGACAAGGGAAGAAATGACTGGAGTCTAGTCTATATACTGAAATATGTGTATATTTTCTTCATGGCCTCAGGAAGACCCCAGAGTTGAAAGCTGTATATTAATTTTTGATGGTTAGTGTCTGTTCTGATGAAAACTTTCTTTATATCTGTGATAATACAGTTGAATCAGCAAGAGCTGTAGGGCTGGGAAAATGTCAGTAATACTTTTATAATTTAATTTTAAACTCATGGCCGTAATTGCAGGAAACAGGTTTTGACTCATTTTTCTATAACTCAGGTTGTATATCCATCCGTGATAAAGTGATTGAAAATAAATTTGATAGATCTGATTTATACAGGATTTTTCTACCTTGCTTCCTCTCCTGAACATGAGCAATGAGGTTTGCAAGATATAACAATTCTGACACATTTTGAAGGACTGGTAAAATCCAAATTCTCTGCTACACTAAAAATAGAAATCCTACTTGACATGGAAATAGGGATATTTACCGCTATAGGAGATTTGTGCTGAAATAGATGCACATACTGTAAACTTCATTGTTGGTGCTCACTTTGATGGAAGTTCAGGGTGATACCTACCTGGATCCAACACAATGTCTGCAACAAATTTTAGCATAGTTCTCTGATTACCAATACCCCATCACCTAGGAGAGGATGGCACCTAGCCTCCATAATCTCCTCTGTAGTTGTCTGGAGGTCACTGGGTGCTTAAAAGCAGGAAGGTAGTTACCTTTTCCCTACTGAACCTGCCACAAATAGAAGTATTTCAGGGCAAAAAATAGACAGCAATATTGGCAATGCATGCCAAAGGTATATTTGCTAATGCTTTCTCATTGTCTTTCATTGCCTTATTATCAAAATAGCAAAGGATTTCTTTTATTGTAAATTTAATTTCAATAGCTTATTTTTTGTTTGCTCTCTTAAAAAAACCTATCCCTTTTAAATCAAATTAATTACACAGAAGTAGAAAGCATACAGGCTATTCTACAATATACTATACTGTTATTTAGTTGTGTTCTAGGACATAGTCCCTAACTAACAATAGGAATAATACTTTATTCTTTTTTAATAAATAGAAAATGAATGTGCTCTGCAATTTGGAAAAGTAATATTTGAAAAATATTTGAAAGCAGAAATTGTGGGAATGGGCTATTAAACCAGCTGGAGACCTGGTTGATGTTCTGAGATAATTTTTCTATGAGCAATATTATTTGGATAAAGTCTTTATAGGTAACGGCTGTTTTAAGCAATTAAAGCACATTTGCACCTGACTGGAGTAGTTCTGTGCAAAAAATCCCAGCTGATGGAAAGCAAGTGATGTTTGTGCTTGTGTAGCACCTGTTTTTGATTTCAGAAAGAAACAGAAGAAAATTACTTCAGTGGGTGGTGACGTTAAATACAGCTGCTGCCTGGCAGAAAGCATGTTATCTCCCTTTTACCCAAGTGCAAACACTTCTGCCTTGCACCATGGATAGAAGCAGAGCTTCAGCTGTATCCTCCCAGAGGAAGAGAAAGAAAGGGATGCATTCCCCAAACAGTTCCTGCAGTTATGAAATAAAGTTCGATAACCTCGTCGTTTTTATTATGCAGAGGAAGATGGGAATGACCAGAAGGACCTTTTTGATGGAGCTGGCAAGAAGAAAAGGTTTCAGAGTAGAGAGTGAGCTAAGGTAGGAAAATGTTTATATGTGTAGAAATAACATGTAGTAATTCTGCTTGAAGCATTCTAATTTCATAATTGCAGTCATACAAGCAACTGTGGGTTTTGCCTGTGTATTTGGTGGATATGCTTTGGTCTTCCCACTGTAAAGATGCTTCAGGAGTTCAGTGGG
This sequence comes from Tringa solitaria, assembly GCA_026413425.1. Classification (NCBI taxonomy): domain Eukaryota; kingdom Metazoa; phylum Chordata; class Aves; order Charadriiformes; family Scolopacidae; genus Tringa; species Tringa solitaria. The sequence goes on from JAOXJM010000002.1 coordinate 22,750,646, forward strand.
TGGTCCTCAATGAGTTCATTCCTATTGTCTTCTGGGCAGAGAGCAGGCAGAACACAAACATTGGCAAAACTTCTAATTTTTAACATCTAAAATTTGTGGTTCTCATTTATCTTAAGTCTCTTAATTTTAATGTGTCTGTATTTTTCAGTGTGCTGCTTCTCGCATGGAAAATAAAAAATGTAAGGTGTGAACTTGCACATGTTTTTCATAGGATATGTTTCTATGCATTTGTATTGTCCTACTGGAATAGATGAATCACATCCTTAGCTGTTGAAATCAGCCATTGTTTATTTCCCACTTGAAATCAGGTTAAGATTAATATAAACTGAAATGAAAAAAAAGTTAAATATACAGGAATGGAGAATGCGATGGGTTGAGGGGAGCATTTCTCTAGAACATCTCTGGTATTCTAGCATTTAATCTTCTGTGAGTATTTAATCCTCACTGATGTGAAATTACTGGCTTACATGTTGGTACAATATGGAAGAGCACTGCAGAAAAAAGCCTAGGAATAAAATACCATAACTTTGGCATTTCAGGGTGAAAATATATTCCAGCTGCAGATTTGTCTGATAGTGTTTCAATAAGCCAACTCGTTTTAAACTTCCTCCAAACAGAACTATTCATGAGTGCTAGGTATATCACTATACGGTTTTCTGAAAGCTATATCACTATGTTGGTTCTCTGAGAAGCTCGAAGAATACCAAGTATTTATTATTTCTCTGTATCTGTATGCAGATAGCATACAACTGGGTCCAGGAGGATAGGGATATAAAAGAGATATAAAAGCTCATTTCCACAGATTTTTCAGTCCTATCAACTTCGAAAGCCTGAGGAAGAAAGGAGGATGCAATAATTTGTAAAGCAAGATTCAAGCAGGTATTGAACAGAAGTAGGCAGTCAGCAACTAATATAAAACTAATGGAATTCTCAGGGGAAAAAAAAGTGAACTGGGCTGTTCTGAATCCTACATTAATAATCCATTGAGGACTGAGTAGAAGCTTTATCTGGGGTGCTTTGACACACAGGTATTTATTGCCAATATTTCAGAATTTCTGTAAGATGTATGCAAGGCAGGTGTTACGTTTCATTTCAGCTTAGCTGCTATTTGATAAAACAGAACTATTTAACTGTTGATTTTTGGTTTTGAAAATGCCACAGGAAAAGCCATATTTGTTATGTTCTGCACCAAGAAAAAAGCCCAGCTGTACAGGTTCCAGGGGCAACTGGTGTACAGCAGCTAAACTGCTGCTGCAAGCATGGTGATGGCAAAGTTCCCAGATCTACAGCTTGGTACAGATACATTACAATGAATATTTTATAAAAGGTGAAATAAACCACAGGAAGCAGAAGCTCTATGTCTTTAACTGAATTTTTTTTTCCTCAAGTAAAGATGTGACAATTTAATTAAAGTAGAACCTAGCAGGGTTAAGTAATAATAACATCAATAGTATTTTATGGGGATTCACCTAACCTAGATTTGTAATCTTACAGGTTAAAATAAATTGGAATTTTTAAAGGTTTTTTTTTTCCCCTCCAATGGACTCTGCTCTACAAGATGGAGAGAGAAAGTTGTGCCATCCCATGACAGTTTTCATGTTGCTGTAGTATGTTCAATAGATTTCTTATAATTCCAAAATGTAGTACATTTAATGCATTGGAGAGTTACGTGATAACAGTTTTTTTATGGCATGACTCCAGTATTTGTCATTGTGATTTGGCATTAAATCAGTGATTATTGGTATGAATCAGGGTCACAGGGATAGACCAAGGGGTTTTGTTGGCCTCTAGTAAGTAGTTTGTTTTGAAAGATTGTGCAGTCTGCCTTTAACAGTTAGCACGCAGCATCTTTCAAGTCAATACCAACTAGCTCACTCTGTCAGTAGTGCCCTGACTGCTTGGATGGATTGATGGCCTAGCTTTTCCAGGTGTTACAGAAAGGCTGCAAAGCAATCAGTCAGGTCCATTAGAAATTTACTGTATACGCACAAGGCTGTCATCAGCATGGGCTAGCAGGAGGCTACAGAGGCTTGCAAGTGGAGCCAGCTGCCATCAGGACAATGTATATTCCAATTCTAGGCTTATTTATCTTAAAAACTGAGTCAAACAATGACACTGTCTGTGCCTTTTCCCCATTTTGGGAGCCTGTTGACAGATATCAGTTAATTTTGGCGTATATGTTTCAGAGATGCTGAGGTACTATCAGTTTCATGAAAACGAAGGGTTTCCTCCTTTATCTGTTATTGTCTTTGTGGGTAGCAGCACCCTCCTGGGATGTGTATGGAGGGGGAACTCTAGAAGTCACTCAGAATTTCCTCCCAAGTTAGTAGTTTTCTAAACTTGCTGAGGAACATCAGCAGGCCAGGTAGAAATTTACACATCATTGTAAGTATGTATATAATTTTTTTTCTTTAAACATAACTTTGTCCTTGATCACTCTTTTCCTGTGGAAGGTGCAGAACTGTGTCTTTTTAATTGTGAACTATCATGGGATTCTTTCCAGTGTTATTTTAGTACATCAGTCCAATTTAGTGTAATAAACTTTGTGCTACTGTATTTTCAAGAAATGTATGCCATATAATCATATAATGAACATAACTCAATTTGTAAATTTTATATTTGCTAGACTAAGATATCAGTTTTGCAAGAGACTGGCCTCTTAGCAGCATGGCAGTCGTCTTTAGATGGAGTGTGTAATTTGTAATATTTAAGTTGTGAACATTTGACAATGCTGTATGTAAAGAGCATAACGTAAGTGCAGAAAAGTTAAATTTAGCAAAAGATATTACTAACTGTAAATCTTTCAAGAATTATTGTTATCAGAATTTTTTATACTGTAAAGCTTTCATTTGTTGATCAGAAATATTGAGAAGGGGCAGCCAGGTGTCATAAAGCAGCCTTTTTGTTATGGTACTGCTTGTGAAAGCCAAATATTCTCAAAGTTGAAAAAAAATGTGTAATAGGAAGGCAAATTATGCTGAAAGACAATGCTGCATTTCCAGGAGCTGTCAGGCTAAAGTCTCTCCTCAAAGCAGATTCGGTGACTGGAATAGATATATTGTGATATGAGAATGTTTCCCACATCCTAACATACAATATATACTACAAGTTTCAGGAAGTGCATAGTAAGTAAATATGGAAATAGCGGCTCTGCATCTGTGTACAGTTGGGTTCAGGAAAAAAAGAAAACTTTTTGTGTACTTCTTGACAGTGACTCTGTCACTCATATTGTGGCTGAGAACAACTCTTACCTGGAGGTGCTGGACTGGCTGAGAGGACAGACTGTGGGTGACAGCTCCAAGTTTGAACTACTGGATATCTCCTGGTTCACAGCCTGCATGGAAGCAGGAAGACCAGTTGATTCAGAAATGAAGTATCGTCTCATGGTAAGAGATTCTGCACTGCGAATACAGTGATTGATTTTTTTATTTTTTTTTTTTTACCTAAAGACATACATACTTATGTTGTGATATAATTTTTTAATTTAAAAACCTGTTTCCCTAAAGTTTACATGAGTAATTCGCACAGTTTTAACAGATTAAAAAGACCTTTCACGTCTTCTGTACCAGTATCTGGTGCTATTAATGGGGAAATAGCCATCAGTGAAGCACTTGGTGGTGTTGTGGTGCTAGTGGTATTTCAACAAATAATTCAATGTCATGGTAAATATCCCGCTGAGAGCAGTATGTTTTAATGGGTTCCTGATAGAATACTTTGCCTCTTCAAAACAATACAAAAATACTAAAACCTTTGCTGTTTGGAAATGATCAGCTAACTGCTGGACCTTTGAAGGACCTGTGAAATAAAAGCTGCTGCAATCTGTGGACATGCAATAACAAACTTGCCACCATCAAGTAAAACTGTGCTAAGAAAAAAAGGTTTTCTTATATTATATTATCTCTCAGTGGGAGCTGTAAGTCAG
>JAOXJM010000002.1:22776578-22788383 GCA_026413425.1 Tringa solitaria
TGGACTAGATGATCTTAAAAGGTCCCTTCCAACCTAGGTGATTCTGTCATTCTGTTTTCTCTCTTGCTTTCGTATCACTGTTCAGCTGAGATATGAGCACTGAGTAATGCTTACAACTGTTACGATTTAATTTACATCCTTTCTTGGGGAACAAGTTACTGTACAAAATGACTGAATATAACCATACTAAAACTTCAGAAACTGGTAGATTTGGTTGGGTTTTGGTTTTTTTTTCCAGTGGGCAAAATAATGAAATCTGTCCTCCAAATAAGACCTATAGAAATTTAGCTTGGCTCACATGAGCACTGAAGAATTGTAAGACTCTTATATGCAAACAAATGAAAATTGTCATTTACTTGAAACTGAATCCCATTTTGGAAAACAGTATTTGACACGACCTCCAAACATAAGGGTTTCATAGAATACAGTATAAGAATAGATTAGTTATGTTTATGTACTTAGCATCTGGTTCCATGCACCGTTGAAACCCATTGCCCTTGGTGCAGAATTTGAAGAGCCACAGGGCTGTGTACAACTGAGAGCTGGTAGTGCATATAAGACAAAATCATAATGTCAGTCAAGTTAGGAAGATAGTCTTGTGAAATTCTCTTAATCTATGAACTCAGAGTAAGGGAATCCAGCTACTTAACTTTATTGTTTGCATTTGTATTAAGAAATGTAGTAAAATTAAAGACTACTATCCTTATTTCAAACCTTAGTTGAAAGTTTACATCACATAAAGATACTGGGGCTACTACCATATTATTGTTTAGATTTGACTTTTTAATGAGAACTGTCCATGTATAAAAACAACTGTCTGTTCAACACCACTATTCAAAGAAAGCAAGCTGCATCTGTATGTTTGTATTATACTATTATTTATCTTTGATGTAGAATAAACTCAGCCCAGTATTTTCCCTGTAAAACTCCATTGATACCTGCTTGCTGTTAATTGACTCCTGCTTTAGAAAACAACACTGATACGTGTGTTCTTTAACTGATTTTAGCAATTTACTTCAGTCTTTGGAGTGGGAGTGAAGACAGCTGAGAAATGGTACAGAATGGGTTTACAAACTCTGGAAGAGGTAAAAGCTGACAAGACCTTGAAGCTCTCAAAAATGCAGAAAGCAGGTAAGGTGAAAGTCTCACAAAACCTGCTATCTCTGCTCTTAGAACTTGGTAACAGAATCAGAGGAGGAAGAAACATTCATTTATACATCCATTTTCTTGCTACAGTGTCACATGAATTTTATATTATTAGGTTAAAATATTCAGACTAACAGGGCTCCTAATTAAAAATGGTGTCATTCAAACCATAAGAATATGAATATTTTTTGAAATTGCTTACACAGATACCCAATGAAATCTGTTCTTATACACAAAGCAATTGATGGGTCATTATTGCACAGATTGTAAAAAAATTACAGTATTAGGAAAGCCCAGAACCACTTTTCAGAAGAGACCTGTCTCCTTCAAAGCAGACCTACTTTAGTGGTAAATCAAGATTTGTAATAAAGTACTTGTAAAATTACTTCCATAATCCTAACACATCTTAACTTTAAAGTGTTAAACATGGTCAAACAAATAATGTTTCTTCCACATAGATTATTTTTTTAATGTGTGCCACTTCCCTAAATAAAAGAACTAATTTAAACAGAGGAGTCAGTTACATTAGAAAAAGATTATATGACATGACATTAAAATAATGTAACTTTATTTTTGCATTAAGCCCATGTGTTTTATATCACTTCAGAATCCCTTGGATCAGCATCATCCGCAGTCCTCATTCATGCTCATTTGTCTTTTTTTTCTTTTACATATCATATCCAAATGTGAAGCAAGCAGCAGGACTGGGCTCTTTCGATACAGCTCTGTGATCAGACATAAAGATGGCTGGACATTTCACACACCTCTGAGCCCTGTATTTGGTTAGAACCCCTGAAAGGAAAAGCACCTCTTAAAGCAGTACATTCAGAAATACCATTGATGTGAGCTGGTAGGAAGTCAGGGTAATTTCAGACGAGGCTTACCTAGTGCTATGTAGATTTTGAGAATTCCACAGTTATCAGAACTTTTTTGCCTTTGATTTCCAGGGTTCCTCTACTATGAAGACCTTATTAGCTGTGTAACTAAGGCAGAAGCAGATGCAGTGAGCTTGATTGTCAAGAATACTGTGTGTACATTTCTACCAGATGCTTTAGTTACCATAACTGGTGGCTTCAGGAGGTGAGTGAAAGCAAATGAAGTCACTTGGCTGTTTTATTCAGGTACACACAAAATGATGTTTGTGTCTTGGAAACAAAGCAGGTTCCTCTAGAGCAGGCTGGACAGGAACACATCCAGGCAGGTTTTGAATTCTCCAGCAAAGGAGACTCCACAACCTCTCTGCATGGTTTGTTCCAGTGCTCTGTCACCCTCAAAGTAAAGAAGTTCCTCCGCATGTTCAGATGGAGCTTCCTGTGTTCCAGCTTGTGCCCATTGCCCCTTGCCCTGTTGCCGGGCACCACTGAGGAGAACCTGACCCCATCGTCTTGACATTGGCCCTTTAGATATTGGTAAGTACTGATGATCCCCTCTGAGCCTTCTCCAGGCTAAATGGACCCAAATCTCTCAACCTTTCCTCATAAGAGTGGTGCTCCATTCCCCTGATGATGTTCATAGCCCTCCGCTGGACTCTTTCCAGTAGTTCCCCATCCTTCTTGAGCTGGGGAACACAGGACTCTAGATGCAGCCTCATCAGGGAAGAGTAGAGGGTGAGGAAAACCTCCCTTGACCTGGTGGCCATGCTCTTTTTATGCACCTCAGACCTTGGCCACAAAGGCATGCTGCTGGCTCACGGTCAACTTTTTCTCCACCAGGACTGCAATGTCTCTCTCTACAGAGCTCTTTTCAGCAGGTCAGCCTCTAACCTGTACCACTCTATGAGGTTATTCCTCCCTAAACTTGCCTTTGTTGAATTTCATCAGATTCCCCACCAACCCAGCTCTCCAGCCTGTCCGGGTCTCGCTGTATGGTGGCACAGCCTTCTGGTGTTTCAGCCACCCCTCCCAGTTTTGTGTCATCAGGAAACTTGCTGAGGCTACACTCCATCCCTTCCTCCAGGTCATTAATGAATGTATTGCACAAGACCAGACCCAGTACTAACCCCTGGGGAACTCTACTGGCTACAGGCCTCCAACTGGACTCTGCACTGCTGATCACAACCCTCTGAGCTCAGTCACTCAGCCAGTTCTCAATCCACCTCACTGTCCACTCATCTAACCCACATTTGCTAAGCTTATCTATGAGGATATTATGGGAGACATTGCCAAAAGCCTCACTGAAGTCAAGGTAGACAACATCCCCTGTTTTCCCTTCATCCACTCAGCCAGTTCCTAGGTTCTTGTATTTTGTTCCAATAGAAGTTTGGTTTGTCAGAACAAAATCTAAGAACAGCTTGCTGGAAAAATTTTGTTTAGATCACATACCGGATTTGAGCATATTTTTTCTCTTTTGGTGGATCTGAATTCCAAGTGCTGAGACTAAAGTCATGCTTGAAAGAAAGATACAATAGCTTTAAGGCAATCTTGGTCTTTGCTCATCTGCATTTTTTTTAAGATAACTTGGTCATATGAGATTGAAATGTGCTAAGGCAGGGTTTGTAGTGTTAGAGGTATACTTTGAAGTAAATACTGACTAAACCAAATATAAAGCACTGAATATACACCAACTTCTGTATAGATTGGGTGATCTCAGAATATCTTTCCTGGGTGATTTTTGTTCCTAAAGCTTTTGGTCTTGGTCTGTAACACCAAACCTGAAACTGTTACTCAGGACATACACAATTCATTCTTTCAGCACTTAGTTGAGAGCTTTCCTAAAGCCACAAAGCCACACAGCAAAGTATCAAGACTGGGAATGGTCTTCAGGAGTATCAGGTTCCTTGTTCTGTATTCAGTCCCTGCTTACGTCACTACTTGTAGTCCTTGTCATGCTCATAAATCTGTATTAATTACGTGCTTTTAAATATACAGAGAATGTATAAAAAACGTGTTTCAAAATGTCAATCCTAAATGATATTTTACCAGCCCATGGACCAAATGCTGCAGTGAAGGATTGTAGAAAGCTTGATTTAATCAAGTTTAAACAAATTGTTATTTCTTTCTTTCATCATTATGTAAATATATTAATAACAGAAGTAGGCAAACCTTATTAATCAAACTTGACTTGGTTCCCTTGTGCTACACCTTGTACACTACTAACATAAGAGAAAAAACAGCTCGTGATTGCTCTGAATAATATATTAGTTCCCCAGGACCCAGATTTTTCTTGTCTTGTATATTTATTTCATAACTTGGAAAAAATAAACAGTTGATTGTGTACAAGGAACAGCACTGCCATTAGCAATCTACAGTCATGGAGATTCAGTAGGGTGGAGATGAACTACAGGAAAGGTACTTTTTTTTTCCCCCAAAGCTCTCAAGCACATGGATATATTTAGTGAGTTACTAGACCCTTTCCATTAGATCTCTGGAATTTCATGAAATCAGACATTGCAGTATTTCTTTTAATTAAAATTAGGAAACGTAGTAGAAAATTCAAGTAAATAATAGTGGTGGGTTTTTTTGAAACCCCAGCAAACTTGTTCAGGGTCTTTTCTGTTGCTTGATTTAGCTTTAGTCTTCTATGTTGCTTCTTGTACATTTTAATGCTAGTTGGTGTTTATATCAGCCATAATCATGGATAATGGATAATCATGAATAATCATGGATAGTGGTAGATGAACCATCTTTCAGGTATAAATGAAGGAGCAGTTCAAAGGATTAAGAGCAAACACAAGAGAAGCCACTATCGAAAGTACAAAAGCATCAGCGTATCAGTTCCTCAGTAGTCAAATTGCAAGCACAAGTGCAGGAACAGACTTGGCTGGCTGCTGTGTGTTAGAGAGCAACAGGAAAACAAAAAGAAGGATTGTCAACGCACAGTGAAAATGATGGAGTCTAGAAGAGAGAAGGATATTTTGAGCACAGGTTGGGCTGATTGTCTGGAGACTGTGTTAGGACGCTGCTTGTGTCAAGGAAGTGAGATTACAGGATTAAGCCAGTAGTTATCCATTTGCAGATTATGTAGTACTGGAGACTACTATTTGTGTATTTCTAATTCAGAATGGTGGAAGATTCAGAGAGAAAAAAAGCCATAGACAGGAAGTGAAATTCTTCTTTAGATCAATGTGCTTTAGTCAAAGTACCAGACCTACAAATTGTTAGAGTAAGGCATGAAAATTGTAAATGCTTATGTAATTTTACTGAGAACATACCAAGACCTGTTTCTCTGACCAGCTGCATACAATTTATTTTTTCATTTGTTCTAATATTCTATAGTTTGTTAGCCCCCAAATTCTTTCGTTTCTTCTCAAGGGTCATGTTATTGAAGCAGACTTCAGTGTCTGCTACTTCCTTGATGCCTTTTCTTTCCAGTTCTTTCATCTTTTTGCCTGGCTTGACAAAGCAGTAGCTCCTAAAACATTTTTAATCAGAAATGCTTTCCTTGTGTCTTTGGTTGGAAATGGCAATAATACTATGGTTGAAGACAACTCTCTTTTCAGCTATGTGAATCCATAAAGGAATATAAAGACTTAAAAGTAACTAAAATAAAGGGTTGTGAAGGCAACTTGAACCCCACTTGTCTGGGTCATTTTGAAACATAAATTACAATACGGAATTGCATGGAAATACAGAAGTAGAACAGTTGCAGTTATGAAATAAATCGTACACACGTGGTATGGAATGCATTTCATTGTCTCTCTAGTGAGGTCTATCAGTTTGACTTTAGAGAAGAAAGTATTGAAGATACTGGTACTACAATATAAAGCGTAACATGGACAATGTTATCAGAAAGACTGAATTTAGTCTGTTTGAATCAGGAATTGGCATGGCATTATTTTCAGTGCTCAGCCTCTCTTACTTTGAATTGCTGAGGTTTAAGGATTGTTTTCTTGAAGTTAATGAGACAAATTCTGAGGTGGGAATAGCACATCATATTACAGGTTAGAAAAGCCACTGAGAGTGAAGTTTCCCTTCCAGCACTGAGCTAAAGAGAGGTCCTGGCATGGGGGGGAGAGAAATTTGATTTTAGCATGTGACATCCTTGATTAGTACTGTGTTTGTCCCAAGTGTCTCCAAGCCAGGAGTGTAGTTTAGGCTGATGTATCACTTTTAAATGAGAGTTAAACTCGGGACCTGGTAATTGTTTCCTGGCTATTAAGAATATAATCTTATATTATAAGAATTAAAGGTTTTTCAGAAGTAATAGCATTATCTCATCTTGTATATATTAGTACACGTTACAGAAAATGTGATTCCTATTAGTAATGTATTAATGCTATTTATTAATAATATTAGCATTGCTACAGGGTTGTTAGCAAAGACAAGTACACAGAGAGCTGCTGATTAGGTTTCATGACAGTGAAACTGGAGTAGTTTTCCCCCTTTCTCCCATAGCTCCATGATAGAAAATGGCTTCACAGTCACTTCAGTAAAAGGTTCTCATGGGCTGAATCACTACCACCACATTCTGCAAGATCCCAGGCTTTTGCTAACTTCATTTACCTGCTGATATTTGGTTTTGTCACAAGAGGTGGTCTATATTGAGGGCTTCCTAAGAGCAAAAGCACTTGGAGAAAGCTTTAAAAAATACAAGTACTTTATGGCTTCAATCATTGTACTAGTTATTAGTATCTCAATACACACACTCATAAACACCAAATTTGACTGGAGAAGTTCAGAAAGGGATCTGGAATAATAATTATATAAAATAATAAGAATAAATCATCATGCTCGTTAACTGCAGTATGCCTTTCTGTTAGTCTTTCTGTGTGCTTTGTCCATATAATTCACAGTTTACAAATTACACTTCAGTTTTCTTGTGATCCATGTAGCACACTCAAATAATTCTGGTTACCTGTGCAGCAGCAAGATTGTATGCCTATGATAAAAGCACATAGTGCCTATTAATGATACAGTAACTTATATTTTAGAAATTACCTAGACATCCTATTGGTATCACAATTTCAGTTGTGACTGTCTTAAATGAGGTTTACATAGACATACTTTTGTTAGCTTCTTCTGTCTTTGCCTTAAGGTAGTATGAAATAGACTAAGGACTGACTTATTTTTAGATAAGTTTTCATATTGCAGTTTCTTAAGAAGGTGTCCAAGTGTCTTGGCTGATGCATCAAGCAGAATAACTAGTGCCTATCATGTACTGTTTGTCTGGGTGGGAGGCTAATTCTTCTGTCCTGCATCAGGGAAAAAAAACCAAACTTCAGGGAAGTTTTGTCTCAGACAAAATTATTGAATTCTGTTCTAACCTGAGCCTAATTATAGATCACTATGTCCTTGTGTGTATTTTATGCTATCTTTTAGAAACCAGGTTTTGAGGCTCTGTAACATTTGAAAATAAGGATTGCTAATAGAAAAGCAATGAAGAGCACACAGGACAGGGTCAGTGTGTTTGTCAGGCAACACCACGATATTTTTGTATATTAGAATGCAAAAGTTTCTTTCCTGTGTGCAGTGACATTTCATACAAGGCAAAGGAATGCATAAAGGAATGACATGGCACAGGAGTCTGGTTTTTCCTGTTGTGTATCAAGAAAATTGTCCAAAGATATCCCTGTTTTCAATCTCAGAAATGATGCAAAATTAGCTGGGACAAAAAAATACTTTCAGAAGTTATTTTACAGGCTCACACACTGATGAATAACTAGTGTTGTTGGGGCACCTTCATTTCAGAAGTGAAACTTCTGTAGGGCATCTGGATTCATAATGACCTGACTGTATTGACACGTGCTTATAAATGAGAGAATGTGAGGCCTTGGTATGTGCTCGAGACTGTGGTTTATTTAACTGAGCTAGTCATGTGGCCTCTGAGTGAATTCCTTGATAAATCCTTATAAAAAGCTCTATTTGACCTTTCATGTTGGATGCTCCCAATAAAAGTATTCTTTAGCAGGATGTAGAGGTTCCATAATGAGGCTAGAACACCTTTCGTGACTTCAAATCTTTGCTAGGTTCTGAGAAATAGATGTATTTGAAGTTTGATTAGGCAAATTGTTTTAATTATTTTCTTTTTGGTCAGATCTAGGATTGAAATAGTGCCAGACTTCAAATGAATATAATTAATTTAGCAAAAGTTGCTTCCATTTAGTTTTCAGACAAACTCCTGAAGAGAGGTTCCTTATTCTACTAATCTCTTAATCTCTTGTCATTACAGTGTATCTTTGTATTTACAGTATTCTTAGATACAGTTATTTCTGTGCTTTTTTTTTTTAAACTCTGAAACACAAACTATGATAAGGGAAGATAAAAGATGAAGCCAGCTGCTCAAGTCCAAATGCTGTCATTTCTGGTCACTTTCTTCCGCGGCTGTTACAAGAAATAACATTTTTATCTGCCATTTATTTCATTTTGTCAGGGAGAAATCTGCTACAAAGGAGTTGTGTGGCAAGCCGCTCACTGAACATTTGAGCTGATATGGTAGTTTGCACATGCTCTAATTAAAGCAGATTCTAGAAGAATCTAGCAGTTCTTCCAGCAACAGACTGAAGAGATTGTTCAGATATTATTCATGAGCACAGCTTTGCCTCTGATAAAATATTGTCTACTTTGAATGAGGCTTTTAACTCAGAGATGTTCTAATCTGATCTGGTTGGTCTTATAGCTTCGTTAAACAGCTTCATGCTACCGATCTTCCTATGTCTAGAAGTGTTTGACCTTGAGGTATCAACATACTCTGAATAAACATGTTCTGTGTCAGGAGTTACAGGCATTACAACTGGGGAAGAACAGAGGTCATCACTAGTTTCTGCTTCTAATTTTCAGTAACCCATTAAAAAATAAGTTGAGGAAAGAGAAAATAATTTTTATTCAAATCAATGGCTAGTCAAGTCAATTTAGAAGATAATCTATTGGAGTAATATTCAGACACTTCCTTTTGTCATTAGAGCTTTGATTATTTCTCCACTCATTTCATCTATTAGTAGCCATGATGAATCATGAAGTAGAAGCTGATGAATAAGGTATCTGAGAGTCATGGACAGGAATAACTTTGTAAGAATCCATGAGACAGTCCAGTACTCAACACAGCATACTCTTTCAAAACCTTTCAAAAACTGTATTTTTGATACAAGATTTTTTACATATCCTAATTACTCAAACCTTTACGATTTTCACAGGTTTATCAGCTTATAAGAAGTATGCTGTTCAGTTATATACCTCTGTTCTCTTTTAATTTACTTCAAGTGCTGGATTCAGAGTGAAGGTGGCAATGCCACTGATTTTTGTGAACCCAGAGGTTTGCACTGTATATGTAGAACCAGAAACTAGCTGAATTAGCCTTACAGTTTCCATGATAACCTACATCTCCTGAAATGCATTTGTAACAACTTTAGCAGTGTTTAGTATTTTCCCTTTCCTGTCATCACTGATGATGACAACTAGTAAGTAAGCCAGAGCAATGCAAACAATGTGCATACAGCAAGATGTCTAACTCCAGGTTATATTATTTTAAGAATATTACAACAAAGACTTCTGTATTACATTTTTGGGGTTTTTTTTAAACTGAATTGTAAAAAATGAGAATAAAAGTCAAAACTAGGGGTTTCCTTTTCAGGCAGTCAATCTGAAATTTTGCTTATGTACTGATACATGAGGCGATTTGTTACCCTTTTAATTCTAGGCAAAATTTCTATATGAAACTGGATAAAATCTTTAAAATTCCTGCATTGATGACTGCTTTGTGCTATTTACACTATTTGTTGTTATAGACAATATAAGAAATATTGGCAGTAGCATTTTCAAATTACAAAGGCAAACTTGTAGAGGTAAAGCATCATATCGCAAGTACATTATTAGGAGTAAGATAAGGTGTTGTCTTTGAAATAAATTATTTCTTGACAGTTCACATAAAAGTAGTGTTTTGTTCACCAAAGTGTGCAATTAATAGAAAAAAGTGCAAGAATTTATAGTAAAGATGCAACTATTTATAGTGAAATAACAAGACTAAAATTCACAGGACTAACTGTTTTTGACCAAAAATTGTAAGTCAGTTGCCTTTTCCTATAAGAAGTTATTCTAAAATATTATATGAGAGAAAGTTTTCAGTTGAGCTTAGGCTGATAACTCCATAGATCAATTTGGCTCTTATAAGAGGCAGAAGTGCCCTGTTACAGAGAACCCCACTGATAGATGTGGTAAGATGCAAAAGTTTAAAAGCAGCAACAAAAAAATAAAAGTGAGTGGAGTAAGAAAGAACCTTGCTGTGAGCATATAATTTGCGTATGTACAGCTGTGGGTGTAATGTAATAATACACATACATGCATAGACTCTCTCTATATATATAAAGAACATAATGACACCTAATCATAGTATTCAAAGGTTTTTTTATCCTTTTGCTTTTTTTCTGATTTGCCCTCTAAGCATGCCCTTCAGTCATTTTTGGTACATAAAGGTCAGCCATTTGACAATTCTGAATTTCTGAATTATATGGAAATATTTTTAGAAAGCTTGCCACTGCATAAAACCAAAAATGTTAATGATATCACTAAGTCAAATTAAGTTTTAATAACCATAGTTCAGTTTTTCTTTTAGCCTGTTAACATCCTTTAAGTAGCATTAAATGTGATTCAGTTGTCTTCTAATATCACAGCTGACCTGAATAGTCTTTTCAATTAGCCTTTTAGATTAAGCAGATCTGATATGTTTTAAATAAATAAAGATCGCTTTTTATTGGTTAGATGCTAATATTCACAGTTCATTTAATCCATTTATCGAGATGCAACTTTAAAAGAACAACAGTTGCTTTGTGGAGTGTTGGTGAATAATTTATAGACACCCAAAAAAATCCCAGCATCTTTGTTTTATAAGTAAATGGAATTTAAGAGGAACGCAAAAAGACCTATTTAAGATTTTAAGAAAGATGCATGACAGAGAAAAAAAGAAGTTACAAGAAGTTACAGACTGAAAACATTTTAGGAAATGGGGAGGAAAAATAGTGAGCTAAAAATGCAGAGTTCCCTGATAAATTTATTCTGACATCTTGCAAATAATATAATCTCTAAACAGTAGATGGATATCCCATGCTTTTTAAATCTGTTCATTCTATACTAATGTAATATGTTGGGGGGTTTTCATGGATTATTTTAGTTTTTATGATGTAATATGCCCATTTCTTATACAAAAAGTAATAGGAATTTTTAAAAATCTATTATAGTTTGTTCAAAACCATCTTTGATGTTTCCATTCTGTTTGATGTTTGTTCTCGTTTTTGTATGACAGTTTCTGGAAACCTTCACCATCAAAGCATTTAGCACCTTTGGAAGAAGTGACAGGCAACTCAGTAGGAGTACAGAGATCTAGTTAGATTATACAGAGAGAAAATTAGGAAGGCAAAAAGCCAGATGGAGCTCAACTTGGCCACTGACATAAGGGACAACAAAACAACTTTCTATAAGTACATCATCAACAAAAAGAGACCCAGGGAGAGTCTCCATCCCTTACTGGATGCAGGGGGCAACATTGCAACCAAGGACAAGGAGAAGGCTGAGGTACTTAATGGCTTCTTTTCCTCCCTTCTTAATAGTCATACAGCTACCCAGAGGGCGTTCAGCCTCCTGAGCTGGAAGATAAGGATGGAGAGCAGAACAACCTCCCCATAACCCAGGAGGAAGTAGTTAATGATCTGCTTCTGCACCTAGACACACATACGTTTTTGGGGCCAGATGGAATTCACCCAAGAGTACTCAGGGAGCTGGCGGGAGAGCTCAC
>JAOXJM010000002.1:22845578-22859489 GCA_026413425.1 Tringa solitaria
AACAAGAAAAACACTGTATTTATTTCATGGTTTGGGGTAGTTTGTGATTTGTTGAGTACCCCAATAATGTTTTCCAGTGACAAACATGATTTAACACACACTGTATAGGCAACATAATGCAGTCATTAAAAACAAATAAACAAAAAATGCAAATGCACAATTATGCAAATGCTTCACTACAAATCTCTTACAGCAAAAGCAATGAGATATGTTTAGATTGGTGGGTGATAATATAGTTAATGTCATAAGTGAATCTAGGTGGTATAATAAATGGAAGGAAGAGCTAATTGTATCTAGACAATATTACAGAATTGCAACCTAAATATTCATACAGCTGACTTCCTCGAAATCTGAGAAATGCTGCTATTTTACATAAATAACTCTGGAAATTAAAAAAACCAACAAAACTCAAAGATCTCATACCTTATAATCACCAAATGAAGTGTGATTTCTATAGCTTATGGCCAGGATTGTTTGGATTTCTCGGGTAAGGCCGTCTTATGCCGTAGTATTGAAAGTATTTTTCACTTATTGAACAACTCTTTCCTTCTATGATACAGTCTCCCTCAGCAACTGCAATTAAAGTAATCAAGTCCTAGGTCTAAAAGTTTAATTGAAGATGTCAAATAAAAAAATGTAGACAGGGGCTCTGAAAACCTTCCATAGAGGTTAAGCACCAGCTAGGCGACAAAGTTTCTGGCTTTGCCTTTAGTGGCCCAATAGGTGCCATATCCACAAAAATATCATGTGTATAGCTATATGTGACTCAGAGCTTCAGAGCTTTCAATTTTTAAATTCATCTAATTAGCTGATCTCTCTCTGTACACACATCAGGAGCCGCCTTTATTTATTTTTTTTAATACTTCATTTTACAAAGAAAACAATGTAATCTTAACCCCTGCCATGTAAATATACTAGGTGCCTTTTGTTTTAATCAGAATGCATCAGGTAATTGGTTTTAGCTGATGATGTTCCTTAGGAAAAAAGATCAGTTCACAGACATGGCAACTATTCCCTCTTTAGGATATAATTTACTTGGAATGAAAAGTCTTGTCCCTTTTTACATCTTCTTCTGTGTGATTTGTGGTTTTATGCTTTAGGTCTGTCAAATTCTAAATCTGGATTAGAGCTATTTATTTTTAACTGAAAAAAGCTGGATTTTTGAATGTGGAAATGAAGCACTTCCAGGTGTCCTATATCTCTGATGTAATTGTACCGTGCATGTATAACCTCTCATCTTTCTCAGGTGTCTACAAAGTGTATTGCTCTAGAAGCACCTGCTCTTGGTACTTGGAATCCCAGATCTGTCTATATGAATAATTTGTTCCACAGTTTCATTTCAGTTCCTCTTTCCCATATTCAGTGTTATAGTGATTTGTAGCCAGAATGTGATTCTGTGGTGGCCCAAATAAATGCCAGTGTAAGTGTTGAAGATTAAAAACGCAAACAGTATTGATCAACTTCTATTTGTCCCCTGTCTTACCGCTGGTCTTTGCTTCTTTCAGTTTACATGATCAGTTCCTCGTTTGAAGGTTGTGTGCAATAGAGTGAAAATATATTGTGTGCCACGCTGGCCTAAAGGACTTTGCTGAAGCAAAATATTCTGTTTCAGTATCGCAATCATACAACGTGAACTCATAAACAGGAAAGGCTTTCCTCCATGAATGCTCTTCAACCACCTTCAGAATTCTTCCATAAATGTGTATTACAGACAATCCCTAAAATCTAACACTATTTTTCACATACTCTAACAGTTTTCTTGAATACTACTGGAAATACAGACAACCCATATGAGTTGCACTGTGGGGGCTACTGAACTACATATCCCAGAATACCAACTACCTCTGGTAAATACTTTATTAGTTAGTTGATCAGGATCAATCATACCTGACTGACTGTAGGCGGAGAGACCATCTGTTATATAAGCACAAATGCTCCTAGTACACTAGGTTTTACTTAGTGAAGACTCATTTAAAAAACAATCTCCTTTAGAAAAAAAATTATTGTGGCAGGCATTTGATTCTAGTTCCTTTGTGACTGTGCAGCAAAAAATATTACTACATTGTATATTGCCTTTTGTCTTGCATTCTCTCTAAAACCACCATGTTAATTTAAAGGCATTTTTGGAAATGGCAAGGCTTCCCAATTAATTTGCCTTTATTTTTGAAGTTATAAGGGAAAAAATTTATATGAATCCAACTCAGAAGCATTTTTATTAAATAAAGAAAGCCTTTCTAGCAGGAGTAGCATTATTTCATGTATTTGTTGGTAGATACACAAACACTATATCCAAATTATCCTAAATTTTCAGTCAGCTTCAGTGTCTTTTCTCTTCAGGAAGTTATGCATTAAGATATAACAGAAAATAGCAAAACAACTCTCTATTTTTTAAGACTAGATGATTTCTCTGCCAGGATAACTGTAGATTGTATTCCAGAAGTTGGTGGTTGCAAAACTGGGGAAATAAAAGCAAATAAAACCTTATCCCAGCACTTATAATATAAAATAGTAATCTTCGTATATTTCTAACACCTAAAAGAGAGATGATTTGGAATTTTCTTCACAGCTGGGTAGAGAGGCTGAGGTATTTATATAGCTTCAAAAACAGAGCTTGTCAATGTTATGTAATTGTGTTTCTGCAGTTGGAAACTACTGCTGATGATACGAAACTGAAATTGTTCAATTTTTCGGAGGCCAAGGATGGATTGGAAGATCATATAGTCCTGTGGATTCCATACTGCACTTTTAAATCCTATGCTTCAATACACAATGGCTAGGAAATTTTGCTTTTCACTTCTCTGAAACGCAACAGATCAAAGGGACAGTTTTGAGCAGGACAGCCAGGATCTACTGCTTCTGGTGATCCTGAAATCTTTGCATTCTGGTTTAAAATCTATTATGATATATTAGTTGGTTTTCTATCTTTTAAACTGAAGTGTGGTATCAGAGATATAAGTTGGTGCCTTTTGGCCTGCTTCAGTACACTTTAAAGTGTGTTAAATTTTGCTAGAAAGTGGTTTTTTGTGTTGGCAGAATGTGAGTGGTTCCTCTGGAAACCCTTCCACACTTGTTGCAGGACTGTAGCTGTTGCAGGGCACTTGACAAATGATGGATGATATAATTAGAATCCTTCATGACGCCAACTAAAAAAGAAGCCAAGTACCACAAATATCAGTATCTGTTTGGAAAAGTTCTCAGAATTACAGAGGGAATACAGATTTTTCTCTCCCATTTTGATTTGCCCCTTGCTCCCGGTTAGATCTGGCTTCATTAGGGAAAGAGGACATGTGTCTGAGTAACTCTGCTGTCAACTATAGAATGAGTGCTCTCCTCCTACTCCTTGTTGAAGGGGCTTTATTTACCTGTTTGCCTGAAGGATGCAGAGGTTCCCTTAGACTGCATATGACCAGAAAGTGGGGTATTAACCATCTTTAAGTAAATTTTTGTCAGATACAAATAAATGGGGCCTAATGAACCACATATTGTTTTTTTAAAAATTGAAGCTGCAAGCCACTCTGGTACACATGTATACAGGGAAAGATTTTCAAAAGAAACCAACTGAGAAATAATTATAGATGACTGAGCCCCTTCACTGTGAATTTTAGTGACAGATGGCTGCTAAGACAATCCATACTAGATGATAAATGACTATACATTAAAGACTACAAACTAAAAATAAACACTAAAATGCCTACAAGGAGTATTTGAACTGAAGTTTAATGATCATACAAAATTACTAGTCAAACAAGAAGTACAATATGTTAAAAAGAAGAAAGGCTGAACATAGAATAAACTTTTTTCTTACGTAAGGGAGGGATGGACAAGTGTGAAGACTAATCAGATCTGTCAGTGATGAACTTAATGTTACAATTATGCCACTCCCTGAAAAATCAAAAGAAGAACCTCAATAAGATGTATTGAATCCCCCTAGAAGCAAATATGTAGTCCGTACCCACCAATTAACAGGTGGGGATCCTGCTATCAGATTCATTTGTTCAATCGATTTCTTTTAAGTACCCATACAAAGAAATTCTTTTTTTTTACATCAGAGTGGAACAGCTGAGGCAAAGGTGAACATCTCAGAACACCACTGTTTGTGTTCATTGCTGTTGTACCAACTTCAGAAATTTCCTTGTCCACTTTCCATCCATTCCTGTCAGCTCATGGAAAGCACAAAGGGTTTTTAACATATTTAACACACTATAAGAATGCAGACATGCATATTTGAACATACACCTAAAAAGGCAAAAAACTTATTGAAATGTCTGGATTCTGTTTCAGATTAAATGTTGTGATTTTTTTTCTCCACACTGTGAGAAGGAATGTATCATAATCTGTTGTTAAACAAGCCAAACTAATGTTTGTGCTAGTGTTGATTTGGAGGTTCTGCTTATTTAAGCATAGTAAACTGCTAATGTTTATTTGCCGGGGAAAAACATACGCATAATGCTGCTGTTACTCAGTTGTCACTTAATCCAAATGATTTGTAAGGAGAGTTAGGCTTGTGTTCTTCTCTGCAAGAACACTTATGATTTTTTCATAGCCATTCTTCCCATCGCTTTCGACCACCTCTTAAACAAGTGTTGTCCTTTCATGTCACTGTTTCTTTTCTTTGGTTTTTAAGCATGTTCACATTCATTTTCAGGGCACAGATAGCAAAGGAAAAATGCTGCAGACAAAATATGTTTAAACCATTTTTGGATCAAACTTATCAGCCTACTGTTCTTTGTGGTATGCTAATACCTGTGGTGTCTTGAATCTGTGTATCCAATATCTGAGAAATCTTCTTAGCCTTAAAGATATCAACTGAAGCAAGTCCCACAAATCTTTGTGTTAGCACTAGCACATTCAGTCACCTGCAACAGAACTGACTGACCAAACACAAGGAGAAAATTTTTAAAAAATAAACAGCAAAGTTAGATGTTGCAGTTTTTAAAAATTTTGTTAAAGTGTTCACAAATTTTGCTACATTGTAAGAAGTATATTCTATGGATTGATATTCAAAGTACTAAAAGGGATCAATGTGTGGACAAAACTGTTTGCTACATGTGGTTTCCACAGCTGTACTACCTAGAGATCTACTCTATTAAAAGTACTTATTTTTAACCCATTATCTGTGATGTAACTGAACCATATATCTTCTCTTAGTAGACCTAGCTTAAATATTTGCTTCTGTCAATCTTTTCTGGGATTTGTGGTTTATTCCCTTTTAAAATATTGGGGGGCAGCTATGTTTTTCAGGTCTTCCCTGTGTAGAGATAAACTCTACTGTTGACTATAAATGGTTTAAAAATTCCAGACAACACAGGCAGCAGTGTTTTTGGTAAATTCAATTTGTCAAAATATGGATTTGGAAATATTGAAAGGTTCACTGCCATCTTGCTGTAAGAAATAAAAGCAGAGCCTAAGACATCAATACCCAGATAATAAGAGTGATCTGTCTTTCTTAGTTGAAATAAAGATAAGTTAATAGAATGGACATCAGCCATCATATCAATCACTGGAGTAGCATCTCTCTTTTTCATATCTGGACTGACTGTTGGACATAGGAAAGGCTATGTACTATAGAGAGAAACAGCAGCTAAACAATCTTTCCCTGAAAGAATAGCCTGCTTTTTTTGTTAATGTTGTTGAGTTTAGATGAAGAATGTTACAGCACATCCAGTAGTGAAGATCAGACAAATGATATAAGAACAATTAAAATGCCTGAGGGATGGAAGGTGTTGAAGAAAGATAGCTGCATCCATGCAAGGGCATGCAAACAATGCCAAAGAATTTGGCATCTAAGTACCAGTATATAAATTAGGAACAGTGTTGGGCCAAGAATGGGATGCTCTGAGGGACACCAGAGTGTCTCTGTAGAAAATTAAAAATCCCACACCAGCACAAGGTTAGAAGCTGACCACTGATCTGCAAATTACAACTAGACAAGACTAATATATAGGCAGTGTAAGAAAAAGACAGTGATTTAAATCTCCTCATTAGGGTCCTATGGTGCAGTGATGACTGAAAGAACACAAAAAAGTGCATTAAAAACTGAGATTATTTTAAAGTTTTTATATTTGCTCAGTCATGTAATTCTGAAATAACTCATAATAGATTTAAACGAGATATAGCCTTTGATGCAAAAGGCAACTAAGTGAAATCTTACACAATATAGGAGACTTCTAAGTTCAGTGATTGTCCTAACACCAAAGCAAAGTAAAATAGTCAGAAAACTTTAACAAAAAGTTAGAAGGTTTTCTTATGTGCCTGACAAGAGTGGACAGCAGACATAGGAGAGCTGGAGGAATAGAATATTTTTTTTAAAATAATGCCTTAGTAAATAACGCCTGAAGAGAGCAGATTGCTAAAAAGCTAAATATAAATAAAAGTATCAAGTAAATGAAAGGCTCATAAAGAACTAAAGTAATGGCTGCGATTCTCCAGATTTTCGTTCACCAAGCATTCAAGCCTATCTTTTTTGCAGGACTGCAACAGACAGGACAGTGGCAGAGTTTTCTTCCAGTATAGTATGAGGTTAAATTATATTGCAGGTTAAATTATGTATGAGGTTAAATTATATTGCCATTTCTCCTCGTATGTGATCACAAAAATCCTTTTTTTTTTTCTCAAATTTTTTTAAGACACAAATAACACATTTCAAAGTCAAAATAGATGTAAGGCTCATAGGAACCCTCCATTGCAAATACAAGATTCAGTGGTTAGAATGGGATCAAAGAAATTGATAAGCATTATGCAATTTACCTCTAGTTATGGAGGATAATTTTCTGTAGCTTTCATGTTAGTTAAATTCTTCACTTGAAAATGCTGAATGACTTATTGTGTGCAAAAAGCTTCACTCTCTAAGGTCTGTGAGGAGAGTTTTTTATTAAAAAGAAGTGGCAGCATGTTCTGTTTCTTGATATCAGAGCAACAGCAAACACTAGATTAATGAGTACTTTTACCTCCCTCGAGAGTACATTTAAAATGCACTACTTTTTTTCCCAGAGGATCATGAATCAAAAAGACTGTTGGAGTTTCAAAATGTGAAAGATGACATGTTGTATAGGTTTTGTTTGTGCAATTTTTAAAGCTAAGGATATAACATATATAATACAAGATGTTATTTTCTACTGGTCAAGAAACAGAACAGCAGTTAATTCAGAACTGTTAGTGTTTACCAAGATATTCTGGAGAAAGATTTCTCCTGTGGTGAGAATATTACATATAAACTCAAACTGTGAATTTATTATACACATAGATTAATTTAAATTATTATGAGATATTTGGTATGGGAAGTACAATGGTTTCTGGCTTTAAGAGTTAAGTGGATTATGTTTCTAATAAAGAGACAGCTGTCTCTTTATCAGAGCACTACGGTAAACTATCATTTTCAGCTGGTGTCCACAAGATACGGTTTTATCTTTGCTATAATTTACGTCTGCTCTTGTTTCCTCTCTGCTTATGTTCTACTTCTTTCTACTACTCTATCAATTGTAGACATTTTCAGGTCACTCTCATTTCATTTTTTTTAAACATTGTCACTTTCAAAGAAGCAATGTAATATGAGAGCAATATGAAAAATCAACTGATTAAGCATGTGGACTATTCTCAAGGGCATTATAAGATAACAGATTAAAAGAGCTCACTAATACTTGAAACCTGTTTACACTATAGATTGGAATAATAATTTTCATTACATAGCTTAAGGTACTGAGAAATACAGTAACATAATCGGTTGTTAAGGTACCTAGCAGCAAAACAGGGAAAAGGCCATGAGGCTTAGTCCTATTTTTGACACACTAGTCCACACTGTGACTGGACTATGTCTTTTTAATCTGGAACATATTACTAAGACTTTGTCAGGATATTTACTTTTTTGAAAGTGTTTGAAATGATGATGAAAATTATTACTATTTCCTGGGAAGGAATCCTGAACAGAATCATGCCAACAAGTTTGCCATTATGCTAATAACTCCCTGCTTGTGATCAATGTTTATATTATTTTCTAGAACTACTAAAGGAGCAGTCAATTAAGTCACAGGAATGAAAACAGCTTTCAGTTTCCCCTTTTACGACTAACCATGCGGTATCAAGTGTATATGAAACAGAGATCTGTGATCCTTGTCCCAAAGGAAATTACCTGTCTTCTTGCTATGGTTTTCCTCTCCAGTTGTTTTTCTTTTCTTCTGTACTCTAGATAATTGAAAATTATTCCTAAAAGAATTTTTCCTAGAAACTATATGCTAGCTTGTCTCCCTTGGACTCAATATGCATTAATGGTGGGAGGTATTAGGTACCATTCAGGAGTGCATCTTTTGCAAGCCGAAGTGTGGTGAATAGGAATATTCATGAAATTTGCTCCAAAAAAGTCATTCTGGAGCAACTAAAACAGTAGTGTGGGTGCACCGATGGACTGACTCAATAGCTATCAGAAGAAAAAAAAGACTTTAAGGGTTCTGCAAATAAGTGCATTCACTGAAATTTTTGGTGGTTCTTTTTGCCTGTCCTTTGTCTTGTCAGGAAAAGTGACTCGGTCAGAGATATAAGTAAAAATTAAAATTTCAAGGATGCAGAGCCAGCTTCTCTGTTAAGTAAATTCTGCTAAGGTCAGTAGTAGAGAGCTTGGTGCCAGGAGCAATCTTTTTTGCACAGTTTAAAATCCATCATGTTTGCTGTTTCAAAGGAATTTTCTATCAGTGTTCTGGAAAACTGTTGTAGGTACATAAAGCAAAGGGTTGCCCTTGTAAAAAGTTTCAAATTCACTGGTTCTTTTAGTGTAAGGTTAAGGGATTTGTTCCCTAATATTTTTTAAATCGGGATAAAAAAAATAAAGTTATGAGCAAGGACTAGCTTTCCCTTCCCCCCCACAAGTATCTGCCTTGTTCTTGTAGAAAGGTTTTCCAAGAGGTAACTAGCCTTCAGTTATGGAAGGCAGGATGGAATGCCATCTGGGGATTAGCATAATCATCACACATGGAGAATGCGAAAAAATTACTGTAGAACCCTGAGAGGTCTCAGAGTCTCATGCCTCAGACACCTGAATTACAATGAATTAAAACTTACACTGAAGTTTTATGAGATAAATATTCTATTTTCCCTCTGAAAAGTACTCTTGACACCCAGAAAAGGAAGATGACCAAGTGGTGAAGACGGCTTCAACCATGCTCATAATTCTTGGCTCATGAATCCATATCTACCAGGATGAGTATTGATGATTGACACAAAATCTGAGAAGGTCAAAAAAGTGACACAGTATTCTTTAAAACATTCCACTATAATGTTCTTCCCTTACACTCTCCTATAGAAAATCATGCTTGTTCACTGAAGGAACAGTGATTCTTCAGAGCTGAATGAGCTTTAAGGTCTGATACAACTTTGAAAGCTAACAGCTTGTGGACTGTCAGGGTCAGAAATAGATGACTTCAAGACTCTTGGGACTCTCCCATTAACGGAAGATTCTTTGGTTCTTTTTTTGGTTCTTTCTCTGATACACAGCAAGGTTTTGAAAAAACATGAAAATTATCCAAGAGAGATTAAAGGACGTTGTGATTTTTAACATAGTATTTAGCATTTTTATTTGTGAGTTTTCTGTGTTCAGACTTACAGAAAAAACATAACATGGCAGGTGAAGGGACTGGAAAAAAATTGAATGAGCCTTTGAATAATGGTTTAAAAATTACTTTTCAAAAATTTGTGCTACAATCCTAAGAACAGTTTATTCCCAATAAATACCTAACTTTGATATTCCAAATTTATGAATTTCTTGTTTCGCAGTTCTAGAACTTTTTGCTCCATAGGCCTTTTAGCTTAATATTATTTTTATGCTTAACATTTCTATCAAAAGTTCTACCAATTTTAAACTGCACAAATTTGGAGTTTCCCTCATAATATTGAGAAATTTATTTTTAGATCACTGTTTGGCAAGTAGATGATCCACTGCTCTTAATTTCTTACTTGAATCTGGAATAAAAAGGATACAAATAAGCTGATTTATACAGTAAGGGAAAAGAAACAGGAAGGATCCTATCAAGTTTGAATAGTTCTTGAATAATTCTCTGATATCCTGCAGTATTTGTTTGTCCTTCTCCATAAAGTACCCAGATGGAATTTTAGCTACTCCTGCAATTTCAGCCTGGGCTTCCCGAAGAAAGTTTTCTTATTGCTGAATATAATTTAGTTCAGGAATTTCAAAGGGGTTTTATTTGTTTGTTTTGTGAAATTATCTAGCTAGAATTCTAGTCATGAGATAGGAAATTATTTTTCATCATTTAGTGTACAGGTCTCTTTGCATGATATTTAGATAATACAATATAGAACAGCTGCTGCATGAGTGCCTTGAATATACAACGTCCCCAACAAGAAAATAACTGGCAATAAGAGCCTTTTACTTAACAATTGCTAGTATTTATAACCTTTAGGAAAAGGTTTTGCATAGCTGGTACATCTGTCATTTCACCGTTCCTATATGAGCTATATGACTGAGAAACATGTTGGGGGATGGCATCAAGGTATATGTTAGGCTCTGCTCACTAGGCAAGTTGTTTAAGAGGTATAGGAAAAGTTACAGGCTGGAAAGATCCTGGCAATATAACTTCTGGTCTGTTAATGAACAACCAATACACTATAGTTTCAGGTAAATTAATAAATACAATTATTAGTTATTTCTTGGTCTTTTGGTAGGCTCTGCTCTGCTTAGATATATGGAAGACCATTTAAATGAATGCTTTATCAGTATAGTCCTAAACATAATAAAATGACAGAATGAGCATACGCTGGGTTTTGGAGGGTTGGTTTGTTTGTTTTTCTTTCCTACAGTACAAAACGGATCAAAAAGTAAATCACTGCCAACTGCATAAATATAAGAAGACATATCTTTGTAAATATTTAAATAATTATTAAAATAACATTCCTAGTTTTGTACACTAAGTAGTGCAAAGTGGCAACTACTATGGTTCTAAATGCGCTGCTATGTCTGTTCTGTAGATATAATGGGCTTTATTTAAAAAGAGACGTCACTAACCGTATGCTTTTGGATGCTTTCTAAGGCATTTGAAAGGAAAAGTATAATTTTTTTTCCTGATGTGTCACTGGGATTTACGAAGCATGGAAAAATTTTAGTAATTCTTCCTGAAAATCAACACATTTCATACTCCAATCTCCTGCCGCTTTTCTCTTGGACAAACATATTGATCCAACTACATAGGTTGCAGCCTCTGCAATGATGGTATTACTTTCCAAGGGTGTGCTTGCATCTTTGCCAAGGTCACATAACACCATGCTGACCTCGAAGCACGTTTACTACACTACACATCACTCTTTACTGTGGCAACAAAGGGCATGGACTCCACCAAGTGGTGAAACAAAGAAGACGACCTTAAACGTTTCATTTTTACAGCACATATAGTTTCTATCCTTTGATCAAGCGCTGGGCTCTCTACACATATAGGTTGTGGGTGACTGTCCATGAGCTGTTGTGAGCAAGACAGTTGGCTACATGTAAGTGTTCACGCGCCTAGGCTAACCAATTGTTACTAACTACGTCGCTATAATGCTGTCTACTCTGTTGCCTTGTTCCATTCTTTTCTGCTTTGCTGCATTTCACACCCAACACACGTCTTGCCATATAATGTCATTGTTTTACTGTTCCCAAGGCTTCCTTCCCATCAATACAAGAACAACTGCTGAACTCTCTCTCAGCACCGCGTCTCCAACTTCCTCATTCCCCACAGTTTACTACAGTTTTCTGCTCCAGCAAGACCAGAAATGCCCACGGGTACCCATCAATGTTGCACTGCTATGTGAACAAACAAGCTTTGCGGAGACTGTGCCAAGCAGCCAGGAGTTGTCCTAGGTGTCCTTTTGTAGGTGAGGAAATATCCCATACAGCTATTTTACTTGGATTCACTTATTCCCTATAAAGAACACATCTTTCTTTAACCTCCTTTGGAAGTGGATTACACTAAAACAGAAAATGACAAATAGAGAAGCATAGGTTTGCTTTTAAATGAAGCCAGCGAGAAAGAGCTGTTACACTTTAAACTACCACCAAACTTGTTTAGGTTGAGATGCCGTGGCCATGACTGAATCCCTTTCAGGGCCTAGCTGGGTCTAAGCTTTTCTTGGGACACTAGCTGATATCCCAATCTGTCCAGCAAAACTGTGACCATATGTGGGAACCAAGTGGCTACACATGACACCAAAACAAGTCTTCAATAGATAAGGTCTTACTTGGGAATGTTGTCTTCTGGATAGACACCAGGAAGGTGATGGGCCCCTGGAGCTGGATTTTAGGATTTCTAATTTGCCTTTAATTAGTAAGCAAATTAAACAAATATGTCCTCAAATGGGGAATGTAAGTCTACTTTATAAGTGAGATTGTCAGCTAAATTTAGATGAGTACATAAGACATGCAAGGATAGAAATGGATTCCTGAATTCTGGTAGCCACGCTTGGCATAGGTATCAAAAGGAATTATCAAGTTTCTCTTAATAAGTGGGTGGCTTCTAATGACAGCCAGTGCGGATACTTGGAAATCTAATGGTGCGCACTTCAGGTGGTGTAATAAGCACACTGAGATCTGCCTTTCATTCTCATCAAATTTAAAGTTGAAACTGTGTTTTCCATGCCTTGATTATGCCTTTGGAATTACACATGCTCATAAATAATTCCAAAGAGTATTTATTTTCATGCAGAAAGAGTCTTTAAAAACTGAATGAACTGATCATTAAAAATGAGAAAAAAATTGTTCTCAGTTAAAGTGAAAGAATAGTGTTACTGGTTTGTTGTTTTTTTTCCCAAAATTAGGGAGTAAAAGCACAGAGATATTTACTTTGCATGCTTGTATTTACCTGTACTTTCAGCAGTTTTAGCATGCAGACTTAAAATGACCATATATATAACCTGTAAGTATACTTGAGCCTGATTAGCATTCATACTCTGCTGATGATGACAACAAAACTCAGCTGTGTCTTTAAGTTCCATGAGGGTCATGCTGTCCACTTTCTCGGTTTGATACTATATGAATAACCTTCTTAGACTAATTACCTTTGTATGGTTTTTGCTGTAAATTGTTTTCTGAGCCACTTAGAATTCCTCTCAGCTAATTGCATACATGGCAAAAGGTTAATTTTTTGTGAAAGACAAAAAAAAGGGCACCTTTGTGACTCCCAATAGAAATTAAGGAAATAAGGAAATCTTTCTTTGGGAATGCCTCTATTCATGTATGATGTACAGACTGCAAAACTTCTATGGTATTCAAATATTTTCAGGAAGAATGTCTGACAAAAAGAGATTATACATTTGTGCAAAACAATGGCATGGATTTCTGCTTTGTTCAGAAACCTGGCTAGTAACAGTTGGGGTAATTTGAGCTGGTCTATTTTGAGAGGAATTATATCATGGATATATAAAATGCATGTATTGCCATGTACATGCTACAGTGAATAGTCATGATTGCCATACATACGTTTTGTAGTAAAAGATGTATGCAGGAAAGAAAAACCATAATAGATTGGGACTGGTTTTTACACTGGAGACTAGCTTCAGATTTTGCCACAGTCTTCTGTTCAAGCATTTATATTTTAGAAAAACCAAAACAATTAATTTGGCAAATTGAAAACACCTGGCCTTTTTGGCAAATGGTATAAGCCACACAGTTGTTTTCTTGTCTTCTGCAGACTGGTCTGACTCGGGAAGCACATGTACCAGTGTTTGAATGTCTGTTAACGCCTGGATAATGACATAGAGTCTATCATTCTAAGTTTGCAGATGACACGAAGTTAAGCGGGAGTGTTGATCGGCATGAGGTGAGGGAAGTTCTACAGAGAGACTTAGATATGATGGATCGATGGGCCAACATTAATGGGATGAGCTTCAACAAGACCAAGTGCCGGGTCCTGCACTTGGGCCACAACAACCCCATGCATC
>JAOXJM010000002.1:22865280-22876987 GCA_026413425.1 Tringa solitaria
TTGGGGGGGTGAGTGTGTGGCTTTGGTTTTGTCTTTCTCACAAATACTTAGAAATATATTCACTGACACTATCAACTATGATTTATAAACAACCTTGATATTTCAAACAACTGTTCTCTCTCTTTTAACATTTTCCACATAAAAACTTATGCAGATTACACCACCAGAGAAATATTTTTCAGTTCACCCAAGCTAGGATCAGAATATACTGGTATGTGACATTGTTTAAAAATAAAGTTCAAGATCTTTCAACTGCTCTTTGTGCAGTTTGTTTGAATCATTTTATGCTGGAGAGAGTATTTTCCTTGTATAAAAGTAGAAACTGCTTATCTCAGTGCTGAGGAAATTCTATCCCATAAATACAAATGAGTAATTAAACTGACTTCTGAAGAATGCTTCCTTGTGCTTGTTGTGAAGCTGAGTTCTGGCAGGAATACTGTCATTCACTCAAGTCTTGTGAATGCTGGTGCTCCAAAACTTTCTTTTCCCTTTGATTTACAATGCAGATTGTGCAAACTTTTAATCTAAAGAAAATGTATTGTTAGACTAGTTTAGACTATAGAGGCCATTAACAAATGGGAACAATTTGGTTTTGAAAACTTCTTATCTGATTGCAGGGGTAACTGTAATTGTTTTCTCATCATGTTTCCAAATAGAAACAGATTTCTGCCACATATTACATATCCTCTATCTCATTGAAACTGTCTCAGTTTCAATCTCTCAACAGCTTCAGCTACTCCGTGTGTGGAACTCTTCTGTTGTTTTGACAGCCAAAGACAAACCAAGATCATGTATTAGCCAATTCTGCGCACCACTGAGTCAATAGGAAGAGATTAAAGAAAAAGAAACCAGAGAATTATATTTAAAATTTAAAGTTTGTGGATTACACCAAGTCTGTTAATCAAAAATAGACATCTAAGAGAGAACCTTTAGATTTAAACACTTATATTTACTTTAACTAGCTGAATGACCACCTAAATTCAAAGCGAGGAAGTGATCCAGAGGGATCTGGACAGACTTGAGAGGTGGGCCTGTGTGAACTTCATGAAGTTCCACAAGGCCAAGTGCAAGGTCCTGCATGCAGGTCAGGGCAATCCCAAGCACAAATGCAGGCCAGGCAGAGGACAGATTGAGAGCAGCCCTGAGAAGAAGGACTTGGGGTTGTTGGTGTATGAAAAGCTGGACACAAGCTGACAATGTGCACTTCAGCCTAGAAATCCAACCATGTCCTGGGCTGCATCAAAATAGGCAGAGGCAGCAGGATAAGGGAGGTGATCCTCTCATTATACTCCACTCTTGTGAGACCTCACCTGAAGTGCTGTGTAGAGCTCTGGGACCCCCAACACAAGAAGGACACAGACCTGTTGGAATGGGTCCAGAGGAAGACCATGAAGATGATCAGAAGTATGGACAACCTCTCCTATGAAGACAGGCTGAGAGGGTTGGTGTTGTTCAGTCCAGCGAACCGGCTGTCACTTGGTTCTTTCTTGCCATCTGAGGCCAAACCTATAGAATGCAGATCTATAATAACTATAATAGAATGCAGATCCTTTGCCTTCTGATAGGGAGAAAGATCAGTTTTAGAATGTGTCAAAAGCTTGCTTTTCACTGGGGAGAAAAGTAAATTGGAAAGGAGGTGACCAGCACATTCTTCCACAATTGTAAAGCTGAAAATTATAACTCTGAAAATGTATGTTGTCCAGTTACCTTTCCTGTACCGGAAAGGCTTCTTCTGCTAGTTCTAATAAAGGTCTGTGTGGATTGATGGTAAGAGTGGTGAGGGCTAAAGCTGAGACCAATAACTGAGAAGTCAGAAGAATAGTTTTAATTGTATTTTAACACAACAATACAACGTTGTGCTGAGTTAGAAATATTGCTAGAAGAATCATTTGAGGGTAAAAAGAATTTACTGCTCACTGTTTGGCAGACTCTGATCAAAGAAAGTAAAAGCTGAATGATCTCCCGCCCCTTTTTATGAAGAGTATCCTTACCATGTATTTATTCCTGGCTGCCTGGCCACTTGGAAAACACTATTACAATGATTTCAGTATGCAGGTGAAAGAGAATATTTCTTGTTCCTATCTTTGCTAATGCCAACTTGTGCAAGCCAACTTGTATGATATATTGTTCACAAGAGTTTTAAGATTTGCTTGGAATTCTGTTCATATTTGTTATTAACTCCAGTCTTTAAGTTTCATATATTCTGTTCCTATATATATTTGTCTTCTTTTCATGGTTACTCATCTTTGTTTTAAACCAAGTTCCTGTTGCACAAGACTTCAGTCTCTCGTGTCTATATGGTAACGGCTGTTAAGCTGTTGGGTTTTTTTGTTTTTGATTTTTTTTTTGTCCACCAGCTACTTTTTAAATGTTTGTGAATGCTGACTAAGTGGAACAACTAGTTAATATCTTTAAATTGGCTGTGTGGGACTCTGTCTCTCTGTAGCGCCCTACACATCCCCCAGAAAACCCAAGATGTTTGGATACAAATTAAAAAACAGCTGGAAAAGAAATCCTGCATTTAAATTCACAATATAAGTTCAATAGGGAAAATTAAGTTTATTTTTCCTTAACTTTTTTATGTGTAGAAAATAACTTCATAGTTTTAGGCTGCCTATTTTGAGATGAGAATGAAGTGAAAAGCCCGTGTATTCTTTTTCAATCTTCTGAAAAATGATAATTTTACAGTTGTTAGAATGCATTTTCTTTCAAAGACATAATGACATGTTTTCCTCTTCTCTGTACTTAAAACATACTTTTATATGACTTGGTTGACAGTTTCTGAAGCTTAACCTTTTCAACATCATAAAATAAATGAAAGCTGTGAAGGATTTAAATTCAAAGTGCTTTACCAGTGCACTTATAATTTGATAAGCGCTGCTATCATTTTTCTAAAATGGCATTAGATTAAATCTTATTCATGCAGCAAATTCTTTTGAATAGTCTCACCTTTAAAAGTTGATGACATAAACTAGCTTGAAAATGTGATTGTGGTATTTAGGCGCCCTGTCTCTAGAGTCAATTATTTATGATGCATGATGAATATTTTGTATATTTCTTTACAAGACTCATTATGTTAGTATTGTCATTCTATAAACTAAACTTACAAGGACATAACATATTTCCCTCTCCATCATAAAATCTTGTCCTAGTAACTTAGCGCAATTTTGTTCAGGCATTCATGTCAGCAGCACATGAACATGATGTGAAATGAAATTGCTTCCAAAGCGTCTAAAATTGCTTGCTTGGCTTAAATTAATCACATTTCTGTCTGAGGTGTTTAAAAACCTTACAGAATCTCATCCTTTGAGCACAGGTTTGCTAATTTGATTCTACATTCCAAACTGATACATTTTGAGGCCCTGTAGGGCTGCTGTTGCTGATAATGTTTCTATGCAGGTGGCATGAACCACACTGTTCATTAATGTGGCATACATTTATAATGGATGTCCTCATATAATAGTTAAGGATGAAAAATCATTATTTTCCTGTTTAACTGTGTTGCCTCCTTGTCTAAGGGACCCAATGTGCATTCAGCGTTCAGACAGAAAAATATAGTATATTTATCTTCAGATGTTTAAATTGGGAAGAAGGCCAAATTACTAACCTTATCAATGTGATTATTTTTTAATCAAGACAAATAGAAAACTAGAGATTTACCACAACAGAGAAAAAAAAAGAAAGGACAGAAAGATCTGTATGATATTATCGAATGAGATAGAAATCACTTTGCGTTTGTAACACTTCGAATGAATTTCAGATACCTGAAAAATTGAATTGTTTCTTTCTAAATGAGGAACCAGAGCTGAGTTTCTAACTCCTGAACTGTATGTAGTTAACTCTCTAAGGTATTTCTAAACTTACAATGTTAGTTAAATGGACAACTTTTATTTTAACTTAATGTCAAAGATATTCTTGAAAGTACTTTATATAAAACCAGACTTTTGTAAGAAAAACTGTTCCTATTGATATCAAGTTGGTCAGAGTGAGCTCCAAACAGTGGATGTTGTTTTTTGCTCTAAAAATAAACATTGTTAATGGTCTTTCTCATTAGAGTTTGAGGACAATCTCACTGAAACAGTATTTTGTTAAAGTAAAAGTCCCCTAAGTGTGCTGCCTAGTAATAAAACTCCTAGAATCATCCATAAAGAAAGAGTCTATAAACTGAGAAATAAGATGCCAGGTCTCAGCTTTGGATTTTCCTTTTTCTACACTGGTTGCTCAAAGATCAGTGGATATTCTCTAGTATTCTTTCCGTAAAACAGGTTCTACTTGCTGTAATATCTAATATAAAACAAAGCTGACAGAAGTAAGCAATGTATTTTCCTTGGCTTTGCCTCACATATTGTTACCTATGGTATGTTCCATCACAGATTAACTTGATGTATTGTAAGCATCCTAAAGCAGCAGGAGTGTCAGATGTGCAGTTGTAGTTAGAGTCTTTTTTTTTTTTTTCTAAGTGATACTTACCAATGTAATTGGTAATTGGTAATACTTACCAATATGTAATTAATGAACTTTGCAGCTTTGTGGGTAGAATTAAACTTTGACATACATTTTTTTAGAGGGGAAAAGAAACCTTTTTTTTTGAGATTTTTTTATAATCTAAACGTCAATTTTGCATGTAATGTATTATTCCTCAATACATTTCTGTAATTTTGATGGGTATGCTTATCAATAATTAATATTTTTTTCATAGTCAAAGGGAGAACATGCTCTGAATAATGCAACTACTTTGCACACACGTCCATATACAAACATATGTTTCAAAATCATGGACGAAATCTGTCGTATTTGAGGTCAGACTTAGTCTCTAATGCACATTTTCTCACTATAATCAATGAAAGACATCACTGATTTCAACAGCAATGTAGGGGTGACAAGTTACCTCTAACAGCTAACTCTTCCTTGTTTCTCCAGTATGCTGTGTTCTTTTGCATGAAGCAACCAGCTTTCCACTTCTTACTTTATAATGTCATTCACCACATATCATGGCAAGAAGACTTTTTCTGTTAAGCAATATCCAGTCTCTTCTTATGTGCTCTACAGGGATTTCGTTAATTTGAATGAGCCCATTATTATGCAGTTATCTTCATTTGTTCAGTATGCTACTAAACTAGCAGTTCCTCTGAGAGGGTAAGGAAAATGTTGCTTATGTTTTATGGCTTTTATTACTTTTTATGTAATCTGTTCTACACAATATCTTTTTAAAAATTCATTCCTGTTGATCTTGCAAAGGTGATTTAGCACCATACATTTTGATGACTGTGGTACTGTCTGGTATTTTTTCAGTAAGTAGTTATTCTGTAGCCTGCACTGACTTTGACCTGCTTTGACCCCAGTATCTACAGAGAATGAATTGAGAAAATTCTCTGTGAGTAAATCTGCACTTGGCTTACTATACTCACTTCTCAGATTTGAGAAGCTGTTTTGAAGCCCTATGAAGTGATGTCTTCAGAAGAGGTATTCTGGGAAAAATATAGGGATGCTGCATGGTTGTATAGAGATGGGGTCAGGAAGTCTAAGGTGCAGTTAGAGCTGAACTTGGCAAGGATTTCTACAGTTACGTCAGCAAGAAAAGGAAGGTCCAAGTGCCCCCTGATGAGCAAGACTGGCAAACTGGTACCAAGGGCTGAGGGGAAGGCTGAGTACTCAACCACTTTTTTGCCTCAGTCTTCACTGGCAGCTCTCCCATTTTTTTTTTCTCAACAACTAGCTTTTGTATGATATAATGAAGATTTTGTTCTGCTCTTGGATACAGGTCTTCTGTTTTTGTTCTAGTCAGTCAGAATTTTAATCAGCTCATTAGAATGCCTATTACTAGAATGCATACTATGAATGTTGGAAATATTTTTTATTAAAATGACTCAAACAAATTTAAATGTCCAAATTTTGTTCTATATGACTTTTTTTTGTTGTTGAAAAATCTGGATTACATTGAACTATCTTTTAGCTTTTCCAGTGATAAAACAATTTTAGCATATTAGAAACGGTTTGTGTTGTGAAAGTTGTCTAGACAACCTTTGATGTCTTCTGAACAACTTGGAACTTACCATTATGGTCCCCTAAGACATGATGTAAGCTCACTAGAGTGTATGAAAAAACTATACAGTATGTTTATGTGGGTTTTGAAGAAAAAAATACTTGAAGAAGCTTTTTTTTTTTCAAATCTTTTAATTAATTCTTGATTACACCATCTTGTAGAACTCTATTTTGTATGTGATGTGGATGTTAGTACATCAGTGGACCATTGTCACAGGCTTTGTAACATTAGGCCTCTGCCTTCCTTAACTGACAACTGGACTTTCAATGGATTAATGCCACTTTCTCTTCTATGGCTGTCTTCCATGGGGTGCTTCATATTGTAGTTTTGAGGCCAACTCTCTAAAATTCCTCTTTTTTGCATTTCATGGTCTGCTTCTCATCATGTAAAGTTTTGGAAGTCATTGTCCTATTATTAAAGCACATTTCCCAGTTTGTTATTATGGGTCAAAAGCATTCCTTTTGGTTAAAATTAATGAATAGGTGACGTTTTCCAGGAGACTTGTCCATATAAGCATCCTTCTGTGTTTAGCATGATCTGCATGATTAATTTTAGATTGCCTGCAAGATACAGAAATGCCGCCTCAGACACCTGTTGGCTTTTAGGGTTTTTTTAGTGTGTAGATATTCTTCAAGAAAAATGTTCACTTTAGCAAACTGCAAGCCCTTTTTAGTCATCTTGATCTTCATTTTTGAGAATCTTCATCTTCTCAGAAATAAATGAATTTCACAGACTTGTATGAATTTAACCACATCTTCCAGAATTTCTATATGATCCTAAGATGGGAACACTAGCTTTCCACAAGCTAGTGCTTTAGAAGCTCTGCTAGGATTTTATGTTAAATATGTAGCAAATAACAAAGCTAAAAACTGGTAAGGTTTTTTTGACTGCATTTGAACAGAACAGCTTTTGTAAAATGAAACAAGTTGTCAGTTGTGTACAGCATTGCTTTTGAAGAAAGGTAGTATTTCTGTCAAAATGACTTCGGGGTTTTGAGTTTGTTTTTCCTGTTGTTGCGAACTTTTATGGGGTGCTGGTGGGTTTTGGAGGGTGGGGGTTGTGAGTTTTTGTTGAGTTGTGGTTTTCTGTTGGGTTGGTTTGGTTTTTTTGTTCAGCTTTTTTGGTTTGTTTTTAACTTACTAATGCTTGTACGCTAGTATCCATGTCAGAGTAACTGATTTCCACTGCTAAGAATAAGAGGAGAATCAAAGCTACCTAAACAAAAATTTATAAGTTTCTTTTCAGATATTCTAATAGCATTTTAGATTGTAATACTATTTCTCAGTCATATTTAATTGTAAGACATAGCTTCTCATTTACTGGACCGTAGCTGCGAGTGATTAATGTGCAAGAATGGGAAGAAGGTGTGGATAAATGCCACAGCTAAAGAATGTTTCACAGTCTGCTTCTACTCTTCTATCAACTTATGGTGCTTTCTTTTATACAATTAAAACAATTCTATGATTTTCAGATGCAAGAAACTTTCTACATTGTGAAATTTATTCTGCTGAGAAGAATTTTTGCACGTTCTCTCCAGCTGAAGCAAACTGTTTAAGGTACATTTGTGCAGATCTATAAATTACCTTCTCACCATCATGTTGTTTTGTTAATGCCATTTATTTTTCCTACTGTGCTGATTAGCATTCATTTAGAAAAAACAAGAGAGAAATTATGTAATTAAATATGCACAAATTTAACAACAACAAAAAGTCTTCATCTTAGGAGGATTTTTTTCCTGAAACTTATCTGAAAAGTAGGTAAATGAAAAGAGCAGCCTTTCCTGCAGTAATTTACAGAGAACTGTATGGGTAACAATTCTACCTATGTAATGAAACCTATAATTTTCTCTACCGCTACTAACCAGAAATAAAATTGACTAAATGACACTTAAAATCAGTTCACAAATATGAACACCAAATAGCAGATAAATGGTCAATAACCTAAAATGAAAGTGGATAATGCTGTATGTGCCTTTCCAAAAGAACTGTAGTTTTTTGAACAGCTAATAACCTCTTTTTTTTTAATTGTAAGAAGTAAGACCACCACCAAAAAAAAAAAAATCATGGCTTTTGATACTCTCCTACTGTACTTCCTGAGGACAATTAGAAATAGTACATGATTAAATTTGAATTAAATTTCAAATTGATTGGACAGGAACAAGAATATCTATCAACAAATCGATTTTGGCTGGCTCCCATTTGATTTTAATAAAGCAGTGTTTCAGTTGGTTGGCTGAAATTGAATAGCAGTAAGAGAATGGGAGAGAAGGTGGGTTCCCTGGTCATTCCTTAATATGTTTTACATTGTCCATTTATTTGCATTGATTTGTTTTCTCCTGTGTATGTACTGTTTAGAGACTAGGGCATATCAACTCATACCCATCAAAAAGCATTTTGGGCATAATTATCATTTGCATGTCTACTACAATCTAAGAATTTTAAAAAATATTTCTAGGATATTATTCTACAAATTATCCTACTATTCCAGGCTAAAAATATTAATACTGAAATAACTTTAAATTAGTTATATAAGCATTACTAAAATTAAAATACAAATATACGAAATAAATTCAGTATTATTAGGAATTCAAATAGTGTGTTTCTCATCTGGTGGAAGTATGAAGCATATTTTGAAGGTAGTCTATCTTCTAAAATAACGGACAGTTTATCTTCTTCTCTTTAGCATAAAATCATGTATTATTTCTGAAAACCTGAATTCTACCTCTGTCTAACAACCTTTCTCTCCATAAGGTGGAGAATATAATACCTCTCTCGTGATTTTCTACTTTACATTGCTGCAAAGCCTGATGTTATTCGTTTCCAGCTCAGAGCCAACACCTGCAGAGAGGGCCTGAATCTCTGTAAGGTTATTTTAGTTCACATGCCACTTAAATCAGCTACTCAGGAGCAAACACCATAGTTAATGATTTAGTTAATGAATTTATATCTAAGTGCCTAACATTAATTCATGCATTGATAGTGCAATATTTTTTCAGACCATAAGCCTATGTTTGCAAAGCTTTATCTGCCAGTTTCTTTGGCAAAGCTCTGACTTTTATGAGTCCTCCTAAGTCTTAACTGAACTGAAAGAAATGCTGTATGTATAGCTACTAGATATAGCAAGGATATTCAGTTTGTTGTCTGCAAACTCCTGTGGGACAGTAGACTACTTTTAAGAAATTCAGAGAAGTAAATAACAAAAATAATCTTAGATATGCTTAATGTCAATCTATATTGGAAATAACCTATAAAAGGGAAAATGATTGGGCGATAAAATAGGGGAAGGTAGTGCACACTTAAACAATACAAAGATTTTTAAAAGCACTGCATTTATCTGATGTATTGTGCAAGTTGTTCCTTTTGGTGCAGAGAATTCTAAACGTCTAGAAGTCTGCTTGAAATTCTGAAGGATCAGAATAATTCCCTATGATGTGCGAATTTCTACTTTTGGGTTTTTGGTTTTGGTTTTGTTACTTTTTTAATTAAGAAACACCTTCTCTCACTTAGACTTGGTAAGGTTATGCCTGAATGCTGACAATGCTTTACCAAGTTTTACTGATAGAAAAAATAGCCATGTAAAGGGGTGTGAACTACATAAGATTTCACTTCTATTTATTTAAAGATAGTTGTTTGAGTACTCTAGAAAAACAGTTGTAGTTTGGCACAGCAGTTGGCACCTATTTTTTCCAGTTGTTTTATTCCTGGTTGCATTAGTTATATCTGAGGTTACCAAGTGTTTTATTTCCTGTTCCTCCACAATGTCAAAGTGTTTTTTGTGGTGTGTGGTTTCTTTTTTTAATAGTGCCTGCCTTCTTTAGCAGGGACTAATGTCTTCCCTTTATTTGGCCTGGAGAGAGAGTGCTTGGGTGAAAAATGAGTTTTGATGATGGTGCAGGAGCCTTATGTAGCTAAAAGCAATATGTAAATCATTAAATTTCCTGTATTTCTGGATTTTATATTCCTAGCTCTTTTACTCTTTAGTTCAACATGTCTAAATAATAACATGCTTCAATAAAGCTTCCTTTTAAACATCCAGTGGATGTTTACCTATAGCAAGATATAGTAAACCCATGCTTTCACCTAAACAAAAAAGTTGTGGCCTATATAAAACAGAAATAGTAGTTACAGTACTGTTAGTAGTATAAAACAGAAAAAGTAGTTGCTTAAGCATTAAATTATCACAAACTTTTTGGCAACGTGCAGCTGGACTATTTGTGTGTGGTTTTTATTTTGTCCATTTATTACTAGTTTACATAGTCTTAAGATATTACATGCTTGCTGAATGTGAAGAATATTCCCCGTTCGCAGGATAAATGAAATACCCAAAAAGCTCAGGTACCTCAATAACACAGTCTCAGAATGACATTCTGAAAAACGTAGAGTTGTTACCATATAAGAATTCATGGACAAGTTTTCAGTTGCTATTGAACATCTTTGCTTCATTTTTCTCTTTTCTCTCCTAGCTGGCAAGAACCTATTCATCATCACAGACAAAGAATGACATTTTTCCAAATACTTGGTATAACTGGGGAGAAATTACTCTTTTGCTTTACTGAGTATGTCATACAAGATTTGTCCTTTACTGTAAAGCATTTTAAAGGCTATTTTTTATTCCTCAAAATGCTGTTGCATGGTTCACTGTAGTTCACACACATTCTGTGTGTGTAGACTAGGTTTCTTCAAGTATGGTACCTGAATGTATTTCTAAGATTCCCTTTGTGCCTTGACTTTGAGTATTCACCTGAATCATACTGTGTATTTGGTGAATTTTTTTTTAGGTAGCTTTTAATCATTTGCAATTTCAACATTCTCAACGAGTAGTATGTTTTAATAGAGGTATGCCTAGTATAGCATATTCATTCATTTTTTTTCTCTTCATATTTTATTATATTCTGTGCACTAGTACGTATTTAAAGACTGTTTAGATCTGTAGGATGTTAATCTTTATGGTATTTGGGGATGTTTTTTAAATTTTTTTTTTTATTTTGCACTGCACAAATACTTAATAATTATTTCCCTATGCCTTAAAAAAAAAAAATCTCATCTGAGGGTTATTTCACAGTTCATGCTTAATTAGACAATTCACAATATGTTGCAAAATAATTTTATTTCCTACTTCCCTTTGACTGTCTCCAGGTACTGATTGCCCAGTCAGAGTAACTGAGGGAAGCAACATTTATTTATAATAAATCTTGTAAAAGTCATCCTTTTTCTCTATTAAGTGTTCGTTTATTGCAATTTACATGATTGACTGTAGTCAGGTATAATATCTATTCAACAAATAGCAGTAGGGTTGAAAAGCTTTCAGACACCAATTATTTGGATACTCTCTTTGAATGTTTATAATGTGTTTTGGCTCACTTACATACTACGTCTTTGCTCTATGAATGAAAGTTTTTTTTAAAAGAGGGACAGCAAAGAATGAATAGTAAATTGTTTTGTGTGTTTAGTTACTAATGTCACTTCAAATATACAAAGAGGAAATGCTAAAGTGAGTGTTCACACTGTCTAACTTCAGGCATTCAGGTAATATGTGTGTTCAGAACTGCTCTGAATATTGTCAGATAAGATGGAGAAACAATTTTTATTGGAACTAGTAAGCATTTCTACTAAGCACAGAAAAGGAGAAAATGCAGAGCCTCTACAATGACCCTGAAGAGAAAAG
>JAOXJM010000002.1:22959361-22984636 GCA_026413425.1 Tringa solitaria
TCTCGTCCATCAGCACCCCCAAGTCCCTTTCCTCAGGGCTGCTCTCTAATACCTCATCCCCCAGTCTGTATTGATTGCAAGGATTGTTCTGGCTCAGGTCAAAGGAAAGCAGATGAACTATACATTAGAGGCAGAGTACTGGCTGTTTGATCAGTTCCATCATGGCATTCATATGCTTTGTTAATAGCCAGATTTTTTTTTGTGTACAGAGCACTTAAGCAATCACTGTTGTCTTCTTCAAGATGGGTCTTTTTGCTGTTGAATAACATGTGTGTGTTTATTTTTAACATCTGTACTTACCTTATTTCCAGTAATGACCAACTGCCCTAATGTGACCATTATAGAATATGCTCTACATTTATGTAGCAAAGTAAGAAAAAATACATTTCATACTTGGGTGTTAACCTTAAAGAATTTTGGAGTCCTCACTGATACTGTGAGATACAGAAAGCTCAGAGGTGTCCTTTTTAAATATTAATGTTTTGTTCTTTCACACTAGAAATGTTTCATTCGTGTGTGTGTTGTATCTTCCATGTAAGTTGTTTTGTTTATTTACAGGTAGAGAAAAAAAAACCCCACTGATTAATAATGAAGTCACCAGTTACTGGTGCACAGAGAAAATTAATCATTTACACTGTCTAGATTATCCTCAAGGTTTGCTTTGGGAAAGATAATTTGAAGTTTCCTGGTCTATGTAAGTCAGGAAAGTGCTCATACTTTAGTGAGTTGAACAGCGGGTCAAAGTTTGACGGGTTGTCCTTTTGTATGGCTGTTTCTTTGAGCTGATCCTGTTTGCTTACAAACAGGATTTTTCCCTGAACAAAGCAATGGAGTACTCACTGCTTGGCCCAAGTCACTGTCAGCCCACTACCCCAAAGGCTCTCTCCTTTTCTAAGCTTTTTTTCAAGGCTCCGGGGGGCAAATTCAAAAGACACCTGCCTACATTCACTCTTATTTCTTCCTAGACTTGCTGGAGAGGTGTGTTGAGGAGGTTAGTGATACCTAAATCTGCACATAAAAGTTAAAAAATAAAAAGGTTTTCTCCTGTATAGGAATGTCTTTTTGATTTAGCAGGTCTTTGGAGTACTTGAATGATAGCTAGATATACCAGTTTCAGCTCCCAAAACATAAATAATTCTTATGAGCATCTTAAAGGAAGGTGTACATCTGAAAATGTGAGGTGGGTATTCTGTAAATCAATTAAAAATGAATAAAATTGAAATTAATGAATTAATATTTATTAATTAATAGTAAAAATGGAAAAAGAAAAATCTGAATATTTATATCTGAGATTTATCACTTTAATAACAGCATGTATATTTATATCTGAGATTTATCACTCTGTCACCAGCTTTGTTTATTGTGCTCAACAGCTGGTCAAGATTTTGGGGGTTGTAGGCTATTCCCACTAGAAGGAGAAACTGTTAATAGAGAATGATCTTTTTGTAGCGCAGTCCTGTTTTTAAAAAGCAATATTAAACCCACTCTGTTTCCTTGAGCATAGCAGAAATTATACACATTGAAAAAGATTCTTTTATCAGATATTCAGCCCCTGTCAGTCTGTGCCAGCAGTCCAAAGCCTGTCTAGGTTTTCTCCTTGGCATTAATTTGGCAGTAATTTGACATTAGCTCTTTCTACATATTGGCTGTTTCTGCATGTTTACGTATGTCCTACATACATAGCCCCCATTGGTTTCACATGTATTTATTTCCTGCTTAAAACAGCAAAACCACTGCACCCACTTAATTCACATTCTGAGCTGGCTCTTTCAAACTTTTGTTTTTTACAGAGATACGTAATTGTGTTTGGAGTTAAGAGACTACAGTCATTCCAGCCACTTTTTTTAGAGTGGAAAACAGGCAGAGAAACGCAAAAGGGCTTCTACCTTCAACACCTCTTCTGAAAATCTGAGTGTTTGCTTAACCCTGCTGTGAAGAAACTGCAAATCCAGCACACCGCCACTTTAATGGTATCTGAAGAAACCAGAAGGGCGGGCAGCAGAGCCCCGTGCCGAGGCCAGCACAGCCGGGAAGCAGCCGCTTGTTGCAGAGCGAGCTCCCGGGCACGGCGGCGGCCTGCGGCGCGGAGACGCCTGGATCCGGCACTCCCAAGGGCCCCGACCCCCCCGAGTTGGACACTTTCGTGCAAATGAGCCCTGTCCTGCAAATGCGGCCAGAGGGATGCCCAGCTGCCCTTCTGCCATCAGGGATTCTCGCACCCCCTCCCAGCCTGGCACCCCGCTCCCTGCCGCGGGGCCTTGGCGCCTCTCCTCGGTCACCCCCGCCCCGCCCGCCGAGCGAGGTCCCGCTGCCCGCGCGCTGAGCGGGGCGGCCGGGGCCAGCCGGCTCCCCTGAGGAGACCCCATCCCTCAGACCCGGCGGGGCGCCGGCGGCCCCCCCCTCCGGCTCTGCGCCGGCGGAACACTGAGGGGGAGGGAATTGGGGAGGACGCGGAACTCCGGTAGAAGGGACGCTGCCCTGGGGCCTGCCTCCCCCCAGCCCCCGCTGCCCCCCGCCTTGCCTGCTCTGGTCACTGGGGCTGATGAGTTAATGACGATGCGGCCGCCGTTACATGCATTTCTGTGCCGCCGGCTCCCGGCGCGGCGCGGCGCAGCAGGTGGGGGAGTGTGGAGAGCGCCGTCCCCTCCGCTCCGGCGCCGAGCCGAAGCCGCGGCCACCAGCGTTCCCCATGGCTCCGGAGGAGGTAACGGGAGCCGGAACTCGCTCCCGCTTTCCCCAGACGTGAGGAGAGGGGCCAGGGCGGCGGGGGCGCGGAGGGGCAGGGCAGCTGGGGCTCGTCGGACGGGGGTGGGGGAACGGGCGTGTTGGCGCGGGGCCGGGCGGGGGGGGGACACCTCCCGTCCCCGAGGTTGGCCCCCAGACCCTGCCCCTGGGTTAAAGATCGCTCTCTGGACGTGCCCGCGCGGGAGCCGGGGTCACTGTCGCCGCCGCTGACGCTGTCAGGAGCGCTGTGGGTTCAGCAGTAACGAGAGCGAACCCCCTCCCTCCGCCGGGCACCCCATCCCTGAGAGAAATTAAACGCTGATAATCCATTAGCTTCATATTCCCCGCTTACGCGAGAGCGACGAAGACTTGCTAATTAATTTACATCGGAGGGAATGATCTCGGAAGGAAGGAAAAAACACCCCGTCGCACCTGCTCCAGTGAGACCTGGCGTCTGAGTCTGGGGGAGAGCTATAAATCATGTAGAGTGTTCGCGGCGGAGCCGGCTTCTGAGGGCTGTAGGATAATGTGTCCATATGCTGAATTTATGTTTCCCAC
The DNA here is from genome assembly GCA_026413425.1 of Tringa solitaria. Taxonomy (NCBI): domain Eukaryota; kingdom Metazoa; phylum Chordata; class Aves; order Charadriiformes; family Scolopacidae; genus Tringa; species Tringa solitaria. The sequence goes on from JAOXJM010000002.1 coordinate 22,962,644, forward strand.
TAGGAAAAGACTGAAACTCAGGTCAGATATAAACTACATAATTTCATTTAAAACTAAACTGTAGTTATTTATTGTAATTCTAGAAGGGATTTTTCTTCTCTCCTGATTAAATACAAAGAACTATTGGAGGATGGAGTAATGATTTACACGTTATAGCCTGAAATCTCTTGTAGAGTTGGAAGTGATTGACAGTATAAGGATGCTTTAGATTCACATATGTCCTCTTGGTTTTGCTCCACATGGAAAGACTGAAAATAATGAGGCTGTTAAATTTTACTTTCAGTTTTTAGCCTTTACAAAACCATATTTTCCTGAGATACAGAATGGAGAAAACTTGGGCTAGGGAGATCACAACTTCCATTGAAAAGGTTGACTTTCTCAGCTACAGCAACTAAAATCTGTGTGATGTCTGCTTTGAGTATTTCCATCCTTTGAAAACAAAACCAAAAAACAACTCAAAAACTGTGATTAGCTACTTCCAGGAATTTCTCTGACTTTCTCTACTCTCTCTAAGGCAATACTGTAATAGATCTTGGCACTTGCCTGTTAAATGAGCTGAACTGGGGAGAACTACTATTCAGTAAGATGTTTGTGTTTAGGAATATTTATTCCTGTGGCAGGTATATCTTCATAAAATAGGAAATGAGGTTTTTAGGCTGATATGATCATGGTTTCATACTGTAGCAATGATTAATACTTTATTACATCAGTGATTTTTCATATATTTGACTAGTTTTGTTGCTGGCAAAATGAGACTGAAGTTTTATCATTTCAGATGGAAATAATTTAGATTGGGGTTAATTGCTTTGGTAGCCTGACATATTTTTGATAATATTGTAAGTGACAAATATTAACTGCTTTTGTTCCACTTATATTGCTTTCTGATTAAAAAGATGTTTTGTGTTATAGATGGAGACTGTATTGCATTAAGTTGTGTCATCACAATGAGGGAATTAAGGAGCTTGTGTTCTTGAACAGCACATGTGATTTGCAGGTTTCATAAACTCTGAGATTATTGTAAAAGTGTGTGTATGTGTGAGGCAAAAGAGGGCTATACCAGTAAAATAAACTAATAATAACCCAGAAATCTATGAGGTGAGCAAGAACATATGAGATAGGCTAACCACTCATTACAGTTACATTGAAAACAAGTGTTTATGCAGTAGTTTTTGTATCACTGTTCTAAAACAACAAAATAAGGGAGCCAAAAATAAGCACAAGCCAGAAATAAAAAGATGAAAATTTAAAAGGAGGCTAGTCAGAGGGGAAGAAATATTTTGAAATGGAGTCTTTATGTCAAATTCAAGACTGCATGTCACTGTTGAACTAAATCATACTCATATACAGCAGTTTATAACATTTAAGGCCTTGGTCTAGTCTGTAACAAACCAATTAAAAGAGATTCGGTTGTTGAGGATTCGGTTTATTACAGAAAAAGAGATGGTAGAGGTAAAATGACAGTCAATAAAGGTCGACTTTGTTGGCTTTATCTTTGAACTTGGAACACGAGAGCAGTTTGTTTTCTTCCCTGAATCTTATGTCTCTAACTGGAAATGCTATCATGAACAAAAGTCCCCTAAGTGGCCACAGTATTAAGTGGGGGGCATTTATTGGTTAAGATAGCACTGCAATAGAAACATTTTTTCTGTTTAAGTGGCATTGTTCTGGCCTGTGCTTTGGTTATGTAGATCATATGTGGATAATATGAAGTTCTGAAAAATTAGGGGTTTGAAAAATTTCTGTCATTACTTATGTTTCAGTCCAGTGTACATTTTTAAGTGAAATTTCTGTTTGGCTGCCAAAGTGTGGATCAAGTTACACTGGAAAAGCATTTCTTCTTTTCTAACCTGAAATGAAAAAAATCATTTGTCAGCCAGAAGGATTCAGGGAAATGTCCTTACAGTCACCAGACTTTATTGTGTGTACAATAATGACTTGTTTGTGTTGGATACAATGGATTGTGGGCTTGGTGACTTCAGTGAATGACAGACCCGCCTACCTTTTCAACATTTGCAACAGATTGAGCATGCTTTTTCTGTCAGGAAACGGTAGTGCTGCATGCTTCTTGAGGGACATAGCTTGGAAAGGAGCTGGCTGGAGAAGAGTTAGCTGTCTGCAACATTGCTTAATGTTCCTTAATGCTATACAAATAACTATGTGGGAACCGGTCTGTACCTGTAGTCGTGTGAATGCGCCCTCTCAGTTTTCTGTATCTGTTTTTGAGTTACACGCTGCCATAAGCGAACTTTTGAACAGGTTGTTTAATGATTAACGTAATAGTAGTATGTTAGCATGGGTGCAGGTAGCTGCATGTCCTAACAGAAGCTTAAGTTTTTGGGTAGCAACATCAATATAGAAAGGACAGTGTCAGCAGTATGCGTATATGTATAGAGTACAATCAAATTCCTTTTTTGGCTGTTTATATAGTAAGCAGGAATCCATTAAACTGGCAAGGAGGAAAAATATTTAATAAAGACCTGAAAAGGCAATATCATTATAGTATGTTTGCAATGCACTGCTTTGTTTAGTTGCTGATTAAATCTTTTGATCTCAAGGAGAGCTGCTAGCCATCTGCTTTGATGCAATATTCTGTAAAAACATGGAAGTTAGAGAGGTAGGTGTTTAAGTCTTATGACCAGTTTCTCTTAAAGATAAAAAAATTACATGTAGTCCTTTCATAGTTGCAGTTTAACTTTATTGGGAGTAATGGGAGCAAAAAGACTGGGAAGGGAGGGAACGGAATAGGGAGCAGTGCTTCACTGAAGTAATTCAGGGCTGAAGAAAATGCCTTTCTGAATTAGGCAACAATTGTATCTAATGCCAGTCATCAAGTCACCACAGTCTGCCTTAAAGCCAGTTAAGTACTTTACCCTGTTGCTCTTTCTGGAAAGATGTTCAAAAACCTCTCTCCTGATACTTAGAACTTTATTTGATCTTCCAGCCTAAATATATTCTTTGATTCCTAATTTTTAATATCTTAATGTTGTTATTTAAAAACAACTTCCTTGGTGTGTAGCCCTCCATAAATTATAAACGTTGCTCATGTGCCTTCCCCAGCTTTTATGTGCTAGGATCAAACAAGCAGAGCAAGCACCTTTTAGACTGTCTAGTAAAACAGAATAGGAAGATACAGAATTTAGCAACCTGATTCTCCCGAATTCTGAATGTATCTCATCTGCATCAAATACCTTGTACCTGAACTGTTTCCTCAAAGTCTTGAATAATAGGTCTACTGAAAATACTTCATCAGGTATTGGTGAAGACGAGGTTTGTTTTGCGGGTATGCCAGGCTGGCTTCCTCTTCCTGCAGTAAATTAGACATGGGGGTGTGATATCTCTTTTCCTGTTGCTCTTGAATGATAAGATACCGTGTCATCACAGAAAGTCTGCTATTTGTAATCATGTGGCTCTGAAGAGTTGCTAAATGTTTTCCCATTTCTAATATGCCTGTCCCAACGGTCCTCCAATGTCTTCTGTAAGTTATCAAGAGTATCAAAAGAGCTTCCTGTGACCTGTTTTTATCAAAACACCTCTACTTTTTTGCCAGGTCCACAGACATGAAATAAGATGAGTGTGAAGAAGGATTTTAAATAAGTCCATTCAATATGTCACTGTTAATCAGTTTTATATTTTATATATCTTTATATTTTCCAACTCGGTAAATAATTGCTTGGTGTTACCATATCAAATTCTTTACTGAAATCTGGAGAGATTGGACTCTGGATTTCCTTTTAAAAATTTAAGCTATTAAAAGTTAGTTTATTTGTTCCAGACTAATATGTCTTTTTAAAGTTATATTGAAATTACCCTGTTCGGTTGCTGTTATTTTCGTCATTTGTCCTCCTTATTGTTAATTACCTTTTAATTGAGAAAAAAGAAAACCCCAACTTTTCCTACGTTGAAGTCAGGATAACAATTGTCTATGTCACTTGCTTCTCTCTTCTTCCACCTAAGCACCACATTTTCTGCTCTCCAATTTAATCTAGATTTTTTTTTTTTACTACTCACTGTTTAAAAGGAGTGATGCCCTGCATATTTCTGCTGATGATACTAGGTCCTTTGTGAATTCCCTACCCTGTGGTCAATACATTAATAAACCAGGGAGGAAGCATAATTTAATAGCTCAAAAACCATTGTGCCTTAGTTGTTTAGAACAGTGGGTGATCCAAATATTTTTTTTTAATACTTGGTTTAATTTCCTAGGTCAGCTTTGTGTCCCTACTGATTCTTTCTTTCCCCATTCCCTCCTTACAATGAATGTCCATTCTGTTCAGCTGCTCAGATGGTGTTCTCTTGAGGCTTATTAAAAAAAATGGGATAGAGGTGGAATACAGTTGAATTTTCATGATGATGTGGGTAACACTTGAAAATTGAGTCATTGAATTACTACTGAAAATGTACTATAGAAGTGGAAAGTAGTGACTGTGCATAATTTAAAATTTACTTGGGTTAGCAGGTTCCTATTTTCAATACAGACCTTATTTCTACTGGTATCTGTGAAACAAGTGACAGTTACTAGAGCTTTATCAGTCTTCCTGCTGCCTACAAAGTTTTTAATGGAAACTCTGGAACTGACCAGCGTCTCTTGCTAGCGTTGCTGCAGGGCTGCATCTGTAGTTTCAAAAAGCCACTACCCTTTCATGGTTATTTAGATATTTAGCTGTTCTAATTATTAATATAAGGATCTAGTCTCTTCAAATATTGAAGAAATTTCTAAAGGGAAAAAAATGCAGTTAATCCTGCTTGCCTAAAACTAACAAATAGATTAGGAAGTTTTTAAGCCTAGAGAAGAAAGATAAGCCCTTCATATTAATGAAATAGATGTTTCTAACTGCAATGTCAAGTGGAAAAGCTACTAAAAGGACATATGGGCTGCAATGGCTTGAATAACTTGAGCTGAAATAAGAATATGGGTATGTTTCATTAATTAATTGAAAGCGTGGTTTTGAAACAACTTTATTGTTTAAAGGTTTAATTTATTTTTTAAATTTTTTTTAATTTTGCATTAATCTTATTTTTATGGCATTTTGACATTGCAACTTTTGTTTTTAAACCTTTCACTAGTGTTGTTTTTTCTTAATCCCTAAAGTGTAACAAGATTTCCATGGAAATATGATGATGTAGTATTACTGTTACTTCATTGCAGGTAAGAAAGCAGAGTATGTCATATAAGTGATAAAGTGAAAATTCAGGCTAGGACATTAACATTATCGTGCTAAATAACAGTAGTTTGCCTTTATATATATAATGGAGCTGCTTACACAAAAGATCAAAAGGATAGAGAACCACAGAGCCACAGAATTTGAGAAGATGGAGAGGACATCTGGAAATCATCTAGTCTGGTCCACCTGCTCAGAATAGGGTCACCTAGAGCATGTTGCCAAGGGCTATCTTCAGTTGGGTTTTTAGTATCTCCAAAGATAGGTACTTTACAGCCTCATTTGGCAACTCTTTTAGTGTTGGACAACCCTCAAGTGAAAAATGCTTTTTCTTGTGTTCAAGTGGAATTTCTTGTATTTCTGCCTCTTGCCCTTTCACTGGATGCTGCTGAGGAGAGTCTGTGTCTTCTATTCTCCCTCCCATCCGGTATTTATACATACTAATAAGATCCTTCCTGAGTCTTTTCCAGGCTAAACAATCCTAGTTCTTTCAGGCTCTCTTCATATGACAGATCCCCATATCATCTCTGTGGCCCTTTTATGGATGCACGGCAGTGTGTTCATGTTCTTCTTGTACTGGGGAGCCCGGAACTGGACACAGTCCTCCAGGTATGACCTCAGTGCTTCTGAGGGGGAGGGTCACCTCTCTCAGCCTCCTGGCAGTGCTTTTCCTAATGCAGCTCAGGAGAGTGTTGTTTCATTGCCACAAGGGCACTTTGCTGGCTCAAGTTCAACTTCTTGTCTACCAGGACAACCCCTACCCCCACCCCACCCTTTTCTGCCTAGTTGCTTTCCATCTGTTTGGTCTCTAGCCTTTTACTAGTGCACAGGGTCATTAACCTCTGCGTGAGGACGGTGCATTTCCTTTTGCTGAACTTCATTTCTCCAGTCTGTTGAGGTCACTCTGAATGGCAGCACAACTACTGCCGATTTTGTATGGTCTGCCAAATTGCTGAGGGTGCGCTCAGTTCCATTATTCAGGTTATTAATGAAAATGTTAAACAGCATTGCCCCCAATATTAGCCCTTTGGGGTGTGTCTCGCCTCCAGCTGAGTTTTGTGGCACTGATCACAGTCCTCTGAGCCCAGCAGTTCCCCTAGTTTTCATTTCACATCACTTCAGTAATACTTCATCAGTAATAATGTAGATTACTATAGCTGTGTGGTCAGGATAATTAACAGATAAAAATGTATTTTCACCATCTTTCCTTGTTCTGATTTATTAGCACTGGCACATGTGTGTATGCACTAACTGACAGCTGTCATTTTGCCCATGTTTTAGTGTGTGAGTTTGAATTACCCATACTGTATGTTTGACACAGGAAAGATAATGTTAGTTTATATGTCACACACATGCAACATTTTTTTGCATTAAATTTATTTTCCCTCCTCATTTTTAAGGGAGAAGGACCCTCTGGGCTTGATATAGTTATGGAGATCTTTAAATATGTAGTCTTGAAATTGATTGTGAAGTGGGGGTGAATTAATCAGGCTATGGCTGAAGTTCGTGAAGCCTAAATGGGCTTTCATTGGTCTTGGTCTAGGTCTTGGTCTAGGTCTTGGTCTAGGTCTTGGTCTTGGTCTTGGTCTTGGTCTAGGTCTAGGACCAAGCTGTTTTGTCTCAGGAAAATGTATTCAGTATTGCTTGAGCAGGGGGATTTTCTGTTGGCTTATCAAGTCACTGGTGCCTTTTTTAGATAAAAAGCTGTATTTTGTGTATATGCACAGAAGAGTGAGGGAAAGGAACCCTTTCATCAAATGAAGGCTTTCCATTTACAGAATACTGCAAAAGGTAGTACTTAAAATACTGAAACTGCTGATTCTCTTTTTTTTAATCCTTGAAATGAAGATATGGTGTCCTAGGGACACAGTGATGAGCTAACTATACTTTCAACTTAATACCTTGACACTGATTTTGAGAAGCAATCTAGTCTTTGCAATTTGATTCTGAATTCGCGTCCTGTAGGAACTCCATTAGAAAAAAGGAAGCATTTTATTTCTCTGTGAGATGCTGAAGCATCTCAGGATGCCTCCAGAATTTGGAGAGAAATGGCTATTGGCATCTAGGCTGCAGTGAACAGGTGGGAATCTAAAAAGTGCTTATGGGCACCTGTGCAAGTAAGCCACTCTAGCCTTTACCTTTATTTCCAAAATCAATATAAATACATACGCTCATCATCTGAATTTCAGAAAAATAGTTGCTTTTGTTTTTTCTTCCTTTTGTTGTTGTCTAAAATTTCCTGTTAAAGTGGTACATCTGTTATAACTTGGAAAGGCAGAGCAAATCCTTTTCAACCGGTGCTATAAAAAGTGCAGATATAGTTATTAGGTAAAATGTTACACATTAGTTGCATAACAATGGAGAAAAACTTTTGATTTTTTTTCCTCACTGTGATTCTTCAGGGTGCTAACCAACCATTTTCTGCACTACATTTAAGTCTCTGCAAGTAAAGTTTTACCTTTTTGTAATCTTAAAAAGTGTTTAAAGGGGAAAAAACTTTCTGGTTTTTTTGCAGGGATTGACCATAGATAATGTGTTCTAAGATTGCATTGTTTACAATGGAATTTTAGTGGATATCTGAAAAAAATTGAAAGCCCAAAAGCAAGACAATAGGGAGATAGATTGTATGCTGATAAATGGCAAAATATCAGTTAGTAGAGGTACTGGTTTTTAAGACATGAATGGGCAGAGTAATCCAAATATTGAGCATAACTTTTTAATTTCTGGATGGAGAGAAACTGGGCTACTTCTGTCCTTGCCATAATTTAGCATTTATACAGTGCTTACTAAATACAAAACTCTGTATGGATATTAATGATCTTCATTACACCCTCTGAAGGAGGTAGGTGATCTACAAATGAACAGTACAGGGCAAATATATTTTTGACCTAGAAATCAGATAGGAGTTTGAATTTTGGTACAAATATTTTTGAAGTGTGTGAAGGGCAGACTGTATCCCTCAGTATCCCAAAACAGCTCTTACAAGATATGCTTTTATTTAAAGGAATAAAGATAGAGGGTTTCATTCTGAACACTTGAATAACATCATGTCTCTTTGATAATGGAGTTTAGTCAGATGTAGTTTTTCCTGAATTAATGTGTTGGCTATTATACAGAAGAATTTTTTAAAGGTTCATACAGAATGGAACTTTAATTTACAAAGATTATGTCAGATTTAGCTTCCATTTTTGTGAAAAGGTGGTTACACATGGAAAGAAGGAGCTTGTCTTTCCTGTCTCCACCCTCCTTGGTTGACAGACTTTCCCTCCAGCAATCAGTTGACAGAAATCGGTTTGAGGATTATTTCTGGAAGGAAAAGGTTTACAGATTTACTTCAACAGTAAGATTAAAAAGAAAGTCATCTTTCTGTCATCTGTTTCCTTCGCTTCACTAGTTAAAATCATAGCTATAAAATTGCTGTATTACTCAACTAAGCTGTTCTGTGCATTTTAGACAGTAAGCAGACCTTATTAAATGAAAGGTGGATCAAGCCTTACCAACAGTAGTTTGTAACACAAAATATAAAAATTAAATTTTCTCTGGAACTTCAGAATTTGTTGTTTATTGCTTCTAGATAAACTAATTCTTTAAGCCTTACAGGGATATTGTAATGAAATATTTTGCCTTATGACCTTGTGATATATGAAGGAAACATAGATAATTCTCAGGATAAAAAAGTTCATGTCTTACAACCGCCAGATTCTTGACCATCTTCCAGACTTGCCTCACATTAATTCCCACATTGCAGTGTTTCCCATTGTACCATTTATAAAGGAAAGTACTGTCAAGTTTAAGATGTAAAATAATTTGCAGTTTTAAACTTTGACACTTTCTCATGATAGATTCCTAAAATGCAGTATGAAAATAAGCATTTAAGATTTTTTTTCTAGGTTGCAACAGTTGGACATTTTTTTATACTGAATCCCCAAACATTACGTTCTATCAGTTTCAGAAACGTCCAACTCTACTTCCTTTGTACCACGTTCTACTTTTAATTTATACTGTTGATAAATAGCTCAATTTAGTTAGATGGTGTTTTGTTGTTTTGTTGGGGTTTTTTAATATGTTTAATAATTTAGAATTTCATTTTACAGCTTTGATTTTGTTCTCTACTATTAAATGTTGAGTCTTCCAGTAGTTTTGGTAACCTGTGCATCACTGATTTTCTGGCTTTGAAATTTTTTCTTCCCCTCCTATGGTAGGTTAATGAAATATCCCTACAATCCATAGACTTCTTTGTGCTTCTAGGGCTTTCTAAATTCAAAACCTGACATGTGCACTGGAGAGTGAAGAAAAAGAAGAGGCTTGTTATTTTCATACTCTACTGCACTCTTATGTTAGCTCCAAGTTTCTGGATCCTAAAGATCCATGCCTTTACACTACAGAAAGTCCTGAGAGATTAGGCCTCTTCAGCAGGTTAAAGGGCCAGATGTTTTTATTGGATTTACCCTTTTTTTGATCTCCCCTCAACAAAATTATGGAAGCCCAGGACACTTATTTAAATGTTTGATGGCTGGCTTTTTTATGCTTATACTATATCTCCTGTGTCCTGATAGCATAAATAGTGGCAGTAACAGAAAACAGAATTTTCAAAACTAGATTTATCTTGTAAAGAGGAATGTTCATGATAATTACATATGGAGTTTTAGAAAATAGAAATAATCTAAATCTTCACTAAAGAGTAGTTCCTCAAAATCAGGTATTCAGAAAAGAGCATTGTACCTCTTTTATTTTCATTTCTTGTGTGGTCATATGCACAGAATATTGTGCTTTAGTACTCCAAGGAATTGTTCAAATTTGCTTCTATAATTAAGCAGTTTCCTTTAATCAAATGGAAGTCAATAGAAATACACAGCCATTGAACATGGCTCTATATTGCCTGCTGGGACATATATAAATTTGTGCTAGCTTGCACTAGAAGGAAATGCTGTTAAAGCTCTAAAACTCTAATATTTAGTGTGTAAAATTTCCATTTAAAAAGAAATCGGATAATATCATATATACTGTTTAAAGCAATTAAATGTTTGTTAAATAATATTATCTATGTTTTAACATGTTACTCCTATACAAGCTGATCATATTTATACTGTAGATAAAGAAATATGGGCTACTCTGCTGTTTCAAATTTACTTTTTGTGATCCTAGGGTATTCTCCTGAAATTAAATCATTTGTGTATGTGTGTATATATAAATCCATGAGGAAGGAAATAACTGTCTAGGTCTTAAATTGCAAGTATTTGTTTTGATGGAGGTGATTTTGCACTTATCTGTAAAAGATTCCTTGCTTAAAAGGTTCAGAGAAATAAGAATGTTAGGATTGCAGGATAATTTTTAAAAATTATTAATCTGAAAATAACAATTGTCTCTGCACATAGCTTACTATATGTGCATTAATATTTTGGCACAGTCTCTGCCTGTGCAATCTTGTGCTGTTCATCCTAGTCCTATGAGATGTGTTCATTGTGCACAGTTAATAATGGTAACAGATACTTTGTAATTCTTCAGTTGTAGATTTTAATGTGGATAATAAGATTATAATGATGTTTATTTTTACAATCTTATTATAATCTTATTTTTTTAAACAGATGGAGAAACCAAAGCATACACAGTGAGTTATTCTATAGGAAGCTTTGGGTAAGACTCAGAATTCAGTTTTGGTTTTGTAGCTATTGAATGAGAGGTGTTCAATGTGGGTCTTTACTGAATAGTATGCCTCATACAGTGCTTTAAATCTACTACAGTGTGTAATTGAGATGAACTTGTTTTTAACGTTTCAAATTGTACTTACATGTACAAGACTTGAAGGAATTTTAGGTATCAGTGTAGGATTGGTATGAAACTTCTGGAAGGGATATATCTGTTGACACACTACTTCAGCTTAATATTTCATGAGAAAATATTAATTCTGTCTAATAGAAATGCTGTCTTTCCTACTTCTAACTGACTTTAAGGGAACTACAGGTCCCAGGAATTCCAGTTGTAAGGCAGACCTTACCATGCTGGAGCAGGAAATCTGTATAGCTAGGGGAGTTTGTTTCACCTAACTTAATGGAAAATATCTTTTTTTCTTTAAACAGAGAGCTTGGGGAAAACTTCTTTGCCCTTCTTCAAATTATCTAAGAAATTTTGCCTCCTAAGCGGACTAATTTCTAGTACTACTGAAGATTCAGAATTTTTCAGAACACAAATTCTACCTTCCAGTTAGCTAAGTATCCAAGTATAAAATACCATCATCTTGACCTCTTAATGTTTAATTTTGATGCTGAGTAAATACCTGCTTAGCTTTAATACATTCCTGATTAATGTGGGATGGGTCTGAAAAGTGAATATTGAATATTGCAGTCTAATGTGTAAGGTCATAAGGAAAACATTTTGCCTATTTGAAGTTCTATAAATTGACTCCTTTTTCTTTAATATCAAGGGAATGAGCATAAGAAGGCTGAGTGAGATGGGAAGGACTATATGTGGTTTTCCACCAAAATAACTAGACAATCCTTTCTAAGGCCAGTTCAGCGGGGTTTTTTTGTTGGTGGGTTTTTTTTGTTTGGTTGGTTTGGGGTTGTTGGGTTTTTTATGTGGTCATGGCTTTTATTTTCTTTTAATTTTTTAATTTTATTTTCTTTACACTTGCTTTCTGGTTCTGTTTTTGCTCCCTGTTTGTCGTTCTTCAACATCTTCCAATCTCCCATATCTGGTTTTATGAGTTCTTAAACTGTTGAACGGCAGGTTTTGATTAGCACTGCTTGGAATGGAATTTTCTTCTGAAATGTTTCTCAGTAGGTGACACCCGTTTGTCAAAACTCTACCTGTTCACCTGTATTTTGACAGTGGTTTGGGTGCCCAACTGGTATTTGGATTGCAGTAAATTGGGCAGAATTTTGCTCGTATGTTGCACTGGGTAAATTAGTATTTTTTTATGTTGAGAAACTTGTCTTTATTATGATGCAGCAGAAAGTATCTGTAGAGTATAGCATCATATTTCTTGATGAATAAATCTTTGACTGACCAGCTTTACATGTAAAGAAACTTCAGATTTGGGACATTTTTGTCACATCTTAAAGTAAAAAATTTTGGAAATGATTGGCTGCCAAATGAATATGCCTGTAGTTCATTTTTTCTGAAGGGATCTTCAGTATATTATCAGTCACTTCTATGTAGTAGCTACTGGCTATGACAGTAAGTATATAATTTAGTAACACAGCATATGTGAGCAATAGGATTCCATGAGGATTTGAAAGCCGGGTTATCTTCTCCATGCTTTTGAAGCCACACCTACCTGCAGGGAGAGTGTCCGCACTTTCAGTTCGTAGCATGCTTTGTGGTAGAATGTTGGATTTGGGCCTTTATACTGAAACTGTTTTATAATATTAAATACTAATTTGATGGAGACTACAGCCCTAGTGCCCCTCCCCTGAAGAAGTGGACTGCATCTCAGCTCTGACTGTCTTTAAAGGCAGTTGCCTCAGAGACAATTTCACTTTTGATCTTGGGTTAGTTAGTTATGCATGCAAAGTGAAGTAGTTTCACAAAATTAGTAAGGAAGGGACCTTGCTGAATCCTTCCTCTGACAGCTGCCCAAGAACAGTGGCATTGGCATTACCCAAAAAGCAAGTAGAGCTGTGCTAATGTGTGCCACAAGCATCCGAGAGAGATGGCTGTCTTGTGTCTAGTTCCTGTGAGTTCCTTGGACAAATGGGTTGTAATGGGAGAGGTGGAAATTATATGATTTGCTGTAGTGTGCTACCTGGGGAAAAGACTTCGGTAGTATTTAGATGTCAATAAAGCTGTCTGTTTAGTATAGTACACTTGAGTGAAGTAAAGAAGTAGAGATTTGAATGTCCAATAGTCCTCCTACCAGCACAGTGAGAACTGGCTGGTGACTTGGGATGCTTTCAGTTTTGTGCTACCATATGGTGTATTTTTAAAACATTAATTTTGGAGAACTGGTATTTAAGTTTCTGAAAGTTAGATTGACTTTAAAGGGATTAGTTTTTCAAATTCTGGCTTCATGCTTAAAGAATCTAGTCCTATATATTCATGTACTTTAATTTATGTTCACAATGGCTTTTCATAGGGTTGCTTACAATTAAACAGAAGATGTTTTTCCTTTTGTTTTTCACTGAAGACAGCTAATAGACCGTCTTTACATTAGTAATCGAAACACGGTGGTTTTTAGGTGTCAGATTTCACCAGACACTTCAGCATGAGTACTTGCAAAGGTAACATTAGCTCTGCTGAAGTCTATAGAGCTCTATGTGTTTGAAATTACAGTTATTTAAACTGAGCTTGCATTGAGTAGTTTTGAGAGGGTGCTTGTTTAATATTGGAATACATTCCGTATATTTGATTAACAGTTAAATGAGACAGACATATTTTCTTTTTCAAAAAGCCTATGACATATCAAATTTGGAAAAGGACCTTAACAGAAGAAAAGCGATATACTGAAATTTATTTTTTCAGATTAAGAATGTTTTAAGCAGCTGGCATAGGGAAAACTTTTAATTACTTTTAGGTGGTGTTGAAAGTAAGGCTTCCAACTTTGCAAATTATGCTAAGTTGGGAGAAACAGTTACTGTCACATTTTGTACAAAAGAACTTAGATTATTAAAGTATTCAGGCTAATAACTGTCAGATACAGTTAAATGCAGATGCGCAATATTACTCTGAGGCAAGGCTAAGATGGAGGGTATCTACCAAATGGAAAAATCTTGGTGCGTGCTGACCAGCAGAAGGACAGAAGGACCTGTTGGAAGAATACCTGGTGTATAAAGCATTGTTTCAGTACAGCTGTACTGTAGCTGGGAGGAAAAAAAGGGAGAGTTATAGACATAAAGAAGTTGAAGTCATAGAAGTTTGTTAACTCATATAAATATGGGAGCATCCAAAGTTAAACTGAACTAAACATTTTTATTTAAATAATATGAAGTCAATAGTTATATAGCACTTCTTTCTTGTCTCCATTCTCTGTATTTCACTGAATGGTCATTTTATTTCTTTTCAAATACGTGTACACATGGATGAATATACTTTAGAGACAACGGACATAAACTGAAACACATGCATTCCATCTGAACATAAGAAAACAGTTTTTTACTGTGAGGGAGGTGTGGAGTGGGAGGATTTTGGTTTGGGAAGGTTTTATTATTTGGAGATAATTTCAAATATCTCATATAGATAAGTAAATTGTGCATGATGATAAAGAGATGAGATGCAAGTTAATGGAAGCCAACTGAACAATAGCTAACATGCTATTGGAAGAAAACAATTTTTTTTTTAACCATAGGTTCTTAATTAATTGCCCTTTATTCAGAAGCATATATCTGTTGAAATGAGAATACAAGATTTCGATATTCTTGTTTCCGTCCGTGAGTGCACTAGGTCTAAATTACTTCAGTAACATTAATCATTTCAGTTACATTTATGGATTATGTCTCAAATCAGTTCCTATTGTTCCAGTACCAAAAAAGGGAAAGTATCAGAATACTATATCATCATATAACCAAACATTATTCTTGATTTATGGTTACGTATCTCTCGGATTTTATAAAACAAGTAAGGCAAATACAAGTTTATTCTGTTAGGTGTACAAACCAAAACAGACTTTTCTTTTTTAAGATAACTATTCAATTTCAGCCTGAACTAAATTTTCCACAGAATAAAGTAATTTGAAAATGCACTCAGTATTTTAGAAGCATTTTAAGATCTATGGCTTGTAACTGATGATATTCATAATTAGAGATTAATTACTAAATTGCAAAAACTGTGTGTATTGAGAGCTTGCCAAACATTTCTAAACTGGTATTGAAGTCCCTTATTTCCAGACAGTGATATATCCTGATGTATCAACATTCTGTGCTACTATTACTGCTGTGATCCAACACTAATGTACTAATTCATCTAGAAGGAACGTTTCTGGAAGATGGTCTGACTGGGGCCAGTGCTTTTCTTGCTCATAGATCATCCTTCCGTGCTACCTTGACCAGCCAGAACTCAAGCACAGAATGTGTCATCTGTGTTAGACTCCTGTGCAACATAAAGCATGAGATGTAAGGAAAATAAACTGCAGTGTTGAAGTAAGCATCAGAATTAAAACTCCTGGCCAGAGGTAAGATGTTTGTACTGTATCACTCTGTACATAAGCAGTAGGTGCCAGCAGAGAATAAAATGTACAGATGTTAAGTCTTTTTTTTTTTTCCAAAAAGTTGTCTCTACTGCATTTGTTGTTTTAGTTGTTTCTTAGTTCACTTGATCATCAGAATTCATTGTGGATATCTTATACAGAAATTGAATCAACTTTGTGCTTTATTACTTGTGTCCCGTGTTGCTTGCACTCAAAAGAAGAGTTTGTTGCTAATGTCAATTGAAAAAGCCTATTTTGCCGTTGCTAACAGAGTCTCTGGTCAGACCATAGATTGAGATCAGGGTCTTGGGCAAAATTCCGACATTATTACAAGACCCAAAATTCACCATTGGTACAAATCCTAATTATTTTGTCAACTGAAGGAACTCACTGAGAAGCTTAAGAAGAACACGTCTTGTGATACAGCAGATGTGATAGAGAACTCAAGATGATAATTAATGAAAATCATAGAATAGTTTGGGTTGGGAGGGAACTTTAGAGGTCATCTAGTCCAAGCCCCCTCCCTCTGCAGTGAACAGAGACATCTTCAACTAGATCAGGTTGCTCAGAGCCCCATCCATCCTGATCTTGAATGTTTTCAGGGATGGAACATCTACCACCTCTCTGGACAACTTGTTCCAGTGTTTTGCCACCCTCATTGTGAAAAATTCTTCCTTATCACAGAATTGTAGGGGTTGGAAGGAACCTTTGGAGATCATCTAGTCCAACCCCCCTGCCAAAGCAGATTCACCTAGAACAGGCTGGACAGGAATGCATCCAGGCAGGTTTTGAATATCCCCAGAGATATCCCCTGTTTAGCACCCAAGGATATCTGGGTGGACATCACATTGTCTTGACTGGCAGTAAGCAACATCTTCCAAAATTAATTTTTTTTTTTGCAGTCGTGCATGAAGTTAAGCCATCTGCTTAGAAAAACTATCTATGATAATACTCTTCTATTTTACTGGAACTCCTGAAAATCAATTACTATATGTATGAGCAGCTGAGGTTGTATTTCAGGTATGAAACACATGGTTAGAAGGGTCTAACTTCTGGGATTCAGTCACTTAAGAGGCATTAGGTCTGTATCTATAGTGCAGTGTTTTGATAAAGGTGTTTTTGCAAAAAAAAAGTTCAAACAATCTTTGAATAAGAACTACTATCGTTTCCTCTGTCAGCCATGAAAGAGATAATCATGCTCTGAGTTAGAAGAAGATTTCCTTTGGATTATAGAAACATATTTTTAGGTAAAAGTGAATTTTCATTGTTATTCTCTTATTATTTATCTGTGGTGACTCTGTGTTAGGTAAGATGTTTTCCTGTATTGATAAACTTTGCTAGGAAACCACTTTCTGATGATTTCACTTAGTAAGTTTTTGTTATACTGGGCATTAAATGTAAATGAAGTTTTATTCAGGCTGTTTTGTTTTGATGCATTTCCCAGAAAATTAACTGCAAATACAGATCAATGTACTCAGGTTTAGAGATACGTATATATAGAGGTAGATGTTCTTGAAGAAATGTCTTTAACCTAAACTTGAATTTTTGGGTTTCTAAAATGTTTTTTGAAATGTGATTATTCTAATAGTTTCTTCAAAGAGAGAAGAAAAGGATACTTTCCACCCCCAAAGCCACTGTCATAAAAGCACTGTTCACATCTTTCTTTGAATATTGTTTTTAAAAAATGTTTTTAGAAACAACAAAAAAAATTTCCTGAGTTAAAAAATCATTAATTGCATTTTCCTTGTCTCCTACCCTCCTGATTAATTATTATACCTGCAACTTCTTTAAAGATTACTTTAATTCTGTCTCATCTATCACATTAAAAATAACACATTTAAGCTCTCTACAGATATCAGAATTTCTTTTTTAAATTTTAGGATTTGTTTTCAGGAAAACTGAAACAAAATATACATATACAATAATATTACAGGTATGTGCTCTTCCTATTGACACTGTGTAAAATATTACCAGGTTGCCTTCTGTTTTAAATAGGTTGTAAAAGATATTTTTTTACATTTTATATTGGCTTGGTTTTAGTTTGCCCCTCTTTTCCCCAGATCATCCTTTTGGGACACCAGATATTGCTTCAGGCAGCATCTTTTTAGCATTTGCTAATTGGTAAAATGGCAATTAAACTGGAAATGCATATCTTAAAAAGAAAATCAGGAAGGACAGTGTAGGGCACAGATATGAAGTATAGCATATAGTCTTACAGAGCACCTGCTAGTTGCTGATTTTCATGTGCTTGAGCAGTTGGTGGTACTTAATACTGTCATGGTACATTGAGATTCATAAGTTTGATAACAGTGAGTCCCAGGGTCTGTGCTGTGGGCACACAGAAACATTGGTAAAGTCTAGTTGGGAGTGAAGTGCTGTGGCTGTAATTGTGACAGACACTGATCCCTACCAGTTCTACAAATAAATAAATATATATACTTCGTGTTATGCACCTTTTAATAGCCTACACATAGTGTTAGGCTCTTTCTTCTTGTCTGATAAATATAAATTAAAAATTATGTGGAATTTGAAATTTTGCTTTTTCTCCCTTAATTTATTCTTCAGAAAACTGAGCTATATTAAAGGTGTTACGAGCACATCAAAGTGTTCTGATCTGCGTCACTTAGTAATCTGTTTGAAACGTGATACATACACAAAGGCAACAATTTATAACTTCAGGCAAGTAACTAATTTTGAATAGAAACTTTACTGCTGAAGTGATTGAATAGCATCAGCGGTTTCAATAAACAAGGTTGCCGTCTAGATACTCCACAATAATTTGTTATTTATATTTATATCGATATCTTCACTTGTCAGCTTTCAAATTAAAATATAGTTGATTAAGCTTGATGAATCTTTTACTATAGACTGAAGTATTTTGCAATGGCTCAGTGCAGGGCTAGCTAGAAGATGACATTTTAGACAGGAAATAATACCAAGTATGCTTCAATTGCACATTCTTTTTTCTCCCAGTTTCCTCCCATCTGTGGTGACTGCACAGATACTGCTGTGGTACAACAGAGCTCTTAAAACAGTTATTATAGTTTTTATATGGTAACACAAATCAATATTTTTTTAATAGCATCCTAACTCACACCTGTAACTCTTACTTGTAATTTTGAAGCCCTGAAAATGTGCCACAGAATAGATTATATATTATAGACATTATTACTGGAGTTATCCATATTATACATTGCTAGAATTATAGATTATTATACATTTAATTAGTCAGATGTAAAGTTTTTTGGGCTGTTCTGAGAAATTTCTGATGCTTTTACCACTTCTCATAACTTTGGTCTCTGATTAAAATGAAATAATACTAACAGTTGTTTTCTGAAATTCTTGCTGCTTTATAATTGTTTCTAAAAGCATCAAAGACTAGAATGAAATTGATATTCTTATAACTTAATTAAAATGCTGGTTTACTGCAGAATACCAAGCATAACCTTCATGATCAGATTGTGCATATGAAACAACTTATTATTAAACTGCACAAAAGAATCTGAATACATTCCAATTCAAATAAAAGATTCAAGCCAGACTTAACTTCACACTTCAGTTTACAACTTACATCTTTAAGCTTATCTTTTTGCTTAAATGTCTCAGCATTTGATCACTGTTCCGTGCTACGTTCACAAGTGTGTCAGTTTTAATAGGAAATATTCACAGTATCCACTTCATCTCATCCTGGACTGGGGTCAAATCAAGTGAATCCCTGTGTCCGAACATCAGGCATAGAAGTCATTAAGCTTTTATATAGATTATAAAGATGTAAATGCAGAAGTCTTCCTGAGCATGCACTAATGAGTTCAGACATGCATAGTAGCTCTCATGTAGGATGCATTGAAACTGTTGCTGGTACATTTTTGCAGCTTGAAGTGAGCACACGTGGCAACTTCATATACATCCGCTAATGTTGCCATGATTGGAGCTCTTACATTTGCTCTTGGAGTGTTGTTTTGTTTATAAGCTAGCAGAAGATGTCAATTATGCTAGTAGAAGATGTCAATTTTTGACAACCCTAGATGTATGTAGACTGGAAGTGTAATCTCATGCTGTCTCCAGAGATAATGCTGTATGAGTGCTATACAGAAACAAGTCTTGAATGACTGAAAGTGAGCAACTTGATTTTTTTTAATACATTTACTTTTATGCACATTATTAATACTTCTTGGTTTTTACCTAGCAGTATTTTTAAATTTTTTTTGAAATTTGTAGATAAACAATTACCAGCAACGCCATGTCTTCAGGGCAGGTAGAGAACAACATAAAACTTAGAACCAAACTGTGTTTGATTAATTCTATGTTAAATAATAGCTTTTAGTAAAGACAGTGTCTGGGCAGGAGAGCTACCTCACCACCTGAAATACCCAAACTAAAATCAAGACTATTTACAGTGGGAAGGGGTGAGACACAGTTACTTCTTAAAACCAGTCTGCTGTGCTGTATGGAGGACTTCTCTGAGTGTATTGACTCGTTACCCAGTAACACTCTCCTTTTAGAACATGACCCTTTGTTGCCAATGATGAGATGATGACTTAAGAGACAACAAATGGGTACAACCCAGAAAGGAGGATTAATATAAGGAAACGGTGAGATGTTAGAAGCTAGTGATTCAAGAAAGGATTAACTGGCTTTTGAAGGCCAAAAAAGCAAAGAATTTAAAATAGGGCAATTAAGTAGCTTCGCTGATACTTTTTAGTATGTTTTGTGAGCAGAAGGGCACCAATGCAGAAAACTCTGCAATCCTCCTGCAAGTAAAGGAATGGACAACAGAAACAAGTTACAGTTGGATGGTGATAAATGAAAGATAGCAACAGACGAGGGTAGATTATGAAGCACTGGAGAAAATGAGAAGACGACCATACAGATTTTTGGCCTATATTGTGATAGCTTCAAATCCTTTTAACTTGCCTTCTTTTAAAGAATTATGTTGTAGGACATAAGCATCCATCCTACGTATAGTACGTTATACTTTATCAGAAAAGTTGCTTTAATTAATCTGGCATAGTATTTTCTGTTATGTTTAAATTACCATAATTCCAGAATCCAAATGATTTAAAGATCAAAGCCTTCTGACAATACATCAGATTCTTTCCTTTTGTGTGTCAGGTTGTTGAAAAAAGTTACTCAGTTATAGAAGTTTATTTGTACTATTTTATCCCACCCTTGCTTATTAGGATTGGGCAATTCATGGGTATAAGTAGGAAGGAAAAGAGAATGGTTCCTAATTAATTATGGAAACTTGAAGTACCATTTAATTGGATGCTGCATTTTGAGATGTAACTTGAGACTGATAAAGAACAAAGAAGAGATAAAAGCGAAGCAGCGTAGATCAAGACTTGAAAGTTTGCTTGAAACTTTCCTTGAAAGTTGTAAAGACAGCACAAAGCATTTTTATGACAAGTTTATGAGGAGGAAAGACTGACATTGCCTGAGAGGAGACTTGAATGTTAGAACTGACAGTGGAGAGGTGAATTTAGTGTGAAGTTCCAACCATGCAGGGTGCTGAGGATTCACAATTCCTATTAAATTCAGCATGATCTTACAGAGTGTAAGTTGCAATGTCAAGTACTGCTTTACACAGTGCTACAGATTTTCCATTTGTACATTTATAACTGTGGATGAAAGAGCTATAGACTGCTGCAAGGAAATTACATTTATTTAAGAACATCGCTTTTATTTGTTCCAGACAATGCTGGTATGTTTGGCAGAGTGTAAGCGTAATAATTAGTAATAATTGGTCTGGACTAATTGGTGATACAAATAACATGCTGCTTCAGACTGTTCTTCTGTGAAGTTCCTAAAAATGTATGTTAGCAGCTGTTTACTGCAACTTACTGCATGCCTTGTCCTGTTAACAGAATTCTGTTTTCTTGACTCTTGAAATGTGCCTTAACCAAAAGTCATATTTCAAGCTTAGTAAAAATGTATATCCGTGCATATGCATGTGCTTGTTGGTTTTTGTTCAATTGAAGACATCTATTATTTTTGGTGATGGCACCCCCCATGAATATTACCGAGTTCTGATTTTATTTAAGTTTATATTATTTGATATTATTATTTAATATTTCTGTCATTAAAATACATCTACTATTAAACACTAGTTTTTGAGGATGCTCTTTAAATACTGCTGTATAATACTTGACTGAAAATATTTAGGTTTTTGCAATTGATCTATTTTTAGAAATTTTTGGAACATTTTCAGATTCAGAATACAAACAACTCCATTTATAGAATGCTCATTAAAAAAGTAGCAATTTACTATAGGAATAGTTAGAAGGTTAGTGAAAGTCCCTGCAGTATGGAGCTAAAACATTTCCTTTATTTGTCATACTACATATTGTTTTCCAATAGTAAGATAAAAATCTGGTAACATGTAGGTAACATAAGTTGTTTGTTACCTCAGACACCTACATGCATAATTACCTTTCTGACTCTGATTAGACATATTAAAGTCATAAGTGCTGATAATGGAAAGCACATATGAAATACTTTCAAAGAAAATAATATGAGAAAATATATTCTGTTGCCTTGCAAAATATTTAACATACATTTTTAAAAGCGCTTATTAATTTTACATGCCTCTGTTCTTAGCTGTTTGGCATAGTTAGAATCATAGAATGGTTCAGGTTGGAAGGGGCCTTAAAGATCATCACGTTCCAACCCCCCTGCCATGGGCAGGGACACCTCCCACCAGACCAGGTTGCTCCA
>JAOXJM010000002.1:22989636-23000329 GCA_026413425.1 Tringa solitaria
GTAAGAAATGAAGATATGACTGTTATTCCATTATTCAGGGATAATAGAAACATAAAACCACAAATAGAACATAAAACCACAATAAGGTAGACTTAAAAAAAGAGGTTTCAAAACAAGACTATCATTCTTTCAAATGCACAAGGAAAAGGAAGCCTGTCTTTATACAGCAAAATTTGCAGGTGATATTAAGTTATTCAGAACAGGAGAAATGAAAGCCAACTGCAAATTAAAACCACAGTGATACTGAGTGATAAAGTGACAAGTGAAATTCATTGTAAATAAATGTAAAGTAGTTCTCAAAGGGCTAAAAAAAAAGCTTTTTTGTACCCAAGAACGGACTTCAAACTGACAAGTACTGTTCAAGGACTTCACTGTGAGGTGATATATTCACAGAGAGATGTATTCACTGTGAGCTGTGAAAATAGTAGTAGTCAAAAAAAAAACAAATTTAATATTAGAAATTTTTAGGAAAACATAGAACAAAGTAGAAAACATCACAGTACAAGCAGTGTCACAGTGGTGCACCTGCACCTTGAAAAGATAAAGAGAAGAAGGAGTAGGATGTGTAAATGATGGTTAAATCTTTCAATCAAGGAACAAGTAGAACTATGAGTTTTCAGTCTGGGAAGAAGAAAATTGAAGGAGGCTATGACGAGTTTATCAGCTCATGAATGGTGAATAAATAGATTGTGAGTGATCAATCACTGACTTTTTCTGCATGGATACTGGGCATTAGATGAAGCTAGTAGGCAGTATGTTTAAATTAAGGCAAAGAAAGTATTTTTTCATGTTTCAAATAGTTATGCCAATAAACTCCTTGCCACAGGCTAATTTGAAATATATTGATTTGAAAAGTAATAAGGCTGGTTATTGGTATTATTAATTAAGGACTCCAAAGCCAATTATTCTGTCTCAGAGAGCCGCTGAAACTCAGACTCACTGGAGGCTGGGAAGGTATGATTGGAAAAATCACTGTATGTTTGCCTTGGTTATGTACACTGCCTTATGTGTCCATGGGCCACTGCTAGAGAGGGGATACAGGACAAATGAAATGCCTTTCTTAGATTAAGCTTAACAAATGTTTCAGTTAAAACTGCTGCCAAGATGTAAGCATGCTTCAATTTGCATGTAGCTTCAGAGATAGAGATCTGGCTTTGTTTCTTTTGTGTGTTTATTTTAATTTGACTTAATCTGAAATTAACATCTCCATTGAGATGAATGGGATCGCATTTCTAGATCTTTGTTGTTACTGTTACATGAACGTATGTTACTTTCATGGCTAATTATATTTTAATTTACTCACTGCATATTTTTGGGTGGTTTTTTTTTTTTTTCTGCATTTAATCACATCAGCTATTGCCTTGTATATAATTCCTATATTTTCTTTTTAATACATCTTGAATGAGAGTTGCACTGTAGAGTTTGGTGGGTTTGGCAGAAAGTTACATTGGACTACATAATTTTTAATCATAAGACAAACAATATCTTTTATTAATGATCTGGTTGATGGAGGAGACATATGTGACACCAAGAAGTGAAGGGTGCAAGCACACTGGAGGTCAGGACTGGGTGTCAAAATGTTATTGCTATATTCAAGAAATGGTTTGAATAAAATAGGCTGCAGTTTAATAAGAACCAGTACAAGTAGAAATAAACAGAAATGTTTAATTATACAAATCCAGATGTGGAGTTCCAGACTAGCTAAGAGTGCTGTGCAGAAGATTTTAATGTGATTTGATGGATTATAAACTGGGCAAGCGTTAATGCCATTCAAGCAAAAAAGCAGGAGGAACATAAGGATTATTCACACAGGTCATAATCTGCAAGACAAGTGGGGTGGATAGTCGTTCTCTGTGTTAGTGAGGTCTTATCTGAAGAGGGAGGCTTAGGATTCTGTGTCATGATTGAGGTGGATAGGAAGCAACAGAAAGAGTCTAGAGATCAGTGAGAATAGTCAGAAGTCTAGAAAACATGCACCTTTTTCTTTGTACAGTATACTGTCTTCAAATTCATTAAAGACTATCACAAGACAACTGTTTAGGATTCATCAGGTAATCATGTTACTTTGTGCCCTGGCATGTAGAAGGATCTGAGTTCCTATCTTTGTCTGTTACCTTGCTTCATTTTTTTTATATTTACAGCTTCTTCTCCTCTGGCATGTGACTGTAGTCTGTCATACTGCTGTCATTTTTCTTCTCTTCTGGAAGTATGGTCATTTAGTCAGAAATGGGGATTTTTCTCTGCTCCTCTTTCCACAGAATTCAATTAACTAAACAAATGCATCCAAACCTATTAAAAATTATTTACTCTTTATTGATATGATTTTTTGGAAAATATATTCAAATAAGTAAGTTGTTACATACTTTATATGATCTACCCCCTAGTTATTAATGACCCCAATAGTGCAGATTTCTCAAATTGAGTAGTTTCCCCTTGAGTTCTTGTAAAAACTATTTTGTAGTAGATTGCTCATTTAAAACATGAGATACTGTATTTTGAAATAGAGCTTAAAATGTCCTTTTTCTTTCTTGGCTATTCTTTCTTTTCATTTGTGTTATGTAAGTCTTTTAATATTCAGTCACAATGACACTCCTAGATTAACTGTGCATTGTTTGGAGCGTATATCTTTGTTAGTTTTAATTTTGTTGCCTATTTGTTTCATTGAAAATTTGGTTTCTGAAACATTCTCAGACAATTATATCAGTCTTTTTTTTAAAATGTCTGGGGAAATATCTTCATTTTATGAATGTTTTTGATGTGCTAATTTCTTATATAATATTGGTAAGCTTCATAGTATAGGAATTGAGACTATTTCACATTCAATAATTGAACCTCTTCCTTCTCACACACTAACACATCACTGTTGTTTGATTGAAAATCTTGATTTGCTCTTGTAACATCTCAAAAATTTGCTCTGAACTGTTTGTTATCTATAAACTCAGAGTAAGTGACTTTCTTTTGACTCTAGGTCCCTTTCAGGCATCAGTAGGTGTGACAGCTTTCCAACTACATTCATGTCAGAATATATCCCCTGGAGAGAAAGGCTTTGGAAGAAATTTAACCTGCTCTTAATATTTTTTTAATATGTTTTAATATGTTCTTTGGGCTTGAAATGTTTTTAAATTGATAGGTGCCATAAAGAATTAAGTGGGACATAATTATGTAAATCTTTTAGCTAAGAAATGTCAAACTACAGATCTACGATGAAAATTCAGTATTAAAAATGTAAAATAATATATACAATTTATAGTTTCTAGAATGTCCTCCCTTGAGAGGAAAAGCTATTAACATGTCTTTAAAACAGATTTTTTTTTTTTACAGTGAGATATTTTTTTTTAAATTGCACCATGCATGGGGGCTGCTGAGTGTGCTTATAGGGCAAGATGCACAAGATTTGTATTTTATGTTTAAAACCATCACATACAAATATCTACATCCTTCCTTTACATAACATTGCTTTAGTGGTAATGGAGAAGAGGTAAAAGCGAAATGAGGACTGATTCTCAACTTTTCTTTTTTAAATTTCCTAAGGAAGAGTGGATTAGTATGGAATGTGTGGGTTGTGAGTTATAGTAAGAAAAAAATGCTACTTGTGGCTAGGTAATGGCAATGATAGATCACAAAATCGATCACCTCATCCTACAGAAAGTAAAGGTCTGTTGCCAGACTAACACTGAAATAACAAAATTTGTGCTGTTGTTTTTTTTGTCTATCTGGAGTGTTGTTCTTGACTTTATTTGGGAGGGAAGGAGACTGAGGAGGAGAAGGAAAAAACAAGATAACGGAAGTACCTTTTGCCTTTATGCCATGCTAAAATATTGATCCCTGGGGAATGTCCAGTTGTTGTGGCAATATAAAGACCAATATGCTGTCATACTGTATCTTTTTGAGTAGCTGAAATCAGGGGTTTTACAATCAATTAAAGTACATATGCTGTATCAGCTACCCACTGGTAAGAGAATGACTTTGGACGTTCTAACATTTTCTTGCTCTAATTAAGATGCATTTGATTATGAAAATATATTAAAGCCCCTCCCTACCGCTGCTTCTTTCACCACTGTTAGAGGAGTTTCTAGCACCTTGCCAACTTACTGGAATACTGATGATACCGTTCAGACTTAAGGAGAAAAATATTAAGAGGTCATTATAAGATATCTAAGTGCAACAGATATTTTCCAAATTGATGTGACAATTTCAGAGTAAAAAGTACTAATCATAAATCTTATCATCATAGCCAGCAAAATCTCATTTAAATCTGGGAGGGAATCTTACCATGCTCCAATTCAGTCTCTGACCACATCTATTATGGCTCCTCCTAGTCAGATTTTCTAATGTGACAAACCATTTGTCACAAGTCTCACAAATTCAAACTCCAGATCCTGAATGGATGTGATGACTCCTAAATATGATTTTACCTTAAAGAGCTAGGTGAAAATTGACAGACACAGACCTTAAAGACTCCAAAGAATTGCTGTAGCGCCTCAGCCATCAAAGAGTCTTTCTGAGAAGTTGTAGTGAAGCAGGATGAAATGAATAGGCTTAACTGGGTGCAAAGTAGCACTGAGCTGTAGGGAAAAGGTGATGCTGCTATGGTGGGGAACATGTCCTGCCTGAAGTAGCCATGCTGTTTGATGCAGTGGTACTGCATCCCCTGGCTCTTCAGGTTTAGATCACAACCATAGAAGGTGTTTTTTTGGGGAGACCTTAAGCCTGTAGATGCAGAGATTGTTTTTGTACAGGGAAGTTGTCATAATGACTCTCTGGACTCGGGAAAAAAAAAAGATAAGGAGTTTCTTTGTATTCCAATGAAGCTTAAGAGTTTTTGACGTATGTTTGTATATATTTAATACTTTGACTTTGGTTGGACTACAGATATGCCTACAGGTTCAGGCTCTACATCGAAGTTTGAAAGATGGGACTGCAGAAAAGCTTTTCTAAGTTCTGTCTTTCCTAACTTAGAAGTGGAAAAGACAGTCAGATGGGACCCCTACTATATCTCAGAAATCCTGTAGATAAGCATAAGAAGTGCTTGGTATTAGCTATCTGCTCTCAGACTTTCCAAGTGGTGAGCATTCTTCTACTGTATTTTATCAGCGGGAACAGGGGTAAAGGATCTGATTTCTACTTTTACTATAATATCCAGAAAATAAACCATTTTTTACTTATTCTGTGTTTTCACACTGTAATCTTTGACTGTGTTTCAGCCTGAGGAACAGTGCCAAAAAGGCATGAGGTTGGCACACTGGACTATTTTCTGTGTTTTACTCTAATTATTAGGAATTTTCAAATGGGTCCTCAATTGCTTTCATTTCTGTGTCTCTGCAGCTGCCTGCTGGGTTGAACATACATGTAACTCAATAATGGATATGTTGAAAGCCCTGAGTTTTTATCCAAGATGAATATCATATATTTGTTTCTTTTCTAATATGTTTGCCTGTTCTGTATATTTCTGTTCTTTGTTAGCAAGGATTTGGTTACCAGTGTAAGACAGAGTTTTGCCTTTTTATTTCTTTCTGTATTAGTCAGTTTTAGGAATTGCTCAGCAGTTGCTTTCTGTGGTCTCTGACTTCAAGTTCTGAACGTGTATTTACCTTGAAGATAAATAAAGACTATAGGGCTTTTTTTTGGATAATTTTGGATTCTTTGATGACCAAAGTCTCACAGCACACCTAAACTCAGTGTGGACTGGGTCTGTTTCTTAGACTTGCAAATCCTATTGTTTCATCAAACATTCATACTCACTCAGGCCTTTTGTCTCCGATCCTTATCTTGATCCTGTCTCTTATCAGGGCCTATGCTAGTACTCAAAATTTCAAAACTAAATTTTCAGTCTTAAATCAATTGTCTAGAGGACTTAGTTTTCAGCTTCTTTATATTGCCTCATATCCTCTGTTTTATAGTCACTCTTTTTTAAAAAAAAATTGCTCCTGAGCTGTTTCTTATTTTTCTCTGCAGTATTTTTCATGATCCTGAGTTAACTAAAAATTAATAAAAATATCGATTACTTAAGAAATAGCTGTAGTCAGAAAAATAAATACGGTTTGCATGCAGTAATGAAGTACGAATTAAAATTTTTTCAGCCATCCTTCATAAGGCCAGATCATTTCAACTCTGTTGGGCCTTTCAGCTGCTTTGTTTTATTTATCACCCTGCATTGGGGCAGTGCTGGAAAAATAAGGCATAATACTGACAAGTTCTGACCAGAAAACCTCTCCTGTTAGAGGTCTTCTCTATTTGGACTCCTTGAAGTTGTAATGCTTTTAGAATCCTCACCAATTCAGATTAGCAGGGGGCTATGATTTTAAGTTCTGGGTTTTTTTTTTTAATGCCAGGAAGCTGTACTCTTTATAAGAGAGCATAACAGGTTCCAGGGTCACCTATCTGACATGGATGTGCTGTACAAATTTTGTACAACAGAGCTAACCTGTCTTCGTCCATATCAAATACCTCTGTTGCTATCTCTGACCCTCTGAGGAATCTTTTCCTTTCAAAGTCAGGTCTGTGATAAATTCTCTGCAGGAAATTCTAATTTTATTTCCTAGGCATCAGTGAGCATTAAGGTGTTTTTTGTGATGAGTGTGGGCAAATGAATAATCTTCAATTAATTATACCAGGGGTAGAGAGGTTGAAATTTTACCTTAGCAAGATCTGTAGAAATAAACACAAAAGATAGTTATCAGCCACTCGTCATTACATATTGTGCCTTTATGATTTCACAGTTACTGCTTATATGACTGAAGACCTCGCATGGCATCTCAGTTACTTCAATTCATATTAGTCCTGATGCAAAATTAACAATTAGAGGTGATGATGTGATTCCATTTGAAATAGGCCAGTGTGATATGTAGAGTGATTAGACATATAAAATTGGCCTTCTCATCTGTATTAATCTGACCATTATCTATGCTTTACATCTTAATAGGAACAGAATTTTTGTTATGTCTATTTAGAAGTATGCTTAGAATGTACTTGGCTTTATGGACTAAACATAGTAAGGGCCTTTATGAAATTGTAATTCAGTAACTTTTATGTGGATGGTTTGAGTATGATATTTTTCAGAGATGTCATAAAATATAAATGTTTAGGCTACAGCTGTAGAAGGTTTATTTAGCTCAAAAATATATTAGTGTATTAATACTGTATATATTACCATCTATATTTGCAGTCATATTATCAGACAATTTCTATCCTGAGTTATCAGAAAAGGGAATTAGGAAACGTAATGCTAGCTCTAGGGAAGCAAACCTTTTTCAAAACTTCTGTCTGCTAATATCACCTGCCAATGATTTAATGTGTTCCTAGTTTATGCTAACCTTTCTTAGCTTTCCTTTTTATCCATCATAGTCTGTGTACCTGGTAGAAGTGAAGCTTACAGCCAATTGCTGTTACTTTGCAGCTCCTATCTTTACTCACTAAATAACTATTTTCTTTTTTTTTTTTCCTTTTTTTTTTATTCCTGTAAGGTAGCAACTGTTGGCTGTTATAAAACTCCAATCTGATCAGAAAAGCTTCATCCAAATAAATTCACTGCTCTAAAAGGTTAATGTCTTTGTCTTTCTTTGGGATAACATACGTTTTTATATTGAAGCTTAAAGAGATACCTTTTAACTCATTTCCAGGAGCATTGTTATGACAGCAAGACAACATTTTGGGACATTCTGTGGGATCATGGCTTTTTTAGGTAGTGCTTCTCCCTTTTAAATATATGTCCATAGTTTGAATAAAATTAAAGTGAACAAAATCCTTTGATTCTGGGATCTGTGGGATTTTTTGCACTTTCTTAGTCCTCTGCTCCTCATAACCAGAGACCAGTGGAGCTCTACTTGAAGCTCTGGTACAAAACTCCATTGTCTTAATTTACTCACACTCCATCCTTCTTGCTCTCTCCAGGTTGTATCAGATATTTTCCACAATTACAGGTGGGAAGTATTCTTCATGTCAAATCTGTGTATGTTCACAAAAACTGACTAGCCTCTCCTAACATATTTGATAAAGCCCAATAATGACATCATGGGAATGTTATTTAGTTTTTACACTTAGTCTAGCAACAGACTATAATGTGTAGCAGAGTAGTTTCATACACTGTCTGAAGATAAAAGGTTATCGTGTGCTGGGATATCTCTCACACATAGTTTTTTAGTTTCATGGAATAGTTAATTTGGGATTCCTCTGAATCAGATCTCACTGAAACTTTTAGGACAGAGCTCTAAACATACTCAATTGCACCTTTTTTTAACTGATCTCATTCTAACATAAACCAAAAGTAATTGCATTGCTTGTAATAAAATTAAGGTCTACTCAAAATTGTTTCAATATAGGAAACTTTTTCAAAATTTTAAACATGTTTCACACTCAGAAATGTGGTCCCATTGTCTCCTGAACTTGGTCTAGGCATATCAGACCTGTGTGGGTAGGAGTAGCTGAATTTTGTTTCCTTTCAATTCATATTAAAGAGGATACTTTTTGTCAAGGCAAAAACTGGTGCTTTGTTATACTTGTTCTGACCACCTCCCCTTGTAGTTTTCAGTAGTGGGTAGGTGTATTTCTGCATAAATACCTTGAAACAACAAAGTCCTGTGTTTGTACTTTATTTCAATTTGGGGGCAGGGGTGTGGGGGTGTGTGTGCGCGCAGTGGCATGGGAGGGGAGCAAGTGGGAAGAAACTGTCATATTCCACAAAATACTCAAACATTATGCTGAAGCGTTGGAGAATCTCTTTGCTTTTCGGTTTAGCACGTAACCCAACTATAAGTTAACATAAGAGATTGTGGCTGCCATAAAATGGCACAAAGTTGGAACTGGAAGGGGAATTTGAAGCCCTTGGGGCTTTTATTCTTGGTTGGACTATAAACCTGATGTATGACCTTGAGTGGATCACAATAACCCTGACTTTCCAAAACATTTGCACCCCTGAACTGGATCTATAGGTTGGTCCTTAAAAGGGTGCAGACAGTTTGTTAACACAAAGTGCTGTGAAATGAAAAGTGTTACAGGCAGTGGAAAGTATATTATTAGAAATTAAAAATATTATGAATTGGTAATAATAATATAGATAGGCTTACCCTATGATGTTGTACTTTACCCTGAAGCAAGATAAATCAAAAGCACTTAGAAGATGTTTTTTTACAATAGAGTGGAGCAGTTAAGGGTCTTTTGAACGTTTCTTCACTATTAAAATGATTATTCAGCCAGCATAGTCTTCAGTCTAGTCTAAGGTTTTACAAAAGTAAACCAAACAAAAGTGCAAAGTATTATTTACTTAATTAGTCCTTTCTGCAACATGAATTTCTTTCTGAACTTCATTTCTTCTTAATAAGTATCATTTCTGTTGATGTTCCTTATGTTACTAAGCAATACCAACACTACCAAATAATAGGAAAAGAAAATTTAATAAGGCGCTATAATTCTGATCATATATCACAAGGTTAATTTCTTAGAAATGCTCTGAGATTCAAAGAGCGTGCAGTGCAGCAATGTAAAATATATTGTTTTCATTATAAAAAGCAGTTCATATCTTCTGAAAATGTGCACCTAATGGCATAAAGGCAGAAAAGCACCACAAAAAATATTCAAATAACATTCTGATTATATTTGATAAATCATCTTTAATACCTTTACATTTATGTAGCAATTATAACCTTACCACAGGATCTAAGATTTTAGATCATCAAAATCAATCACATATCTTAGGCTGAAGGTGCAATGTTGTTCTGATGGAATTTCTCCCAAAGGCAATTTTGATCTATTTAAGCACCAGTTTTTCAGCACATTCTGAATTCAATTATTTCTGGTATTATTTCCTGGGTAAGATCTTGTTCTAGGAATGACTTGAGTAAGAAATTTCTACTTTATAAAACAACTAATTAATTGCAAACTGGTTAAACTAACATAATTGTTTTCAGAAATGCTATCAATACTTTGGTCCATAGAAGATGCAGAATCTCTTCCGTTACTTGCTTTCTAAGTGTGGTTTATAGAGAACTGCTGATTTCAGATGGTAAATTAGACATGTTCACATCACATGTGAACCTGAGACTATTTTGGAAGGCCAATCTTTCTTTAGTTCTAAGATGAATTTCTCATTCAGCTTCCACGCTTCTTTGAACAACAGTACTTGCACCTGAAGGTTAGGTGCATAAAGCCAGATAACCATTAGGGATAAAACATTATTAGTGTGTTAGGGGGGTTTTTTTGCTTAAAATAGAAATGTGAATTTGAGCATTTTTTTTCATCTATC
This sequence comes from Tringa solitaria, assembly GCA_026413425.1. Taxonomy (NCBI): domain Eukaryota; kingdom Metazoa; phylum Chordata; class Aves; order Charadriiformes; family Scolopacidae; genus Tringa; species Tringa solitaria. The sequence goes on from JAOXJM010000002.1 coordinate 22,999,874, forward strand.
ACCACATGTAGGAATAACACACATCTGTCTATACTACTACAGAGTCCCCAGTCTCAAATAGCTTTTTATCTTTCTTTACACTGGTTTTAGTGTATTTTAGAGAAATTCCTTCTTTCTTGTCTGTCCTTCTGGTTTTTGCTTAAGCTATTAACAAAGTTAGTCTCAAGAATACTTCTTTTAAAAAACTCTAAAAATAATACTTTCCGGTTAAATAAAGTTAACTAAAATATCTGTCAAGAATCAGTTCATAAAACCATTTCAAGATGGGATAGTTCTGGAATTGAAATTATATAATGAATTATATGTCTCCACCTTGGTATTTGTAAGGCATTTCTTGCTTTTGCAGACATTTAGGCTGGTATTGCCTTACTTTCAAAGTGCATGTAAACTTACAGGTGTATAGACACTGGAACAGGTTGCCCAGAGAAGCTGTGGCTGCCCCATCCCTGGAGGGGT
>JAOXJM010000002.1:23050373-23070041 GCA_026413425.1 Tringa solitaria
GGGGGAAGAGAGTGTTTGGTTTTGGGGTTTTTTTTTAAAGAAACTTTGATTTGTCCTCCGTGATCAAGGTTCAAATATTTGGATTTTAAAGGGGAACTGGATATCGACAAGACAGAATTTACACACACAGAACATGAGCCAAATGTTTTAGTAGTTCACCACCGTGGAATATGGAACTCTTCCTATCCTATCGTTGCTCAGTGTAAAAGGAAATCTCTGCTACCTGCTCAGTGCCATGATCCTACTTGAAAATCGGCATGAAGGAAACTTTCATCAGACACTTTCTTCAGCCCTCACTTGCATACTCCAATGAAAGATTACATGACAAATAGAAACTCGTGCCAGCCCTCAGCTTTAAAAAGGCATTGCACCCACAAATATACACATTAGAATTTATGAATGGTCATAATAATGTACTATTTCCTTATTTTAAGGGGCTGTAAACAGCAACTTGTAGCCAAATAGATCTGCAGGCTGTCTTAATCAACATAAAATTTTGATTGAAAAAAAAGGTAGATTCAGCAATACCCAATAAAAGTTTGTAACCAAACCCCCTCTCCCCAACTCTGAACTTTATTCTTAGGGGAAGCACTCGTGGTGTTTTAAGTGAGGCTTTTTCCAATACACTTCAACCTGTCTCCCACAAGTTACATGCTTTAACTTGGTCAGGCCTGAGTTGGTCAGGAAGTTGGACTAGGTGATCACTGTAGGTCTCTTCCAACTGAAATAGTCTATTCTATTCTAAATTTCTCACAAAGACAGAAACATTGAAAAATGAAAATTCTATATAAAGCTGTATGTGTCATAATAAATAAAAAAACCCCAAACATTCCCAAAGCAAAAAACAACTTGAGGCCCATAAACAAATCCTTGCAAAAACACATATACATACACATACACCTGTCCATACATGAAATAAAAAGCCCTTTCACACTGTTTAAGACACCAGCTAAGAGACAGCTCTAGTGTAAGGTGATGAAAAACATGTTCCAGAGGTTCACAAGCACTATAATCTGCCCTTTTGAAAATACATTACAAAATAGTTGGGAATTCTACTCCCACTAGTTCTAACTGCTCAGAGGGAGTTGAAACAATAAATATCCTCTAGGATATATCAATGTTACATAATTAATTTTACTGTTTCTTTTCTTTTTTGCTTTTTAAACAGCAGCTAACAGCCATAATCCACAGTTCTACAAAATATGCATGAAGTGAAGTTTGCATGGATCTTTTTACAGGAGAAGGTTGTTAAATATAAACATTTATGATACCAAAATACACATACATTACATAAAATATTGGAGACCTCAATCTTTCTATGCATTAAAATTTCAGGCTATTTATTTTACACTAGCTACAGACTTTATGTGGCTTTCAGAGGAATGCCTGAAGTGAGAAATCATGCCCTGAGGTTAAAAGGGATCAGATCACCTTTTTGTATTCAATATTAAAGGCAAAAGATTGACTACTGCATTCATTTCCTTATTTTTTTCTAAAATTTCAAAGTTGACTGATCAATTTATATTTCTGAATAAAATGTGTAATTTAATAAAGGTTTAGTTCTGCAATCCAAATCATAACCAGCTTTGATTGTGTTCTTAAGAGAGACTGATAAATTGCAAATCGGCTGTACCGGGTATTTTCGCAATCCAAAAATAAACCCAATTATAAAACACAAAAATCAAAAGAGTGCTCCTTCACACCCAAGTAAGCAATCTGACTACTCTGAGTGAGAACATTTATCTCAATAGCCACACCTGTTCATAAAGATGGAAGCCTCAGACCCTGCTCCAGATTTCATTAATAAGGTTTTCTGTTGATAAATAAATAAAGCTTCAGACATCATCTAATGTCAAAACACAACATTCCCAAGTTTGGTGATGCTTTCACCCTGCACTAGGTGGCCTATCTAGGACTCAAGACTAACGCATAAACAGTGCCTATATTCCAGCTGCTAAACCCCTTGGGGAAAAAACACAACTCTTTTATCTCTCTATATATATATTTATCAGAGGACATGCAAAATCTAAAACTGACAATTCCTCTGTTATATGAGAAGGTGTTCAGCACTGCTCTGAACAGTCTCTGATTTTATGCAGGACACATTTTTGCTTTCCAGGTGAGATAACTGTCTGATTGAAGGCAGAAAGCCCAGCAAGGCTGAAGTAAGGATTGCATATGATAAAACACCAAACATACAATAATTGCTTCAGGAAAATATTGGGATGAGTTCAGGCCAGAAGCACAAAACTTCTCTGAAGAAAAACTGAAAGAATTCTTGTAAAAATCTAAGGAAAGATTCATCCTAAACTAAAACCAGAAATATTTTTATTTCAAAGGACTGTACACGAATCAGAATGAGGACTGTTTGTTATGACAGGAAGGAACAAACTGAACCTGAGGTTACAAAATTAAAATTAGAAAATTAGGGAAACTTTAACAAATCTTCTGTCACTGAAAGAGCACAGCTAATGAATTTCAGGAGCGTCCAAACCTATGGATAAACACCACCACATAACAATTAGTATTGTGGCTACTTGTGACACTGTAGTTCTCTGAATTAATTTGAACCAATCCTAAACAATTTTGGCTGATCAATCCAGACCGCTAATATGCAAAATAGATCATGTCTACATAGGAGATCAAGTGTTATAGTGTAATAAAGGTCCTAAAAGACAGCCAGCAACTTGAAAGCAAATGGTTAAAGAATTTGTTAGCAAATAGGAGTAAATATGGTGAAAGACATTTCCCAGCCTTGGCATCCAGTAGGGAGCCTCGCTGGTGTCTGGATAAGCAGAGGAAAGCCTTGTACACAGACCTTGATATCTTCTCAGTAAAGTCGTATTTGCAGTGAAGGACATTGATAGAGATTCTGAAAAAAGCGTGCTGGACAAAGCAGGGAGGGGGAGAGGGGGTTGACAGAAAACACAGCACAGGCTTTGAGAACAAGAAGTCCTCTCCCAGATTTACATTTTCCAAACACTGTTGACGTATGAACACAGACGATAAATTCTCTTTCTCAGAGCACATTTCAAGCCATCGCTTTAATTATTCCTATCAGTCCGGTTGTCCATTGCACTCCCATTTCTACCTCCCCCAACATTTGAATGATACTTCCCATGTTTTCAGCAGTTTTACAAAGCAGTGCTTTTTGTGCACCCAAACTGCAGGTGCAGCAAAGACCTTGGCAAGGGGCAAACCGATTATCACTTATGAAAACAGTTACTCTGTATTGTTCATACTTCTTCAAGGTCTTGAGCAGAGCATAAATTCTCATGAAAACGACGTTATTGCAGTTCAGGCATCAGACAGCTAACCAGGTAAGCCTTATTGTTCTTTGTAGAGATGATTTCACAGTATTTTGTCATTTATAAGATTTTTCTCTCTCTCATGCATTTGTTGGGTAATTGAAATAGGTATTTTTGCAGCTTTTAAATAAAAAAGCCTCAAATATTGTGGAGTATTGCAATATACTGAAAATAGGATATTGCTACTGACTTGTAGTTCATCTTCAGGTCAGTTCTACAGAGATGATCCTTCATTATTTCTACATTTTCTTTTATGTATTTCAAAAAATGAGACTGCACAATGAATTTTTAACATACTAAATACTGTTAAGTGTCTGCTGATTCCTTGGCATTAACGTTGGCTGTCTCGTACTTTAACCTCTGTTCTAGCTTGCACTAGTTTTTAACAGCCTTATAACACTGAGATCAAACTAAAAAACGCTGTGTAAAGAATATAATTTATTTTTATTCTCCTTAATCTATACATTTATATTTCAGGTTTACTCTTGCCGCAAGGGGAGTTGATCTAGCTCGTTGTTCCTTTTTCCTATGCATATACTTCTTTGAGAACTGGATCTAAAGAGGCATAGAGCATGGGAAAATGGGGCAACTGAGGTACTTCACCATTCATTTCAAACAGCATTTCCAAGGTGACTGTAGAAATGCATACAGAAAAACAGATGTATGAAGAAATGAAAGGTTAATTTATTAAACTCTTGCTTAACCATCAAAAACTGAATAAAAAGATACTGGCATTATTATTCTGATGTAATGGCTGAATGTTGGTTTCATCCTAAAAATCTGATTTATCACAACAATAAAATTTTAAGCATTTATCCAACCACACTATTTAACACACTGCTTGGTTTAATGTTCTATCTAAAATATATGTATTGCTAAGAAGCTACTTCTGTACTCTTTATTCACATAAACCTCCAACTTAAAATAACCAGAATGTAGTTGCACAAACTGCAAAAATCCAACTCTTTGGACCTATCTCAGTTGCTAGGAGTCAATTAGTGCTGATTTCAGCCAGTGTTGACTCAGGTGTGTAAGACCCCCTCCACTCTGGTGTGTAATGTTACCCAAGTGGGCTATATTCAATGCACTCTTCATTCTTAGGACTCCATCCTTTAAGATCCTAAGTACCTTTTACATGAGGCCTGTATGCGTGCCATTACAAATTCTTCGCTTGTAAAAATCAGACAGTTAATAGTAAATCAAATAATAAACATGCTAATTTTTTTTTCTTCTTTCATCCACAGGTATCTTGGAAGCGGAAGTGTAGACGTTCTCTTGGCTTTTTTTCATTCAGTAGAAAAATGGTCATTAAACATGTTTTTTATGCTTCTGTCCAATTACTTTTATTTAGTCAAAATAGCAATGTATCACATCAATTCTGGGGAAAAAAATACTATTATGGAACAATGTAACTGTACATACTGCATGTCAAATAAAAATCTAATGTTTCAGTCACAGATCCAAAGTTTGCATTACCCTGCATCACAAATTCTAACAAGTCTTGTAAAGTTATGTGCTCAGAAAAAGCAAAACTAGGTGTATTACAAGTCATTTTACTCAGTGGTTATTGTTATGCTGTACTATTCAAGCCTAAATGAATACTCTATAAGTTACTGTTTCATTTGTCTGTAACACTATAGTATCAGAGGACTATTCTGTTTACGTCACATTTTTTCTTAAATTAAAAGGCAATAAAAAAATCACACCCACAATTGTATGTTTATTTACTGGTTTCATATTAAAGCTTGCGTTAAAGGGGATGGAAGTACATAACCAATACATTACTAAATTCACTTGTGAGAGAATGGAAGGATTTTTAATATAAAAAATCTGTGTCTAAATAACTGTCATTAAGAGGAACCTCCAGAATTACTGCACATAAAGGTGGAAAAAAAAGGCATACAAATAAAAAAAAAAATATAAATAAACAAGAGACAAAACCCCATATGACTTCAAGTTTCTCAAATTCCACAAAGATTTCATGTTAATATAAAAATTTAAAATGCAATTGTGTCAGAAAAGTGTGTATTTTACCTTTAATACATTTCTTGTATAATTCAGCCTATAACAATTCCAGAGACCTATGCAACAAGACTATAACTGATGCTTTTTTCTTTTCTATCTTTTCCCTCTTCTCCCCCCACTTTCCCCCTTCCTTTTTTTTCCAAAGACACAGAGTACACTGTTTAAATTAAAAGCTAATATGAAAAGTAATGTCATGTCAGCTCTTACCAAAAAGAGAAGAAAAAGTGTTTGAGGTTGGAGCAACATCGATAAAAATATCAGACCAAAGAGCAACCATATGAAACATGGTAGTAGCAAGACAAACAGCACTACTGAAATGAAGGAGCACATGAATGTCAAAAATAGGAAAATTCTAATATTTGGTATCTTTTTTTTCTTTTAATTTAAAAGAAGCAGCTTTCATAAAAAAGAAAAAAAAAACAGATAAGCTACCTAAAAGCAAAGAAGAAACACAGTGTTTACATTCCCTCACTATGTTAGAGGAATCATTTCAGCTCATTTACAAAAGCTTGGGGGAGGGGGTGTATATGAACTGATAAACAAGCATCTCATTGATTTATTAATTTTTTTTATGCTTTGGGTTGGGTTTTTTATGTTTTTAAAATCCTTTGAGGAGAATGAATCTAGTTCTCACTCTTAGGTACCACTGGTTACTGATCCCAGCTTTAATGACTTTAAAAACTCTACAAACCATAAACAAGCCATAAACTTTAAAACTTTATAAACCTCTAAATGTTCTCAAACTCCACATTTTTTTTATTTTATTAACTCCAAGAAACCAATCTTAGAAAGCATATATAAAGCAAGGAAACAACAGGACATAGAAATGATAAAACACAGGACAGATTCTGGAAGCAGAACTACCAAATCTGGAAAGGGATGGGACAATAACAGGATAGCAAAGTACAGATTATCTATAGGCTTTTCCATCTCTGTCCTGTTTGTGCTTAATCACTCAAACACAAACCATAACTCTGTGCATAAACACCTTCTTGAAAAAGAATAAAAGGAGAGTAAAGATACGGTTAATGACCAGGTGGAGAGATCTTTTTCCCTTTTCTTTGTGCCCAGCATAAGATCCAAACTAATTATCATTAAAAATATTATTTAACATTAATAAGCAGTAAAGCAAGGAGGTAAGGACAGGAGGATCCCATTCTGTAAAGCTTAAATAAAAAGGCAGAACCCTAGCTATAAATGTCCTTTTCACCTCCTGAAAATATTGGGATAAGATGAACTGACAAAACAGTGTGATGACAATAACATACAGGGGTACATGCCACTGTTCAACAACTGTATTGCGGTTTGTACCACTGCCTGAATTAAATGGGCAGTGAAAGCTTTAAAATTCCTTTGCACAAATATACTCCTGCTGTTTATGTCATTTCTCATATAACTTTGGGAAATTGGAAAAAATGGGACACAGGAGAGAGGAAAGCGTGAACTTACCTCTATCTGCAGATAAAAGTACAAAACATCCATTACTAAAATAAAATATAAGTGAAGTCAGGTATGAATCAAGACAGTGGTGAATTCTGACACTACATCAGTTGCACAAAGGGAGAAGCACCAAGTTGGAAAGGACTTTTGATTATTTATTGTTCTAAAGCATTGCAAATCTACCTCTAACACAAGAAGAAATTTAGTAAAATTTAGTATATTGAGGTTTTAAAGTAATTTCATGACCTATTTTTCTCGACAGGGGTAGGGTTTTTTCCTGTCCATCAGGAGAAACATGATTAGAACATTATCACTCTATAAGAAAACAAAGATTACTAAAACCCAAGCTTTGGTTGCATTATAATATACATCAGTATTTTGCATTATGATGACTGGAGTGTAACCATGTCAGGTTCCACACACTATACAATTGCCCCTCTGCATTCTGTAACAGGTAGCGGAAGCAGATTTTCCCTTTTGGAAGGTTTTTCCCATTGTACTTCACTTCAAGCTAATTTAAAATACTGGGGGTCTCAATTCTGAAGTCAGATGTACAAGCAAATGACCACATCTGGGAAAAATTTAAAATTGAAAACTATTTATAAATAGGGATCAAATTATGAAAAGAAATTATTAAAGTTTTTCAGCTCAATAAGCAATGTAAATGTGCATGTCCCAGGTATCAGGAGAAATCACTGAGTAAGGACAGACAACGTCATCTAGAAATCCTGGTTACACATACTGCCCTTCAAAGCAGGAGTGTTATACAGGAATCCTACGACCTACATGTGAAGATATGTTTGCCTGAAACATGCAGAGTTACCTTCTAATTTTATCTGCATTTTCCATTCATCTCCTCCCACAAATTCTCCATAGCCAAAAGAGAAGGTGCATACTGCTGTACACACAAAAGTATATGCTTTTAATCACTTCTACACATAAAAAACACTTAAGCCATCCAGTTTTGGACTGGCAATAAATATGTGACAGAGGTGATGAAACCAAATGCACAGCACAGAAAACTATAAAGATTAACTCATTAACCACTTAGAATAATAATTTCATTTCAAGCTTCCTAGGACATTTTTTCAAATTGAAATATCCTTATTTCATAATGCAGAAAATATTCCCCAAACGGAAGACTATTTCATCAGTACTACATCTGTAATATTAATGAAGTATAATATTGCAGTTGTTACAGATTTATTCTATGTAGTATGTTATCTGTAGGAATATCTGATAAACACACATGAAAAAAAAAATTCAGGTTATTTCTGAATATTTCTGTGGGTTTTTTTTTCCTGAGACACCCCCAAAACCAAATAAATTTACCTAAAAAAACCCTATATTGAAAAGATATGTTCATTGTCTGTTAATGCACTGAATATTATGAAACTAATACACTGCCTTCAAATAGAGAGCACAGCACTAGGAGAAACAGGAAATAAATTAGCTTACTCTAAGTTACAATGCCTACACTTTTAAAAATTTCTGGTCGGCTAAAATTTCCTATTTTTATGATGTTATATTCTGTAATCACTAGCAATTTAAAAGCAGATAAAAGAATAGAAGAGGTGACATCTCAATGCCCTTTTTCCTGTCCTGATAGTCTTTTCCTGCATTTAGATTGCCTATGGCAGTTTTCAAACCCTTTCATATGTGACTTAAACTTAGTAACAGAGAAGTTAAAAACAAGCAAGTAAAACCACAGTATTCTGTTATGATAGTGGGTTATGTATGAATCTAACTTCCTCTAACAGAATAATCCAGAAAGTGCCAGTCCTAGCAAATGTTTAGGATCAGAAGTGCGCAACCAGAAGCTGAAAAGGTAAGTGCAACAGCACTGTAAACTACTAGGTAAGGTCACTTACAGTTGTGCAACAACTCTCCAATGAGCACAAATAGTTCAGACAAATCAACTGGAAGCAGAAACTAGATTTGCTAAAGAAGAATTGCTGCGAGAGAAATTTAATGGTGTCAAGAACACTGCTTCAAAACAAGTCTCTAGGATCTGACATAATTAGAACTCTCCTGTCGAGAACTAATCCTGTCAAGTTTTCAGCTGGTAGAGAAAAGCTAGCCTTCAGCTGTTCTTGTACATTTTGCCACTTAGAAATAATTCTTTTCTTAATCATCTCTTCTTTAGTTTAAATGATGGGAGATACTGATAAACATTGTAGTTTTCAATTACATCTGCAACATTTTAACATATCAAAAACAATCCAACAAAAGCCCTCTCAGAAGTCAAACTAAATTAACTTCATTGCAGAGTTTTCCATTATCACTATGTGCAATAGTCTTACAAGACCCAGGGAACAATGTCTTTTTTTCAGAAATTGTGCCCTTATATTTTTTAAAAATGTGCATTACATGACCAGTATTCTGTGGTTCCCATGACTCCCTATTCCTACTTTTGCCTCACTGTATCTGTGCTTTAGACTAGATCAGAGAACCAGACTGCCAAAGAGAAAAAAAAAGCAGCAGACAAAAAAGTCTACTTTCCCCTGCCTCACTGGAATTAGTCCACTGATCCCATTCACTTTTGTACCTGCAAAACCAGCTGCGTCAATGCAATGAAGGAAGAGAAAAGGAAGTTGCTTAAATTGGAAGGACACTTAGGAGCATCTTTGGAATCACCATTTGAGGAAAACAGAGAGTGTTTACATTTTCTCTGTACTCACTTCCTCTAATACACAAATATCTGTGACAGATTTGCCCTAGAGAAAAAAGCCAAGACTTAGCTAGGGGGAAATATGTTCACCTCTGCCTTTTTCAAAAACTCACTGACACGTGTAGCTATAATTCTCTGTAACATTACCTGTCAACACTGGTGTAAGTGACAGTGGGAAAGCAGCAAGGAATCACGGTCTGTACATCCAAATACAGTATTTTGCTACAAAACACAATACAGCAGCAACGTACTATACCATGAACAATTAGATTAGCTTTTAACTGAAACTAAAGCAAAGTCTTCAAATTCATGTTCCAGCATCTACATAAAACTTTTTTTTAAATTTTCTTTTTAAGCTGCCAAGAAGTCAGTTTCATTACTACATGCATTCAAGAAAGCTGCAGTTCTATATGAAAAATTGAGCAGATTAAAAAGCTGGCTGATGCTGAAAAGGAACAGTCCCTCATACCTTCCTCCTCCTCCTGCTTACCTTGCACTAATTAAGGCTAGTTTTCTGACTTTTACCAAAGACATCCAGAAAGAGGAAAATTCTTGGATTTAGGTTTTAACAATATAAAACAAAACCCACCAAAACAACTTCAAATATTTTTGTTACTGTTGTTTCACTGAAGAACTGCAGTTTAAGGAGAATTTACACAGCACACGTGTGTGTGTAAGGGGGAAAGCCTCACTCAATACCCGACCTAAAATAGTTCAGTTTAGGACTAATTTTTTTTTTTAACTGTATCTAATTCAATTACTGTAGTATTTGTTTATGAGCTTTAATTAGATTTCACATAGACTTCAGCGACGACCTTTTGAGACCCAGCTTTCTCCAAACACTTGGCCAGGCAGGCAGCTTCTCCCGCGTCCTCGGCGCTCCCCCTGCCGACCCTGCCCCGGGACACACGGCAGACGGAGGCAGGCAAACAGAAGGAAAGAAGGACAGGAGATACGGCATGTCAAAACAAAGGAACCTGGGTTTACAAAAGCAGAGATGAAGGACAGAAAGGACTGGGTGTTTATGAAGCATATGGGGAGACAAGAGCTATTGCTGGAAAGGAAGAATTTGGGGCCGTGTGCGGGTTTTTTCTGTTCTCTTCCGTTTATGCAAGCTGTCTGTTTCTGTAATACAACCCCCTCCGGAATTTGGGATGACAATGCTTATTCCTGTCAGCAAAATGTATCTTTTACCTTTTTTGATAGTAAGCTTTGATACAAATACACATTGTGGATTTAAAATTTTTTTTAATAAATCTTTGTAAATATTGAGCAATCTACTAGGAGCTGAAAAGTTAAAACATACTGGAATTACTCATACAATTTAATTCCACTTCATAAAATATGCATGACAATGTGGTCTGAATTCAATCCCCTCTGTCCCATAAATTATTACCTTTTTTTTTTCCCCATAGGACTCTTCCCTTCTGCAAGATCAAAGCTTTATCAGCTGTAGATAAGGGAAGCTGTAGATCAAGTGAAAAAATGAAAGCAAAAAGGAAAGAAGTCTTACAATGAAAAATGGTTAATGACATATCAAACAACTTATTTCTTCTGTCAGGGACAGATTTCCTGTGAGATGGGTCAAGTTTTTTAAACCAATTTCCTTGCATTTTTTCTTCTTCTTTTTTTTTACTTCTATTGTGTCAATGAGGTTAAACTAAGATTCAGCACTATTTGAAATTTAATTCTAAAAAAGGTATTACTTTGCATTACAAATATGTTTTTCCGTTACCATATGATAACCTTTAAGGAAGCAAATCATTACCCACTGTCAGAGAGAGCCTGAAAGCAGTAATAGATTTCTCCTTTATTGGAGCACAATGGGTTATTAAAATTAAGCTGTTACTCAGTGCTGAATCACAGATGTATAGCACTGAACAGTGGAAGTGCACACTTTTAAACCCATTGACAGATTCTTCTCCGAGTACTGCAAAGTGCCTCTAGGTGATGCAATTCAGCACCATCATAAGAGGCCTTGCATCAGTGCAAGCAACATTGAATTCCATAAACTACTGGAACAAGGAGCAGAGAACATACTATGGGGTCAAACTAATCTAATCTAAATCTAGAAAAAGGCAAAATGGCAAAAAGGAAGCCATGAAAGTAAGAGTCATATTTAAAAAACACTATTTATTTACTAGTGAGTTACATATGTGTCTGCACATCACTCCAGTTCTTACCTTAGTCTCTGTACTTGGAGAAAGTAAGTAATTATACTGACCCACTGACTGTTAAGACACCAGAATTTATTTATATAAAGCAACAAAACTACTCAGTACTGACACGAATGATGCTGCTTCTTCCTCTTCCCTTCCCTGCACCAAGAGTTCCCCTGTACAAGTTGTGGAGCTCACCCAAGCTGTTAAAAAGCCATTTGCTTCTCTTTCCTGTTTGTTTCCTGCTAGATTAGAAACCTGAATGGACTCCCTGATAAATCATAGGGTTACCTAAACTCAGAGCACAAGGGGAGAGGCATGCCTCCAAAGAAGTAGGGAGGGAAGAATGAAACCGCTCCCTTCAACAGCAGAGAGCTGTTAGTTCTATTCAACGCGTTAGCTAGGTGTGCCCTTATAATATAGTACACAACATTTTTATCTGATTCCATTTAGAAATTGTTCAAATGATTGAATTAACCCGTCTCCAGTGTTTTTGATTGCTTAGATACCGCTAGTATATTAACAGATCCTATCCTTAATCCTTCTATGCATTAATATTTTCCATAATCAAATCAACACCACGAGAATAATTTTTGTTTTGCAGGATGTGATATTCACAACTGATGCAATGACTAAAAAAGTATTAATTTCTATGAGACCCTCCATCAAGTTATTTCAACAAGAGACTTAAATAGAAGAAAACATAGCTCTAAGTGATACCAAACATTTTCACTGAGATCTCGATCAAGAAAGGTTATCATTGAATAGCAGCAGTAAAAGGAGAGTCAGTTGCACACCCACAACACTTCTCTAGCTTACTATTTACATGCAAAGTTCTAGTCATTATAGCTTTTGTAGTCTATGTATTCATAGCAAGTGCTAATAATCATTGGAAGATGGGAGAAATGTGTCATCACAGGACCTGCCAATTGTTACTTGCTAACCAGAAACACACGGCAATTACCCTTTCAATTGTAATTGCTCTTATATGATGGTCGCTTATGGGATTACAATCATTCCATCAAAGTCCTCTGAATGGGAACTTTGCCTCAAGCAATGTTCTGTATCTTAGGTAAATCATCACAATAACACTCAACCCATTAGTATTAGCATTTTAAAAATGTAATTCACTTCAAATAATGTTTTCTTGTGTTTATCACCTTCAAAGCCACTGGCACTCCCTCTTTTGTTGAGCTCCCTGTTTAGTTTTGTTCTAACATTGCAGGGTCACATGATCTGGCAAAAATGAAGTGACGGTTATGTTATATGTTATGTCATGTTAGTGTTACACATACCCCCCAAAAAACCCCAAACCTAAACCACTAAAGTTTAAATATCAACTAAAGGAAACACAACAGAAAGTTCTTACAGAAAAACAATAAGTAATACTAAAAGCCTTAAAAAAATAAAAATAAAAAAATAATAAACCCAAACTCAGTGCATATTGAGTTTCTAACATAGAACACTATGAATCTTTTATAGTACAGTCACGTGCCAACACAGAAAGTTCAGTTATTATCATCTACTTCTGTTTACAATAAATGGGCCAGTATTTAAAACAGGGGCAACCCCCAGAGCCATTTTGTATCTGCACATGTCTTTCTGCTAACAGTTATACCAACGCAAAAATATTGCTGCCCATACGTTTTCTTTTCCCCAACAAGCAGGAAAAATCCTGAATGGTGTGTCTAACGGTGTTAGACATAATTAAAACTAGTAGTATCGTTTTTAAAGTGAGTGCATTAAAAGCAAAAACATCCTCAGCAGCAAAAGTTCTCAGAGCAATTCTGACAAATCTATGAGTTTTTATCACCAGCAGATAAAGCAAAGGAGATTCCGCACTGCCATCCTTTAAAAAAAGGTACTTGATTTTTCAGGAGGAGATGGGCAATATGGAAATCCTTACTCCTAGTCTCCTAAGTACAATTTCAAACCCAGACTACTTCAGAGGATGCAAAAAGAAATTCTGGAAAAACTCTTTGAGGTGATCCAGTCCCATGAAAAAAAGCAGGAAGGAAGGAAGCCTCATACCATGAGTCTGAAAGACGGCTCTGCTACAAAAATACTATATTAGCTTCCTGTATCTTTTGAAATTAAGGCTTTTCTCCTAAAAGCTGTAAAATCGAATATTACAAATGATAAAGGATTGAAGTATTTAAAAAACACAAAACCAAAAAAACCCACACAAAAAACCAAACAAACCTACAAGTTTCGTTAACACTAAAATACAGATTTAAAAACTGACATAATACTGGCAATCCTTTTGTTACTAGAAAACATTTGTTCATCTCCTAAAATAAGCACAATACTAATTAACAACTAGAAGGAATAATATAATAAAGCAATAATGTCTTATTGGTTCTTCTGACTAGATGTTACCTGTAACACTAAATATATTACAATGACACATTTCAGAAATTGTCTATGACTTTATAATTTTTCCAGATCAAACTTTATTCTTTGCGGGACTAATTTGCAGGTTTGTAGGAATAGGAACCAAGCTAACTAAAACATATATATAACGGTCCATTTCAGACAAATCGTCCTGAACACTGAAATATTTCCCAGTAATTTTTTTCCATAATGTTACTCTAAGGCTTCAAAACTATACTTCATTGTCATCAAAGCAGACTACTTAGCAACAATCTTCTTCCTGGGTTTGGGGGAGGAGAGAGGAAAGGTGGTGCGAGTGTTCTGTGGTGCCTTTTTTTTTTTTTTTTTTTAAGACTGATTTCATCTGGTAAATGCAGAAAAAGAATCCGCAGATTTCTCTGTGGATTTTGTTTTGGTAGTTTTCTTTTTTTTTTTTCATTAAAAAGAAAAACTGTAACTTCTAACTTGCATCTTAATTGTTTTTAAAAGCTATAGATTGCTGTGGGTGGCATTAGAAACACACAAAGACAATGCAGCTGCCACCCCTGTTAGTCTATTCAGATAAGCTTTTCACTAGTACGTGTCAGCTACTCAGTCATTTCTTTGAAGCATATGTAGTCACCTCTTAGAAGTCTCATGCTGATTAAAAAAAAGAAATAAGACTGCCCAGATGGATACTCGAGATAATTTTTCTCGTTATTAAAAGAACAAAAGATTTATTTTTTTAAAGCTGCAAATGTATATACTAAGAATATTCAAAGTCAGCGTCTAAAAATTTATTACCTATGTCATGCTTCAGCAGAATTAACAAAAGGGCATGTAAATCCCACTACATTTTATGGGAGTAAATAATATTCCTGCCTGAGAAAACAGAAAACCTTAGGGGAAAAAGAGCTACAAGGATAGCAATTACCTGACTTTTCCATCTCAACACAAATACACCACCGTTCACAAAAGATGACGTGAAGTTCTTTGAAGTCTAAGAATTATCATGTTTTCTCAAACACGTTCAGCTCTGCGAGAAAGCTAGTTCATTATCTCTGACTGTATCAACTCAAGCAGTAGTGATTGTTTACTGAAACAACCTGTAAATGTGTCAGCCTGTGCTTGCAGAGGATAAGGACTCACTTCAGACCGTAAAAGTGGTCCTCTTCTCAACCTTATCTGAATGATCCCTGAACAGACTGCCTTTGAACAGACTTTACGCACCTCTTCTTTGATCTACTTCATAAGAACAAGAGAACTGTTTACTTTGAAACACACACATCTCTTTCTTGGAAAAGGAGATCATGTTTTTTAAGACGTGAACAGATAAGAATTTCCTCAGTGTTTCTCATCCTGTCCAATATCCTGAAACATTACTGCTCATTGCTTAATTTTATTCTTAAATAAATTCATAAGAATTAACTCATTCTATTATCTATTAAATAATTCAAAATTTCCCACCTGCTTTCTACAAATGACCTAATAAACTGCCATGGTAGCGCTACTGTGATCTAGTTTCAAACCTTCTTCCGTTGAAGGCTTCTTTAAATCTCTGATGCTGTGTAAGCTTAAGTCAACAACTGTACCTCATGCTTCAGAGGCAGATGAAAGGCGGAGTTGCAGCACACTGCCTCATGGACAGCAGTGAAAAATATTTAACCCTGCGTTTCCAACTAACTCCTAGTTCAAACTATACCTACCCATCTTGACTTGATAAAGAGCAGTGTGTTACTTATAGGCATATTGGGAAGATACTAGTATCAGTGTTTCTTCATAATTTTTACCTGTTTGCAAGCTCAAGGGCTCATTCCTACTTCGAATCACTCTCTTTGCTAGTAGAAAGGCAACGGGGTTCTTCCAAGCCTTACATCAAACAGGGAAGAGAAGCTCCAAATTTGGATTTAAGTCTCATAAAAGAGGCCTCTTTCTGTCCTCCTTTGTTACCAGCCTCCTCTGCGGATTGTCCTTCATACCAGGAGATAAACACTGAAAATCATGGCATGATTAAAGAGTATAGGCCAGCACGGGCAGCTCAGAAAGTGCAGGCCATGATGCAATTACGTGGCCAAGAGACGACTCAGAGCTGAACTTGGCGCCAGGTCAGGTAGCCTTGAGTCCTGCTAACTACCGCATCCAGAGATTAGTCGGATGTAACAATCATCTGAAAGGGGAGATTAAAGCGCCTCTCAATGGGGTTCTTTGTTCTCGGCCTCATTTGATGCTTTTGCGGCCTTTTCAAACCAAGTCGCAAAAGCGCTTTAAATGATTGCCCCTAAAGCCGGGGCGGCTTCAGAGAGCGGGGACCGCCGGCGGCAGCCGCGGAGCCAGGAGCGATGGAGAAAGGGCCCTTCTCGGTGGAGTGGCTGGCCCAGAGCAGCCGCCGCGGAGCCCAGGCCGCCACCGCCCGCCGGCCCCACCGCCCGCCCGAAGGCCCCGGCGGCGGGGAGGGCCCGGGGGACCTCGGTGAGTCCCGCCTCTCCTCAGGGGCGCGCCGCGCGGGGGAACCGTTGGTGGCGGCCGCTACCTCACGCCCGCCGCGCGTGCGGCCGCTGCTACGTCACCGACCGCGCACAGAGGGCAGGGTCGTTTGTCGTCGTCGTTCTCCCCAGCGACGCTCTCCCCTTGTCGCCGCAGCCGCGCTCCGGCACCGGGACGCCGCGGTCCACAGCAGCCCCAGGCACCCAGCGGAGGCGCGTGGCGGCCCCGCCGTGCCCGGACGGCCCCGCACCAAGTTCTCGGCCGCGCAGCTGCACGAGCTGGAGCGGAGCTTCCGCGAGCAGCGCTACCTCGGCGCCAGCGAGAAGCGCCGCCTGGCCGCCGCGCTGAACCTCTCCCAGAGCCAGGTGAGCGCGAGCGGACCCCCCCTACCCTCTGACTGAGGGGGGACCCCGCCCTGAGAGCGGCGGGAAGCGGGGGGGGGGGCGCCCGCCGCCCCTGTTCGCCTTGTTCGGCACCTCCTGGTCACTGGGGGGACGGGGACAGTGACAGTGCCTGTCAGCTCACCCCTCCGGCAGAGAACGGGTGTGAAGCGAGCTCACAGCCCTGCCGCAGCTGGCACAGCCCTGCCGTCCCCTGCGGGTTTGTGTTAAACTAGAGACAACACAGAAATGGAAAACGAAGAATGCAAACTTAAAAAGTGAAAAGTCATCGGAGATAAAAATAGTTGCACAAAGAGTGGAATTTCCATTTTCAGGCTAATTCTTCCTTAAAATTATATATATACTTGCTAGTGTTGCAGGATTTCTCTCAGAATAGAACTAGCCTAGTAGAATTAGCCTTTTAATCCCACTGCCCCAGGCTTGAATTACACTCCTGGTCCAAATCTGATCTGAGTTATTGGCTTCCTGTGCATCATGAGGTTGTTACATTTTGATTCCCCCTCGTGCCAGACAATTACTCAACATTGAATATGGATCAATGTTATTAGCCCCAAATCTTATAACTGTTACTACATTCTGTTGTATAGTAAGTCTGACTTCAGGATGTATATATGGATATACAGGATGTACTATATGGAAAAGAGACAAGGGGGTTGGTTCCTGACTTTTTTCTTTTCTTATCCTCAGATAAAAACCTGGTTTCAGAATCGTCGCATGAAGTTTAAACGTCAGACTCAAGATGCCAGAGTGGAAGCTCTTTTCTCAGGCTTATTTTTGCCTTGTCTTTCTTACCCAGATATTGCTACCTCCAGCTTTTCGCAGGAGATGGACAACAATGTCTCTTCTACTGCTTCCCTTCCCCCAGCTATGCCAAGCCCTGCCTTGTTGCCTTCTGTTCCAGCTCAATCCTTTCAGCCAGTTTTGCCAAGTCCAGCTTTGCTGTTGCCTCCCAGTCCAGGATTATTTTGTTACTCTTCTGTAATTCCAGCAATGACTCTAACTGAAGACCATAAAAGACTGAGGTTCCAGCCACACCTTCCTTCCTGTTAAAAATGCCAAAGACTATCTGTAATCTAAATAAGAACTGCCAAATATCTCTAAGAGTAATTATCTAACTTATTTTGTTATATTAAATAGATTGATGATTCAATTTTAATTTTTTAATGAACTTTTGTGGTTTATGTTAAAGGAGAAAAGAATTTGCCTGTAAGAAGTAATATTAAAGATGGAAGTGGAGGACTTGAAACTTCCCTTATTCCTACAGTCTTCACTATGCTGTATTGAAACTTCTATATAAATTTTCCTATCCAAAGGTTTGTTTTCAGAAAACAACTTATAATCATGTAGTCATCCCCACTGAAAAGGAGATTACTCCTTACATTTCAATTTGCAAAGTAATTATATCACGTAATGGATAACGGTGTTAAAAATTTTGACCGTTCTGATTGAGTGGGGGTTTTTAGGGAAATACTTGTAAACTGCAGCAAATGCATTGAGATGAAAACGGTATCAAAGGTGGCAGCCCTATGAGTTGGGCTCAAATTGGGCTCAACTGAACAAGTTGCCAAGTATTGTCTTTTATCTGTATGTTCTGCACCATTCCTAAAGTGGCCTCCCCTGTTTGTTGATGTAGATGCTCCATTATGCATTCAAAGAGAGGTAAGGAATTAATTGGCAAGCATGTATTTTGATGCTAATGTCAAACAAACCAGTAATTTAAATCTGCTGATGAAAACATTAGAGTTGTTCACACATTCAGGTCTCCTGGGATACTCGAAAATATTTCAGTTTTTACTTCTGAAGTTTCAGCTGTAATGCGGCAGTCTCACTGATTTTAAACTGCAGGATTTTGTTAGGCTTGCTATCAGGAACACTCAGGACCATTCCTAAACGTCCCAGAGCAAGCTTTATGAAAATGGCAAAGCTGCCGAGCCTTTAGGGAAGAATGAGAAACGAAAGATCTCGCATCAGCATAAAGCAATTGCAGTAGCTGTGATTTACATCTCCTTCCCTGCTCTCCCCCTCCCCCCACCATTCTAACCTGCTTGCCAGGTGACAGTTACACTACTTTGCAATTGTCAAGAGAAAGGAAAAACAAACACTGCCTTCCATGCAGGGATTGCTCATAAGAATTTACGAGCATTGCTCCTGTATCTAATCATAACCTTGCTATGGCATGTTTGGGGATTTATCTCCAAACCTGCTTGCAAGCACGCTTACCTTTCATATCTGAGGGGAGGGTGGGAAACGCCTGAAGGAATATCCCCCACTACACATTCTCAGTGCCCAATTCTCAGTTACTTTGAACACAGAGGTTTACAATACAGGGAAGATGCAGCATGACTATTAATGAACAGTCAGCCTGTAATTCCACACCTCAGTTCCCCCAACAGCCAGCAAGTTTGCTTCCAACATGTCAATCTGCATCCTCTTGGAGTTTTTATAAAGTTTTTGTTTTGGTAATTGTAAAACCTTAAAATTCCATACTGAATGCTTGAACTCTTAAATTTCTGTTAAAAGACACACTAATTTAATTAATATTTGTGATTGACACAGTTGATGATTTCAGGTGGATGTTGGGACTGGAAACGGAAAGCAATAAATTGATTAATATTCAGAAGATAAACTCACCAACTCCTTCCTCCTGGAGGATGCACTTAGCCAAAAGCACAGCATGATGCTACCGTCAAGGTCTAGGCTTGCAAACACACTCAACAGCATAGAGAATATGTCTCAGCATGAGTGTAGGAAAGTCAGGTGAGATGTATTAAAACATAGGGAAGAGTGTGGCCAGTAGGTGGAGGGAGGTCATTCTCCCCCTCTACTCT